>CM077512.1:8368079-8968079 GCA_039654745.1 Houttuynia cordata
GTGATATTGGACTAAAGTACCTACCTGATTCACAACTAACTAGGAATTCCATAACCATAATGTTCATTTTTCTCTAGGTTGCTTGTTGTCTCTGTCAGACACCAAATCCTGCTTCAAGAAACCAGTCTCGGGCAATTATATGCTTGACGAAGTAGAAAATCGTTACAATAGTTGGTATTTAGTTCTTTGGAATGCATATGCCGACAGAGCTCTATTCTTTTTTTTTTATATATATATTTTAATGTAGTTGACTAATATCATGCTGTTGTATCTAAGTCTACTTAATATACTAAATTGCGAGTTTTCTCCTTTTTTTCTTAATTTAGGCTTATGATCAGCATCTGAATATGATACTCGGAGATGTTGAAGAAATAGTTACCACAGTAGAAATTGATGACGAGACATATGAAGAGATCGTTCGGGTATGTTAAGTTTATAAAATTTTGACATGGAACTCCCGTTTACAATAATTGTTTCGTTCCTTGTTCTAGTGTATTCCAGAACCAGATCATTGAACTTACACCTCTTAAAAGTTTATTTATCCTGTTTCAATTATATATATGCTTTTAGCAATTTGTGTCGTGAATTAAGTGTGCAAAATAGCAAGATCTAGGGTTATGGAGAGGAAGAAGGGAAAATTGTCTATTTCTGAAATTGATGAGGATGATCACAAAAGGGGAGGTCGAGCCAGCTTCTAAAAGTGGTCGAGCTCAAATTAAGCATTAAAGACAATAATGTCCTCCACTTGAAAGAGAGCTAACTACTAAGGAATAGGAAGTGAATAGTGAAGTCTGAAGTTCTCTCTGTAATACAAAAAATAATACTTAATACTTAGACAAACATGATAAATCATGCACTTAACACCCCTTCCTCCCCACCCTTACACCCTGTAATAAAACATCAAGGGTTTGCTCAACAACCGTATATGTCTTTGGGAAGAAGTCACCCAGCTGAAGAGAGGACTGAATGTGAGGTTGTATTAGAGTCCCATTATGCAGGTGATGATGCGCAAAGTGACAGTCAATCTCGTTGTGCTTCGTGTGCGTATGAAAAGTTGAGTCGTGTGCATTCTGAATGATGCTTTAATTAATATAATATGCATAGGCATCGGAGGTGCATATAAAAAGGCAGTATGCAGGCCTCTGATATGGTCTGGAAAAGATCTCAGAAAGTCGCACGGTGGAAAGAAAATCAAATAGAATGTTACCGGCAGATTCAAAGCAGTAACAGAAGCTGTAGAGAAGTTTCACACACACACACACGCGCGCGCGCAAAAGAAAACATTGGAGCTTCAGAAAACAGACAGATCTGAAAACCTAGGCTGTGGTTACCATGTGAGAATAACAAAGCTTGGATTTTGTGGAGGAAGAAAGGGAAAAATCTCTATTGCTTAAATTGATGAAAAAGATTATAAAGGAAGGTCGAGGCAGCCTCTAATATAGGTTGTAACTATTAATTAAACATAAAAGGCATAATATCCTTCAGTTAAGAGAGCTAACCACGCTAACCAATTAACAATAAAGAATGTAGAGTATAATAATACTAATACAGCACCTAACCATTATTACCTAGAGTAGGCTAGTGAAAGCCTGAGATGACTTCTCTGGTTATGATAAGTATTCAAATGAATCAATGAGTTCCTTAGAACAAATGGGTTGTTATTGAGATGTTATCAATTTGGACTTTACTGGTGTTAGAACGATTAAACTAACTTCATAATGTAAAGTATAATACTACTAAATACAGCACCTAACAATTATTACCTAGAATAGGCTAGTGAAAGCCTGAGATGAATTCTCTGGTTATGATAAGTATTCAAATGATTCAATGAGTTTCTTAGAACAAATGGTTCTTAGTGAGATGTTTTCAATTTGGACTTTACTGGAGTGAGGACAATATTTTCCTCCTCGAGTATGCTATGGATGAACACTAACAAAGTGGATTTTGAATGAGCAATAGGGTGATTTCTTTCAATCTGAGTTTATGATAGCCATCAGATTTTTGGGAATGCATTAAGCTTGACAATGCATGGTAAGTGGGAATATATCATAAATATAATTTTGAATATTGAAGAATACAATTATCATATATTATACAAACTATGACCGTTCAGTACAATATGAAGATCCTTTACTTCCATATCTGAAGTTTTCTTAAAAGTGTATTTATATCAAAGAAGAAGTATTCACACTAATAAACAGATTCTGTAACTGAAGAAAATTGGTCAATGCCAAGCAAGCATCCTGAGGTGTAAGGCAAGCCCAATCAGACAGCCTGCGCTGGTTTGGGCTTTTCTTATTTGGCCCTACGTTTGGCTAATCTTGTATGGACTTACTTTACTCAGCTGATTTTGTTTCGGCTCATCTTGATTGTCGTTTACCCATTTTCTTCAAGCTGAAAACTCAGCATAGGCAGGGCTGAGCACGTGTATGTTGAGCTAGCTTTGCTGGATTGAATAATTAATTGTTTTAACATTGTCGAAATGCTACTTGAATAATCAGTGATGCTTGCAGCATGGGCATGATGCACAGGCCTTGTTGTGCGTGCTACAAGTATCATAGTACTAGTCTCTTCTAATTTAGCTGAGCTTTTTACCCTATGCTGCAATGCATATGCGTGCTACCAAGGTTAAAATACTACTTCTGTCCCGCATTATTTGTCTCATTTTTTAAAAAAAAGTCCTACGTTAATTGTCCTATTTCCCATTGTCCTACCGATTAGAGAGCTCCTAATATGCTTCTTCTTATAGTGGGAGGATGATGAGAGTTTAAGTTAGTTATAATTGTCTTTTTTCTGTCCTAAAAAGGTGCTTAAGTTTGTTATATTTTTGTCTTTTTAAGGTCTAGGTGTGTCTCACCTTCCATAAATCTTACTCCCTCCATACACTTTTAATAGATACCGTTGGTTTTGAATTTTTATTTCATTTGAAAACCAACAATATCTATTAAAAGTGATCAGAGGGAGTGCCTTTGTTCCAAATAGAACAATTAATATGGGACGGAGGGAATGTATTGTAACTTGAACCAGATCCTGGCTCAAGCTGAAGGTTAGATTTCACTTCCTGCAGTATAACAATGCACTTAACGGAGAGAAGGATTGCGGTGCATTAGATGTTTCTTCATGTTTTGTTTTGCATGCTTTGGTTGATGGCGGATTTATAAATCCCAGAATTTGCTTGAATTGAGTGTTTGAAATTTAGGGGCTGTTTGGATAGTGAAAGAGGGCTGAATTCACTGTCAATTCAGCCCTCTTTCACGTGAAAGAGGGTGAAATATGTTTGTTGGGTGAATTTCAGATGCATTTTCTAATTCACCTGAAAGAACAAATTCAGGGTGAAAGAGCACTTTCAGTCACCTGAAAGTGAATTCAATTCATCTGCAAAAATACAATTCTGCCTTCATCATGGAATGCCAGCTCGCCGATATATTGGCATATCGGTATCGGACACAAACCGATACTCCGATACTATTAAGTATCGATTTTTCCATTTTTTCCAAATATCGCCGATATATCGGCGATATCGGTTTCGGACCAATATATCGGCCTTTTTTGAAAAAAAAACTTTCATGTTTGTTTTCTATCCTTTTATGCATATTTTGAAATCTATTCTTTGTTTAAATTAGTATAACTCATTTTAGAAGTTAGATTTTGAAAATATATGATAAAAACTAGTTTTTGACGACCGATATTTTTTTACGCAATATCTCCGATATATCTCCGATATTTCGTCTCTTAGGCCGACCGATATTTTACCGATATCCGATACGACATTCCATGCCCTTCATCATGATTCATGAACAGTACTCCCTCCATCCATAATTTGTACCAATATTTAGTTTTCCAAATTGAACTAAAATCAATCCATTTGGGAAAATCATATGGTATTAGTAATGTCGGACGGAGTGTAGAAAAGAGGCCATGCAGGGGTAAAATAGTCATATTTTAAAATTTTACTTACTGTATCACATTCACTATCCAAACACATGACCAATTACATTCATCCAAACGAATTTTACATTCATCATGAAAGTCAATGAATTTTTTCACCTGAATTTAATTTCACATTCATTACTCTTTCACTATCCAAACAGCCCCTTAGATTACTTTTAGTTTTGCGGGTTTTTTCTGTATCTATGGTTTGTCCTCATTTGACTATAGGCACATGAAGAAAAAACTATTTAAGAAAGAATTCAAGATGTCCTTGAAGAGCATTCATGAGAGTTCCCTTCCAATGAACCAAAAGCTATTAACTTTGTTTCGGTTGAAATTTTTCTGCAGTATATTCATATTGAATAATGTTTATGGTGATAGAGGAGTGATGCCTTTTTTTTTCAGACTACGAAGCGAACTGTTCCTTATCTGTTTGTCAGAGGAGATGGTGTTATTTTGGTATCACCTCCGTTAAGGACAGCCTGATATTAGGACTTGGCTGTTGATGTAAACTTACTCATCTTATGGATAATTAGCTTATATGCACTTGTATTTTCTTCATCTTGCTTTCATTTTGTATCTCAGTTTAAAGAAAATAACTCTGCGTGCTTCTTTTTACTATCTCAATAGTGCGCCTTCTGAATTTACATGTTTGATTTACAAGGTGTTGCAATTAATCACGTCTGAGTTTACTCATCTTATGGATAATTAGCTTATATGCACTTGTATTTTCTTCATCTTGTTTTCATTTGTATATCAGTTTAAAGAAAATAACTCTGCGTGCTTTTTATTATTTCAATAGTGAGCCTTCTGAATTTACATGCTTGACCTACAAGATGTTGCAATTAATCACGTCTAGCCTTTTCAAGATCATTATAAATGTACTCAAAACATCTTTGTGAAGTAATGTAGTATTTACAAATTTGGTATTTGTCACATATTGCAATGTGACTCGCTACCGTACATAATTACCTAAGAGCAGGAACACTAAGCACTTTTTACACGTGCAATTGATACAGTAAATTCATCGTCCTTAGAAGATCATTCTTTTTGTGACATGAATTGGTAAGGATAAAATTAGTTGCCATATGCTATGTTTACTGAATGAAGTTGTTGTGGGATGAATAATTTAGATAAAGATATCAAATCTGGAGTAACGTTGCTAATGATGGTTAATAGGCCAGCTAGTAATTCAAGTTAGCTACCAAAGAGAGACCATTACATTGAACTGATATCGTAAGTATATACCATCTAAAAATTACATAAATGCTTCAACCACTCGATCAGGAACACTTGCCGCACATGGGCCTTGTGTATGGGCCTGCAGATCTTGGCTTTGCAAACGTAGAGTGAGCATTCTTTCGCATGAACAATCGATCCAGGAAATACTCGAGAAATTAACTATACAACTCAAATAAACAATGAGCTTCATTATAGAATATAAGTGAATGGTGGTGAATCATGTATGTTTTAACGAAGGATAACTTATAAGCAATTTAGAATGCAGTAATCTAACTAGCATCATTAGAAGATATTGTGTTATAAGTAGTTGTTATCCTACGTTCAGGTAAAATACTCTTTCCTTTCCGTCATTGTTATAACTCTATTTCCTCTCATTGTCTGAGCAATCAGGTTGATGGGTGGTGGTACGATCCCTTAGCCTCGTGAGCTATATCCCTTTTAGCTTCAAGATCCTTTCGGCCAGCCATCTCTAGAAATGTTACATCTGAGCTCTTCTCCAACGGCCATTTCTATCCCCAATGCAAGTATGACCTGGTGTTGAGTATATGGAAACTACCCTAGACTATTTGAGATCTGTCGCAGGCATTTTGCAATCCGTCGGAAGGTGTGTTTTCATGCACCAGCTTCCCAATGTAACTTGCAACTGATCGCAATGCCATTGTCACTGCGGTTTTGCTCTTCTGGGTCCTATTTCAAGCATGTCTCATTCCAAACTCAGGCCACGACTTCACAAGGGTATTTAAGGGCCCTAAAAGGGTTCTTAGGGTTATGTCAAGTTTTGTTTGTCTTGTGAAAGAGAGGAGAGAGCAAGGGTTGGTGTGTGATTTGTAACATGGGGATCGGGGGTGATTTTGTGCCAAAATCGTTGGGATATATTTGTAATCACTATATCAATAAAGTTTAGCTTGATCCCTAGAATAGCTACTAGTTGGGTGGGGATTTTTAGTGTTATGGAAATTATTAGCCGGTAAGCCCATGGAAATGTGGTGGATAACACTAATTCCCTATCAGCCATGCTCTACCTTATTGTCGGCCCATGCCAAAAACATCAGCCTGTTATGGAGCATGGTGGACATGATTAATATTCTCTACAACATGTCCGTGGCCTTTTCTCGCTCTCCCCTTATCTGCCCACACGAGTCGTGTTTCATCAAAAATTTCTTACCTAATAGATGTGTGTGTTCATCGTACCCTAGTTCGTTCATCCACCTCTTCCACCAATCTACCCATTTCCATGACACTTTGAGACTTTCGTGTTGAATTTAAATACTGTTATGGAATTAGTACTCCCTTCCCACAATATTAATAGTCCTACATGGTTTTTTCAAAATAAATTGATTCAACATAGTTTAACCTTCATGGTTTTTCAAAATATAAGTGATTCAATATTCGTAGTTCTCCCTTCCGATAATATTAGTAGTCCTACATGGAACTATTGTCAATTAGATTAGACATCAAAATAGTGTCTCGTGCATTATTTTTAACTCAAATAGAAACTACATATAGTTTTTCTTTAAAAATTATTATAAAAGTTAAATGAGCAAAAGTCATTTCCACTAGATTGCCCCAACAAGGACTAAGTCATTAAGGTTTTTATTGTTTAGGATTTTCCAGATCTGCATAAAAGAAGACAATCATTCTAAATAACAAAGCAAAACTTTTTTATATCTTGAACACATTTAACCCTACTGTTTAGTCAAATGATCTTAAAAGTAAACATCCATTCGAGAATAAATCCTCTATTAGTAATGAAGCGTGTATTATTAATGCTTTATCTTGGACATATTTCAAAGTTTAACAGTTAACAACAGTTATTACTAGAAAACCAAAATCCTAACTATAAGAAAAAAATTCATAAAAAATGTTAAAGCCGACATATTATACCAACTTTTTTTAGCATTTAAATCCTTAGAGCTAGAAAACAGCGTTGGACCCAACTGTTAATGACACCACATAATTTCAATGACAATTAAGAATTATGATAAACTAAAATTTTGTATTCACTGATTATATTCTTATGTAAATTATATATTTTATAACAGTTAACAACAATTATTACTAGAAAACCAAAATCCTAAATATAAGAAATTTATTTTTCATAAAAAAATGTTAAAGCCGACATATTATACCAACTTTTTTTAGCATTTAAATCCTTAGAGCTAGAAAACAACGTTGAACCCGACCGTTAATTACACCACAAAATTTCAATGAAAATTAAGAATTATGATAAAGTAAAAATTTTGTATTTATTGATTATATTCCTACGCTATTATATGCCCACCCTTCACCAACAAGAACATGTATAGAAATTATTACTAAATTATAAAAATCAGTGGTAATTATTAATGTTAATAAAAGTTTAACTTTAGTTTTTTAAAATAGTATATCGTTAGCTATAGTTACGACATAAACAAATCTATAATCAGGTTGCACATGTAAGCTAAGTAGATACATCTTAGTGTTATAATAATATTTCCATTTTGTTCTATTAAGTTATTAAATAACTTATAAAAATTATTATTTATGCACATATGGCAAAAGTAATATTAAGATGTGAGTATTTAAAGATTATTATTTTAAGTTAGAATTGTCACTTCTTAATAAAAGTTATAAGTACAAATATGACAAGTTAGGTTGATAAATTGAGTTTGTTCACTTAAATAAATATCAAATATTATCTCCTTAATACAACAAGTTAGGCCTTTTCTTAGAATTTTATGTTTTATTAGGTGAATAGGCCTCGACAAGTTTGTCATTTCTATTGTTAAGTAAGTAATTTTTCCTTATTCATTGTAAATATCATTATAACAAGTTTTGTTATTTTTCTTAACGAGAGGGCTCTGCTCATTCCTTGTTTACTTGAAGATCTTTATTAATTGAATGATCTTTCTTATATATTTATATTGTTTTTTTAATTTATTGGTAAAATTGCTATTGTTTAGGTGAATTCGTCATTTCTTTTTGTGAACAAACCCCTAAATTATCGTGATTATATCTTGAGCTAATTATTTTTGTGATCATATTGTACTTTGCATTACAATATATAAAAGAATAACCTTTCTTGTAAAGTTGATTTAATTTAATTATTAAAGAAATTTATACCATCATGAACTTACCAATGTCAAGTTAATATTTAAATTTCTGCCAACCACCTGGGTGTGTGGTTTCGTGAATTACAAAAAAAAAAATTGCCGCAATGCATGCAATCATCTCAAAATGTTATATAACATATCAAAATTTCATAGTCGAATTTAGTTCCTAAAAGAGTTTTACTATAAAAATTCACATAGACAATACTCCCCCTGTACTATATTCCTTGGAAATGTTCATTTTGAAAAACTAAATAGGACACTTGATATGCGATGGGGGAATCTGTAACATTACAGGAGTGAAATTAAAAAAAAAAAGAGAGAGGAAAATATCGAGTAGTGACTATGGTAAAAATCAGGTCCCTATGTGATGTAGGACACGATGGAGTCCAATGTTCTAGAAGTTTTTAGAAACACCTAGTAAGTCTCTAAAAGTATCTAATAAATAGTGTAAGACGTTCTAGATTATGTTTGTGTGGTTCTAAGTTATATGCCCATAGTCTAAAATGTTCTACATAATTTACTAGATACTTACTAGAAACTTACCGGGTGTTTTTAGAAACTCTAGAACATTGGATTCCATTATGTCCTACATCACTATGGCTTCAAACCATCCTTCAATTTACTAAGATGCTATGGCCTCAAAGTTGCTAATGATGAGGAAAGAACTTGGATAAAGGAGCTAGGATAATCTTTTCTAAGAAGTAGAAGGCGACTAAAAGAAAAAATGAGAAAAGTAAGGGAGAAAGTGGCTTAATGTTTGAAACGTTGTGCTCTTGCTGAAAATGGCTTAATGTTTGAAAAAATAAAATTTCACGTACCTGCAGTGTAATTGGTGAAAAGTAATTGAAAACATGTGTTCGAAGTTCCATCTTGCTCAAAATAATTTTCTTTTTCATAAGCATTTCATTTGCATGTGAGTTTTCGCTATAACGTTTGTCTCTTTTTTCTTTGTACAATCAGGCCATGATTCATAGCTTCATGAACGACATTCATCTCTCTGTTGGCCATTAGCATTTCAAGAACATTTACAATCGCAAACTTTAGAACATTTGAATTTTTACAACGGCAGCACAAACGCAATTATGGTACACTCAAGCTGCCTGAACACATTTCCATTTTTATAGCTCATTTGGTCGTTAATTCAAAATTGTAACTTTCTTTTTCTCCATAATCCAATTTATGCTGCTCTAGACGTCGTTAAGAAGTTCTCCATGACCACCAATTCCGGCTAATTTGCTGTTGTTCTTGTTGTTGAGGTGCACCATAAACTTGGCCCGGGTCCCGCATATCCCTGAACATCGAGAAAAAGGAGACATGGCTATCTGGAATGCCACCCAGTATCCCTAGCAGCAAGGAACTAAGGGGGTTCAAGGAATTTGCATTGGGAGTGATATCTGTCGTCGTTGAATTAGGTTGTGCGTGCTCCACAGAAGTATTCATCGGCGGTGACGGTGGTTGAAGCCCAGAACCAGCTACATTGGTTGATGGGGGTGCCTCCGGCACTGATCCAAATGAAAACTCGCTGCCACGTGGGGGAGAGTTTCGCATGTTTAATCTAGCAATGTGCACAGTTGAGGTCAGGATGGAAGAGGTGATATGAATGCCAGGCTGCTGCCTGTTCCACATGTACCTCTCAAGGGCTGGTACCTGAGATACTTGACAGTTCAAATAAGTGAGCTACACTAAATGGCTGACACTTCAATGGCATCAATACATACAATACCGAGGGTTACCTCAAAGCGATTCCAGAAATATAGTATCAGATGATACATGAACGCTGCTGTCGTGGCAAAGGCTAAATATGAAAAGCCTGCATAAATAAGAAGGTAAGAAGTTCAGAGCAATCTTAGCAAACATCAGGGCAGAAACCAGCAGCATTCATCAGACTTAAAAGTAGCAACCCGATGTTGCTGCTACTGTTAATAGCAGGCTCTTCCTCAGGTAGGCTTCTAGTACTGACCAGGAAATAGTAATACCAAAATAATACAAACTAAAATCCTTTTCTTTTCTTTTAGTATAATAGAAAAAAGGTTTCTGATTGCCTTCTTCTCTTTTTTTTTTTTGCTACATTATTGCCGTCTTCTACACCAAGACAAAAAGAAGGGAAAAAAAAGAGACATCTGAAGCACGTTAGCAGATAGAGAAGTGAACCAAAAGAATAGCAAGATATAAAGGAGCATACCATAAGTGTACGAAAAGAAGTATAGCAAGATATAAAGGAGCATACCATAAGTGTACGAAAAGAAGTATATGTGGAACACCAAAAAGAAGAGTAAGAAGAAACGAGGAAAGAACTGTATTGACAAAGGGGTCCGCACGCTGCATGCCAACAAAAAGAAGTATCAGAACCATCTAATCACTTCCAAACACATACACATACACACACACACACACGCAAGGAGGGGGAAGAGAAACCTGATCAAAGTAAAAAGTTCACACAACCAGACAAGAATCAGAACCATGAAGGCAAGCAGCTGATCATCATAAAATTCAAATAGGAAAAATAGAGTGCCAATCATTATCTGCAGAGTGACGACAATAGTATCAATATAGTTCACATCCACATTACCAGTATGAACATATCTTCACGAAAGGATTATAATATTTTTATCTGAGATAGAAATTGGAGATAGCAAACATTCTTTATATGAAAAAGAACTTACTGGTACAAAGACAAGAGACTCGATCACATGGATAAAGATCAACTGAAACGTGGGAAGCCGATGCCGTGCATGGTGTTGAAGCTGCACTGCAGTCATTGAATCTCAAAATAATTCACATCCACTTTTTTGCCAAAAGGAGAAAGTGATATTATCATACAATATGGACGAAAAACACTAAGCATACCTGTGAACTTAAGCATGCGAGATTGGGTTTCCCTCAAAGTGAAGGAAACTGACATAGTTGTAGTGAAGAAGACAAAAAGTGACATAATCAGCACACCACACTTTGCAACGAAGTAATCTGTAAAGGCAACAAAAGCATTTTTTTAGCATACACCAGGAATTAACTGAATAGAGACTATTTGTCCTACAGAATCCTTATGTCAAAATGAAAACAATCAAATATCATTTGCAGGACAGAATATGGATAGTCCACAATCACAAGAGAAGTGAGCATGTTCACATATATACGTGAAAAGAATTTTATGATCAATACTGATCACTAATTAGTTAACTGTGTTAAATGAAAGATTGTGACTAAGATCATAGATCTAATCATGAAATTTTTGAAAATAAAGCATCTGACTACCTTCAAATTTATTAGAACCTTCTGTCTGCTCATGTGTGTGACTAAGGTCATAGATCTCCCTTGTTTGAAAATTATACAGATAACCTGCATAGAGCCATTCACTGTAAAGTATCTTAAAAAAAAACCAATAGTGGTCATTTTCCATTGCAGATTGTGATTATTCTTTTTTACTAGCTACATTAATGCTGGTTTTAAATATCAAGAGATGAGCAATAGGAGCAAAGTGTTCCACTATGTAAATGTACTTTATCATATTCTTCATAATTTTCCTTTATATTAAACTCCCTTCTTATGCAACATGTTCTCTAACTCGGACATGCACATTTGCAAGCATAATTATTACGAAATGTTTTGTCTTCTTATACAT
The DNA here is from genome assembly GCA_039654745.1 of Houttuynia cordata. Taxonomy (NCBI): domain Eukaryota; kingdom Viridiplantae; phylum Streptophyta; class Magnoliopsida; order Piperales; family Saururaceae; genus Houttuynia; species Houttuynia cordata. The sequence continues at coordinate 8,379,963 of CM077512.1, forward strand.
CTTCTCCTTCCGTAACTGACCACTTACAAGTGGAGTGGTCCACCTCTGTAACCTTAATCTTCGTTTCTTACTAAAAACTGTAAAATCACTTCCAAATTTCGACATGATCTAAAATTCCTACAAATTATTGAAAATTGCTCAGTCTCTATATTGTAATACTAAAAACTCCAGTCTCTTTAAGCATTCTTTTCTACAAGTCATGATCTAACAATGTGCTCACATCATAGCAAATACCATCCTTATCAAGTCAATACAGGTTTATATAACAAAATTGTGCATTAAAAAAGCACTTGAGCCTAATTTTCCTTTATCACATATTTTAATTCTGTGCTTTTCACACTTTTCAGCTTACAAGTATCTACGATAGTAAAAACATGCCAGTACTTCTTTATTGCCAAGAATTTGTCATTAAAAGGGAATGCACGCTCTTGAGTTTACAAGTATTCCTACCTTGGCCTGGGAAACTTAGCAAACTGTTCATTAGAATAGTGTCATAGCCAATAAAACTGTTAATGAGAAGCTGTTGCCACCTGAAACAAATAAGAGTAAAGCCTGCTTTAGAAATAATAGTAATGATAATCTGCCCTTGTGCACATTCCCAACCTAGACAAAGAAGATAACTAAAAAGGAGTAGCTAACCTATTCCCAAAGCAAGTGTGTTGAGCAGGAATGGTGACATTGACAGTTCGAATATCGTGTTGTAACTTGGCGTCTTCAGAAAGCCAAAAATAGCCCTGCAAATATTCAATATTCTCATGGCAATCTTCCTTAAACAAATAATTAATAGCAGAAAGCCCAGCAATGTGTTTCAGAAACACTTCAAGTAATGCAGAAAGCCAAGCATTGCTTCCTTTAGGCCCAATAAGTTCATTTTCAAAATATAAAGCGGCAATGACACTGTACCTTCTCTGCCGTGTACAAGTAGGTTGGTTCAAATGATCTACTTTTCTTCTCAAGCCATTCCACTGCAAACAGAAAGAAACCAATAACAAGGAAAAAAGTAACAATTCCGGAACAGAAAATAAACCTCTGAAGTAAGATGGGTCGCTGAAATGTGAGAAATGCATGACCATCATTTTGCATTGCTGTTATTTATTTTAAACTCCCATAACTCATTATTTAAAGATTAGGTGACACACAAATAGCTTTAGACCCAACACATAAGGAAAACGAAACCCAATTGTAGTAGTATCATCTGGCAACAATGAATTGACAGCTTTAACCAAACTAAAAACGTTATTCCAGTAAATGAAAATTGATGATAATAATATAAAAAATAAAAGAAAGAAAGTTTTAACGAAACCCAATTGTAGTAGTACCATCTGGCAACAATGAATTGACAGCTTTAACCTAACTAAAACGTTATTCCAGTAAATGAAAATTGATGATAATAATAATAAAAAAATAAAAGAAAGAAAGTTTTACCCATTAGTAATTGTAAATTTTTCAGCTGAAACAAAGGCGACCACTTGCAAAAGAGAGCAAGAATATCTGGGCCTGCAGGTTTCTGCAATTCAAACTTCAGTTCACATTAAGAAGGTCATGCTCCATTTTGCCCCAAACTCAAGCTTCAAGTGATTCTCACCTGTAGCTTAAAAAAGCCTTGTACACCATTTCCCCAGGGAAAAGAGAACAGCCTATTACATTTTGTGGACAATCGAGAAACAACTGCTTTCACTAACTCTTTGGCAGATAAACGATAATCTACATTTGACATATCGGAATCAACTCTAGCTTCTGCTTCATGTGCTATTGGTTTTAACTCAGAAGCATCAACTGAATATTCCATCTGAGGCTCAACAACTTCTTTATCGTTTTTCCATTTGTTCCATTTGCTCTTCCTGGCACCTGAGACAATCCAGTTTAACCAATACTTCGATGACAACAAAGGAAGACCATCTCCATCCACATTCCTAATCTGCAGAGTCTCTGCAAAATTTTTCTGCTCATACATTTCAATCACATTACTGCCATCCACCTGCTGTGACCAAAGTCCAGCGCTACTAATCTGTGAAAATCAATCATGTCAGGCACACATTAAAACCTACCTACAACATCTTACACAGTATGACACTAAAACCATGGCATGTTCCCTACCTTGATATGAACTAGATCTCCTTCCCTTATTTTGGCCTTCGAGAGTTCTCCAGAACAGCCCGGCTGCACTAGTACAAAAAATTTATCATGAGAATTTCAATGTCTCCATTGATACGGGATGGCAAGTATAAAATAATATTTCAACTAGGAAAGAAAAAGTTTTAAGGCATATTTCATTTCAAACAATCTTTGATAAAAACAAACACAACTACATAAACTGCTCCATCGCCTCAAAGTTAACTTATAAACAAGAAAGTGCTAAAACTAACAAAGAAAATTTGGTTAAATACATTTGAGTTAAACTATTTCCAAACTCTCGTAATCCACCTCCAGTTCATCACCACACACGAATCACAACACATAATTTGCATTTCAAAGTAAAAATCAAGCAAATTTATTTGGATTTCACAATGCATATCGCACATCTTCATTACCAACGAAATCATTTCCCCAAAAAAATTAGAAACACTACAGCAAAAAAAGAACAGAAACTACATAAATGCTCCATATCCTTGAGCTTGAAGTTAGATTCAAAAACTGAATGAAAAAAAAATTAAAACTAACACAAATTTTTTTTCTATATGACAGTCAATGAAAGAAACCTCACACGGAACTACAACACATAAAAAAATGCAAATTAAAATAAAAATCAAGCTAAACTTATCAGGATTTCACACCTCAAATAGGAAGCCTTCATTAACAACGAAATACATTCCCCAAAAAATACTTGAAAAACCTCAACTAAAACAACAACAAAAACTACATAGATGCTCCATCACTCCGACACGAAGTTACCTTCACAAATAATAAACTAATACTTAATAAAAAACATTAAAACAAACAATAAGAATAGAAAACTCCTCTATATGCAAATATCTGTTTAAGTACATTCATAGATAACTTTTCTTTTACAATGACGGGTGTCTGAGTCCTTAAAACCCAGCCTCTTAGACCGCCATATCCTGCCACCAATCCCCTCGGGCACGTACATGGTCCACACAACATACACACCTTTTTTTGGGTAATTAAAAATTTTATTAACCAAAAAGAGCAGCAAACAAAAGAAAAACAAAGAAGCAATCCCAAAGACCTCATGCCGGAGGGAAATTATGAAAAAGAAACATCAAAAAGATGAAACTAACAGCAGACCAAAAAAAGAGCGGGCGTTCGCACTACTCCCCATGGAATGCTGGCTCGCAGATATATCGGTATCGGGCTCCACCCGATACACCGATACGAGTCAATCTCGTTTTTAAAAAAAATTCCAAATATCGGCGATATATCGCCATTTTAAAAAAAATAATTTTTTGCATATTTTGAAATCTATGCTTTGTCTAAATTAGTATAACTCATTTTAGAAGTTAGATTGTGAAAATATATAGTAAAAACTAGTTTTCGACCACCGATATTTTTTTACACAATATCTCCGATATTTCGTCTCTTTGGCCGACCAATATTTTACCAATATCCGATACGACATTCCTTACTACTCCCTCAGTCCAATTAAGCCTGTCTGCCTTTTGAAAAAATACTGGTCCATCATTACATGGCTGACCTTTCCCCCTCACGACCAAAAACACAGAAGAGGGGGCAAAAACTCCGTTTTTCTTTGAACAGGCCATGGAGCCCAATAAACTTAACTCGTTTTCCAATGCAGACAGGCTTCATTGGACAGCGGGAGTACATTCTAGACAAACTACTTCCAAACTCTTCTAATAGTCAACAACAGTACCTTCTCGACAAACTACTTCCAAACTCTTCTAACAGTCAACAACAGGTAATCTAGCTCCAGTTCACCACAATCTCATGGAACCACAACACAGCAAAACTATGCAAACTAAAGTGAAAATAAACCAAACTTCAGGATATATAATCCGTGGGCGGCCAAACGACCGCGGGGTTTAAACTTCATTCTTATAAACTACTTCCAATCTCTTCTACTAATTAGTCCAACAACAGATAATCTAGCTCCAGTTCAGCACAACACATCAAAAAAATGCAAATTAAACTACTCCCCCAATTAGGTTACCTTCTTCAGTTCAGCACAACACATAAAAAAATGCTAATTAAACTACTCCCCAATTAGGTTACCTTCTTCAGTTCAGCACAACACATAAAAAAATGCAAATTAAATTAATCTGTTGGGAGTAAAAATTAAGCAAACTTATCAGAATTTCACATCCTATAACGAAAAAAATGACGAAAAATTTCTATGAAAATGGAAGGGAAAGAGGAGGAGACCTGCTGGACGAAGTTGGTATGCATGACGACGAGGGAGCAGAAGAGGGCGAGGGCGACGACGAAGTGAAGGTACTCCAGCCCCCTCCTTATCCTCGGCCGAAGCACCCTCAACACCATCGCCGACAACCGCGCGTGCACCCGCAGAAACGTCTGCTCCGGATCCATCTCCGGCCTCTCGCTAGGGTTTCCGATCGCCCGGCCGGATTCCAAGAAATTATCCAAAAATTCCCCACAGAATCCACGATTTATCAGTGATTTCTGCACCAAATTTCGATACAAAAAGCTCGCAAAATTATAAAAAAATTCTTCACCAGTCACGCAACGAATTCCCTGATTTTTCACTGATGTATGCACCAAATTTATACCTCAAAAATAAAAAGGAAAATTTAAAAAAAAAAAACTAGTAAAAAACACGCTTCAAATTCCTTCAGTTCTCGCTGATTTCTGCACCAATTTTCAACCGAAAAAGCTCAAAAAAAGAAGAATTTTGAATTCCATCGGATTGTTAAGGATCGAGGGAGGAGATTGGTGAGGATTGGATTGAATTTGATGAAAAAATGGGGAAATTTGAGGGGGGAAATTAAGAAATTTGGGCGAAATTCGTTGCGTGGATCAGGGCGGTGGCCACGCTGGGGCTCTTCCATTGCTTTGGAGCCTAGCTTTTAGATCGATTTTTTAGATCACGTCTAGGTTTCTACGCGAGAGGCTACGTTGGTATTGAAAACCGTTGATTTGTGGGGCCTAAGTTTCAATTGACGACTGATATGTGTAGAATGGTCTAACGTGGTTTATCTGTGGATGAAATTTTGTAGGGTATCAACTGGAGGGAATGGTTAGGTCGGGGACTTGGCAAGCGAATCCGTTCGTTTCCACGGCCCACTTTGGCCCAGTTGGATGGGAAGGCCCAATTGATTTGCATATCCTGGTTGAAGGAATTGGGCCTTGATGTTAACAACATGGGCTTCACTGTGAGTCATCATGCTACATTGACGTCAAGATTCACAAGAGCCTAGTCATCCACAACTGCACTCCATTTTGAGATTTACTTAAATGATAAAACTAAAATATGAGTTAATTAATCAAGTTTTGGTTGCTTTGATTGCAGGATGATCAAAGAAAGGTTAACAAATACTCCCTCCGTCCTATTTTAGATGTTCCATATGGAAAAAGAGGATAATACTATTATAATTGCTTCGTATATATGGTCAATCGAAGTGGATTTGGAGCCTCTTCTTCCACCTATTAGTTGGGGTTCCACCATCCAATAAAAATCAACATAATCGGGGATCTAAACAGGATGGACAGATTTTACTATGGATTATGCTTTTCTACCGAGTATGCAAAACAAGATGGGAAAAATGTGGATCTATAATCGCAAAAACCCTAATATTGAGCTTGTCAAAATGTTCCTTGTATTTGGTGATTGACCATGTGATTGATTGTATTTTTAACTTTTTTTACTTGCAATCGCATGAGACTACGTATGGACTAGTGTAAATGAGGTCAAATCCAAAGGACTTAGTTGATTAACCTAATTCTAATAGAAGATTGAATTTTAATGATTTAATTAATTAAAAAAATAAAATTTAATAAAAAATTAGATGAATGAGAATATCAAGGCAGCGAATCCACCACTAAACATGCAATTACTACTCTTAATTATTATTTCCACAAATTGATATGATACGGTAATTTATGTTCTTGGTCGGACACATAAATTACCAATGAATGGACTACACGTTCTTGTCCAGACACGAAAAGTTCATCCACTATAAATTAATACAATTAACTCTATCCTTTGCCGGGTATAGAATCAATCATAATCCCGTTATTATCTAGACACAGGAAATATCAAGATCAAATTCCATTAATCATTTATTAAGTCTCGGTCAAAACACTTAAGAGAAACAACAATGAAATCGCATTAAGAATAGAAAATCATATCAAATTTTACTAAATTAAATAATCAATAGTAGCAAATACAAATCTAGGACTTCATCTAGCTTTAATAAAGAGTTTAGCTAGACATGAAAATAGGAAAAGAAATAGCCTGATTCGTCAGATTCATCGAAACACTATTCACAAGAAAACATTGTTCACATGTACTTTTCATATTTTTCCCCGCTATCCGATACTGTAGCAGTTTGAAGTTCAATCCCTAAAATTAGTCTCTCGTCTCCTCAAAGCTCTCGTTTGTTTTTATAGACAATTGATATGAGTCCTAATTTTTTATGACTTTGATTTAGATGAACCCAAATCGCATCCAATTTTTGCATGACACTGTTTCAGCACGATTCCACCGTTCTAATCGAGCATGCCTTTTATCTGTTTTTTAATCTCCCTCAACCATGCCGCTGCTGCTTCGCCTCCGTTGTCAACCTCTCCGCCGCTATCAAGCTTCACCGTCCGGGACAAATCCAAACTTCGTCATCGCCATGACTGGATCTGCAAGTGGCCACCTTTCTCTGTCAATCGCTCGAGCATAGCTTGAATACCCGCCATTGCCGTCAAGCTTGAGCCCATCCTTGCCGTCGAGACTCATTGTTGTAGTCATCATGCTGGAACTGGTTGTTGATTGCTCGAATAGAACCGCTATCGACCATCTACTATTGGCTCTCCTCTTCGCCGGCCTTCATCAATCACTATCGTGGTCAGAATAGCCGTCGATCGCCGACCGTCATGAGCTCACCTTCATCTGCATAACCTTCGTCGCCGAGCTTCACCAGCAGCCTCACCCCCAAGCCACCATCTTCTTCCGCCAGCGCAGAGCTCGAGCGCTTCTGTTCTAGAAGGCCCGAGCTTCGGCTTGGGTCTTTTCCTTTCCTTTTTTTCTTTTTCTTCGACCGAATCGAACCGGTTCAGTGCTTCCTTTTTTTTCTTAGCAAAAACCCGTTGTATCGATCTCAGCACAAAAACGGTTTGGCGCGCATTCACTCTTGACGATCATCATTTGGACTCTTACGCTTACATAAATAAAGTTAAATATAATTTAGATGCATCATAAATTGTAAATCAATTAAACCCAATTAACGCATCTAAATTAATCAATTAAGCACATTTAGTTATTAATCTCCTAATTACTCACCTAATATGAATAACCATTAATACTCTTTACTTTCAACTTAAATTATGACTAACATATAGGTAGAAAGACATATAAAAATGTGTATATTTTGTAGATATCACCATGCATAAGAGATTTTTCCTAAAAACATAACAAAAATTGGTTAATTAAAAGGAAATAGATATTTGAAACTGTGCACAGCTTATCGGAGCGGTCGGATCACGATTTTGATGGCTTGTGTAATAACTACCACAAAACAAAACACACATAAAATTAAGGGGAAATTATATAACAAATCAAAAAAAAAATTCAAAAATGATGCAATGTAGAAAATATTTCCCGAATAGGTGCTCTGACATGCAGGCGCCTGCGTGGTTTTTTTTAAACTAACCCGAAAGGCGTAAAAGAGAAAGGCATCGTTGAACCGACGCCTCTCTTAGGGCCTGTTTGGATGCACTCTTTCTCTAGGAGAAAGGGGCTTTAAGGGGAGAGAAATGATATTTTACTTAAAAAACTGTTTGGATGATACTTTTGTATCAGAAAAAAAATTTCTATTAGAAAGGGGAGAAAGGGTCCCTTTTACTTTGAGGAGGTTTCTGGAAGAAAGCCTATTTCTAGTAGTTTTCAAAGGAAATTAATTTTATTTATGACAAATTTACCCTTTGTGCTAAAGGAAAAATAATCATTTCTGCTAAAGGAAAATGATGTGTCAAACATTATTCCCTTTCTGCTAAAAAAAGGTGGAAAAAATAGTTTTTCTTTCTTCATTAAAGAATATCTAAACGGGCCCTTAACGCGTCGGTCTTCATTAAAGAATATCTAAACGGGCCCTTAACGCGTCGGTTGCCGACGCCTTTGAGTGCCTTATTCGTTTTTGTCCCATTTTAAATGGGCAATCACTTCAACTATGCATCTCTCTCATTTCTGATCGGTTTTTGCCAAAAAAATTCATTCTTTATTATTTTTAGTGCTTTTCTATTCATCATAATATCACAAAGATGTTGAGCCATCACATGCTATTTATAAAAAAAAATACTACAAAACTACGATAAATAGTATGTGATGGCTCAACATCTTTGCTATATCATGAGGACCATAAAGAGCATTAAAAATAAGGGAGAATGAAAAAAAGGTCAAAAATGGATCAGAAATAGAAATGAGAGAGATATGCATCGTTGAAGTTTGTCCCACTAAAATAGCTCAAAATAAATTTGTCCCATTTGAAAGGGGCGATAACTTCAACGATACATCTCTCTAATTTCTGATCTGTTTTCGCCCATTTTTTTCATTCTTTCTTATTTTTAATACTCTTTCTGGTCATCATGATATCACAAAGATGTTGAGCCATCACATACAATTTATCGTGGTTTTTGTGGTATTTTTTTGGATAAATAGCATACAATGGTTCATCATCTTTATGATATCATGATGACCAAGGAATTTCGATATATTGATTTCGGGCCCCACTCGATAAATCAAAATCACAAAATTTTATTTTTTCAAATTTTTTAGAATATCTGCGAAATTTCGGCTTCAGACCGAAATTTCACTATTTAAAAAAAGGTTTTAAAAAAATTAGGAATTTTTTTAAAAAAGGAAAAAAATAACTTTCCCATTGTTTCCCATCCTAATATGCATTTTTATGCATATTTTGAAATCTACGCTTTGTCTAAATTAGTATAACTCATTTTAGAAGTTAAATTGTAAAAATATATGATAAAAATTAGTTTTCAACTACCGATATTTTTTTATAAATATCTTTGAAATCCGATACAGAATTCTTTGATGATGACTAAAAAGAACACTAAAAATAAGGAAGAATGAAAAAAAGAGAAGTAAAAAAACGGATCAGAAATGAGAGATATATACATAGTTTAAGTAATTGCCCCTTTAAAATGGGATAAAAATAAATAAGGCACTCAAAGGGCGTCGGTTGCCGACACCTTTAACAACTGACGCCTTTCTCTTTTATGCCTTTCGGATTAGTTTTTTAAAAAAGAGTCACGCCATGCAAGCGCCTGCGTGGCTTGTCAGAACCCCTATTTGGGAAATATTTTCTGTAGTGCATCATTTAAAAAAAATTTTGTGATTTAGATCTTTCATCTTCTTATTATCTTTTTCGGTAAGGAACATTCCACCAACAACACAAAGCCATACAAAGAGAGCTCGCGATACAATTGAAGTATGCAAGAAGGCATTCATGAATGTAACTAATTCATATCCCCACAATAACAATGTAGCGAGGAACTTAACGTTCGATTACAACAATGGCCAACACTGAATACCATCAGCTGTAAAAGACCTCACTCCATCTCAATAGTTCGAAGGTCGGCCAAAGCTGCGACGCAACAATGCCTTTAGAAAGTCGGGCACCACAATAACTTGCATACGATTGTTTCATCGGATTAATTGGAAATCATAAAATTAATTCAAAACAAGAAAAAAGAGTCATACTCAAAATAACCAAAATTTTGTAAACTTGCTAACTTTGATTCATCATTTTTTTCTAGTCTCAATTGAAGGACTCACTCGGACACCCCTCATTATCAAACAAATGTTTCTTTTTAATGAAATGGTCTCAATTGTTGAGGTTGTAGAATAATTTATGATGTTGCCAAAAAAAAAGAAAAAAAAAATTTATGATTTTAACCAAATCCAATCCAAACATTAGTGTCAGTTAAACACTGATAATTCCCTAGTAAGTACACAAACCTCTCTATCCTGCAATTACCCCTCCTTTTCACCAATATCCATCACTCTAACCCCTCTTGTCCTTACCAATTTCACCAATTTCAGGGGCATATTGGTACATAATCTTCCCTGCCACTGTAACCCTAAATCCAAAGCAAGGTAGGTTCCCTGCCAGTCAGACCCAGACCCTTCTCGGGCCCTTCCCGATCCTCGACCATCACGGCCGCCGGCGGAAACTCCGGCCTTTTACCGGCGAACTTCGCGGAGCAGCAGCTTCGCAAACAACGTGTCTGGAATCGGTAATTTTTTGCCTATTTTTACATTTTTTTCAAGAATTTTGATGTCTCTAAGAGCTGAAAAACGATGATGAAATGGTCATTCGAATATGTGCTTTTTTTTTACTTTCTGGGAATCTGGGTTGCTATTTGATGAAAACAATGGAATGCTATTTTTGTGTGGAATTTTGGAATTGGATTAGGTTCCTTTTGAGCTGCTATGGATGTTTGTTGCTTAAAGATTTGATTTTTGTTTTCTTTTTGGAGTTTTAATTTGCTTTGAGAACCTAGGGTTAGAGTTTCTTTTACAATGATTGGGATTTGCTGTCCTGCTCTTTCATTTCTAGGTTCTAATGTGTGTGTTTTTTTTGCTTTCTTGGAATGTTTTTTGTGGAATTTTGGAATTGGATTAGGTTCGTTTTGAGCTGCTATGTATGTTTCCTGGTCAAAGATTTGATTTGTTTTTTTTGAGAGTCCAGGATTTTTTTCCTTGCTTTAATTTTGAGAGGTCAGGGTTAGAGTTTCCTTTACAATGATTGAGAATTGCAGTCCAGCACTTTACTTTCTAGATACTACTATGTGTGTCGTTTGGGAATGTTGGTTGCTATTTGATAAAAAGATGGCTTTGTACTATTTTTGTGAAATTTTGGATTTGGATTAGGTTCTTTTTGAGCTGCTTTGGATGTTTCTTGGTTAAAGATTTGACTCTTGTTTTGGTGTTATCTTGCTTTGAAAGTACATAATGTTCTCTCCATTTTTGCTTTAATTTTAGAAGCTAGGATTATGGTTTTCACTATAGCAATGTGGGGTTTGCAGTCCAGCTCTTGACAATGGAGGAGGGCGATGATGGGTTTGGTGGTGATCGTCGGGATCATTTCCACCACAACGAGGCTATATCTGCTGTTGTAGATGAGGGTTTTCTGGGCGAAGACGACGATGAGTATGAGGACCTCTACAATGATGTCAATGTTGGAGAAGGGTTTCTCCAATCACTCCAGAGGAATGAAGCACCACAGGGGTTTAAGACCAACGAGAAACAAGAGGAACGAAGGACTAATAATCCTGCAGGGGTGGTTGCATCAGTGGAAAATTCAGTGCCTGTAAGTGCGCGTTCGATTCCAGGGGTTGGCCATGGAGATGGGAGGATGGAGAAAGATCAAGAGTTGGCAGTGGAAAGGGCCCAGAAAGTGTATCCAGGCCCTGAATATCCGGGGAACGAACTTGTTCCGAAAGGGCCTGCAACAGGTCCTGGAGGCGGAATGAGGATTGAAATGGGGCAGCCTCCAGGTAGAGCACCTGGAGAAATTGGAGTACAGTTGGGTAACAGAATGCAGGCTCATCCTGGTGGTAATGAGAACTATGGGAGAATTGGAGTTGGGACGGCCCCTGGGGGAAATTTTAATGTAGGTAGTATTAATGGTAGTGGAAATGGCGGAGGTGGTGCTAGTAGCGGTGGTGGAACAATTCTTTTTGTTGGAGAGCTTCATTGGTGGACCACAGATGCTGAACTTGAAGGCGAGCTTTCTAAATATGGGCAAGTGAAGGAGGTAAAATTCTTTGATGAGAAGGCGAGTGGGAAGTCAAAGGGGTATTGCCAGGTGGAATTTTATGATCCCGGAGCTGCATCAGCTTGTAAGGAAGGGATGAACGGTCATGTCTTTAATGGGAAGCCGTGTGTGGTGGCTTTTGCTTCACCTTACAGTGTAAGGAGAATGGGAGAGGCTCAAGTTAATAAGAACCAGGTTATGACTCAGGGTACCCAACAACAAGGGCGGCGCCAGGGTCCAGGGGATATTGGTGGCAATGGTAGAGGAAATGCAATTGCGACAGGTGGAAATTATCAAGGTGGGGATCAAGGTCGAAATTTTGGCAGAGGTGGATGGGGCCGTGGTGGTGGAATGGGAAATCGAGGGCAAATGGGCCTGATGAGGAACAGGATGGGGATGGGGGGGAGAGGTATTATTGGAAATGGCGGGTCTGGGTTTGGGCAAGGGTTAGCAACTGCAACTCCACCTCTGTTGCACCCCCAAACAATGATGGGTCAGGGTTTTGATCCTTCTTATGGCATGGGCAGAATGGGTGGTTATGGTGGTTTCCCTGGGGGTCCTGCTCCACCATTCTCGGGAATTTTGCCTTCTTTTCCTCCTATTGCTGGAATGGGGTTGCCTAGTGTAGCCCCCCATGTAAATCCGGCTTTCTTTGGGAGAGGGATGCCTGCGAATGGGATGGGCATGATGCCTATGTCTGGGGTTGACGGTTCTGGAATGGCCATGTGGTCTGACCCTAACATGGCTAGTTGGGGTGGAGAGGATCAAGGTGGAAGAGCTGGCGAGTCAAGTTATGGAGAGGATGCCACTTCAGAGCATCAGTATGGTGAAGGAAGCCATGAGAGAGGAGGGTGGTCAAATGCTGCAAAGGACAAAGATAGGGCATCTGAGCGGGACTTGGTGAGTGCAGGTCCTGAACGAAGATATCGAGATGATAGGGAACCAGGGTGGGAAAGGGGAGAGAAAGATGTAGAGCCTGGGCAGGGATGGGTGGAAAGAAGGCATGATGACAGAGAAATGGATTGCGTAAGTGGTCGTGATAGAGAACGAGATCGCGACCGAGAGCGTGATCGTGACAGAGGACGGGAGAGGGAGCGTGAAAGGGACCGTAGTCGAGATGATCGAGATCGCTATAGAGAGGAGAGAGATAGATTCACTGACCATCACAGACATAGGGATCGTGAGTTGGATCATGATGACGATTGGGAGCATGGACGGTCATTAAGGACCCGTAACAAGTCACGAATGTCTCAAGAAGAAGAACAACGCCACAGGTCAAGAGAGGTTGAGCATGTGAAAAGGAGGCGCTTGCCTTCTGAATAAATTGATGGATTCGTGCAGAGATCTAATGATGAGTTCACTGCTCTAACATCATTGCCTCAGAAATATGTACATGCTGCACAATCGTTCTTTGGAGTAACTTAAAGTACTAAGTAAGTAGATTTATCTTTCCTCTTTTGTATTGTTCATAATGTCCATGAAGTTCTTAGTTATGAGTAATTGCTAATAATAGTTTCGTTTAAAAAAGGCTGTATGTATTTGCTCACATAATTTGACATGTAACTTTTAGAAACATATGCTGCATAAAATGTAATAAATGTAAATAAAACATGGGCCGCCAGTTTTTTATAGATTAGTCTTTGAAATGGGCAAAATTTGGATTTGCATTGACTATACCCTGACATCAATTATGTGTTTTGCGCTGTGTTTTTTCCTTCTTTGGATGCAAGAATTGATCCATTATGCCTCATGATGTCGGGATTATAATTCTCAGTGCTTGTTCCACCAACTGTTGCAACCTTATTTAGTAGTCGTTCATATTGGTATTTCCCTTTTGTGAATAACCTTATTTAGTTGGTTGGTAAAATGCTTTTCGCTTTGAAGCCATCATTCTGGAGTTTTTTATAATGGCATTTTGTATATTTATGGCATAAATTCGTGACAAGTTTATATTTAGTATTACTTGTGTCATATATTTAAGATTACTAAAAGGGAAAAAATGACCGTATATAAATATCCGATCCAGATATTCTTTGCTTCCATTTGGATCCATTATTGGTGTTATGAGTGTCTTCACTGTCATTTGATGATACGGGAAGGAGTTTATTGCATAGTCTTGGACACATACAGTATTTCTAAGGTATGTTTTGGTTTGTTTGAAGCTGCCAACACAACTAACCGAGCAAAGGGGTACAATGTTGATGTTAATGTGTCCTCATCGTTAGATGATTGCTTCAGGAAGTAATCAAACATAACTGCTATTATGTTTCTGTCGCATATGCAATATCGTCATTTGGAGTATGTCTAAGTTGTGCCTGTGAGCCATATAACTGAGATGAGGTAATGATGGTAATAATTATGTTGCGTGTCAGTTATGTGATCATATGAATGCGTGTTCTCTTGATTGAGACTTGAGTGGCTATTGTTGTGAATAAGCTTTGCTCATCACATATAGGTTGATTCTTTTTCTTAGGGATATTGTCTACTACAAAAGTTTGTGGAGGGATTAAAAGCATGTGATGAGTGCAAGAAATATAGGCTGCTTCTGTTCTTAATTGACTGCATTTCTAGCAGCTATTCGTTTTTTTGAACCAAGTTTTGGGGAAGATGTACACAGCTTATTAGATGGTAGTCGTACTTGCAAAAGGTTTACTGTTTACGTATTTGCTCATTTGGGGGGAATCTGTTAAAACTCTTGCATGCAGAAACCACTGGCATGTCATAAGGCTTTGTTTGTTGACTTTTCGAGATAACTTTTTTAACATAGTATAAGTACTTGCTAGTTTTTCGACTTTGAGACCTAGTCTCGTGTTCGAAGGTTTTCTTATATTGGATTTTGGTGTCAGTTCCCAGAGAATTTCCTTTCCCGTAGGAATGGAAGGGGCTACATAGTAAAGGTTCTCCACTTGCTCTTTTGAAGGTGCAGTTTGCAGATGTTCCTAATATTTTTGTGTGAGCGGATGTGAAGTTTATATCACAGCGAAGAGCACCAGTGCTTGTGGAAGGAATATTCTGCGTGAAAATTTTGTAATCTTTTGCTAATTAGATGTCGTATATTATGAGATGGCTAAAGGGATGGTTTCTGAAGATTTTAGATTTTGATGTACTTGAATATCTCTTGTAACACGAATTTTGCTGTTGTACAATTTTCATTCTTTTTGTAGCTCTGTGCTGTTGTAAAAAATGTATACAGATCCACTTCATGGTAGGGAAGAGTCTATCTCACCTTGGTGCTCAAATATTTTGTGGGAGCACACTGTATAATAGATTTTTTCTGTAGGTAATGCATTTTCCTGTAAGCATTGGTGTATGTATGGTACAGCTGTTTTGCTGCAAATTTAGTTTTTTTTTTGTACAATTGTTTTTAGTTTCATAGCTTGTTGCTGTTGTAAATGTTGTATACAGACCCCCACTCTACAGGCAAAAGAGATTTCCCTTGTTGGTGCTTGAATATACTGTAAAAAAAACCTTGTACAATAAATTTTTTTTGAGGGCATTCCATTTTTCTGTAAGCATTGGATGTTTGTGTCATTTTAGTTGATGTTTTAGGAAAGTTGTGTACATTAAATGTAAATAAATGAGTATGGCTGCACATAAAAAAAAAGAGTATGGCTGCTTACACTCAAAAGGACGGGGCAAATAATAGCAGCATAAACATCTGGTATAAGTCAGGTAAATTTATGTTGCTTATATGGTTTCTGTTGAGACATCATGTATATAGAGGCACACATTTTTTCTTTCCTGTTTAATTGACTGCTGAGCTAATGGGTAATTGTAATATTTAACTTCTCTTGTACGAGGACTTGCTCACTTTAACAGGAGATTCCTAATTTTGTTCATCCCCTTTGCGCAGTTGAAGGCAGTGAAGGTTTCGTAGAAGCTGGGAGCTTGTCATTAGGGTGTGCTGGCGAGGTCAATGAGTGAAACTGAGTGTTGCTACTGAAACTTAATGCTGCATGCTGCAGTTTCTTGGTAGATGCTGGCTGCAACTGTTAAAACTGCTATATTTGTTGGACCTTATATTGTTCAGATTTTTAGTTGATGACAGGAGAAAGGGGTGAATATGCTATTACCACTCTTTTTATACTCAAAACTGCATTAAGCATGTTTAACTCTCGGCTATGTGGAGGTGTTGTACTTTAGTTAATTCTGCTATGTTGGAAAGTGTGGCTGGAATTATGTGTATTGGAGAGTCGGTTTGTTATGTTTTGTATTTTCCTTGCATTCTCAAGTGCTATTCTTCCTGTATTTTCCGAATGAGTTGCGACACTAAGGGCCGGTTTGGGTAAAGAAGCAGCTTTGCTTTCCCATTAAATGTTCCGTAATGCTGCAAGAGAAGTGCTTTTCCTAACCTTCCTCAAGAGGAGATCCTCCAGAAAAGCGGCCTAGCACTTTACATTCATAACACACTCTAATTGTTTAAATTGTTTGCTAAAGTTCTTTTCTCAGTATATCACCCCCTCCTCTTTTGTTTGTCTGCTCCTTCCGTCCATGGCCACCACCCTCAACTGTCTGGACTCCACCCCACAGCTTGGCAAAGCAACGTCCAGTTCGACCCAATGAGGTGGTAACAAGCTAGACTCCCCCCAGGGCCGACCCTGTTTTTCCTTTTGCAGGTGAGTTTTTCAGCAGCCTTCACCCTCACCAGAGAGGTTGTTTGGCATTCCTGGGATAGCCCCACTATGGCATTGGTGGAATCACTACCCCGGTGAATATCTCTGAAGAAAAAGCTCTAATTGTGACGCTACAAATTGGCATAATCTTATTATTAGTCCCTTCGTCTGATTGTAGTTGTCCTATTTGTTTTCTTTAAGCCAAATAGGGCTATTAAAGTGGGATGGAGGGTTATTTTTTTTTGAAATAAATTAAGCTGGTTTTAAGCAATATACTCGTATAAGTTTTCTTTTTTGAAGGCTCGTATAAGTTAATTAATAGTAACTTCATTAAAGGAGTATAGTAACTTCATTTCAGCTACTCCTTTAAAAATCAAGTAATACAAAATTGTCACGTGATTCTTTTATCACGTCATATTTGAAGAAAGAAAAACGCATTTTGGCAAGTGAGGCCCTCGCAACCCAAACTAGGAAACCAGTCTTGGTCCTTGTCCAACTAGAAATCTAGAATTCCTATTAAGCCGGTTGGCATCATCCTATATCTTGCATCAATGCACACTTCCAATTTTCACTTTCAGTTGTGTTAACTTAAAGTTTATGCTGTGAGGATGAGAGGATGGTGAAGCTTTTGTTTCCCTCTAAGCCTGTGGAAACCGAAGAAGATGCAAGACAGAGAGAAGCATAGAGTGGTGATGACCGCGGAGAAAACTGAGTTGGGAGACTGCCATGGCAAACCAGAAGAGTAGGCTAGCGATGGTCGGCGAGAAGGAGCCGAAGAGGTCCACACAGGCGGCAACCCGCCAGGATGACAATCCAGTCTTGCCATCGTGCACCAGCTATCTTCCTCGCATGGGGCATCAACGGTTCTCGTCACGCTCACTGCCCGACTTTTGAAGACTTATTATTTTTTCTTGTAATTCTAGTTCTTTGATAAAGATAGCCTAATGTAAGCTTTTCCAATGTTATGGAAAGCTTATTATGTACTTTTAACTTTTCTTATTGTCAATGAAATTCGATGCTTTTGTAACTTCCAATGATACATATACGTATACTGGTTTATAAATAACGATTGTATATCAGATAGGGCAGTTCTTTCCTCTTTAGTTTTGTTACGTTAGATGATAGTGCAAAAATAAAGAAAACCATAAATCATAGGATATGATTCATATCCCTAATCTTGTCCCCACAAAAGCAACCTGAGTGCATGTTGAAAGAAGTTAAATTTCCGTTATATGATATTTGCAAGAAAAGACTGAAAATTGTTCTCGCCATAAACTAAATTAATTTTAGCATTGGTTTTTTCCAAATTAATTAAATTTGTTCTTCTTCCACACAAGAGTCGATTAGTTTTTTTTTTCTCTTTTGGCTAATAAATGAGTGAAACTTCAAAGGTGCACTGGAGTGTTAAGTGTACATGAAATTTATGTTGATAAAGTGGCCGGATGGACTTTAGATAGGGATGAGCCCCAGATTGCATGAGGCCTGATCTATACGCGAAGTAAAGGAAGAGCTAGATGGGCATAAACTATCCTGTTTATGAGGATGCTACAAAAAAGTACTGAATTTACGTATAACTTAATTCATGTCCAAGAATAAGTTTTTAAAGATTTACATTGAATAACTGGATGTAGAACGATCGTCCCTAGATCTTAATGAGACAGTTAAGCAACATGATTTAATAAAAAAGAATAAGAACTGCATATTATTTTTTCTTTTAAAAAACACTGTAATAAACTCGTGTTATATTTATAAAATTTATTGACAAATTGTATATTTCGATTTGTTTTGTTAATCTGTTCTATAGGTTGAGTACAAAACTATTGTGTATCTTTAAAATTTCTTTTATGTAACCCTTTTGTCTAGTTGTATTAAAATCATAGCATTGAGCCTCATGCATGGCTTCATTTTTGCATGCGATCCAAAAATTGTTCATCGAGGAACCATGCTGCTAAGTTTAACAGACGATGTTGATCGTGGTAAAATGGGCAACTTCAGATTAAACTCAAGTTCTATAAAATCTAATATTTTCAGTGTAGCTAGGGGACGGAAGTGATTGAAATCGCATTTGTCTTTATTATTTAATTACCTACTCTACTTTAATAGATACAATATTTTTCAAATGAAGTAAATTGTATCTATTAAAGACCGAAATGACTAACATATAAAGTTATAAAGTTGTGACATCATCAACAAGACCGGTAAGACCTTGATCAAATTGATACAATATTTTTCAAATGAAGTAAATTGTATCTATTAAAAGTGACCGAAATGACTAACATATAAAGTTATAAAGTTGTGACATCATCAACAAGACTGGTAAGACCTTGATCAAATTGTATTCTCTGATGGCTCCGTGAGCACAGCTGTTTCTCACCCAAACAGTTGGAGCGCGAGCGCATGCATATAGCGTATGCGTCATCAATCTGGGAGATTGACGGCTCTCTGGCTCCCTGGCATAAGTACCCAATAATTTCTCAAAAACCCTCTACTAGTTGTATATGGCTCCTCTACTAATTTTTAGGGTATTTTAGAAGGACTAGGAATATTCCTCAAGGCCGGTGAAGTCCATGTACCAGACTAGTGTTTCCATACTTTCACTTTTCTCTCTAATCAATCAGTTGTGGCTTAGGGCGATCAAGATGGTGAAGTTTTGCATGCATGTTCCAAGCCTTTGGAAACCGAAGAAGGCACAAGAAGGGGAGAAGAAGAAGGTGGTGATGGATGTAAAGAAGGCTGAGTTGGGAGCCTCTCATGGCGAAAGAGAAGAATGTAAGGGTCAAGATTGTAAGCCTGGTGAGGTGGCCGTGGTCGGCAGGAAGGAGGTGCAGGAAAGACCAATGCTGCCGCCGGCAGCCCGTCAGGACGATCCTGTCATACCGCCGTGCATTAGTTCCCTTGGTCGCCTCGGGCATCGACGATTTTCTTCACGCTCGCCGCCTCATGAAGTTTGAAGAATTTGCATTAGTTTCTTTTTTCTAGTTCCATGTCTATAGCGAGATAATCTAGTGAAGTTTATTAATTCTGGAAAAGATCAATGTAATTGAAGCTTTTGTAGGACTTCCAATGTATATATAGAGATTTTTTTTATTCAAATCGAAGCCTATAAAGCTTAGAAATCTAACAAGTGGAGTTGATCATACACATAAGCCAACTCTAGAAAAGTGGGAGAGATCCCCATCCAAGCCTCCGAAGCTGCAAGATTTTGTTACGTTAGATCATAGTTGATGATACAAAGATAAGCAATTTTCCTCTTTTCTGTACGTATATCCCTCAACACGCGGCCCCTTTATGCATGGTTAGCTGCCCTTGATCAGTCTCTGATTAGGTATTGACGAACATAAGTGCCCTTGATCAGTCTCTTCGGCATAGTTAATCCCGACCGCTGTTTTCAAATTTGGTTTCAAGAAGAACCACATATTACATAATTCTAGTGTAATCGATATTTAAGTGCTTAGGATTGAAGTTTAGTGGGAAGATTATTGTATGAATAGTAAGGGCCTGTTTGGCTGATTCTTTCTAGCCAAACACCATGATTTTTCCCTAAAATCTAGTTTTCTTACTTCATAAATCCTCTACCAAACAGACTCTAAGTATAAACCATTTTAAGTGCATATGACCAAATACTATCTTTTTCTCAGTTAAGGTGGCCCCTTTTAGAAACAATTGTGAGAAGTACAAAGCTTGGAAGAAAGAACTATTAAAAAATAGGTACAAAACCAAAGAATAAGCAGCTTTTTACATATTACTTGGCGCCCACTATGATATTCTCATATTACCTGTTTTTTTTCGTGACTTCTCATATGACTTAGAATCGGCAACTAGAGTACTGAAAATACCCTTCTTTTACATTTTCTATGCATTTTGTACCCGAAATGCTTCATTCTTCCCAAAATTACCGATTTACAAGATCATCAAGTTGGGGAAGAAGACATTTCATCAAAGATCTATCTATAATCGAGGTTCAAACCATCGCCGGCGCCGTCCAACCCGAAAAAAAAAATTTCATGCTGAAAAACTGTAAAAACAGCGGGAAAGATGAAAAAAATCTGTGATGAAGGGATTTTGATGTAAGAGCAGCGGGAAAGCCTTCCCAACTACAAAGATTAAGATCTACATGTAAAAAAACACAAATAAAGATGACCCATTAGTGTTCGACCGCTTCTGGACATGAAATAAAAGGATAAAAATGGGGAAAAATATGAAATACTCGTCGACGAGCGACAAGTTCAATGCATATATTTTTCTGTGATCCTAATAAAGTAGAAGAGGAGGAAAAATAAGGAAGAACACAAAAAAATAGGCAAAAATGGATGAAAAATGAGTGAGTTATGATATTTTAAAAATTGTCATTTATCGTGTTGTTGACAACACGATAAATGGGCAATTTTAAAAATGTCATAACTTGCTCATTTTTATCCGTTTTTGCCCTTTTTTTTCTTCCTTATTTTTCCTTCTCTTCCACCTCAATAAGATATAGGATGGAAAAATAAGAAAAAAGAAGAAAAAAGAAGAAAGTGAAATGATAAAAATGGGCAAAAGCATAAAATACTCATCGGCGAGCGACAAGTTCAATTTATATATCTTTCTGTGATACTAATAAGGTGGAAGAGGGGGAAAAATAAGAATGAACGAAAAAAAAGGGGCAAAAATGGATGAAAATGAGCAAGTTATGATATTTTTAAAATTGTCATATTATCGTGTTATATGCAACACGATAAATGCTCAAGTCGTGTAGTCGACAACACTATAAATGGGCAATTTTAAAAATGTCATAACTTGCTCATTTTTATCAATTTTTGTCTTTTTTTTTCGTTTTTCGTTATTTTTCCTCATCTTCTACCTTATTAGTATCACAGAAAGATATATAAATTGAACTTGTCGCTCGCCGACGAGTATTTTACGCTTTTGCCCATTTTTATCATTTCACTTTCTTCTTTCTTTTTTTTCCATCCTATATCTTATTGAGGTGGAAGAGAAGGAAAAATAAGGAAGAACGAAAAAAAATAGGTAAAAATGGATAAAAAATGAGCAAGTTATGACATTTTGAAAATTGCCCATTTATAGTGTTGTCGACGACACGACTTAGCATTTATCGTCTTGCATATAACACGATAAAATGACAATTTTAAAAATATCAATACTTGCTCATTTTTTATCCGTTTTTGCCTATTTTTTTCGTTCTTTCTTATTTTTCCTCCTCTTCCACTTTAATAGTATCACAGAAAGATATATAAATTGAACTTATCGCTCGTCGACGAGTATTTTACGCTTTTGCCTATTTTTATCATTTCACTTTCTTGTTTCTTCTTATTTTTTCTTCTTTTTCCATCCTATATCTTATTGAAGTGGAAGAGAAGGAAAAATAAGGAAGAACGAAAAAAAAAGGCCAAAACGGATAAAAAATGAGCAAGTTATATAACATTTTTAAAATTGCCCATTTATCGTGTTGTTGACGACACGACTTGATTCAAGTTGTGTACTATGTGACACGACTTGAATCCAAGTCGTATTGCATATCAAGTCGTGTCACATAATACACGACTTGAATCAAGTCGTGTCGTTGACAGCATGATAAATAACAATTTTTAAAATGTCATAGCTCGCTCATTTTTCATCCATTTTTGCCTATTTTTTGTGTTCTTCCTTATTTTTTCTCCTCTTCTACTTCATTAGGATCACAGAAAGATATATACATTGAACTTGTCGCTCACTGACGAGTATTTCATATTTTTCCCCATTTTTATCTTTTTATTTCATGTCCAAGAGCTGTTGAACACTAATGGGTGATCTTTATTTGTGTTTTTTTACATGTAGATATTAATTTTTGTAGTTGGGAGGGCTTTCCCGCTGCTCTTACATCAAAATCCCTTCATCACAGATTTTTTTTTATCTTTCCCGCTATTTTTATAATTTTTCAGCATGAAATTTTTTTTTTCGGGTTGAACGGCGCCGACGATGGTTTGAACCTCGATTATAGATGGATCTTTACCGAAATGTCTTCTTCCCCAACTTGATGATCTTGTAAATCGCTAATTTTGGGAAGAATGAAGCATTTCGGGTACAAAATGCATAGAAAATGTAAGAGAAGAGCATTTTTGGTACTCTAGGTGCCGATTCCAGGTCATATGAGAAGTCATGAAAAAAACCAGGTAATATGAGAATATCATAGTTAGCGCCAGGTAATATGTAAAAAGCCCAAGAATAAGTGAAGATATTGGTACTAAAGGAAGATCTAGAAAGTATGACTTGTACCTTTTTTCTAGATTGCATATTTACTGGGAAGAGATCAACTATAAAAAGCACTTCCATCAATTGTAATTCTTTAGGGATTAAACGAACAAACCAAAATAAATTAAAGAAAAACATCTTACTATTATGGTTTTTAAAATATATAAAGTACACTTGCTATTCTCTGTAGATATGCATTATTACATACTGAATCCATTAAATACAACCTTGAAATACCATAGCTGATCTCTATATAGTTTTCACCTTTCAAATAATCAACTGAATTCCTAAAAGGGTCTTAAAAGGAAAGTAATAGAAACACATATCTAGATCTAAACTGGTGTAAAAAAAAAGGGAAAAAAAATCTTCACAAACTTTCAACAACCTAAATTTGATTGGCATACATAATCTCCCAACTAAAGCTTTCCTCTATCAGCATTGTCATATATCATGGCTGTCAAGTCATCAAGTGGATCCGTTACAAAATCATTAGCTGCTTCAAGTGTTATTAAGTCCGATGAGTAAGGTTGATCCATAGAGCTGCTGCCTCCATTGATGAGGGAGAAAGATCCACCCAGAGCTTGAATTACTGACTCATAACTGAATTGATCGTCCACATTATATGCCCACCTCTGATCTGGTTGATATCGCTCTTGCTTGTAATAGTCATTCCCTATCCTCATATCTCCACCTGATAATGTTGGTTCTTGCACATAAACGTTACAGATCATCTCCATATTGATCCCCTGAAGGCCTTCTAATGCTTGTTGTTGGGTGTAGTAGATGTCTTGGTGGTAGTTATTGTGAATGTCCATCTTGGGCATTGGAGTGCTCCTAGATGAAGATGGTGCATCACCACCATGTGGAGGACCAACCGGCTGAATTGGTATTGGATTCTCGAGTTTTGCAGGTTGTCGGTCCATATTGATTCCATGAAGGCCTTCTAATTCTTGTTGTTGGGTGTAGTAGCAGTTTTGTTGGTAGTTATTGTGAATGTTCATTATCGGCATTGGAGTGCTCCTAGATGAAGATGGTGCATCAACACCTTGTGGAGGACCAACCTGCTGAACAGGTACTGCATTCACGGCTTTTGCAAATTGTAAGACCTTCTTGCCTCTGCCAATGTCTATATTGATCCCCTGAAGGTCTTTTAATTGTTGTTGTTGGCTGTAGTAGAAATCTAGGTGATAGTTATTGTGAATGTCCATCATGGGCATGCTCCCAGATATAGATGGTGCATCAACATCTTGTGGAGGACCAACCTGCTGAACAGGTACTCCATTCACCGCTTCGGCAAATTCCATATTGATCCCCAGAAGGACTTTTAATTGTTGTTGTTGGTTGTAATAGAAACCAAGGTGGTAGTTATTGTGAATGTCCATGGGCATTGGAGTGCTCCTAGATGAAGATGGTGCATCAACATCTTGCGGAGGACCAACCTGATGATCAGGTTCTGCTTTAATGGCTTCTCCATGTTGTACGGCCTTATTGCCTTTGCCATTCCGGGAGATGTACATCTTGCATAAGGTCCACTCACTCTGAAAGAAGCATAACATATTACTTTAGTTTAGTGAAACGCATAATATATCAGAAAACTATTGTAAAGAAGGTAATAAAACAAAAAACTATTGTAACAAATTAAGTTAAGGCATACAAAAGTAGATGTACATTTAACGTTTCGATTCACTTTTATAAGGTAGGATGATTTTCTATATTTTTAGTGTTATCCACTTATAACAAACTCTTGGATATAAAATTTATAACAAACGCACATATCTACTTATTCCATGTACTCCCATTGTCCCATGTCAATAGCTTCATTTTGAGAAATACTGATTTTTGTTGATGGATACAACTCACAACTAAGACAATGGAAAACTTGAATTTTGAAATATATAGTAAGTATTCAACCACTTAAATTAAGTCATATGGATCTATTAATTTGGAACAAATTTTTTTCGAATGTAGCTACTAATATGGGACGGAGGGAATGTTAATGTACTTCACAATAAAGATCAACGTCAACTTGAATCATGCATAACCCTGAGATGTATCTCAAAATTAGATCACTCTGAGATTGAGTTGTCATATTTGTTTCGACCTAAGACATTGAAGCCACTATGTATTATTTCCATTAACATGTAATGATTACAAAGACTTATACGTGAACATGATAAATAAGAATAAAAATAAATAGTACGCTAATCAGTACCGTTCTGCCATCAATGGTAGTTGTGAACTCATTCAAGATCCAGTCAGTTTTTTCTTTTTTCTTGTTGAAGAAATTAAGGACTGTCTTCCCTCCAACACTTTCTCCGTGGTACATAACCGACGTTTCCTTGCCTATTGCCTTCCAGCTCCCACTACCGGCTGTTCGGTTCATAACCCTACTATTACCATACTTTGACACCCTCTTGCTGAAGAAATACCACACATCGTTCCCGAGTGCCATACAATTTTCTATCAAGCAGTAAAGATAAGTTATATAATTTCATATGAATCATCATTAATGGAGAATATATACTGTAAGAAGGGTAATAGAAGTTCTACGAATACATGAGATCTCATATCAGATGGCCAAATCGCTACAACACGTGACAACATAAGTAAAAATATGAAAGCAAATATTGACCAACATAAATATAGATTCCATTCACGTAAGCCATTGAAGTAATCACATGAAATGAACTAGCTAGAAACAAGTCTCCTAATGTTAATGTCATGGAAGTGAACATGTTAACCAACTTAAAAAAATATGACATTGGAATGTGCTCTATGTGATGACCTGTATAGCTACAAACAAATCTCATTGTGCTACTGGCATGCAAGAAAGCGGCAAGCTATAAGCAAGTTTATGCGAACATGAAAAAAAGTCCATGCATGAGCTCTATGTGACGAGTGCAATAAAAATGCTACAGTTTTACGATCACATATACACGAGAATATGCAATAGGAAAAAGTTAACATGTCCCCTGGCTCACACACGTCGATTTGCGCCGAGGCGCTGCAAGCTCTCGGATCAAGATCCAATGTCGCGCATTAATCCAACGCAGATATAACGACTAAGAGATAAAGAGTCTAATAACTCAAAGTGAACAACACAAAGAAATAGTTCTTTTGCCTTGATAATGTAATAGCTGTTACAAGTTTCATGATAATGATAGTTATAAGCTAAAAAATTGCTACGCTGATTATGGAAGAAACATGCCAGTCAATGTATCATCAAATTAAAAAGGCTTAATAATGAAAACTTACTTGCCACATCCTCCGGAGTAAAGTCGTTTATTTTGATTTCAGGGAATCCTTTGAATGGATGCGGATTATTTGAGAGCATCCTCTTCAAATAGTGC
Organism: Houttuynia cordata; assembly: GCA_039654745.1. Lineage (NCBI taxonomy): Eukaryota > Viridiplantae > Streptophyta > Magnoliopsida > Piperales > Saururaceae > Houttuynia > Houttuynia cordata. The sequence continues at coordinate 8,406,069 of CM077512.1, forward strand.
ACCACAAGGTCACCATCCTCTGGATTGAACTTGAAACCCACAGGCAAGTTTCTGAACAAGCTTTCTGTCTCATTGATGTTGTACGTATCGCTTTCTTCTATATTTAGAACCATCTTTCTACAACTCGTTGACAAAGGAAAAGAGAACTCTCAGATAGTTTACAAGCTTTTTGTTTACTTTATTTCTAAAAAAACTTGCTATCTGTTAATGTTTTTGGTCATAGATAGCACTTCTTTTATAGGCTTTCCAAAGTCGGTCACTGGCCCGAACATTCTGTTCCAAACTATACTGAAACTCGAATTACCCACTAATAAGTGCTACTAGAACTAGGAACACGCTTTCATCTTTTAAGAAAGTTCAATACGGATATTACCACACTCTCTGAGTCCACAAACTGGTTGACCCGTTGACCAATTGAATAAGCAATTAGTTCTTGCCGTAAGAAGAGTATAGAAACAGATTGTAAGTGGATAAATTCGTTAATCTGTGTAGTTACTATTCTGGGTAGTTTGTTCCAAAAGTTATGATTAATGTTGGATACATTTCTTGTGGAAAATTGATTGCAAAGTCTTGCTTATCAGATGGTTAATGATAATGTTTGCATTAATAACCATCCGAACCGGCTGGTCGAACCGGTCCGATTGGAGCTGGTTGACTTTAAGGGCTAGGAGGTTGAACCCGCTTTATGCCCGGTGGGTTTGTTCACTACATGCAAGACCCCACGGAAATATTACGAGCAGGTTAGATTGGCTCTCCTAATTCAAGTTGATATGGCTAATTCATCTTGATATATGCTCTAGGACCTAATGGAGACGGATGGATATTTTTAAGTAAATAAAGAATACATGAAGAAAAAGAAATTAGAAGTATTATTTAAAAAAAAAATTGCAACTTTCCAGTATCCGTCTCAAGATCTGCATCAATGGGAGTTTCCCAATTTATTTAGCTTATTATATTTCACTCCCCCTCCTCCCTCCTCTCTCTCTCTCTCTCTCTCTCTCAATTAATTGAGTCTTCTTTTGTTCCTTGTCTTGCACAAGTAATGAAAAATAATTTTACTGGTCAGAACTTGCTTTTTCGTATTGTTGCCGAGAAAGATTTTATAGGCATTTTTTTACAATCAAGATAGGATTATAAAGATGCATATCAACCCATATACTAATTTTAATCATTGGTGATTTGAAAGTATGATTCAAAAATATCATCACCGATTAATTATTGCATAATTATAGCAAAAAAGAATAATCACATTGCAGGGGAGAAGAAGAAAGTTGCTAATGTTCTTCTTTCTTTCTTTCAAACAAAATTACATAATCCATCACAAACACACAAATTTTAAATTTTACTACCCTGAGGAGATTGATGTATATTTTTTATTACAATGATTAATACTCCCTGTGGAAATTTGACTATCCTGTGGAGATTGACTACCCATATTCTATTTGATTTGTTTGTATTGAAAAATCAAACGGAACCATTAATGTGGGATGGAGGGCGTATATGCTTCACATCTGCAATGGTGCACTAAGAAAAACCGTTCTTCAAATCAAAGCATGCCCATGCCAAAAGTTCTGCCAGAAATATGTGTCATCAATTAACCAAGAAGGCTTCATGATCCTGAAAGTTAAAATTCAACACCGTTAAAAATCAAAGTTAAGTAAGATGGGGTAAAGAGGCAAAGCGAGGACTGAGATGCTGATCTGAAGCATCCTTCGGCTCTTTTGACTTTGCCACTAACAATTGAAGCCAAACTAGAGCTTTCCGTAATAACAAAACTCCGAGTAGGTGGTATCAGCAGCATCGAATAAACAAGAAAGTTGATAGTGATGCCAACCGTTGCACGTAATGTATCTGTCCGACGGTTCAGCATGTTGGTTAAACCATGTCTCATCTTTTTTGTGTCATCATTGTCCCCGTTGAATGTCATACTCGTTAATCTATCCAACCAAATTCTGGCTTATTACCCGCTGGACCCCAAAAGTTTTTACACGAGCAGTACTGAGGCTAGCAATTCTTTTTGTCTCCATGATCATCTTCACTTGATTTGTCCTCAACCCCATCCCAACGTGAGTAGTCCAGTCTTAAGTGACCTTTAGGTCTTGGAATCACTTCCAAAACAAGAAAGTTAATACTGATGCCAAATTGCCAATAGTTGCAAGTAATGTTTCTATCTGATGGTTCAACAGGTTGGTTAAAGCATGTCTCATCTTTGTTTCCTGTCATCAAAGTCCCCGTTAAATGCCATACACGTTACACTATCCAACCAAATAATTTGGCATATTTCACCCGCTGGACCCGAACAGTTTTTACAAGGAAGCGGTATTGAGGCTGGGAGTCCTCTTCATCATCATCATCTTCTTCTTCACTTGAATCATCTGCAACCTCATCCCAACGTGAGTAGTCCAGTTTTGAGTGACCTTTCAGTTTTGGAATCGCTTCCCATCCTTTAGAACTTAAATCTGATGAATTTTTAAACTAAGTGATTCAGCTGAAGGAGCTTCATATATAATTACTGGCAACTGGACTTTCTGATGAACTGCATCAGTTTCTAGTTTCTTGTCTTCCTTTCTAGTTTGAGTTCCCAAGGTGGTATTTTCAATTCCTTCTTCATTATCAAGTTGATCTTCCCATGGTGTTTGTTCTTCCTCCTCAGAGTCGTCAGTCAATGTTTCCTCTTCTCCATATTCGGGTATAGGCACAAGGGACTTCCAAGCATATCACAAATAGATATATTAATAAATACATACACACTTTAAGAGAGTAATATACAATTATTATAAGTTAAAAGCATTAAAGCCTTAAAGAAAGGACCAAATAACTGATGAAGTGTACATACCGGTTGTGTTTTAAATCGATCTTGCAGGTTTTGATATACCTCTGATGAAGATTCAGCTCCACAAACCTGCTGACGTAAAAAAGAGCGGATTGGTACTCCTTAAGGTACTAATGTCTGGGCTCCAGTGTGCTTGTGATCCAGCTCAAGTAGAGCAGTGCATTCCTCTACAGCCTAAAGAGCAAAGCGGAAGGGTAAATCAGGATATAATCTCGGGTGGGTGGCCATCGAAGTAGGGGTTCGAGCTCAGAATCTCCGCTTAATGAAAGTGTGTTCTATCCATCACACAAACACTCTCTTGGTCAACTTCACTAATATTACCTCCTAATATAAAACCTCGGGTCAATCCAGCTCTACACACGGTCCAATCAAACCTGCCAATCTACCATCAATCGGGGTCGATGACCGATCCAATTTTCTATGCGCTTTCGGGTAGTTTGATTGTGAGCATTTATTACATAATATAATAAATAAAAAAATACATAGAAAATAAACACAGAGAAAGCCAATAACTCATTTGATTATTGACTAAGACAAACATCTTTAAACTTTCGAATATATTACAAATATTGTATAATGTACTATGGTCTCTTCAACTCTTTGTCATTTATGAGTAAGATAATAACCTTGAAATCCCCTTAAATATGAATCTTCTGAATATTGGGATATGAAACTAAGTGAATGCCCATATTGGGATATCCAAGTTTCTATGTAAAAGCTATATTTTTTTTGCTTTAACATTGTCATGTACTAATATGAAAGTCCCACATCGCCTAAGAGTATGAATCTAAGGCTCTACATGCTCTATAAAAAAGAAAGGAATGGATATATAGTCTTTCCATCCAACCAAGGTAAGCCAAAATGAGTCAATCCTTTGCATAGTAGAAGGTTATGAGTCTTCTTCACAAAAGAAAGTTGTCGAGCTTCGAGTTAATTTGAGTCGAGCCGAGTCGAGTTACAGGTTGGCTCAAGCTCAAGCTCGAGTCGAGCCAAAAAACTCGCGAGCTGACTCGACTCGTGAACACCCTTAGTTATATCACTTCCCAAAGAAAAATAGTTGCTCCTAAAAAAGGATGCAACCACGACTAGCCTCAAAATCCTCTGACTCATATACCTTTCCGTTATTAACTCTCTAACACCAATATCTATAGCCTTCAAAGTCCTAAATCCAATAACACACACCACAATTCTTGTCACACAATTTATCCATTTAAGCTCCCGTCCAATACAAACTAGTTTCAGAATGAACTATAAAGACTCAATACATTGACAGACTTAAGCCAATAAATCAAAATACATCCAAAAGAACAACGATCTCTACCACGAATTCACCATCGTACAAACGTTAAGCACATACAAATCATGGTACACTATATATCGACGAGTTCATCAAAATACACTAAACAACATCCCCAGGGTAGCAAAAACCTAAATTAGCATAAAATAAACATCAATTAGCATCAAATTACATAAAAAATCATATAGTCACACAAAAGACAAGATCTTTTATTAAAATGAATCCAATAATTTAAACAAAAGTTATAAAGAGGTTGAATTGGAATTGAGAAAGTTGAAAGGGGACAACACCTTCTTGAAATAGCAGAGCTTCAAGAAGCAGGCGGGGCAGTTGTTGTGTAGGGTGATCTTTTGGGGTTTGATCTTTGGCCATGGCCAGCGCCTTTGTGTGCAGTTCTAGCGCAGCCTCATGCCACCCGTCCTTGTACATCTCCTGCGCCCTCTCGATCTTGCCCACCGCCCCAATTCAGCCCAAAAATCACCAAAAATTCCAAAAAAATCACAAAAAATCAAGAAAATATGAATAAACAAGAATTACAAATCAATGATCTACATGAATTGGGAAAATTAAAAATCAAATCAAATTTATTGGATTCTAAGGTATAGGCCTCGGAAGATCACCATCCACAACAACTGCATGATCTAAGCATGTTTTGCTTGACTCGGCTCATGTTCTACTCGAAGTTGGTCAAGTCAAGCTTGAGCATACTGTGCTCGGCTCGGCTCGAATCGAAGCTCAAGAAAATCTTGAACTCATAGTTTATATATTATTTTTCTATCTATGCCCATGCATATATTACACTTTATATATGGATTTCATGTCAATCAAGTTTGAAGTCCCACTAAGCTTGTCATACTCCGAAATCCCATACCTCGATCGAAGTGCGGAAGCCAATCAATGGAATATAATTCGATGTAGAGATCTTGGGCACGCGACTAAACAGTCGATTTCCCAACTGATTACAATCATCTCAAAAGGATGTGCAACCGATCATGTTCGCAATCAGTGTAATACAATAACAGACATCAATAAATAATATGAAATGAATTTACTTAATAATAATAATCCATTTAAGAAATTAAGTCAATTAAAATAAACCTATCAGTCTATGACACACAATTGTCAATAATGTCATAAGCATAAATAAAAGCAAAGCAAATAACTAAATAGTCTTTAAACTCTTCTCGGCACTTGCAATCCGCCTTTCCACCACTGCACTTCCTGATCTCACTTTTCATTTGCGCCTGCATAAGAGGATGCATGAGTATTTTATAGAAACACTCAGTAGGATGTAAAAACCCACTGAATTAAAACAAGTAGTATGAAGAGAATAAGAATAACAAAGGTTATAGACATTCCACAATATTGGAACTGAACCGAGGTCGATACACCTGCCAGGTTAGTCAACAACAATTCCAACCCGCAAGTATAGGAAAACATCAATCAGACTCCGAACAAACATATGTGTAAGGAGAGAATAACAATTATATCAAAGGCTCTAGACATCTAAAGTGAAATGAGTTACAATTTCTGCTCGCTAACCTAGTCGCTCACAAGTGACTAAAATAATATACCAGAACCACCCTAGGGGTCCTCTCTTTGGAACCATGCCATGCATCTAGGATGCTGGCCCCACTATTGCTTACAAACACGATGGGCGGAGACTGAGGACCTTCTGTAATGTCCACAATCTAACGTACGTATAGTGCCTCCCTTCAGGCAGTATGGAATCGTAATTTCATAAATATAAGTGACCTTGCAAGATCTAGCAATGGCTTAATTGAGCATACTATGAATCCACCATGGGGAGAGGTTCGCGAGATCTCCAGTGGAAGAAACAGTCATGAAATCAATATGAGCAATATCTCAAAGGAATAGAGGTCACAACACTCTAGGATCATAAGGTATCTCTTACCAGAATAGACTCTCTCATGGAGTATGGATAGAAGTATCAAAATCTTTGGTCAACACATAACTCACTCATTGGAGTAACATAGAATAACAAGACAATCCAAACACTTCGAATAATAACAACTCACCTAAGAAGTACCGTACAATCAATACATACATTTTATGCTCAGCCCTAGATAAGAATTCCTTATACACATGGGAATTTTATAATATAAATATCAGAGACAAGACAATCAAAGAATTCTTAGATGATTTGAATTCCGAGTGGAATATCAAACTGACATCAACGCTTCAAGGTAGATGATTATGAATTACTTGTTCAAAGGATTATCCCTCCTAATTAGATTACTTCTAACCCAATTCTTACTGTGATATTCCATAAGTATATAGTCCAATTACTGGTATCGATACGTTAGACATTATCATATCATAGTTCATGATGTTATTTGTATACTTAGTATTTTCTCTCAGATTTAGCTCACTGCCTCCTGCACAATAGTCCTATTCTGACGGATACTGTGCTCTATACAGTAAGGCTTAAACTCTAAAATTTTTACTGATAATACCCTCATGAGTCTAGTTTCTAACCCCATTGATTTTATATTTTTTTAATTTTATTTGTATTAGTTATGAATTATTTACTATTGACTGTTAGCACAAAAAATAGTTCTGACAGAGATTAAGACTCTTAATTAAACTTGATTATCTTACTTAATAACATATTATAAATGATAATATATTATTAACAGACTATATAATCCCCTCCTAGACCAATTACAGAACCTAGGATTATCTGGAATTACTAAAGTTCACTCCTTTCTTATGTTCTTTTGCATATAACATAGTTTTAACTATTAATACCTCTCAAATAAGACTTTTAATGCAAGACACACCTTAAAGGCACAAACTCAATGTGGATCATGATTAACCAAGCAATATCAGAACTTTTAGTCTCTGAAAAATTAATAAAGCATTAGAATTTAGGTGCGAATTCCCATCTAGAAACAAAACATGAATGCACATATGATTATGATGCACTACACATAGAAATAATGACACAATTCATTCATCTCACAAGAATCCACACAATACACTAAGGTGCTGAATCAAAACACTTGTCAAAAGCATATAATCAGAAGAGAGAAGAGGGGGAAAACCATCCTACATAATTCACCAAAGATTTTGCCTTTTTACGCGTTGCTCGTCTCCTCCGCTTTCTCCAAAACTCCCGCTCCAAGCTCTTGCAAACTCCCACAAGAAGAAGCCTTAAAGGAGGTGGGTGAATGTGGGAAGGAGAGGGAAAAGGTCTCTAGACGTTCTAGGGTTAGCACAAGCCAACTCTCTATGGTTTATATAGAGTTGGGGGAGAATCCCCTCTTAAACTAATTTTCCAAATCATGGACACTTTCAACCAATGGAAAGGCCTCAAGATCCCTCTGGAGACGTGCAAATTAAGTCCAATTGGGATTTGGTATCTTTCCCAAATAAATCCACCCCAAAAATAAGCTAGAAATCGCAAAACCGCAATCGGCAATCGATCGGCTATACGGCGATCGATCGTCGTATGCACTGTTCTACACTACCGCGTTACAGCCGATCGATCGCACTTATTGCCGATCAATCACTTTACGCGAAACAAAACATTCAAAAATCACAGTAACTACGATCGATCATTTTGGTAAGGCGTCGATCGGTTCAATTTGCCGATCGATCGTTTCTTATGGCGATTGATCGCAGCCATGCTCAATCAAAATTCAATTTCTCATAACTTTTTACTCCGAACTCCAAATCGCGCATAGTTGGTGGCGTTGGAAAGCTCTTCTCACCAACTTTAATTCCCATAAGGTAAAATACGACCAAAATAAATATTAAGAGGGTCGAATTTCGGTTTTAAAAATACTTACTAATTTTTCGGGTGTTACAAAGCTTTTTTCATTTTTCCATATATGACTACTTCAGCAATTGTGTGAGAAGAAAAATGTAAGAAGTTCTATGAAAATTAGGACCACTTTTGACCTCTATAACAAAAAAAAATCATATATAGAGTGTAATATAAGCTTGCATATATAGGGAAAATAATATATCAATGGTGGTTCTTAGCTTTTCTCAAGCTTCGAGCCAAGCCAAGGTATGCTTGAGCTTGGCTTGATCAACTTCGAGCTCAAGTTGAAAACAATTTGAAAGTGCTCTTTTAGATGGGGAGGTGAGATATAATGATACTAAATTGAAATTAATAAATTACTATTTATGTCACGCCCCAAATTTTATTAAACCCAAAATACGCGGAAGCGATAACCAATAAAGGTTGTTGGGTATAAAATCTGGGACGGACCGAATACTCGAATCATCACATACCCATTTCCATACATGGGTTTTGAAGGATCGTTGACTTAAATAACATTCATTGTACCCGAATTATAGATAACCAAGTTGTAACACTAATAGTTTAAATTATTACAGAAATAAATAATCTTCAATCAATACAATAATAAAAAGCCAGGCACACAGGCCACAAGTAACAAAGTTCAACAACTAAAACATTGAAATAAAAATCTTCATTTCCAAATCTGTAGTCATCCTCCACTTTCTCCTGCTTAGCATCATTCTATCTTAATTCTTGCATCGAGGGATGTATGAGTATTTCATATGAAATACCCAGTAGGATACCAAAAACCCCACTGATAAAGGATTAATAAATTCCAAAGGAAAAGAAGATCGAATACCAAAAGTATTATGGAAATAAGGAATCAATAATCAGGTTTTGGAAAAATCATCAAACCAAGCTATCACCAAACACCGGAAAACTCATATGTACTGGTAGAATCAACAACTGAGTTAGACTCCACTTCTGCTCGCTGGTCAGTCCACTTCCCCTATGGACATCTATGCCAGAACATCCTAGAGGTTCTTCAGAGGAACCCGGCCATGCATCTAGGGATGCTGGCCCCATCGGTGCTTACGGGCACAATGGGTGGAGACTGCAGACCTTCCGTAATGTCATACAATCTAAGCGCACGCATTGCCGTCATTGGCTGAACTACAGAGATTCATAAAATCTGAGATCACAGAGGATCTTGCAATGGCTCCGGAGCATACTAGGATTTCCACTCGAAGAGTTCTATCATGACTCTTGTGGAAGAAACAGTTTCCATAGGTTCAAAGATCATTGTACGACAACAGAGGTTGTATGGAAAATAATCGAAGATTTCACATTGAGAATAAACTCTTATAGGAATGCCAACGAGATGACAATATCTCGAAGTAACTAAGCAATAAGGACTCAAGTGTCCGAACTTGTCATCAACACGTGACTCACAAAAGAAGTAGTTGTAGCGCTCATCTTCCCAGGCTCCACTCAAGTCGTTGGGGTTAAAATGGTAATTTTACTCATCTAAGATCTTCGATATGTAAGGCCCTAGGTATGAATTCCAAATACTGAATGTAAACTTGAGAGTTTATGAAGAAAATGATTAACTAGGATTTAGAGTAAAACCCTAATTAAGGATTTCTATACCGACCACTACGGTGAGCCGTAAACTAAAAGGGAAAGAAACTAAGGTTAGGACTCGAATCCCTGGTCTCTCTCTTATAGGAAAATTGTACTATTATATTAGTCATAATTATGGTCATTTTGAGTTTATTTTTATTTAAATTAAATTTATAAATCAATTAATCCCGTGATAATAATACTAGTGAATTATCCTTCATTCATTGCACTGCCCTGTGTACAGCAGTACACTTTCAGCACTAGCTACGACTTTTACTGAGTGAATCTGAATATGTAATTTTTAATGTAGGTTCCCTGATGAGTCTATTTTACATCCCAATAGAGAACGCATTTTTCTAAATTTTATAGAATTAGTTATGCATTTTATACTATTGACTGTATCTGTAGGAATTTCCAGACCGAGGCTTAATTAAGTCTTCGGTTTGCCCTTTATTATGTTAATTAATCACATCTATTAATCACTTATGATATTATTAATCATCTCTCTGTTCCACCTAGGCATGATATTTGTAATAATTAATAGCAAGTAAATTTTTAATATAATACTATGTCTTTATTACTTCTACAAACTATTTTTATGCCTAAACATGATTATCATCTATTCAATAATTAAGACCCTTAATTTGGGACGAAAAGGAACATAAATAACACCAAAAAGCATAGGCCTTTACCTCTGGTCAGAAGGGTATCGACTTGTATTTTACAATATTTTAGACATTTAATACTTCGCCTTCTTAATTCTCATGAATCATTACCCGATCTAATGATTAATATAATTTAAACAACAAGAAATGACCAGAAAGTAAGACTATAATCTCTTGATAGCACGAAGTCAGATCCATAGGGAAATGAACGAGTCAATTACATGCTGACTAAGGAGAGAGGAATTCATATCTAAGACTTTGCATATCGAAATATGCATTCAAGTATTCAAATGGATCATGCATATACCAGACATAAATAAAGATATGACATTTTTCAATTCACAAGCATCATCCTCATACACCAATAAACAACAGACATAAACATGCATGAAATATCATCAAGACATGCTATTCAAGCCAAGGAAATTGGGTAAAAATGCATCCTACCTGATTTGAAGAGAATCGATACGTTATGCGCATAAATCGGTTCTCCGGGTAGACTACGCTTCCCTTCTCCAAGAAACCACTCCACAAACCACCGGAGAGCTCCTTGAACGTGGTGTGCAAGGCTGCCCACTGCTGCTCCTCTGTTGGCATGTCTCCCAAAAATTGCAAAGGAGAATGTCGACCCCTCTAATAGCAAGTATATATAGGACATACACAAGTCCTAGTTGATTCTCCACCGTCCATCTCACACGATCCAAAGGCCACCAAAAGGTCCAGCCATTCCACAACAGCCAGGACGCCCTTCCCCTTAATTTGCTTCAGTTACAAATCCCTTGATTAAGGGGAATTAACTCAATCCCTTTAATTACCTAATTAAGACCTTATGCAGTTTTAATTAGCAAGATCTAACCATCTTGATAAAGGGCGCCAAGCTTGATTGGAATATGCCGTTAGCATCTTCCATAACTCACCTTGAATGCCAAACATAACCTCCCTAATTAATCCCAAATTAAATCCCAATTTTATTAATATAAAATTTACGGTCGCTATAATTTATGAGAGATATGCATTTAGGTGGGTGGGTGAGAGAATGACTTAGTGGTTTTGTGTTTTGATAAAGTAATTCACAAGCAAGCACAAACAGCACGTCGCCAAGGAACTTGCTTCCACAGTTTACGTCTACTCTCATAGCACATAATCTAAAGACCTCCAATTTTCTACTAAGTGAGGGTTTTTAATTAATCCACAATATCATATATACAGTTTTCATTGCTTACCGTTAACCAGGGGTTTCACTAGCTCACCACTAACCTAAGGTTTTCTCTAGGACCCCCTTCTCACCTACGGTTTTATATAGTAGGCTAAATGACAACTTTGTGAGTGAATCCACACTCAATTCTGATTATACTAACTCATCTCCTTTTAGTGGTTCGACCATAAGATCTACTACACCCAACAAGGAAAAAAGAAGAGGAGATGTGAGTGCTACTTTGGTAGAGGAGATAGAGTACTTAGACTTGCCAGAAGGATGATAAAAATCCAAATCAAAGCTTGAGCTCAATGTCAAGCTAATGGCCTTACACTTAGTTCACCCTTGGATCAACAAATGGTACTCCGAAATTGTGAGGCTTTGAGGACTTTAAGTGAGGTTTCTTCTAGGAAGAGAACCTAAAGGCCTAAGGTCATGAGGAACAAATTCACTTTAATTTGATTCGAACTAAAGATTAAAAGATTAATGACTACAAGCCAAGTCCCTATTGGGCCGCTCAAGTGGTCACAAGAATTTGTATGCTCCCTTGATCTTAGAGCTCAATGATCTATACATAAAATATGCATTTTATTATCTCCTAAACTTATATTTATGCTAGTGTTTGATTATAATTATTGCTACTTTATTATAGTTTTTGGTTTTGTAGGAAAATGAGAGCAAAGATGCAAAAATAGGGTGAAATAAGACTTTAATGGTTAAACCTTCATAACTTCGTGTGTATATTTTTGATTGGACTGATTCAAGTCTCATGTTAAAGTTCAAGAAGTCAGCTTTCCAACGCCACCGACCACGCATAATTCGGAGTTTGGAGCAAAACGTTATGACCATTGAAAAATTGTGCTGCAGGATGAATAGTACCGATCGATCGGCTAAATAAGGCGATCGATCGCCTTAGGAAAAAATCGAAATTTTCGCGATCGATCGTCGACGTTTGATCGATCGTATCTATTGGAAATTTGTCATGAACAGTACCGATCGATCGGTGAATAGTGCCGATCGATCGCCGTATACGAAAAACGCGATTTTGACCTATTTCGACTCGGATTTGGAAGGAGATTTCATGGTTTCTCTTCAAACTTATAAATAGGTCTTATGAAGGAACGTTTTGGGCATTAGAAAGTAGACCACATATTCATCCCTTGGAGAATATATAGCATTATTGGAGGCTAGAGCAAAAGGAAGAAGAAGATGATGAAGATGAAGATGATGGATTCTCTTCCCATGCTTGGCTAAACACCTTTCCAAGGCGTAGATGAAGCCCAATAATCTAGTTGTGTAGTTTCTTTTCTCTCATCTTATGTTTTTACTCTAGTTGGTGTATGGATTTTATTGTGTAATCACCGCTAATTCAATAAAGATTTGTTCTTTGTACTCGAGAGAGACAAGAGTGAATTCTTGTGAGTTTCAATCCGAAGAATACTTGCGTATCCGAGAGGAACGTGAGTAGACTGAGGTGTTATATATCAATAAAATTTCATTGGTTTATACTCGAGAGAGATAGATCACAATTCCATGTTTTAATTGTTTTATGTGTTACATCCGAGAGGAGAGCATTATATTTTGAGTTGACAAGTGTATGTCCGAGAGGAATATGCTAGCCAATTGGAAATCTCTATTCAAAAGAGAGAGAGAGAGACGATACACTGTTATTGTGGTGGATTCGAAGCCTTGGTCTTCTCCACATTGATTAAAACTCAGCTTAGTAGTTAAAATTCATAGCTTTATTTAGATTAAACAAAAATTGCAACTTTCTTCTCTTGAATTTGGTAAAAGATTAATCCGTCCCTGAGGTTCGACAACCCTTCAATACTCACCATAGTACAATTGCCTTGTGCACTTGCAAGGGTTTTAATTTTAAACGATCAAGTTTTTGGCGCCGTTGCCGGGGACGGCACAATAGTTTACCAGATTCTTAGCATAATTAGTTTTAGAGTAGTTTAGTGAGTCTTAACTTAGATTATTCATCAGTAGCTTAATTTGTGTTTTGCTTTCTTTTGCAAGGTTAAGAGAGGACGTGGAATTCTCGCCAACGTGGAAGGGCCACCCCTTCCCCTAGTTTGCATTCTCTTATCTTTCTCTTTTTAGATTAATTTGTGCGCTTGGTGTTTTTCTTTTCTTTCTGTGACGGCATGTTGTGCTAGTTGTGGCTATTAGGACTGTTAGTTGTCGATATCTAGGACTGATGATTGCTAGTTGTGGATATCTAGGGTTGTTTATTTGATTTGTGGATGTGTGATATTTTGGTTCAGTTGATGAATGCATGGTGAAAAAAAAAATGTCTTCACCTTTTTATGGATTTAGCCATGAGAACCCATACAGGAGCTTTAATGATTATTGTTCTTCACACACACCTAATCCCCCTCCCTATGAATTGCCCTACCACCCACATCCCTTATATGCTGATACTTACAACCGTGGTTAGGATAATCACTCTAATTTTGGGAGTGGCACATCTTCCCTACAATACACAACTCCTTATATGTCGGAACCATGTGCCCTCTGTTTAAGTCCTATTCATACCCCAGTGGAGTGCCATTTGGCCCATGAGTACCCTGATTTTATACGCAAGTATGTTAATGAGGCCCAAAGTCTTCATAGGTGGGAGGATCATCCTAATAACCCTTGGGAACAACCCAACCCTGAGCCCACTCTTCCTCAGGCCCCTAGACAAGATTTCCTAAGCTCACACCTGCCTTACCAGGCCACTCTTCCTAGGCCCCTAGCTGAGATGGCAGCCGAGATAAAAGCTGATATAAAAACTGAGATAGAATCCAATCACAGAGAGCTGAAAAGTGAACTAAAGACCCATGCACAGATTGTCCATTCTCATACACAAGCTCTTGCCAACATTGAAATACAGTTAGAACAGGTAACACAGGCCATGAATATGAACGAAGAATGCATTTTACCTGTCGAGCCCCAATATCCGAAGGGCCAATTTTCTGATGACGGGATCTATTTTTCCCCTGATTATGATGTTACATCCCTTCAGAATGCCCAAAGGTTTGACAATGAGCTTGAGTGGGCTTTACATAATGATCAAGAGGGTGTAGAAATTAAAGAAGAAGTGAGTGTGTTGATAGAACCAAATTTTCAACCTTCTTCTATATCTGAGGAGTTGCAGTCTACGGCACTATCACCAGAACCTTCTATTCCTGAAACACCATTCATTCTATGTCTTGACCAATCTAACTCTTTGTTTAATGAACATAACTTGGACTGTTTCATAGATAGTTTAGTTGATTCACTAATTGAGGAAGCTTTCCCAATTGGGTTACTAGAAGAGGTCCATAAGGCCAAAATGGTTGATGTGGGGGAGGAGGTTCCCTTTATATTAAAATTTTCTGATGACCTTCTTCCATGGACAATGCAGGGACCCTTCTTTCCAAAGCTTCCCTACCCACCACTTCATCCTTTTATTCCACGATGTGCTTCATACTTAGGCAACAAGGATAGAAGTGTGTGGTGCAATCATTTAATTGATCCAGGTTGATGACTTGATAATCTGGACCCTGGAGAAGATTGTGGCTCCGTCTGGCTGAAGACGTTAAACTTAGCGCTTGGTGGGAGGCAACCCACGTATTCAGGTGTATTCTCTCCTTTATTTGATTTTCTTTGTTATATGCTCATTGTCATGCTATATTTTGTTCACATTGAGGACAATGTTCATAATAGGTTTGGGGGAGGGAATAGTGCTTGCATAAAAGAAAAAAAATCAGAAAAAAAATTAGAAAAATAAAAAATAAAATTTTGATTAGTTTTTAAGTTGTTTGTTAGTACTTTTTCATAGGTTTTGATAGTTTATCCCGTAATGATGCATGTTACAATTCTTAGGAGATTAATTTACATTGGAAGTGTGAGTAAGTATACTGGAGGATAGATACACTTAACTGAGCATACCTTTCTGTTACAGTCCTCTTGGAATAAGTGCTTGAACTAAGAAAATTCACTTACACACACTAGTACATAAAGTAATACCATCTAGAGATTTGTTGAATACTAATTTACAATGGGATGTCTTTAGTCATAGTCATTGGATGATATGTGGTTGTCTGTTGAGCTTAAAAGATCATGATAGACCATTTACTTGGCTATGGCAAGGGATTGGAACCGGAAATAGGTTGAGAGTATAATACAGCCTAGACAAAATAAAGATGTGCTGAAAAATATGAATGATGAAAATAAAAATGTGAAAAAAAATGAAAACAAAATGAAAGAAAGGGGCTGCTTGACTTTATAGGATTAACTTAGGCTGATGCTCGGGCCCGAAGCGGTCTCTTAATACCTAATGCCCTAAGTCAACTGGCTGGGAGTCATTGGCCTGAGTCATTGCTAAACCTAAGCATCTTGAAGTCAGACCTTACACAGTCCTAGCGAAAAAAAAAGTCTATGGTGTATTATCCTCTCAAATCTAGAATGTTGGACCCGAAGGAGGCGCGCAGATCTGTGCTATCATGAACCTAAAGATTACGATGACTATGTAGATTCTGATGTTCTTTGGTTAATGGGTAACACTGGATCTGTATAAAACAGAAATTTAGAATGTATTGCTACAATGTTCTACACTTTCTACTATTTATGTTATCATGCTATATAATATTTGAGCAGAAATTTCCAAGATGAAAGTGTGGAATAAAACCACTTACTTAAGGGCTTCTATATTCATGTTGATTATGAACCAAGTACATGTGGTTGATTCTCTTAAGCATTGTAGTATGTATTTGTCGGGATAATAGGTTTGTGTGTTTTGCAATGTTTTAATTTTGTTTTTGCACTTAGGTTAATTAGATTAATAAATACATGTTTGTGGGTAGCATGGCTGCAAACCCTCACGAGACAACACTCGTCCTACTAGGGATACCTAGAGGTTTAACGGCTTGTTGCATACGCTCAATGCAATCGTGTTCCCACGAAAGTAGTGTTTACTTCTATGCATTAGTTCCTTAGTTTGATTGTTTGATTTTATTTTGTTTTGTTTTGCTAGGGACTAGCAAAATCTAGGTTTGGGGGTGTGATCTATACATGAAATATGCATTTTATTATCTCCTAAACTTATATTTATGCTAGTGTTTGATTAGAATTATTGCTACTTTATTATAGTTTTTGGTTTTGTAGGAAAATGAGAGCAAAGATGCAAAAATAGGGTGAAATAAGACTTCAATGGTTAACATGAGACTTGAATCAGTCCAATCAAAAATATACACACGAAGTTACGCCACCGACCACGCATAATTCGGAGTTCGGAGCAAAAAGTTATGACCATTGGAAAATTGTGCTGCAGGATGAATAGTACCGATCGATCGGCTAAATAAGGCGATCGATCGCCTTAGGAAAAAATCGAAATTTTCGCGATTGATCGTCGACGTTTGATCGATCGTATCTACTGGAAATTTGTCATGAACAGTACCGATCGATCGGTGAATAGTGCCGATCGATCGCCGTATACGGAAAATGCGATTTTGATCTATTTCGACTCGGATTTGGAAGGGCATTTCATGGTTTCTCTTCAAACTTATAAATAGGTCTTATGAAGGAACGTTTTGGGCATTAGAAAGTAGACCACATATTCATCCCTTGGAGAATATATAGCATTATTGGAGGCTAGAGCAAAAGGAAGAAGAAGATGATGAAGATGATGGATTCTCTTCCCATACTTGGCTAAACACCTTTCCAAGGCGTAGATGAAGCCCAATAATCTGGTTGTGTAGTTTCTTTTCTCTCATCTTATGTTTTTACTCTAGTTGGTATATGGATTTTATTGTGTAATCACCGCTAATTCAATAAAGATTTGTTCTTTGTACTCGAGAGAGACAAGAGTGAATTCTTGTGAGTTTCAATCCGAAGAATACTTGCGTATCCGAGAGGAACGTGAGTAGACTGAGGTGTTATATATCAATAAAATTTCATTGGTTTATACTCGAGAGAGATAGATCACAATTCCATGTTTTAATTGTTTTATGTGTTACATCCGAGAGGAGAGCATTATATTTTGAGTTGACAAGTGTATGTCCGAGAGGAATATGCTAGCCAATTGGAAATCTCTATTCAAAAGAGAGAGAGAGAGAGACGATACACTGTTATTGTGGTGGATTCGAAGCCTTGGTCTTCTCCACATTGATTAAAACTCAGCTTAGTAGTTAAAGTTCATAGCTTTATTTAGATTAAACAAAAACTGCAACTTTCTTCTCTTGAATTTGGTAAAAGATTAATCCGTCC
Organism: Houttuynia cordata; assembly: GCA_039654745.1. Taxonomy (NCBI): domain Eukaryota; kingdom Viridiplantae; phylum Streptophyta; class Magnoliopsida; order Piperales; family Saururaceae; genus Houttuynia; species Houttuynia cordata. The sequence continues at coordinate 8,423,694 of CM077512.1, forward strand.
CTGAGGTTCGACAACCCTTCAATACTCACCGTAGTACAATTGCCTTGTGCACTTGCAAGGGTTTTAATTTTAAACGATCACTCAACTTTATAAGAGCTACAAATATCAAGAGTAAAGTAGTTTTGTTCATCTTAAACCCACAAGCTTCTCCTTGGTCACTCAAGTGACACTTGATAATGCCCCTCTTAAACTAAGAGCTTAAGTTAACAAGAGCTACAAAGAGCAAGAGTTAAGATGGTTGTCTATGATGGCTCTACAAGCATAGCCTCTAGAAATGAGAAGAAGAAAAAGCCTATGCTTCTCAAGAACTAAGAGCTCAAGGTAAGGTAGAAACCATGCCTCAACAAGTGAGTTGAGTTGCCTATTTATTGGCAAGAGGGTCAAGGGATGGGATTTTACATAAAGAATCTCCTCTAAGTTCTTTTCCCATAATGCACTTGTTCCAAAGGAATCTCTATCCAATGTAGATGAGATCTTTCATAAAGAACCTTTCCAAAGTTCTTTTTCTATATATAGTGCTTGTCCAAAAGAATCTTATCTAATAGAGCTAACCCAAGAGGGTTATTACCACAAGGACTTCATCAAAAGAGGCACTTTTTCCGTAATGTCATTGATTAATGGAGTATTATCCAATGATGCTAACCCAAGATGGTTTTTACCATAATTGCCTCACTATTGAGGCTCCATCTTGGTGATACAACTTCTTCTTTGACTGGGTTTCTTCAGGAAAGAATTCTCCACTTTGTAGTAGTCTTCAAGAAGTGATCCTCCTACTTCTTAGGCCCTGTTTGGTAGGCTTAAAAGAAGCTGGAAGAGATTTTCCAAAAGAATCCCTTATAACTTCTCTTGATGGCATTTAGTGTAAATGCCATTAAATGACAAGGGTAATTATTAAAAAAAAAACACGGTTTCTCATAATGATGAGGTTTTTTTGTTATCAAATGCCTTTGTCTTCTTTTGGAAATTACAGTTTTTACCACTATGACCTAAATTCATCAAATGAAGTTGATTTTGGCCAACAAAACACCACTTTTCTTAAACCTAGATTCATTTAAAGAATTTGGATTTCCTACTCCTAAAAGTGCTAACCAAACAGAGCCTTAGAATGGGCTTCCTCCACTTTGTAGTAGGCATCAAGAAGTGATCCTCCAACTTCTTAGAATGGGCTTCAAGTTGTGGTGTCTTCATAAGGCTTTACAAATATATACTCATACACCCTAAATTCTACATCATCTCAATTCATCAACATACCCCATATTTTCTTTATATACACCAATGTCATTTGTTAATCAAATTGACATATAATTAAATGCCCAATTTAATTTCCCTAACAGAGTTGAGTAGAGCATCTGAGTCGAATTTAACACCCTTACTAGCATAGCTTGTTTACGTATATAAATCTAAATTAAATAAATTATTGTTTGCGCTGGTCGAGCTTTTATCTTTTTTTTGTTGTTGTTATGCATACATATTTGGTCATTTCTCGGATCCCCTAATGTATTAATTCATATAAAAAAATCTGACCTATACAAGTTAAAAACATGATAATACTCTATAAAAAAAAGATGATAATACATTATAGTGGGTGATCAAAGTATCCCAAGAATGGGAGCCCATCTTTCAACTTTCAAAAGCTTGATGGTAAATGGGCCGAAAGGTGTTCGATATATGGCTATGTCCACATGTGCAGACATGCTCAGGCCCAAACCAGCCAAAGAATGGGAACCCACGTTCCAAAAGCTGTAAAGATAAATATGGGCATATGCTGAGAAATCAGACCCAATCGCCTTTGGTTTCAATTGATCTCTGATGAATGCCCATTATTCCTAGAGTTAAATGCTGCAGATCAGAATGGACATAAATGATAAAACACAGTGGATTCTTCTTTCTAGTAGCAAAACTATGAAAAATAAGTCTGTAGAAAGATGGTTGAAAACATGTGCTTGTCCATTGATTAGCAAATTAGGAGGCATCACCAAATCATAAAATAGAACCTGCTGATCATGTTAGGAACATCTCTGCCTCGGACTGCTCCATTTGAGGTAGGCTTTCCACTTGTTTGTTGGTCATATGAAACGGCTTGATCATGAGATATACCGACTCGATATGCCTGTACTAGTGACCAATTAGCTAATTAGGCCTCACTGTTTCGAGTCATGGCAGTACATTAGAAATGCTAAAATGGGGCACACCATGCTCTTCCTCATCTTGTAGTGGTTGAGAACACCAAGCAGAAACCGTACTTTAAATGGTGAGCTATGCGTTTGCCAACAAGTTTATCTGCTGAATGAAATTTTGGTACATTTGCTATCAACGTTTTGCTATATATCCATTATACTAAATTGGAACATGCATGCATCCATTGCACAATTAACAAGCCTCAATTCAAACATGCATGCAGATGAGTGTCATATAGTCACGACAATATTCCCTTTGTTCCATATTAATTCTCCGGATTGGAAATCATAAATAAACTAATTCAGCTTATTTTGGATTTCCAATACACACAAATAATGTGGGATGGAGGGAGTAATTTAATTTGCTCAATTGATTAATTATCAGCTTCGAATGGATTCATTATTAAGGCTTAGTCAACTTAAGAACTATTGTTTAATACTGTTAGGCTCCATTAGTTGGCTTCCAGCACATGCACTTGGGGCAAACATGCACCTCTACACTACATGCTTTGATGTTCGGGGCAGTGCATTGAATCGCCCGCTGCACACATATTTTCTAATTTGCGTTTATGTACCAAAAAAAAGGTGTGCATATTAACTATTTCCATACATTGGAAACTAATTATCTCGGAATGGTTCATATTTTAACCAGGAGTATAGTTATTTCTGTTTTGAGAAAGTCCAATGAGGCTTGCCATAAAGTTTGAGTGATGATCCTGTTTCAGGCAAATGCAACAGCTGCAAGTTCTAAATTTTAGGCCGCCCGTCTCATCTCATTGGATACGTATATACATGTCCAATTACCAGAAATGCTCACACAGTCGTTCAGGACACCAAGCAAGTTCCTATTTCATGCACTTAACATTCCATTCTAAACTGAAACACAAAGAAGAGAATGTCTCAGTAGCTGTGTAGTCACTTGAAACGGCTTAAAGAGGAAGAACTTGTCGGTCAAACAAAACCCTACTTTGAGCAGGGTCTATCAGCTAGCCAAACTAGTCCTAATTATAAGACATTTGGTAATATGGAACATGCCTTGTCTATCTTTCCCATCTTAAATTAGCTAGAAGTTTTGATTTTGGGCACAATTGGTTAGAACTTAGAAGTTTGGGGATCCATTATTCCTTGTGCATTTAAAGGAATCAGCCAAAACAATGAGTAGAAGTCCCTTACGTAACACAAATAGTTGACTTCTGCACATGGACTTTAGTTCAACAGTTTTGTCTTATTTATTATTGGGTTGTTTGCAATATTAAAGACTTTTCATTAGGGTTTACTATTCAAACCAAAACGTGTCATCTATCATTTCTTTCTTTTAAGAGCATGAGGAGGGTTAAGGTAGAAATGGACTTTTTCTTTGAAACTCATTTAGCAATTTTTTATAAGATTCATTTAGCAAGTTAAATACTTGTATTCATCAGTTAATTATTTCAATTAGAGATACTAGCTAGATATTTTGTCTCCTGAAAATAATACTCCTTCCGTTCCAAAATTACTGTGTATATTTGAAAAATATCTCATTTTTATTGGACTATGAAGCCCACAAAGAAATCACATGATTTCTTCTTCTTGATATCCCGTCTAACTCGTATGCTCGTTCAGAACTAAGCTCAAGTCAATCATTTCAAGTATTTTCCAATTTTAGAAAGAGCAAGTCACGTGATTTGACAAAATATATACAGTATTTTAGAACAATAAATATTTTAAAATGTACATAATATTTTAGAACGGAGGGAGTAGTAAATATCTAGTAGTAGATCACATGCATGCATTATTTCTTGCATAATGTTCCTTTTTTTAACAACGAGGGGTGCCCGAGTCCATAGGACCCAACTAGAAGGGGCAAGGCAACCGACCTCTCAGAGGCATAACTTGTCTTATTGACAAGTATACATAAATATAATGACTAGACATTTAACTAGTTTGAAAATTAAGGCAGGAGAAGATGGCATACATATGTTCCCGTTACTAATGACCACATAAATTTTATAATCATGGTTCTTTAATCAGTAGCATATTGAGAAGTATACACATAACAAAACAATGCCACTACAAGTCAATATACCCTTCTTCGGGATTGAATTCTAGGCTGCTAATTCTTTTGTATGGACATTCTTTGCTGTACATATAAGTTGAGTTAGGAAAGAATCCCTTCTGTTTATGATTTAATGATGGAGGTAGTTAGCCCTCCCTGTCCACCAAAACTAACAAGTCCTTGATTCGAAATCATTTAATTGTGAAACTGAATGAAAAGTAATTTCACTTAATTTTATTTCTTATCTTGCAGTGCAAAAAAAAAGTTGCAATGCAATGCATACACATCAATCATTAATACTTCATTGGTTGGATTCTACTTTCCGTCCTATATTAATAGCAACCTTTGAAAAAGATAGTGAACTGGATGCATGGTGAGACCATACAGCTAAGAGGACGCTTGGTAAAAGCTGGGGTGGGAACTTCAAAAAACATCTCACAAGCTTCTCCTTACTGATCTCACAAACTAATGAAGCTGGCAGATGAGCTGTTAGAAGCTTGTGAGATGTTTTTAAGCATCCAGTCACTTGAATTGAGCCAAATGTAGGTAGTGAAATGGGAGGGAGCTCTAGCTATGATATGTTTCTACTTTCTTTGCTAGAAAACATGTCATGAGGTGAGATCTCTCTCAAGTAAATGTAGTGCACATAAATGGATTAAGTTATGCTAGTTGATTGGTCTTTTCATCCTCCGTTATCTAATTACTTTTGGCTTTGATGGCTGTACTTAATCCATGGAAAGGTGGCAAAGCCCTTAAAGTCGCATTCAGAAAACGTGAAGATTTGGGAAGTAGCTGAATTTGACAAAGTGGCATGCAGAATTATCTGCAAGTACACACGGAAGCTCGTGTTCTCTTTGAAGCTTTTGACTAATTAGTCCAACTAAAATGAGAATTTGATTCTAGAGCCAACACGGAGAACATTTCAAACAATTGGACCAACTCTTTTGGTCCACATGGGGCTGCCAGGATATACCAAATGGCAAAGGATGAGTAGTTCACAGCCCCACCTTTTAGCCAGTCCACACCATTATACAGCCAGTGGATTTTTGCCGCCCGTGTGTTTTTTAGACGGTGGATATCTACCGTCTGTGTATAGGAAGGGGTGAGCTGGCCAGACGGTGGTGTAGTGAACTACTCATCCTTTGCCAAGTAGGGAACCATCTGAACAAGTTCATGAGGTCCAATTTTGTAGACTATCAACTTCACCTCCTACATATATAAGAATATCTTAGTAATTCATCTTGCGCCGGCAACAAAAGAATATAAGAAATCTAAACTTAATGTAGTTTTTTTAGTTTTGCTTTGTCCTTTGTATTTCTATTGTCGATTAGTGCTTGGACATGTTTGGAAATTTCTGAAAATGCCTAAATTATGACAAGTTTTATGTAAAGGGTGTTTTCTATACTTGAAATTGTCCGTTCCATCCCCTTTATTTTTTAATTCTAGGATAAAAATATATATAACTATCTCCAGGAGCACAAATCTCAGCGTTAGCCGGCCACTACTCATATCATGCCACGTCTCCTGAGAGGCCTCAAACAGAAACCCGGTAAAAATCCCCTCAAGGGTAAGCTCAATTCTGGCTTCTCATGGCATTGCAATCCCCTCGGTGGGGTTTGTATTATGCTTGCTAATCGCCTGTTTCTGTTCATATCTGCTATCAGCTTCTGTGCATTTTGTGCTTCACAGGTAGTTTGCAATTAGAAAATTAGCTGCAGGCATACAACATATGTAGAATCCATGATTATGTGTGAGAACTCTAGCTTAAAAATGTAAGACAGGTTCTTGATTAAAATAAAATGACTTTTTCTTTATAAAAAGCACATCTTTTAAGAGTCTCCTACTCTTTTGCTGACGATTGGAATCACTATTGATTTCGAACTAGACTTTTATAGATACAAGCATTATGATGTGTGATTTGTTTTTCGTTGGTTGCTTTCATATTCCTAGTGGGTTTCATTGTTTTATCCGTATTTAACATACACATACAAGACAAAATAGTGATGAACCCAAGTTGTGGTGCAGCTGTGTGTGGAGTTGTGTTGTTCAAGCAAGAACACATATTTATGAGGTCTTCCATTCTCATTTAATTATTGTTTTAAATTTCTTTGTTTCTCAAGTTGGTTCTTCAGTGCTTGGGTTGTTAGGGATTGTATGCAACTAAATCAAAGATGCACGTGCAATTAGGAGAGATGCCCCAATTTTTATGGTTCATTAATTTCTTTCACGTTGCATGATACTGTATGCTTCTGGAAACTATCCAGAGCATATTTCATTTTCATTGGATGTAAGAAAAAATAGTTTCAATATTTTTTTCCATTTGGCCTTGTAAAGAAATAATTCTCTCAAGATAAAATGCTCACAAAGATACTAGTGTGTTATTTGATAAGGGATAAACTGTTGTCAACAGGATAAATAAATTCACAAATGTTTCCCAGTTAGACTTCGTTTGTTACACAGGATACAAAATTATTTATTTGACAACATATTAATGTGAAGGAATAAAGTTGGACATGCTTATACAAGTGGCTCTCCTCTGCAAGGTGTGCCTGGCTTGATTTAATCTGACGCAGTCACGCAAAATGGAACCTAAATCACATAACCAAATCCATAATTGTCGGGAGGGAGTACGTGGCAGGATATGAGTGGTGGATTTGCTCTATCTCCAGCATGATTTTTTTTTATTGACGATGGATCCGACTAGAAGTGTCTTATCCAGCCAGTCTAGATCCAATTTGAACCAATCAACTCTCTATTCTATGGCCATTTGGTCATTTTTCACTTTGGCTGGTCCCTTTTTTAACTTCAACTTGATTAATATTTGTTTGTTATTTGAAAATATATGCCTATGTTAACTTCAACTTGATTATATTTTTTCGATATGAATAATCTATTGCAATACTTTCTTTTTCAGCCATAAAGGGCTTTGAGCTGATAGCCTTTGGCTAAAACAATCCTAATATTAGTACACAATTATTTTTTTCTCTAAGATGAGGCTCTTAAATAGACAGTCCATTTAATTTTTGCAAAATGAAACATGAAAGCAAACAATAAGATAAGGTGATATCGATTGATCTAATCTTCATTTGTCTGCCTTTTTTCCCTTATAGCATGAACCACGTGAGGCCTCCAAGGTCTGGCGGCCCAGAATCTTATATGTCATCTTGTGTCTGCATCGAGGGGAGTCAGGGAAGAAGCTTCCTGGCTACAGCCCTACGACATGTTTCCCAAGTTTCAATGCCCCTGTTATGTCTTCTCCTACTTCGCCATTTAAAAGCAGCTCAGATTTGCCGAGTCTTCCAGATAAAGACACAGGATAGACTTCCTTTTCAATTGCTTTCATTCCCTAAAAGAAGGCCATCCATTCTTTTTCTTTAATAAAGGAGAGTGAGCACGAGACCAGCTTGCATTCTTTTTTCTATTCCAACTTCACCCTGTATCAGTGTTGCCTTTTTCTTCACCTTCCCTTTTATTTTTTTCTGTTGTGTTGATGTCTAGGAATTGGGATGGTGAGATGAGAACATGTGTCACCTGTCTTTGAAGTGATCAATTGTTCAATCAATGGGTCTCTTTCTTAGATGTTTCCGTCCCCAGTACGGCCTCTAGGGGCAAGTCAAAAAGCATATATATTTGCTTACCAAAGCATTGAATGATGAGAAAATGACCTACCAAATATTTATTTTTTAACTGGTATTGATAATAGCATCATTATGTGGGAACGAATTTCTTAGACTTCGTGCTTATCAATTTAGTGGCCATTAACATCAACATCTAGAGGAGCATGCACATGTTGGAATAAGCTGATTTAAGATGGTGTTTGGTTTATGATTTAAGCTGATTTAGGTTAATGAGCTGAAAGCATATTATCTTGATCAATTACACCATTAAAAGATTCAAAACTCCAAGTGAACTGAAACTTAAACAGGTATAGATGGTTACAACTCGTTGGCTAATTGACTTCTGTGGGTCTTTGGGGGGCCAATGGCTCAATTTAATCTCTTTTTACTTTTTAATGCAAGGTTGAAGTTAACAAATTTAATAGTAAAAGATAAAACATAAAGTGAGTCATGGAGAGTTATGAATGGAAGTATTTCCATGGTAACCGTAACATTTGAGGCAACAACAAGTCATCAAAGTTAAGAACACTAGGGGAGGGCATGGTCCCACCTGATTGGGGAATTTTTAGCTCATCGAAACTCCGGTTGTTGGGGATTCTGTTGCTGGAGTTAGGTTGAGTTGGTAGGCTGATTGCATACATACTCATGAAACATCTACTTTTAGGGAATCACCCGAGCACAAAACGTTGCAGGGCTGATCTTTTTAGCTTTATATTTGATCTTGCTTATCTACTATAACCTGACCATCAAAACTGATCTGATTGGCTCTATATATTTGTTTTGGCAAATCTAAGATAGGTCCAATACATGAATAGTTCGCTCCACTTTCCATGACGGTTTTATAAGTTTTCTGGTGGTTTATAATTTATCTATGCGCTGTCACCTTATCCACTAAACCGACTATCAGGATTCAAGTGGTTGTTTCTTTACTTTGTTTATAATTTGGTGTCCAAGTTAGGCCAATGACATGAATATATGGTTTGCCTTCACTTTCAATGGGGTTTTCGAGTTTATGATGCTATTTATATTTGAATGCCAAAATCATGTATGAGGACATTTGAGTTCCTATACCAGTCCCTCCTTTTTATACGGGAAAAAAGGAGCAATATGAAGCACTAAAAAAAAGAAAAGAAACATCCCACAACATCAAGAATGAGGATCCTTCAGGAGCGTTGGATCGAATACCAAATTTTCATACCAGACCAGTATTAGGAAGTTGAAGTATGCTTTTTACATTAACCTCTTTGTGCTGGAAAATAGCTTCATTCCGGTTCTTTAATATAATCCACCTGCTCATCTATGAAGATACACTTATTGCTTTTAGTGAGTTGCAAGATGCTCTACCACATAGTTGCATAAGAATCAGTGGTTCCAATAGGCATTTCCTTTTCGTGACCGTACCATTGTAGCAGTTCAGTTCTGGTTTGCAATGAAAACCTGGCCATAGTGCTCTGAACTTGAAGTGCAGAATCCAAAGTCAGGGAATTGGAAAAGTTAAGAATTAATTAGCTGTAAAAAATTATGGTTGCTCATTACACGAAGGTATAAGTTATGAAATTTGGACTGCTTGTTAGGAATAGGAAGTATCGAGTTTGAAGAGATAGATGTAAGTCTGCTAGCAGAAGTTCATGGACTGCCTTGAGGTGTGGGTAGATGCTTAGTAAACATATGACAATAATATGCCATCCTGGAGATTTTATTTCATTGGTTAATTGAAAAGTCTAGGACCCTAGGTTCATTTTTTCAGTGTATTGTCTAGATCTTTCTAAGGTAGAATGAGTTTATTGTAAGGTTCATTTATTGAGAACTTTAGATTATTGCTAGGCTTTTTTCCCTTTGCTCTGATCCATTGACATATTTCCAGGAACGGCAAAATTGGAACTTTAAGCAATTTGATATTGTCATTTAAAATTCGTGAATGACTTTTGACTATCAGATATTTCCAAGTCTGCTTCCTAAAAAAAGTTGTTGAATGTAGATGGAATACTATGAAAGTGAATTCCTATATGGAACTAAAAAGATTTTTTACGAAGTTTTTGTTGAAAAAGGCATACCTATATATCTTCATGTTTATACTTATGCTACTTACATTTTTCTAGTATGCTCTCCTGTGGGTCAACAACTCTTGTGAAGTGGGACTAACTATGAGAGGAGGCTCCGGGAGCACTGAATAATTTCTCATGCTATGAACCTATAATCCACATGTTGGTTCCACCTTCAAAAGAGAAAGAAGAACTAGGTTAAATCAGATTGTGGTGATAATCCTTCTTCAAATTTTCCTTGATTTGTTTATTACGTATATTTTTTGGAAAAAAAACTACTATGTGCTGCAACGCCAATGTGCTATAGTGCAGCAGCCGTCAGATCACATGGGGCCCACATCAGATCATTGGCACAACAACGTAGGCTAGCCATGCTCTAATATTTTTATCTTATCGCTTAAAAATGAGTTCGCGATTAGACTGACTTACTACTACTCCCTTTGTCCCATACTAATATTGATGAGATAGCAGAATGAACTAATTATCTTCTAAACCATACTAGTTAAGTAAAAGGGAATATTAAGGTGGTTTGATCGCATAATTATATCTAATAAATAAGTATAACTGTAATCAAGTAAGTCCTTTTTTTCAAGAGGATGGTTTACATGAGATCGCTCTCAGCCAATCTTTTAATGGGTCATTGGATTCCGATCCAATGGTGGATATCAAATCATTGAGTAGGTGAGTGTGTCATGTCAAGGGTTAGGTGAGGTTCATGTAGCTGTTTGTAGTCGTTAAATCAAGATCCAACGGTTATAAATGTAATTGGCCTAATATAAGCTATATGAGAGCGATCTTATTTAAACTTTTCCTTTTTTTTAATTATTTGGAGTCGGCGACATGGATTTTATGCCTCCATTTAGGTCTGTTTTCTGCCAACTCTTTTTTATTAATTTTATCCAAGTTCTCATCTAATAAATTAGTATAGAAAGCAAAAAAAGCTAGATTTTAAAATCTAACGACCCAGGTCACCTAAGAACTACACCAACGGGCATGAGTGAGCCTGAGCTCATATAAACAAGATTATATCCTAGAACTGCTGTAATAATTTTCTCAACAAAATTGTTGTCACAATAATAAAAATTTTCTTGTTCATAGCCACTCGATCATCTGGCAAGGCATGGGTCAACCACTTCATAGTCGCCCAATTTCGATCCAACGACAGGCTCTAACATAGCACCCTGCCCACCCCCAGCCCCCTAAACACACACCATCAAACCATGATCTGATGGCGTGCAATGCGCCAAGCTCATGTTTATCTTTTTTTTTATATATACAAAGCTCATGTTCATCGAATACGCAAACCAACAAACACTAGCTTTTCTCATAAGTATTGATGTACATAAATTTTGCTTTCAATGAAGAAAGAGAGACCTCGGTCACTTAAATTGGACATTCCGGACATGGACAACCCGGAAATTGGAACAGTGGGGCGTGGGCCCCACTCCCGCCGGGTTAATCGCCCGCACGTGCTGCCAATTAATTTTCTATATTAGTCAAATACTCCTTCCATTTAAATACTTGTCTGGATTAAAAAACTAAAATAAATTAAAAATAATTATGTTTTGGTTTTCAAATCCAGACAGATAATATTAAACATAGGGATAATCTTGATTAGACGCGCATTAATTACATTTTAATACGGTAATTAAATTAAAAAACGAAAAACTATATAAAGGGCAGAGGCGTTTTGGCGCCGAAGGGCAGAACCGTGAAAATCCTTTCTGACACTCTCTGCAACTCCTCCTACTTCTCCTCACGGCCGGATCGGCGGCGGCGAAGACGACCAGCGACCAGCGCACCGGCTCCGGTGAAGGGGTTGCTGGCCCGGCGGAGATAGTGTCGGTGAATCTTTTGTTCTTCTTCTTGTTGTTGCTGCTGCCGCAGATCTCGCGGGAAAAGACGGAGGCGGCGGAGACGACCTGCGAACAGGCATACGTCGAAGTTGAGGCGTCCACGGCGGCGGGGACACTGTCGGTGGAACTTTTTCTGCCGTGGCGCGGGATTTTCGGGTGCCGAGGCTTTGGCAGGAAAAGGCGGAGGCGGGAGATCTTTACTGTTGTAGTCGCGGACTGCCGGCTGGATCGAAGGAGGAGACGACCGGAGTGGAGGGGCGACGGGATTGGCGGCCGAAAAGTGCGGCGGAAAAGGCGGAGCGGGAGTGGGAGTGGGCGGAAGGCGGCGGCGGCGATGGATGTGGAGGCGGGGTGGTCCTCCACCCGGGGCTTTCGGAAGCTCGTTAGTTCTTTGCGCTTGGTTCCTTTCTACTTGCTGCTTGCTTGGTTGCTGGCTTTGAGTGTTGGGTCTTTTCAGTTTGATTCGATTCCACTCGATCTGCAGCTTTCTTCTTTTTATTCTGCTCTTCTGTTGTTGTCCTTTTGCTTTTTGTTTGTTCTTCACTTTTTGTGTTTTGTGATTTAATGGTTTTTTATTTTCATTTCTGCTGTTTTCTAGAGTAGATTTTAACTTGATAATTGCATTATATGGCCATTTTGGGTGTAAATTTGGCAGTTTTAGCTTGTAAATTTGACATGTTTCTGTATTGGAATGATCTGCAGCGAATTTTAAGGAAGTTTTCATTTTTTTAATTCATCATAGTCATCATACACCTTTGGAATGGCTTGTGGTTGCACATGAAATATTAATATAGCCATCTTCCATCAATAAAAAACCAGTCTGCTTTTTCTTTGTATGGATTTTGTTCCATTTTGATTCCGATAAGAGTCAAAGGCTGTATATAATCCATGCCAACAACCCCAGATTGATGATGGTGATGATGATGATGTTATGCCTGATTTTAGAAGGTTACCCTTTATTCATAAATGAAGTAAGTAGTATTAAATTTCTATATTTTTCAGATATTTGTGGTATCAAAGGTTGGTTGTTGCAGTATATACACTCCCTCCGTTTTTTTAAATAAATGCAATTGGTTTTCAAAATTAGTTCATTTTGAAAATCAATTGCATCTATTAGAAAAGCCTGGAGGGAGTGTAGTTTGATGGAAGCTAGAACGATGCCCATGTATTGAATGTTTATCTTTCGTTTGTTCTTCCCCTTCAAATGCAAGATAGGTTGAGGGAGTTGAGGAATGAAGGATAAAAGAAGGAAAGGGGCTTAAGTTGGAGTGCTAGTAGATAAGGACTTTAAAAAATTAACCGATAGCCTGAGGAAACTGGTTTTTGCCTGGGCTGCTGCTGCTAGAAATGATGATGAATGTGCTAGAGTTTTATTTTTCATTTCGTATTTACTGGATCAGAGGATATAATTGATTTTGAATCCTCTTCAGAGGGTTGCATCAGGAAGGGCATCCGGTGTAAAAACTTGCCACTATGTTTCTTTATATGGATTTTGTACCATTTTGATTCTGATAAGAGTCAAACGCGGTATATAATCCATGCCGCCGACCCCCAGATAGCTGGGATAAGGCATATGATGATGATGATTTACTGGATCAGAGGATTTTTTTTAATTAAATGAAGAAAAGTGATCGTTATTGGCTTAATTTTCTGATTTATGGATTTGCTCATCTCCTTGTCTCATTCGATTTGGTCTATTTTCTACTGTTGTTTCAAATTGCCAATGCCGTGAAATATTGTTTAGTTGCACAATTTGGCAATTTTATCTGATGGATTTTTGTTATTATGAATCTGTGAAATCTGATAGGGAGATGTCATGTATTTGACTTGGTATTCCTCATGAATATGTCCAATGACAATTAGTTTTTAAGAGCTTAAATGGTTTCTGTTTAGGGTAGTGATCGTTGAAGGTTCTTCAGCCTTTTCTTAAACTGATAACTTTTATACCGATTGTGCGATGATTAATATTTGCAAATTTTACTTATTATAGGGTCCATTCCTTTGTTGCTATTCTTTTCTTCATCTTTATTTTTCAAAGAATAAGTTTGATTTCATCTTCAACTCCAAAGTAGGTAGTGATAAGGTATTTTTCACTGATGTTTTGGCCCTGATTCACAAGTATTCAATTATATGTTATCCGTTTTTCCGTGGCTTTCTATGTCAAAATGCATCTGTGCATTTGTTGGTCAATTTATAGAAAATTTGTCATTGTCTTTTTTGTGTTTTTAGTCATTTTCCATTGTTTTAATTTTTCACAATTTCTCTTTGTCCTGGAAAGATTCTTACTTTTGGAGATTTTTCAGAATCTGAAAATGGTGAACTGATGACCATTCTTCCTTTGAACTTTTCATTGTCTAGCTAAATTAAATTCCGTTGGTAGAATTCTGTATGCTCTTGCCTAAGCATTTATTGAATGTTTTTCTGCACCACTACCTCATTTATGTACAACCAAGAGATTCTCTTATCTTGGCTTTGTCTAGATAGATTATTTTCAGTTAAAATAATTACTCTTTTTTTGGTTGTGACTGACAGAAAACTTATAAGACGACTCTCTCTCTAGTCTACCAAAGCTTTGGAATTGTCTATGGTGACTTGTGCACGTCTCCGATTTACGTCTTCAAGAGCACATTTTCTGGAAGGTTGAAATATCATGATGATGATGATGATATAATCCTTGGTGTTCTTTCTATGATATTTTGGAGTCTTACGCTCATTCCTTTTATCAAGTATATTGTGTTTGTATTAGGAGCAGATGATAGTGGTGAAGGTACTTATCAGAATATTATTTTTCTTTATGCCCATTCTATTTGATGAAAAAGAATCTTACATTAAAAGGTACGTTTGCTTTTGTAGGGGGTACGTTTGCTTTGTATTCACTTCTCTCCCGGAATTCCAAAATTGGTCTTTTAAATACTCCCCATGTGGCCCATGAACAGCTTTCGACCTATAATTCAGGCACTTCTAGCAAAGAGACAAGGATCAGTATGATGTTCAAAGCCTTTTTTGAGAAGCATCTAGGCTCGCGCATTTTTCTATTTTTGTTTGTACTCCTTGGGACTAGTATGGTTATCACTGATGGAGTCCTGACCCCAACAATGTCAGGTAGGGATATTTTTCAGAAAAAAAGTTTGAAAATTTAAACCTAGAACATAATGTTAAAAATTCTTTTTATATATATGGTCACTGCCTTCTTGAGATGTGTCTTATTGATTGTGGGGAAAGCTGGAAACAGTCAATGAAGATAGTAGTTTTGCTGCAATGTAATGGGGTTTCCTTGACTATAACAAATGAGGACTACTAGATAAATGATACTCCCTCTGTTCAGAAATAGAGGGAGGATTTGAAAATTTTGGCTAGAGTTATTAACACTAATCACCTTTTTGAAATCCTCCCTCTATTTCTGAATGGAGGGAGTCATCATCATCATCATACGCCTTATCTCAGCTATCTGGGGTCGGCGGCATGGATTATATACCGCATTTGACTCTTATCGGAATCAAAATGGTACAAAATCCATGCAAAGAAACATAGTGGCAAGTTTTTACGCCGGATGCCCTTCCTGACGCAACCCTCTGAAGAGGGGACAATGATAAGAAGATTCAACATCATCATATTCATTTCTGACTGGAGGGAGTATAATCTAGTTTTTCCATTGATCTCTTTTCGTTTAAACTTTAATCTGCATCCTTTTTCTAGCTAGTTTTAAGTTTTTAACATGGTAGTTCTAAACTTAGTAATTGCTATGTCTTTGGCATAATCTAAACGTAATTTGTAACGTAAAACTGACATCTAATGTTTAAAGAAGAGAATATATTGCCATAAATTTGTGTCTAATTTCTTATCCTTTGTTGTCTGCAGTTCTTTCCGCTGTTTCTGCTGTCCAGATCAAAATTCCGCATTTGCATGAGAGTAAGTACAGCAAATGGTTTCTATGTTTGAATTTTTTTTACCAGCCTTAGATTATGGAAAAATTAAGAAAACAGAGAAATTTATGCTTGTAACAAACTTTTTCCAGTAACCCTTAACATGTTTTTAATGTAGCTTCTTCCTTGGGTAAATATCTATTATTCTTGAGCATATTGCTTCATTCAGTTATTGCTCTTCCTCACTAAACCTTTTGTTTTGCAGACTATACAATTTTATTTTCCTGTCTTATTCTAGTGGGATTATTTGCTCTACAACACTATGGAACACACAGGGTTGGCTTTCTTTTTGCTCCAATTCTAATAGCTTGGCTTCTCTGCGTCTGTGGGATTGGTGTTTACAACACAGTCCAATGGAACCCTGGGATTGTCAATGCTCTTTCACCATACTATGTATATGTGTTTTTTAAAAAGGCTGGGAAAGATGGATGGAAATCACTTGGAAGCATCGTTCTATGTGTTACAGGTAAGTCTGTGCTTAAAACCTTCTACATTAAGATCATTTTACAACCTTTACTGGAGCTCTGTTTGTTCTATCAGGTGCTGAGGCTATGTTTGCTGATCTTGGGCACTTTTCTCAGTCTTCTATTAGGGTAAGGACAGCAACTTTAATCACATACTGCAACTGATAGATATAAATGAATGTGTGGACGTCTTAACAGAGAAAATAGGGATCATAATTATCTTTGGAATTTTATAAAGAGAAGGTGACGGTTTTTTAACAATTTTTATTTATTTTTTCTAAGAAAGATACAAACAACCAAAACAAAAAAGTTCTTTAGTATATGATGTTTTAATTAGGCAAAATAGATGATCAAGTTTGTTTTGGGATCTTATTTTGCAGATAGCATTTACTATAGTAATATACCCTTGCTTGGTTGTAGCCTACCTTGGTGAAGCTGCTTTTCTTTCCAAGCACAAAGCAGACCTCCAGCATAGTTTCTTTAAAGCCATTCCAGGTACTATAGCTATTGTTACCTTTTTTTTAAATAAATTTCTGACGTAAAAATCTTCAGTGTTGAAATGTTGTTTGTCAAAGGTGAAAAATTTCAGATAGATGAATTGGGAAACTAGTGAAAGCCATATTAGAAACAAGTATTTTGGAAACCCTTAATATAGCTACAATGGAAATAAATTTGGATGCTATTTAGCTCAGGTGGGTCATTGGTAAATGAGACCACCTACAGTGGGTGAAGTAGTCCGCTTGCAGAGATTGTGTCAATAGATCTGATGAATCTGGAAACTAGTGAAAACCATATTAGAAACAAGGATTTGGGAAACCCTTAATATAGCTACAATGGAAATAAATTTGGATGCTGTTTAGCTCAGATGGGTCATTGGTAAATGAGACCACCTACAGTGGGTGAAGAAGACCGCTTGCAATGATTGTGTCAATATTGATTAGACGCACCTAGATGCTCCTAGAAGGCAGATATCTAGAAAAGAGTGAGCAGGAAAAGACTTGGAATTGTATGAGTGGGATTTGGAATTGCTCTCAATAAAAACTTGTGACAGTAAATTTCATATCCCAGGCTTTGGTTGGGATAAGGTATTGTTGATTCTAAAACCGATTGTAGAATATAATGATTATAATACTTATTTTCTGTATTATAATTGGGTTAAAAATCTCATTTGATCTCACCTTTCTACATTGCCACTGTGTTGTCTAATGTTGTTTGTATTTATTCCCTTTCTTCACAGAGCGTATATTTTGGCCAGTTTTTATAATTGCAACACTTGCAACTGTTGTTGGAAGTCAAGCTATCATATCAGCCACCTTTTCCATAATTAGCCAGTGTAGGGCCCTGAGGTGTTTCCCAAGGGTGAAAATAATTCACACATCTAGCCAAGTGCATGGACAAATCTACATACCAGAGGTTAACTGGATGTTGATGTTCCTGTGCGTTGCAGTTGTGGTTGGCTTTAGAGATATTCACATGATTGGAAATGCTTACGGTATGTGCTACTTTTTGCATGTCTTTGTCTTGAAAAGTATTTACACCTCAAATGTTTTGGTTTGTCACAAATATGGGACAGTTAAGCAGGCTTAATGTCATACTTGTTTTTTATTGATGAATTATCACGAGCCTAAAATATCATCATTAAAGGTCGATGGAACTCTGTCAAGGAATTATGGCATCATGGGCTTGGATTAAGCTGAAGCCTTGTTTAGGCTGTTGCTGCGCTGACAAGAGTGCATCATTTTCTTTCCTTTCTTTCCTAGTACGAGTTCATAAATATCTGTGTTCCCAATAGTGGGAATGGCTTATTGCTTGAAAATATAAACTGGTCATTTAAGTTGGTGACTCACCATCTCCTTGTTGATGTTTCAGGTCTTGCTGTGATCACAGTAATGTTGGTAACTACATGTCTAATGTTTCTCGTCATGGTTACTGTTTGGAAGAGAAGCATCCTGTCAGCTTCCTTATTTGTTTTCTTTTTGGGGTCGATTGAGCTCCTATATTTTTCCTCGTGCCTTATGAATGTACCCAAGGGTGGCTGGCTCCCTCTCTTCCTGTCTTTAGTTACTTTAAGTGTCATGTCTATATGGCACTATGGAACCTGGAAAAAGGAAGCATATGAATTACAGAATAAGGTATGCATAGAGCGACTTCTCACACTTGGATCGAGCTTGGGAATCGTAAGAGTTCCTGGAATAGGTCTTGTCTACAGCAATGTTGTCTCAGGTCTTCCTCCCATGTTTGCGCACTTCGTTACCAACTTCCCTGCCTTCCACAGGATTCTAGTATTTGTCTCTTTACAAGCTTTAACTGTTCCAAAAGTACCAGTGGCTGAACGATTCTTGATTGGTCGTATTGGTCCTCCAGAATATCATCTCTTTCGATGCATTGTTAGATATGGCTACAAAGATGCTCGAAGAGACTGTCATGAATTTGAGAATCTGCTAGTCATGAAGATTGGGGAATTCCTGCAACAGGAGTTTGAGTTAGATGTGGCGAATGGGCACTTACCAGTCATGGGTATGTCATCGGCTCCTGTGGCAGACACAGGGGGCCCTGATGATAGTGGAGCTGTCCGGCGGAAGAAAGTGGCATTTAAAGAAGTGGGAGTGAGAGAGGAGGTGATGGAACTCGTGGAGGCTAAGGAAGCGGGAGTTGCCTACATGATGGGTCAGACTTGCATCGTAGCCAGTGACACTTCATCCTGGGTGAAGAAATTTGCTATCAATATTGTCTACAGCTTCCTCAGGCAGAATTGCAGGCGTCCAGCGGTATCCCTCGGGATTCCTCACACATCGTTGATCGAAGTGGGCATGATCTACAGTGTGTGACAAATTTGAGCAGTTTCAATTAAGTTGGAAAAATATTCAGGTAACTTAAGAGGGATACGTTTCTCATGATGCATTTGACTTTGATGGACGAAGGAGGTTCTTATGGTAATGGAAGAGAGAAGCAGAATGTGATGATCTATGATATGAGGTCTGCAATCGGGGTTCTAAGAAAGCACGGCAACATGATACTTATATATCGTGCGTTGAAGGAGAGACTGCCTTCAAAACTGAGAGGTGGGACAAGGCCTTGTTTCAGAGACTGGAGAAGATGAGGGATGTGGAGGCTTCTGGTGCCTGGCCGCGATTCTTCTATATAGCTATCTCAACACTGTAAATTTCTGGGTAGTATCTATTATTTCATTGATAAATTATACAAAGAAATCAATATACTCCTTTGAACATTTGTAAGTGCTGACCCTTCAGGCTTCATCCCAGTTTTTTTTTCGGCATCTTCATCATTGTTCCTATTTGATATAACTCATTTGAACGAGCAAAGATTAATTCATTAATCATAATCCATTCCGAGGGGAAGTGTTTGAACAGAATGCAACTAACCATCAGATAATTATAATTAAGTAGCGCCTTTTTCCAATAGTTTGAGGCCAGCAACATCCAACCATCAGATGACAACTGATTTTAGCTCTTTCATATCCCCTCCCCCTCAAGAAAGTAAAATAAAAATCATCAAGGACTGAAATTGGATAGGCACGATCATAGCCTATAATTAAAATAATTGGGATAACTATCGACTATTGAGTATATGGGATACCAAAGAGCATTAGGGCACCCACCTCGTCTGGAATTAACTGGAGATTAAAATAGCCCCCTATTTTGGTCACATTTCTCTTCTTTTCTTTTTCTGAAAGTCACATTTAAAAAAAAAATTCGAACCACTCATTCACTTTCAATTCTTTTTAAAACAGATTTTCAAATTATTTAATAAAGAAAAAAAACAAATTTTATTGACATTTTATTATCAGGGGCAGTTTTGGAACAACAACGATGGACAACCACCCCCCGGGCTCCCAATCCGACCGTTACAAGAAACTTTTAAAAATCCCAAATATGACCGTTCAAGAAGTCCCTCCAATTTCTTCCCTTCTGCAACATTCCTCCATCTTCTTCCCAGCAAATCCATCCTTCTCCTTCGTTTTTTCTTTAATTCATTGCTCTATTTCTCTCTTTCTGAAATATTTGATCAGAAATTCTCATTTAATGGCGGCCCAAGAAGCGAACGCGCCGCAGAAAGATCTGAGGCTGCTGCACCCGCTCCATCAGATCGCCGAGAGCCCCACCCACAAGCTCCTCCTCAAACAATGGCTCAAAGAAGAGGAAATCATCTCGTCCCGGATTGCGTTGAAGGAGAATCGGATCGACGCCACCCGGAAGGAGATTACGCAGCTCTACTGCTTCTTCTTCCTCTTCCACTCCTCCGTCCTCCTCCTACTCTTTGGCGCTGCCGCACGGGAACCGAGTGGTCTCTGCCGCAGGTCTTGGATCCCCTCTATCTGCTCTCTCGCCTGCTCCCTGGCCATTATTTGGGCTATTCGGTACAAGACCGACGTGGAGGGCCATTTGGAGAAGCTGCTGGAGAGGGAGAAGGAGGACTCCATGTTACTGATGAAATGCGTGCAAGAACTGAAGAAGAAAGGGGTGGAGTTCGACCTTCTGAAGGAGGTGGACGCGCTGAGGCGGGCTAAGAGCCTTCGAGTGGAGGCCAAGGCGGTGAAGAAGTGGTCGGCCAGGGACTTCGTCACCCTCTTCTTTGTGGCTGTTTCTTGCCTGGTTCTTGGTCTCACAAGGGTGGTGCTCTGCAATTAGTTGGCCATGGATCTCTGTTGGCCAATTCTGCATTTGTTCTGATTGTTCTTTTTCTTTGTTAGGAGATGATTCTTTCTGGATCTTAATGATTTTGGGGCTATTGGTTGGCAGAGGAGTCTTGTGAATTTTATATGGTGAAAGTTGGGGGCGGTGTAAGGAAAGGGATGCAGAATGCTTTGTTCTGCTTTTGATTTTTTTTGTTAAAACAAATGTAGTCCCATCAAGAAATTGTGAAATTAAAACTTCACTGCATATTCGTTCTTCATTCGTCTATCTTATTTTGAGCTTTGTTCGTCTGGTGAAATTTCAGAAGAAAGTTGTGATTTTATTCTTTGATATATAGGCAAGTGCATAAACATTAGGCTGAAAAGGAAAAGATGGGTTCTTTAGTGGATTCTATTGTCGGTTTCTTTACTAAGTTTACCAATCTATTGCTTTCATTTGCAAAAAGCGATAACGAACGCTGAAGGAATAAAGAAATTTCACATGAATATGTCCTTATATTGCCGGTGATCTTTTGCTTTCAGTTGCAAAAGCAGAAACCCAAGCACGGATACTCCAAAGTCGGAGCCCTACCGGCATCGTATCCATGCCGTACCCGTGTCCCCATCGGATATGGCTGCATGCATGTCCTACTATAAGATCAGACACCAACATTAAATTACTTCACCAAATCATTACTAATAAGTAATACATATATTAAACAAGAGATGAGTTTACATGAGATCGTTCTCATATAAGGAGCATGAGGCCAATTTTTATTACCGTTAGATTCCGATCGGAGGGTGGATATCAAATCAGTGGGTAGGTGAGTGTGTCACATCAAGGAGTGGGTGAGATCATTATGGATATTTATATCCGTCAGATCAAGATCTAACGGCTAAGATTCAAAGTGGCCTCATATAAGCAATATGAGAGCGATCTCATATAAACTTTTCCCAGTAAACAAATGCAACATACTTGTTTATAATTAAGCTTTTCAAACAAGTATGAAAACTGATAGAGAACGGTTTACATGAGACAGGTATGAGCCGAGTCATCCCGAGCCGTCAGATTTTGACCGGACGGCTGGTGTCAAATTAGTAGTAGGTGAACACCACCCTCCTCCGGACACCATCAGATCAAGATCTAATGGCTGCAGTCTTTTTTAAACTTTTCCCAAATTAATATTCTAATACAACTATCTGCCGTATCGTGTCCTGACATTTTGAAAACTGCTGTGTCGCTGCACCTATATTGTATCGTACCCGTATCCCGTATCAGTATCTGCGCTTTCTCGGCAGAAACAAATGCAAGCGCTGTGAAGGAATAAAGGAAGATCACATAGGATGTTCTGAAAGGCATTAGTTGGAACATGGCTTGTTGGAGATATCTTGTTGAAGATGTGGACTGGCTTGAATTTTCTAATCTTCTTTGCTTTTTTATTAAGGGTATGCTCAGAGCGCTATGTGACTGTTGAAATTAACATGCACTTTGTAGTTTGTACAGAGAAATTCAACAAGAGATTCCTTTTTTTAACTGCACCTCAATCTCGCCTTCTTACTCTTGTCACTGAATCATGTGGAGCAATTCAATATGCTCCGTTCTTGAAGACAGTGTGTTCTGAAAAAACAAAATACACAGTTTCTCTAGTAAATATGTTCATTTGTTCCTTTTCACTTTGAAGATCACATGTCGTCTTTTGGAGTTGATTCGTCTTAACTTGGACTTTTTGTCTATTTTCTTTGACAGAAGTCCATTAGACTTGAACCTGTGAGTCTGTGACCTGAGCAATGCTGTCACTGAAGAAATAACTCAGGCCTTGGACATGAGTTTCTTCCAGAACTTTTGCAACGCCAGCGACCTTCCCCCATGTAGAGGGACTGTACATAAATTTGTTAAGATAATATAATAGGTCTTTAGCTAACTAATTATACCTCTAAAAAATCAATTTCTTCCGAAGCAGATCTGCTGCTCTGTATCATTTCATTATGTTAAAGTTGCCAAACAGTCAGTATACATAACTGGCATAAATATAATAACCAGATAAATCACACCATTGATTACATTTCGTTACATAAAGTACATCTCCCAGATATATAAGAGTCGCCCAAATTAAATTTACAAATCCACAACGAACAACATTCCCAAAAACTGACAATTCCTCATCCAGAACAGGTCACAGATAATTGTAATTACATTTCAAACCACTTCAACACAAGCTGCTATAACGGATAGAACAAATTATGAAAAGGTGACAGATCCCTGTCTCTGTCTGTTTGAAGAAAAGAAAACCCAACATTTGACTAGGCAAATCGAACTCCATTTTCAGACCACTGAAATATCTCCCTTCTTGTGTTCTTGAGATGGAACAGGATGGGCAGTGGGTACAACACTCCCTGGTGGCCGAACGGGCACCACGTAACCCTGAGCCGCCTTCAACACTTCCTTCCTTCCTCTTGATCTTCCCAGAAAGAAGCACCCAAATCCAAGCATTAGAGAGAAAAGGATCAGAGGAAGAGAAATCACCAAAGTAAAACCCATAATTCTGTTGCCAACACAGGATCCGGAAACTTTTACAGGAATTGTGAATGGTAGGGAAATAAAAGGAAATATATTTAAACAACTGAAGAAGAAGAAGAAGAAGAAGAAGAAGAAGAAGAAGAAGAAGAAGAAGAGGAGGAGGAACACTGAAGGGAACTGGAAGGTAATGAGTGAGAAGTACCACAACTGAAATTGGGGTTTCTGAATCAGGAATGAGGAATATATAGAGTTTATGATTCTGCTTTTCTTGTGGTTTGTGCTAAAAGTGGTGGAGTGTTTAAGAAGTAGAACCAGAATTTCATCGGTTTTCTAACGGTCCAAGCCCAACGGTTACTTTTCCTGTTCAAGAATCCGGGCATACATTTGCCTCCGTATTTTTCGCTATTATTACAACTCGGAAGTGGTTGATATTCAATGTGAGTGGGCCCCCCACTGATCAATTTTAGTGCTGCATCTTGGGTTGGGTCGGGTAGGGTCAGGTTTTGCTATACCCGGCCCTACCCAAGGACCCGAGAATCCTGAACCTGACCCTACCTGGGATAAAATTAATATAATTATAAATTTTTTTAATAAAATTATTTATATAATAATAATAATAATTTTATATATTAACAAATAAGGGATTTAAATGGTATGTCTCGGGTATCTTGATTCTTGGGTATTTTAAAGCCAAACCCGACCCAACCCAAGATAGAACCAGATTTTAAAATCTTGGAACCGACCCCACCCGAGATAGGACCGGACCCGGGTCAATGTTGGGTCGGTTCCATCCGGGTTGGGTCGGGTCCATGTCTTTAGTGCGGCCCTAATGAATTTGTTGATCAAGTCCACCTTAACAAGCAATTTGTTAAATTACAAAGAATAAAAAATAATTTGTTATATTACATGAATGATCAATCGAAAAATAATCTTTCAATGCTAAAACTGCCTCTAATTACACTTTTTTGCCTTCTAACAAGAAACAATCTAGTCTGTGTAGGCTCAGGTGTTTGCTCTTGAGGCCATAGCCAACGCCTTTCCTGGCTCTGGCAACGGAAATGGAGCCTGCGATATAATCCCTCCAATTACTTTTAATAAATACAGTTTTTTTAATAAATACAGACGGAGAGAGTAGTAGACGAGGGCAGGACACATGTCTCTTATTAATAAATGAACTCGTCTAGCGTCACCAAGTTTCATCATCAAACTCCATCTCCGACAGCCATTTGGGGGATGAGCCCACCAACTGTCGGCAATGGAGTTTGGTGATGAAACTTGGTGAGGAAAATATTTTTCTTAATAAACGGCATAAAAATTGCCCATGAAAATCTTCTCTAAGAATGTAATTAGACTTTAGAAAAAAATAAATGTACTTTGACATGATAAGGACTCGATGGGATTAATGGTGGGGTACATTGCTCTAAGAGGCTGGTTGCCTTTTCTAATCGGGTCCTAAGGACTTGGACACTCTTCGTTACGCCAAAAAATAAATCATGAATGACACATTAATTAAACAACACCTTCGTGTAAAAACACATAACTAGCATGTTGTTGCCATCTGATTTTGATTACAACTATGAATTACAGATTGATGCTTGCCATGGCCATCAAACGGCATTGGTGCCATTCCCCTGCTTCATATAGACATTGTGTGAAAGAACAGGATTAGGAGAGGGGAAAGAAGGGTAAGGAGGAGGAGACTGATCATTCATTATTGGACCCGGCGGAACTACTCCCAGTTGCAGGACACCAGGCGGCACGCCGGCCTGAACCTCAGCCCTGGCTAGCATTCTTCCCTCTTCTATGCCTTTTGCCTCCCCAAGAAGTAGCAGCCAATGGTAGCGAGGATGAGAAGGATGAAAAGAGGGAGCGAGTGTGCCACAAAGTATGCCATGTATGAATTACAGCTCTAGATCCCTTAGCCAACCTTAACCAGGCTCCTCCTCCTACACTTGGTCGACATATGAGGAGGAGGTCTCTATTGTTAATTGTAGAGTTACTGATTGTTGAGAATGAATTGCTATTTAATTTGACTTTTGATTGGTTTTGATTAAGTGATGCACGATGTAGTTGTTGCTCAAAGTCAAGAACCATGTAATCGACTTGCTATAAGACATGGGAGTTCATGGAAAGAATGAGCTGCTTAGTTTTGACTTGCATAATTAATAAGACTTGGAAGCTTGCTTCAAGCTGGCTTTCTTGTTAGAAAGACTTGGCCAATGTCAACCAATCTCCATGGCTCAATACAATCATGAATGCAATAAAAACGGCTAAGGGAACACTGTAGAATCTGATAGAGCAGGACCATATATGGATTATTAAAGGCTACAGAGACTGAACTAGGTTGAACTTACATGATTGTTTTAAAAAAATAAACTTGCTAAAGGGCAAAAGCAACTTATACAGTTCTAGTTTTCTATGCACAGTATTTACAACTGGTCTTGAATTAAACTTGGGGATAAACTTGGGGAAGGAATCCATCCATCTTGGCCCACAGGGCCAGTATTATATTCTTGAGGCATAGAGCACAAACATCAAAGAGGACTTTTTTTTATAAAGCCCAAAGAGGACTTAAAAAGAAAAAGAATTGCACATTCAAAAGGAATGTGCAAGAGGAACGGAAAGGAAAAGGGGGTATCATGTTTTGTTTTGTTTTTTTGTAAACCAGGGTTTTGCATTAAACATTTGATGCAACATCCACATTCCCACAGCTACAACTAGTAAGAAAATCCATCCAAGTTCAAACCCCTTTTACGTGTAAATTTCCTCTTCTAATCAAACTAGTCAAATGTTTTTTGGCGAAAGAAAAAACCCTTATACACTCCTCAAATGCAAATTCCCTCTTGGACATCCAGTATAATTGAACATTCAGCTTTGGGTTTCATATAACAACAACATAGTGCAAATGAGAATTGTAGAAGTTTATTACTATGCAGAGGTTCTGATTTCAAACCCCCACTCCATTGGCCACCCATAGTGATTTATGCGGTGCATATATTGTATGGGTTGTGTACTCACCCCAGGTGATTGGCATCGAAAAACTTTACTCTAAGAGGCTAGTTTCCTTGCCCCTTCTAATTGGATCCTAAGGACTCGGACACTCCTTATTATATATATATATATATATATATATATATATATATATATATATATATATATATATATATATATATATATAGGGAAAAGTTTAAATGAGATCGCTCTCATATAGCTTATATGAGGCCACTTTAAATCATAGCCCTTGGATCTTGATCTAACGGCTATAAATATCCATAATGATCTCACCCACTCTCTGATGTGACACATTCACCTACCCACTGATTTAATATACATCCTCCGATCGGAATCTAATGGCTATAAAGATTGGCCTCATGCTCCTTATATGAGAACGATCTCATGTAAACCCTTCCCATATATATATATATATATATATATATATGGGAAAAGTTTAAATGAGATCGCTCTCATATTGCTTATATGAGGCCACTTTGAATCGTAGCCATTGGATTTTGATCTGACGGATACAAATATCCATCATGATCTCACCCACTCTTTGATGTGACACACTCACCTACCCACTGATTTGATATCCACCCTCCGATCGAAATCTAACGGCAATAAAGATTGGCCTCATGCTCCTTATATGAGAACGATCTCATGTAAACCCATCTATATATATATATATATATATATATATATATATATATATATATATAAAAGAAACTAAAAATAGATTAGTATGATCCCTTTTTCCATTTGAATATTATTCAACTTGTTCAGTATAATGGACCTAGTATAATCTATGATATTAAAAATCAAGCACTAAAGCTGATAGTCATTCCATCGGACAACTAAAACATCTTTTACCACATGTTTTATAGATGGTAGAGGATTATATGGTGAGACTTTTAGTCTACATGATCTGCAGATGGGGAGATGTGAGCCATCAGATCCTCAAATCCTGCCAACTCCCTGAATAGAACTGGACTGCATGCCAATTGTCATCAGGCGACATCCAATGGCTCCCAGCCTCCGACCAAAGAGTCCACAGTTTGTGGTGTACCGCAGACTAAATGGACTCCAATTTAAATCTGCAAAGAAAAATTAACATCCTTGCATGCACCAGGGATTGCAAGCTGCCGCAACTCAGCGTGGCGGACGATTCAAACCTGCCTGCCCCTTCTATTAACGTGCGCCACCAGGTCGAAATTTGGCTGGCCTGCAATCGTCGATCCACGTGGGCCCGAGCGCACATAAACCCTAATAATCCACGTGGGCCCGAGCGCATATAAACCAGGTTCTTTATATTTTTTGTTGATTACGTTCAAGCTCGAAGCTGAGCACAAATTTGAACTCCCTGGAGACCAGTTAAGGCCACACCAATGATCCTACAAGAAATAGCTTTCAGATCTCAATGGGGGCCATTCTGAATGGATAGTTATTGTGTGACTTGCAGGGAAAATCATTTGTCCGGTGGGTAGCAACAAGAGTAGTATTATAATCTATATGATTAGTCACAAGAGACTGCCAAATGGAAGTCCCACTAAGTAATCTTCAACACCAACCATTGCCCTCATTTTAAGTTGTTGGAATTGCTTTGAGAACCGCTAATCTTTGTCCTCTTTGGTAGGTGGAACAAAGGGGTAGGTAAGTTATTTTAGTAGTGACATATGGGGGCATATCCAGTACAAAGTGGACCAAGTGATGGAGATTTTGCAGTCAGATTATTGACATAATAGCTATTTATACATTAGTGGACACAATTAAAATGTACTGTGTACTATTGGAGGTGCACACATAAACACACAAAAAGAAAAAAGTTAAAGAAAAAGTTTAAATGAGATCACTCTCATTTGGTTAAAGAGTTCACCTACCATTGATTTGATACATTCACTGTTTTGATACCCACCGTAGGATCAAAATCTAACTGCCCAAAAGATTAACTTCATGCTCCTTACATTAGACCGATCTCATGTAAACCATCTCAGTATAACATTTGACTCAGCTTGTTTGTCAATGTTTCACTTTTGTCATTTACCACCATCAAATCAAAGATAAACCAATGTTACTCTGTGATCTCACGAGATAATTCTTGAAAAAAAGACTCATGTAAATTTACATACGAACCTGAATTTTTGCATCTGTTTTTGCAGCGCTCGCGCATTGCAGATCCCGTGCCGTCAGATCGAAGCCCTGGCCATGATACGAAGGGCAGGCCCTGCATATCAATGTATATTATCCGAGAAGTCGCTTGACCAGTTTTAAAAATGAAAATAGTCTCTTGACCAATTGGCTAAAAGATAAGTGGAAATAAGTAAAAGATCATTTAACAACGTGTTCCATTTGGATGGCTTGACTGCAAACTACGTGCATGTTCCTCACCTAGGTCAAAACTATACTAGCATGGAGATTGCCAAAAAAAAAAAACAACAATACTTTACATTAGTACTTCCAAGTTCCACCAACCATCTTAGCAACCAAATCAAAGATGTAAGAAGACCAAAAATCATCACAGTGCTATTTCCTCGAGCCATCCCATGATCAGTCCATCAAATCCAAAGCAGTCAGTCAGACAATATTTTGGACCTTGACCCTCCACCTCAATCAGCAAGCAAGCCAATAGTCAGCAAACTCACCCCCCAAATAACACTATATAAACACCCCTCTCTTTCTTCATCTTCATCACCACCACCAAGTTCATATTCAAGCTCAAGCTGCATTTCCCACCTCTACTTTCCTTCCTCAATCCCTTAGGGTGGTGCCTTTGGTAGTGAATTTAGCTGTGATTTGGTGGAAATCCTTTGCTTTCAATCAAATTCTAGTGAGGAACTAAGATGAAGAACTCTTGTATGGAAAATGGAAACACTTCCCCGATGGACTCTTCTTGTGCTGATCCTCTCAACTGGGCAGCATCCGCAGCGAGTCTCGCCGGAAGCCACCTTGATCAAGTGAAGCAAATGCTGGTGGAATTTAGGTCCACCACAGTGGACCTTTCAGGCTCAGGGCTTACCGTCGGAAGTGTTGCTGCTGTAGCAAGGTCGGCTGGCCGCAAGGCCGATGCCGTCTCGGTGGAGCTATCGGAGAGCAGCCGGGCCGGCGTGGATGCTAGTAGCAACTGGGTGAGGGATAGTACATGCAAAGGAGTGGACAGCTATGGTGTGACCACCGGCTTCGGAGCCACCTCTCACCGCAGGACTGACCAGACGGCCGCCCTGCAGCGGGAGCTCATCCGCTTCCTCAACGCCGGAATCTTCAACCAGGCCGAGACCCTTCCGTTGCCCACCGCTCGAGCCGCCATGCTAGTCCGCGCCAATACTCTCATGCAGGGCTACTCCGGCATCCGGTGGGAGATCCTCGAGGCGATGGCCAGCCTGCTCAATGCAGGCATCACCCCACTCCTCCCGCTCCGCGGCACGATCACGGCTTCCGGTGACCTCGTGCCACTATCTTACATCGCCGGTCTACTCATCGGCCGCCCTAATGCCCGAGCCATCGACGCCACCGGTGCAGTCCTTGACTCTGCTGCCAGCCTCAAGGCCGCCGGAGTAACCTCCGGCCCATTCGAACTGCAAGCCAAAGAAGGCCTAGCACTCGTCAACGGCACCGCGGTCGGCTCCGCCCTCGCCTCCATCGTCCTCTTCGACGCCAACATCCTCGCCGTCCTATCCGAAGTCCTCTCCGCCGTCTTCTGCGAAGTAATGAACGGCAAGCCGGAATTCACCGACCACCTGACCCACAAGCTCAAGCACCACCCGGGCCAGATCGAGGCTGCAGCCATCATGGAGCACATCCTCGACGGCAGCTCCTACATGAAGGCCGCCAAGAAGCTCCATGAAATGGACCCTCTACAGAAGCCCAAGCAGGACAGATATGCTCTAAGAACCTCTCCTCAATGGCTGGGACCTCAGATCGAAGTGATCAGAGCTGCAACTCTGATGATCGAGAGAGAGATCAACTCTGTCAATGACAACCCATTGATCGACGTATCAAGGAACAAGGCTCTGCATGGCGGCAACTTCCAGGGAACTCCCATTGGTGTTTCCATGGATAACACAAGGCTGGCCTTAGCTGCAATAGGGAAGCTCATGTTTGCTCAGTTCTCCGAGCTGGTCAATGATTTCTACAACAATGGTCTTCCTAGCAATCTCACAGGAGGTCCGAATCCCAGTTTGGATTATGGCTTCAAAGGTGCAGAGATCGCCATGGCTGCTTACTGTTCTGAGCTGCAGTTTCTTGGTAATCCAGTGACCAACCATGTCCAGAGTGCAGAGCAGCACAACCAGGACGTGAACTCGCTGGGAATGATATCGGCGAGGAAGACGGAGGAGGCGGTGGAGATACTGAAGCTCATGTCGGCGACGTATGTCTCTGCGCTGTGCCAAGCTGTGGACCTCAGGCATGCAGAGGAGAATTTGAAGCATACTGTGAAGATGGTGGTGGGCAAGGCTGCCAGGAGGGTGCTGGCTGTAGGAAGCAATGGAGAGCTTCTTGAGACTAGATTCTGTGAGAAGGAGCTGCTCAGGGTGGTGGAAGGAGAGCATGTATTTAGCTACATTGATGATCCTTGCAGCAGCGGATACGTGCTTATGCAGAAGCTGAGAGCTGTGCTGGTGGAGAGAGCTCTGGTGGAGGGGAAAACTCAGATCTTCAGCAAGATTGGAGAGTTTGAGGAGGAATTGAAGAGGCAGTTGCCCAAAGAGGTGGAGATGACAAGAAGCTTGATTGAGGGAGGGAAGGCTGTTGTGCCTAATAGGATCAAAGAGTGTAGATCATATCCTCTGTATAAGTTTGTGAGGGAGGAGCTCAAGACAAGCCTTTTGACAGGGGTGAAGGCTGTGTCCCCAGGGGAGGAGTTTGACAAGGTGTTTGCTGCAATTAAGGAGGGGAGGCTGGTTGGTCCTCTGATGGAGTGCTTGCAGGGATGGAATGGAGCTCCTGTTCCTATTTGCTAGTTAGTTCTGTTTGATTCAATTTTCAAACAAGTTGTTTCAATTGTGTATGTTGTTGATTCTTGATTTGGAGTTTGAGATTCAGGAATAAAGGTGAATGCAAATTCATGTATTTCATTAAATACCATTTACTGTGTCAAAATTTCCAATGTACTTTTAGCATTTTCTCCTATCTTATGAAGCAAATGGAGTATATAATGTTTTATAAAGACATTAGCAAGCTTATAATTAATGTATCCATTGGCTACTTAGTTCTGTCTGATTCATTTTTCAAACAAGTTGTTTCAATTTTTCATGTTGTTAATTCTTGATTTGGAGTTTGCGATTCAAGAATAAATGTGAATGCAAATTGACGAATTGTCTAGTTGTTATTACATATTAAAATTTTGCTTTGCATGGGATCGGCAATGTTCAAGCCAATTATATATCTGACAATGCTTGCCTAATGCAAGGATCTTGAATTGAACTAGACCTCTTGGCTTTGGTACCACGTTAGATCAGTCTACTAAATGTTCAATTAGAGAAAGGTCCAACAACGAATATGAACTAAATCAACTAAACCAAAAAATCCCAACACGAGAACGTTGAGCTTGTGGCTTAGACACCAAAAATCTAATCTCACAATACACCTGTTGTAGATTGATTAGGAGGAGCACAAGTAGAGTTACATGATCACGCACATTTGTTCTAGATTGGTTAAATTCCCAAGCTCTTCGGGAAGTGAACCATGGAAGTTATTTGCTCCAAATGAGCGTATGAAATCATAATACACAAGTAAAAATGTAGCTCTCATTTGAAATGAAGAACGAATGTAGGGAAATGCTCTAGTCCTGCCATGCATGTTATTTCCTAAAGGTCATCTGCCAGCTCATTACTAATGACTATTTTCACGTTTCCTCATGACAACTTTACAAGAAGAAAAATAAAAACAGTTGATGAAAATCTTACAGCGATATCAAGCTCCTTAAATTTCCAATATCCCATGGAATAGTCCCAGATGTTAAATATCCTTTCATAATAATGAAAAAAAAGTGATATCATGGTTATTAAGAGTGCACTAGCACCATATGCTGATAACAATATGTAATATGTAACAAATTGAAAATTAAAAAAAATATATAACAAACTAAACAATGTAGAGAATTAAAATACGAAATGGAGCAATATATGCCCAGTTACAAGTATTGCATCCGGGTCAAGTTGCCAATGAAGGAAGGCAGGGGACCAATCAAGTAGTTTTGAGCCAAATTCCTGCAACATGAAATGAAGTAAACAGTTGCACATTTCCAAACACACAACTGGTTTGGCTGTGTTACTGGTGTGCTAATATGCATTCAAGTGCCTCTGTCCCATTAGTGTGTTCCCAAGTTAATCTAGTGCAAGCCCATGTTAGAGTGTTTCACAATAATATGATATTTGTTTAACGACTAAAATACCATATAACATCTAATAATCAGGTTTATCATGTGATTTTGATGACCAAGTAGCAAGTCCATCTTACAAATTGGTGAGAAAAGTCAGATTCCCAAGCTCCATAGGAATGACATGACCTGCAGCGTCCCTCCCATACACCACCATACTGAATAAAGAACAAGAAAATCATCAAGGCCAATTTTCCAAAAAGTCACAGTTACCAAATCCAAATTTGCAACACTTAGTTGTCTTTTCTTTTGGCAAAAAAAGGGAAATGATCGTATAAAGTAACTTAATGGCTGGTTAAGGCACGTTCAGGTAAAGAAGTGGCTTCTTTTAAAGCCGCTTTCCTTTTCATTAGATGTCCCATCAAACCTCACATTGCAAAAGAAGCGTTTTTCCTAACCTTCATAAAGAGGACATTCCCACACGCCCTAAAGGACTATTATCTGAATTCAAGGCTTGCATACAATATTAAAAAGCAAAGTTACCACATGGTTTTGCCTTTAGCGCATTGTCATGGAAATATTATTTGTAAAGCATTAGATATGGGATATGGAAGGGCAGAACCATCAATTACTGCTGAATGGCACTTACAGCTGAGTGATCCGGCAAAGGGTCCAATTCGAGAAGCTCACACTTAGGCCCTATTTGGTTGCCATTAAAAGAAGCTGAATTCTTAGAATCCAGCTTCTTTTGGGAACTTATTCTTTCAATGGCAAAAGTCATAACTTCGGGCTTTTTATTGAATTTATGACTTTTGCCACCACAAGAAGTTGAAGTGAATTCTTTTCGAGGAGATTTCCCTTTGGCTTACCAAACGGAGCCTTAATAGCCGGATTGATGCTTGCATCTTCCACAAAGGAGTCGTCGATGGCAGTGTCGGTGCAAATCTCGCCGCTGACATTCCAGGTGTTGGCTGTGGCGGAGATCCCCCACTGCTGGAAGATGGCATTCAGAGCACTTAATGGTTTACAAGTAATTGTGTCCAGTTCAGTGCCACTATGTCACAGGTCCACTCTTTGACATTCTACCACGGAGAAATTATTGGGTACAACAGCCAGACCATGTCACCTTTCAAGATCAGCGTGTGCACACGCTATACATATGTGCTATAGCTATTTGGCACCAAATTGTTGGAGCACACATTATAACTTGTGCATTGTTGATATTAGAGATCAATGGCTCCTTGGCCAGGAGTAATAATGTCACCCAATAATTTCTCCCAAACATGGGCTTGCAATGTTGTCC
Source organism: Houttuynia cordata (assembly GCA_039654745.1). Classification (NCBI taxonomy): domain Eukaryota; kingdom Viridiplantae; phylum Streptophyta; class Magnoliopsida; order Piperales; family Saururaceae; genus Houttuynia; species Houttuynia cordata. Next base: position 8,457,572 of record CM077512.1, read on the forward strand.
AGTATAGGATGTGCACTATCAATCCTGGCGATCGACGGCTCCGCTAAAGTGAGAGGATATCCTGGAGCTACTACAGGAGCACTCAATTATTTCTCCCTATGATTGGCCAAATCATTCAGATTTACCATTTTATTAAAAAATCGGGTAAATGATAGAAATGGTGAGATTGGGCTGTTTCTTTAAAGCAACTAGTTGTTAATATGAACTCGGTTGCATATTCAAATAAATGCACCCGGCACGTTGCTTTCTGATGGCTTGTGAATACACCCAGCACAGCGCATGGTGCACGCAGACATATAAACAAGGCTCTCATTTACAATCTTTTTTATTTTTGATAAAATTTACAATCATTTGGAAGGGTGTGGTAATTGACAAAATATATGTAATACCTTTTTACTAAGTATTGGGGTGATTGGAGATATCTAAGAAATGCATATCCTACTCTCCAGTTTCCATGCGCTGACAGAAAATGTGATAAGAATTGAGATAGCAGGATGAGGATGGACAGGAAATGGTACAGAAGAGAGTTCAAGACAAATATAGCAGCAGAATTAAGAAAAGAAAATAACCACAAAGTGTAAAAAAAAAGATCAAGAAACTCGAAAATTTTGCATTTGCTATGTTTTTTCAATTCATTTGAAAATCAATTTCTGATTTTGGAAGCATACCTTCTGATGGGTCTGTTGTGGCTTGAGCTTGAGACCTTCCCACATGGCTGACTAGGCAAACACAACAAAGGAGGAGCAAAAGCTCTGGCTGTGCACCCAATCTCTTCATCTTCCCAAAGAGATGCTCTAGCATGAGACTACCAAATGGAAGAGACTAACGTAAGAAGATATCAAAACACATGATTGACTTCAGCTCTTTCAATGACGATGACTGCTTGAAAAAGTGTTGCATGCAAAAGGCCTTGACTAAAATGGCTAGTAGGAATTCTAGAAAAATGGAAGAAGACTTTTCTTTTTTTTGTTTCACACAAAGAAGACTTTTCTTGGCAATAGGGAGAAGAAAAACATCTAGACTACTGAGTTCAAGAAACAGTGGAATTATTTATGATCTTCTTCCCACATAGGGATCGTTGTGTTGAAACTTGAAAGCTGCAAACTCTAAAGTTATGTTACAGAAACCAAATGAGAATGAATAATATGGAAGTTTACAAACACTCCATTAACCAAGGATCTTCTCCAAAGTAATTAATTTCTAACTACAAGCCTAATTATAACCAGAGAAATGAGAATGCCATATTTTTTTTCAATAACAGAGAATGCCATACTTCGTGCATTCTTCTGGATGTAAGCAAAACTGTTGATTTCTTCAGTTTTTTTTTTGACAGATGTTGATCTCATCTCATATTGATATGATCACACATCTTCTCAGTGACTAAATATTTTGGAATAGTTACATAATCATAATCATAATTAAGTAGCACATTGGGGTCGTCAGCAAAGATCTTATTCTTCTATTCAGGCCTCTCACTTCTATAAGAGAGAGTAAGTCAATTTTTTTTAACTCTATATCAGTTCTCTTAGGTCTCCCTCTCCCTTTTCCTTTTTTAGCATCATTTATATGCATCACTTGTAATCTTCTCAGAGGGCCATCTATTAGTCTTCTTGACATATGCTCATACCAATGCAACCTACATTATCTAAGTTTCTCCCATAAAGAAGTTATCTCTAACTTCTTACAAATATATTCATTTATAATCCAATCTCTCATAGTTATCTCACTCATCCGCCTTAACATTCTCATTTCGACTACATTTAACTTATCTAGATGACTTCTCTTTGGTGCCCAACACTCTGTTACATAAAATATTGCAGGCCTAATAATTGTCTTATGAAACTTACCTTTAAGTCTTTTTCGAACACGCCTATCACACAACACTCCTGAAGTTGCCTTCCACTTTACCCACCCCGTATTTATCTTATACACTACATCACTATCAATATCTCATTCTTTATGAATAATAGATCATATGTAACGGAATTGATCATACCTTAGCACTTATTACCCATCTATTTTAACAAAGAATCTACCTATAATTCTACCTTCCTTAAAAATAAAATATTTTAGAATAGTTACATTGTCAAAAATTGATATAACGTGGGGATCATTTGCATCTCGAAAAGCTTTTTGGACGAGGAAGATAACACTGTCTCATAACCAACACCATTTGAAATTTGAGATGTATAATCTCAATCATTGTATCAAAGAAAGAAATGAGCAAGGTTCATGTGGCTGCTGTTTCCAATAATAGTTTAATCACAAGCATTCTCTCGATTTTTTACAAAGACTACATCCAAAAATCAAACAAAAGCTATTAAATGAAAATTTCAATCTCATTAAGGAATGGATGACAAAACCTCACCCAATGGTAGGCACATGTATTTTAAAAAATTATATGATTTAAATGTATTGGTGCTCAAGGTTTACTCATTATCTTCCTTCTCCAATAATCTCTTGCAGAATTGGTTGTGTCTCCAAGGGCGAGTTATTTGAATGAACCCCCAGAGGCGATGCATAACCTTGGGTATCTGTATTGGTGCTGGCCGACATCCCTGAAGTGTCACTAGTCATGAAACTACTTGAATCATTAAATTTCCAATCAGTCAAATACCCAGGCCTTGAGGTGACACTACCCACTTCAATGTCTCCTGACAACATACCCACTACTCGTGACATGGGAGGTCGTAATATTGGTGAAGCTTGGGTACACAGCAAAGAAACTCCAATCAAGCGAAGAGCTTCTTCTTTATCAACTTCAGATAAAGAGGGATCAACTAGGTCAAGCATTCGATCATTCTCATGGAGATACCATGCCTAAAAAATGACACAATGACAGATAATCAGTCATATTATGCTACATAACTGCATTGCATAATGGCCAACAGGAAATAAGCTTATACCCATTCAAGAAGATAAACTTGTTCTGGTTCCAAGCTTGTATCTGCATTTAGCCTTCCACTAAGGATTTCGAGAGCCACTACTCCAAATCCAAACACATCAGCCTTTTCTGTTAAATGCCCTCTCATTGCATACTCAGGTGCAAGGTACCCACTTAATGAAAAAAGTCAAAAGTAACATAAATGTCAACTACTAAGCATAAAGCAATAAATTTAGAATTGAATGCGAACAATTATGTGATATGTGCTTACACTGTGCCTGCAACCCTAGTGCTTATGTGAGTCTTTTTATCGTCATACAACCTTGCCAGGCCAAAGTCTGAAATTTTAGGAGTTAACTCTGCATCAAGGAGAATATTACTGGCCTTGACATCCCTGTGCACAATTCGGAGTCTTGATTCCTCATGGAGGTAAGCAAGACCTCTAGCTGTTCCCAAGCATATGTCAAAACGGGTCGGCCAATCAAGACGTAGACTACTATTTCCTGTATGAAAGCAAGATAGAAACTTAAAATTATGTTTTTCAATCCTCATATCTCCATTTAAACTTCATTGCCTTTCTAAATATATGAGGTCTCTCATGAAAATAGACTAACTCAAACAGACCTTGTTATGTTACTGTCAGAGAAGATTAAGCTTTCACAGATTCAAAACAAAAGAAATAGAAGCTGAGAGCTTGAGTATCATCATCACCATCATCATACGCCTTGTCCTAGCTATCTAGGGTCAGCGGCATAGATTATATACCGCGTTTGACTCCTATCAGAATCAAAATGGTACAAAATCCACACAAAGAAACATAGTGGCAAGTTTTTACGCCGGATGCCCTTCCTGACGCAACCCTTTGAAGAGGGGACGATCATAAAAAGATTCAAAGCCACCATATTCATCATAAACCTTTCCAAATATGTGGATTGGCTTCATGACATGATGGTTGCACATGAAAATATTTATAAAGCCATCTTCCATCACAAGCCGAGAGCTTGAGTATAATGTTGGTAAAATTCTATTTGGATTTTATTGTTCTTCAAGTTCAACTTTAAAAGGCCACATATTTCTGATTATGAGTATTAAGTAAATTTCTTGAAAGGCTTGAAAAGTTTCCATACCAAAAAGTGCCTGGTCCAGACTCTTATTCTCCAAGTACTCATAAACAAGAAGCCGATTGGTTCCTTCAATGCAGTATCCATACAATTTAACAAGGTTTCTGTGCTGAACTGCAGAAATAGTTGAAATTTCCGTTATGAATTGGCTCTTCCCTTGGTGTGATGTGACAGAAAGTTGTTTTACAGCCACTATCCTCCCATCTGCCAATGTGCCCTGAAAAAAAGATATGTATTTTTATACATTGGCTAGTCCATGCGATATGGAAAAGTAGTACAGGCATGCAGAGTGAACAACTGGAAGATGCTTGTATCTGCCAATTTGAAAGTGCATTTTAACCTTATAAACCGGCCCAAATCCTCCCTCTCCAAGCTTATTAGCAGGATTAAAATCTTCAGTGGCAGCCTTCAGCTCCATATAGCTGAAAGTATTTGCTCGCGAACTAAGACCAATTATATCTGGATATACAATGTGAGAGAACGGTCAACAACTAAATACTAGATGATGATCAGAACTACAGTTTGATCTGAAGAATATTTCAATGAATTTACCTTCATCTTCATCACTTCCTCTCTTTCTCTTTCTTATCCAGATGAAACCTGCTAAAACAAGGATGAAGCCTGCAACCCCAAACCCGACTGCGAGTCCAACAGCCAAACCAGTTCTAGAACTTCCACCTCCAGGTGGTTGGTTACTTACACTAGGTTGAAAGTCTAATAAGAAAACAAAGATAGTTAGTATTAACATAGAGGTTCAAATTTAACAATGAAACAAAATAGTAATCACTCTCGCAGCTTACTGGGGGTGACACGGATGGCTGAAATGGATGGACCATATGTGCCTTGGGCTGGTATGCAGCATGTTCCTTTACCAGCCCACATTAGATGGATTTCGAGAAAGTTGCTCGTTACATTAACTGTGAAAGTCTGCGTAACCGCACGATATGATGACCCACCAGCTGCTCTCTTTATGTCAAAATCCTTCAAGACCTGATTTCCCTGATGAAATTAAGCAGGTAAGAGCACTGAAATTTCATAAATACTTCACCATGTCAACATCTAGCTGAGAAATCAAACCTGCAGATAGATGTCAAAAACACGCCTTCCAACACTCTTCCAACTAAGCGTATTCTCTATCTGAATTTCTGCAAATTGCATGTTTACAGTGTAGTTTCCGTTCTGAAGCCCAAGGCCATAGTATCGCAGCGATCCTGGTGAGATCCTTGCTGTTTGGAAGAGCTCTGGGTCTTGTGTGTTTGTAAATTGTGATAAAGTATTCGTGGTATATGATGAATTCCGATTCTCAGCAAACCTTCCAGCATTACTAACTGCCCACCTTTCTTTATCCATCACATAATAAGTTGCAGGACCAAGGGGATCATTATCAGCTTCAAATGTCGTCCTCCCAGTGGAAGTCATACTTGAGCCACCACACTTGATTGCAAATGAGGAATCTATAAGTGGATGAATAATCCATTAGAACTGGTAAAAGCAACAATTTCTTATGATGTGATCTGCATTAGAGTCACAACTTTTAGCCAATATATGTCATCAGTGTCAGTTATTCACGCGATTTGAAGCAATTATGTGATCTTTGTAAGAAAGCAAAAACACCTCTTCAACTGTTTGGAAAACTTTGAAGGCTAGTTTGATAGAAGCAAAGTCTAAAATTAGTTGCTAATCATTCCATGCGTAGAAAGATCAGTAAAGAAATAAGAAGCTTTCGTAGAATCTGAATAACTACAGCACCTCACTTGCTGCACAAAAGCAAATAACAAAAAGAAATGGAACTTACAACGAGGAGGACTTCTGTTGCAAGGAAAGTTGCGTTGAATACAATTCAGGCCAGCGGGTAAAATGCTGAAATAAATGCAAGAATTGCACTATAAGAAGTGTCATTAAAAAAAGATACGTGCTTGTGTATAACAAAGTTTTTGGTAAGAGGTGTTGCTGAATGTATGTAAAATACTTCAGTCACCAGGTTAAGGTCGTATAAAATTGGCCAGTGAAACCTAGGTCATCATATTTCTATCTGTTGGAAATCCGTTGAGAACCACTCTCTTTGTATACAAGACATCCATCCTCACATTCAAAATGTGAAATAGATTAGATGGCTAGCTGGGGTGTTCTAGTTGTCTATATAGTATCATAATTAATAAATTCAAATGACTTTTAATCTAACAAGATACTTGAGTTTTCATAACTTTTAAAGTGCTTCAGGGGGTGCTTTACGTAATAATTGATGAACTTCCGTTAAAGAAAAAAAAAAGTTAACCCACCTGTTATTGGAACTACTGATAACGAAATTGTTGGCCATCAAATTTCTGCAACAGAATAACAACGAAAGAACATTTATTAGGTGCATCTGTCGCAAAATGGTCACACAAAGTAAAATAACACAAGAAGTCGATATAATATACTTCTTACACTTCTAAATCTTCTTGGTTGACCCAATATGGAAAGCTTCCAGATAAATCATTGTAGGACAAATCTCTGTATTAGCAACATGCAAACAACATTCTCAGTTTTCAGTTATAAGATGATAACATTTAAAATTTCAACTCATGTTCCAAAAAGGAATATGAATGTATGATTATAGCCATATTTGCATACATGGTGACAAGTTTATTACTCTTTTCTGAAGGAAGGGAACCGAACAAACTGTTGTTGCCAAGAAACCTGCTCACCAAGGCAATAGAAGAAAAAGTGTAAAAGAACTGCATTGACAGTTCTGTCCATTTAAATGCAGAAGGTAAGCATAGGGTGGCTACATACAAGGTGGTGAGGCTGCCCAAATTGAATAGAGAGTCTCGAATCTGACCAGTTAAGTTGTTGAAACTTAAATCCCTATCAATGGAACACCATGTCTCCAGAATAAGAACTCAAAGGCAACAGGAGTAAGACACTAATCAGACAAAAATTATTTGCAAAGGTTCAGCATGGAATGTAATCAATCAAAAAAAAAGAAGTAACTTCCTTACAGATATTGCAGTGACAGATACTCTCCTATATCAGATGGAATGGCATCCGTTATTCTATTATTTCTCAAACTTCTGCAACAAAATGTGATCCTGAGTTAAAGAGTTGAAAACAATTGAAGAGTAAGGGTAATAGGACTAGATGTTGAAAAATTACAAAATGCTTATAGACTTCAGATTCCTAATAAAATTTAGAGAAGAGCTGCTCCCATTTAATATGTCACTAATTCTCCTGCAAATGTTAATAATGAAAATCAATACATATCGTGAAACATATCAGAAAATTTGTCAAGCATCACAGTGGAAAACCAACACTTACAAATCAGTTAACGAGGTGATATTTGAAATGCTATCAGGTATTGGGCCCTCAAAGGAGTTACCCTCAAACCTCCTGCATTACGATTTGGCCACAACAAAAGGAAAACAAGTTAAAATTAAAATATTGTCATTTGAGAAATATAAGCTAGTTTGATTGTGTGATATCTTTAGCTTTGACTTTGATTTTTACATGGCCTAAAGAGACCTGCTATGCTTTACATCTTTAACTAAAAGGAGATGCAACTGAATCTTGGCAACCGGCTTAGTTTAATTTTTTTGTTGCAAAAATCTCAACTAATTACCGACCATTCAACATATTTATGTCTCATTATTCAAATTAATGTCCTGTTTTAAAATGTTAAGATGGGTAAAATAGACAACAGAACTGAAAAAGATCTCATATGTATACTTACAGAGACGTAAGGTTCCTCCATTCGCCAATGAATTCAGGTATTCTGCCAGTAAACGCGTTGTCTGATGCCCACCTGGTAAAATTAACAGTTTATGAGGCAGGTTTTTTATGTGGAGGCATAAACAGAAAATGCAAGAGTGAACATTTTGTACACAAAGGTATAATTATTTACACAATCAGTAAGCTTCGCAGATTTGAGAATGTAGAAGGAATCTCACCGCCAACTCCAGCACTATCAATATACCTGGCATTTCGCAATTATAACCACACTATGAATCACTTCCCCGATTCCTTTATCTTAGAATAGAGAATATCTGGAACTTACATATCAAAAGGAATATGTTTTAAGTGGATTTTTCACTCATTCAATTTTTAAGCCACTCACTGTTGGGGATAGCACCAACAATTGATATCAACTTAACCAAATCAACTCCTATAAAACACTATCAACACTTCCCGCATGCACAAGCATGATTAAACATCTGCAAATGCTTGCATATGTATGTATGCAAGGAACTTTAGGTGTATCAGAGCTCCTGGCTCCGAACCATTTTAGCACCAAGTCTGTTACAAGTTTAAACTACTAGGGAAAGGGCTTAAAACTGGACATGTATCCCTAATCAAAATAATCAGTAAAACCACAAATAGAGATGCATTAACATACAACTGTTGTAGATTGGTTAAATTCCCAAGTTCTTCTGGAAGAGGACCATTGAAGTTGTTTGAACCAAATGACCTGCATGAAAGCCCATTAAATAAAAATGCAGCTCTCATTTGTGGAAAATAATGGATATAGCAAAATGCTCCTCTCCTGCTCATTTATTTCTCATAGAGACATATGCTTTGTCATCACTATTAATTATTTTCATTTCTGCCAATGAGAGGTAAAATGAGAAAAAATGACAAAAGCTTACAGCGATATCAAGTTCCGCAAATTTCAAGCTCTCTTGGGATGGTCCCAGATAATGCATTGATGCCAACCGATCTAAAGTAATAGCAAAAACAAGTAATATAATGGTTATTAAGAGTGCATTTGCACCATATGCTTATAACAGTCAGTAATCCGTACCAAATTAAAGAATGTTGAAGATTCATGGGAAAGAAAAGAATGCATGCCCACTTACAAGTATTGCATCGCGTTAAGTTACCAATGAAGGCAGGCAGGGGACCACTCAAGAAATTTTTAGCCAAATTCCTGCAACATGAAAAGAACTAAATTGTTGCACAATTCTTAACACAGTTATGACATGGTTTTGTTCTAATGGTTGCTAATGCACATACAAGGCCTCTGTCTGATTAAAATGTGTCTAACGAATTCAATGCAAACCATTGTTGAAACATCAGTACAATTGTTTTCATGACATTATAACCTTTATGATGAATAAAACATAATATAACATCTAATAATCATGGTTATGTAAATTTTATAGCGAATTAGACAAGTCCATCTTACAAATTGGTGAGGAAAGTCAGACTCCCAAGCTCTTCCGGAATGACACCTCGAACATCCATTGCATCTACCTTACTGAATTAAGAACAAGAAAATTAACAAGGCCAATGTTCAAGAAATCCACTTGAAAATCCATGTGGGCAGAACCATCATTTTATGATCATTGAGTCACTAAATGGTCATTAGAAAAGAATGAACTTTACAGTCAACATAAAGCTAACAAATAATAGGCATGGAAAATGATGTTTGTACATTGGAATATGTGTTCCAAAACCCTACATTTGGTTTTGATTGGATATATTAAAAGCAATGCAATGCTAGAGGGCAAAAGCGTCAATTTACTACTATAATCACTTACAGTGCAGTGATCCGGCAAATGGTCTGATTAGAGGAGCTGCAATCACACTTAAGGGCTGGATTGATGCTTGTGTCATCCACCGTGGTTTGGTCCACGGCAGTGCCGGTGCAGATCTCGCCACTGACATTCCAGGTGCCGGTGGCAGCAGATATCCCCCACTGCCGGAAGATGGCATTCAGAGCACTTGCTGCACAATAGTTAGTGCAAACCCGTCAGACCCGTCCAAGTAAATTGTCCAATTCAGCTCCACTATATCACAGACTCACAGGTCTGCTATTTGACATTTTGGACCGGTCTAGATTCAATTATTTGACATTAGACCTTATCCACAATAAGCTTATTCAATAAAAATAATAGAAGGGGATATTTTGGGTAGGTAGCCATCAATTAGTAGGCCCACAATAATTTTACAAGCTTTTAGAAAACAAATACTCCCTATGTCCTGTTTTAATAGCTCCATCTGAAAAAATATTGATTTTTATTGGACGGTGGTTGGTGGAAACCCCAACCAATGGGGGAAGAAGAGGTTCAAAATCCAATTAAATTGATCATATGGAGGATCCAAAAGAGGACTGAGGCAGTATAGTAATAGTAAACATATTGCACAAGTAATTTTTCTTTATTATACAAGAATCCATAATAACTGTTAAATTAAGATAATTTGAATAAACAAGGATATTACTTCTTTTCTTTGTTTTTCACTTTTGAAATTAAGATAATAGATGCCACAAAGACCAATGGCATTTTAAGAGGAGCAATGAGCCACCTCCAAAAACATAACTGAACCAGACAAAACCTGGGTCATGGACTTCCATCTTGAGGCAACCTCAGGGCAAAACTTACTGCATATCTATCAAATGGAGCAAAAATTGGAGTTCAATTGAGTTTGGATTTGGAGGGATAGTCTTTGTTCACCGTCCAAATCATCAGGTCCAACCTGAGCCAGATTTTCCTTAACCATAAAGCCTGACCTAATATGCAATGTTGGTTCATTAGAATATAGGTCCATTTAAGGATTATTAAACAGATACAAATGTGCTGTCAAACACTTACAGCCGCCTTTTCATATATTAGTTTACCAACAAACCTCATTAGAGGCCAAATACCACTTTATTAGAGATAAGCATCCCCTCTAGTCATGTGCTATGGAGTATAAAACAAGATCACCTAACAATATACAAGTGTTCAATTAGGAAGGTATCAGCTAATATTTTACCAATTAGTTATTGGGGTGATGTGAAATATCTAACCAATAGTAGTTAAAATATCTAATCAATGCATATGCAGCATATCCTATTGTTCAATTTCCATGTCCTGACTCCAAAAATATCACAAGAAGGATGAACAGTAAATAGTGCATATACCAAACATTTGGCGTATCCGATCGACAAAGGATGTTCTGAAACCAGATATCGCAGAAGATTGAGGAAAGAAAATGACCCCAAAGTATAAAAAGATGTCAAGAAAATAGGCCCTTGTAGCCAATTAAGCTTTTAAAGGCTATAGTTCTGAAAAAAAGTTCTCAATAGCAAAGTGAAGAGACAATAGACAAGTCTCATCTTCTCTTTCATTCATTCATTTGAAGATCAATTTCTGCGTTTGGAAGTATACCTTCAGTTGGGTCTGTTGTGGCTTGAGCTTTGGTCCTCTCCACATGGCTGAGAAGGCAAACACAACAGAGGAGCAGCAAAAGCACTGGCTCTGTCTCCAATCTCTTCATCTTCATCAAAGAGATGTTCTAGCATCAAACTTCAAAACTGAGAAGAACAAGATGCCCATGTGCATGTATGTATAAATTTCAGCTCTTCAATGGCGGGGGCTGCCGGGAAGTCCAGAAGCCATGCTGACTGGCAGTCTTGTTATTGAACATTTCAAATTGAGGAATTTTAAAACTTTTCCCTTTTAAAAAGGTTTTGACAAACATCGCAAGGTATGTATGAAACTTTAATCTAATAAAGTTTCATGTCTTTTTTCTTTAATAAAACACTGTTAGGCCCACCCAATAATAACGTTTGAAAATTTTCGGGTGTTTACATATGCAAGGTTTGGGATGACATAAGAGCTTATTTTATTGTATGTAATTTCTCGGACACTTCTAATTGAGATAATTAGCAAAAGATGCCTACCAAAATGAGATGATATTGTTCTTTAATTATTCTCTTCTCCAAAGATGTCGAGCTCGAAGGCTCACCCAGAACGGTTGCCTCTCCGGGCCTACGTTGAATCCACATTCAAAAGCGTTCTGACTAAGTTATTTCAGCTACATGGTTTCTTTCCTTCGAATCAAAATTCAAAGCACTAACCTCAATTATTTACAACGAATTGGAGTTCATCGGAATTATGTGAGTCTTAATTAAAAGTGACCAGAGAGAGTAGCAAAAAGAAAAAGTTAGTTTTATTATGTTCATTTTAGCCTTTTGATTTTGATAAATGTTTTATCCATGTTGTTGTTAGTGTAGTGATTTAACGCGCTCGCTGTTGTTTTGGATGGCCGGAGCCATTTCCGGCATTCGGGATTGAGTATACTCAAGCCAGGCGTCAAATGCCCCGGACATTCACCACTGGAGCAGTGGCCTCCGGCACAGGCGACCCAAAACGCGCATAATATCGGACTATTGTTATTTATCACTGCATTTTAGGGGCTAATAAAATGGACTTTGTCAGTATATGATATTTTCAGCAACGAACACATGGGTTGAACACATGGTCTCTTACTTTCTTATGAATTAGAATGATGATTGGTGGAAGAACCACAAACTTGAAACACGATAACCAAATGACTGTCAAGTATGTAATTGTGCTAGTTAGGATTTCTGGGATGTAGTATATACTCCATCGGGCACTTTCAAATGATACGGTTGGTTTTTCAAATAAACTAAAATTAGTTCATTGGAAAAACCCACCGGGCATTTTTAATACATACAGTTGGTTTTTGAAATGAACTAAAATTAGTTTATTTGAAAAACTCCCGGAGGGAGTAGCTGCTGTATGCCTTTGTAGCGAGCAAATGATAGTTGTTAGATTGTAGTTATCTCTATGCCAAATGGTCACAATGTCATTGTATGAAGTCGAGCTTTCCAACCAGTGGTCTATTCACAATAGCAAGTTGCAAATGGTGGAAGCTTCCTCCTACTTTAGATCCCACTAGTCAATAAGCATTGAGGCCCACACTAGGCGAACTTGCTGGTATCCATCATTTTGCTTATTAATACATCACTAGTAAATTTATTCTCATCGTCAGCCTTTAAGAACAGTTCTATTGCCAAACTTCTTCTGAACAAGAACCAGCGGGCCACTCCAATGGTTTAACCACATCTTCATTGTATGACCATTTCCAATGCTAAGGACACATCTTTCCTACATAAAAGTTTGCAGTTTAAGAATAGATTTCTAGGCATAAGAACAGTGTTGGGGTCTAACCATCTAGATGAAGTTATTTCTAAGATAAACACCATCAATCCATAAGCACTATAGGGATTCTTTGCTTGTTGCACATCTCCAGAAGTGCTTAGCAAGGTTTACGTTGTTGATATCTTTTATGCGTCTAACCCCCAAACCCGCTTATTTGAGGGGCCGGCATAGCTTTCACCAGATATGTTGTGAAAACCGTTGAAATGGGTAGTACCTTTCCAAAGAACAATGGTCATGATGTTTTCCAACTTTCAATAGACTTTCACGGGGAGTTTAAAGCAAGATGTCCAGAAGACATTTAGGCCACCAATAACCAATTTAATTAGTTGTAATCTCTTGACATAAGATAGGAGAGCTGCTTTCTATCCGTTAACTCGGCTGATGGTCCTGTCAATAAGAGGTTTACAGGCTGAGTAAGAAATACGCTTAGAGGAGAGAGGCATACTCAAATATTTGATCGGAAAGGTCCCTTCTTGGAATCCAAAGGTTTGTAGGATGGTTGACTTGCATTGGCTTCCTGCGGAGAAGAAGATAGAGCTCTTGCTAATATTCGCATGAAGCCCAGACATGTTTGTGAAGGCTGAGAGGAATTCATGAATGCAAACGGTCGACTGCACATCTTCCTTAGAGAACAAGAGGACATCATCAACAAAAAGCAGGTGACTGATGAGGAGACCCCCCTCAATCTTGGGTGCCTTGAGGTTGCCGATCATTGATGCGTGGTTCAACATAACTGAAAGGCCTTCCATGCATAGTAAGAATAGGAGGGGGGATAATGGGCATCCCTGTTGAAGACCATTTGCATTGGGGAAGTACCCATAATTCGAACTATTGATCGAAACGATAAAAGTGGGGGTGCATAACCACTGCCTGGTCCAGTGGAGCCATATATCATTAAAACCAAGGGCCTTAAGAACATGAAGGATAAAGTCCCACCTCACCTTGTCAAATGCTTTCCTCAAATCCACTTTTATGCAAAACCTATTTTTCCCCATGTCGATGCATGTTGCGAACTAGCTCGTGGGCAAGTAAAATATTTTCTCCAATTATTCTCCCCTTCACGAAAGTCGACTGATTGTGGCTAATTAGAGTAGGAAGGACAAGAGTCAACCTGTTTGCCATGATTTTGGTGATGGTTTTGTAGATGAAGTTACAGAGGGCGATTGGACTAAACTCTTCAAAGATCTTAGAGTTTGGCTTTTTGGGAATGAGAATTAAAAATGTGTGGTTGAGAGCCTTGAGCATGTACCCTCTCTTGAAAAAGTCTTGCACCGCGCAGAAGGAAGTCTGGGCCAATAATATCCCAAAAATGGGTGAAGAATTTTTTTGGGAATCCATCCGGACCTGGAGCTTTGTCATTGGGTGCTGGAATACAACCCATTTGATTTCATCGTCACCCACGTCACTAGACAAGAAAGGGGCTTGATCCTGAGTGAGGGTCTGGGAGAAGGGGAGTGTTACCTGGGGGGTTGAAGCAATAGGAGTAAATAAATTCTTGTAGAACACCTTTGCATTGGCTCTAATTTCTTGGGGGGTTTCCAAGCAAGTGCCCCTCGTGGATAGTGTTCCGAACACAGTGGGAGGCAACTGACGCATGGAAGAACTTGGAACACCTGTCTCCCTCTTTGAGCCACTTTACTCTTGATTTTTTACGGTAAATTTTTTCTCTTATGCTATCCTCTTCATACACTTTTTGCCTCTCCAGGTTAACGCGCATCCGCAAATCATCATCATAGGATTGGTTCTGCGGGGCATATTGCAAAGCATGGAGGCCCATGACGGCTGATCTATATCTATCATTGACATTCCCGAAGTGATCTTTGTTCTAGCTTTTGAGGGCCTCTTTGCACTCTAGCAATTTTTTAACATTATAAGCAGAGGCTAACCATGAATTAGCATCTCCCAAGCTTTGGAAATAACCTCTCTCACACTAGGATCGTGGAGCCACATATCAAAGAACTTGAACGGTTTTGGGCCTTTTGGGAGGGATGGACGCATTCTGAAGATGATAGGATTGTGGTCTGATATGCCTGGAGGTGGGAAGTGGAGTCTTGCGGTAGGGAAGCTGATGAGCCAATCAGGGTTAGCAAAACCTCTATTGTTTCGATAAAGAGTAAGGTTGTTACCAGATTGGTTATTGCTCCACGTGTAGGGCAGAGAGCAAGGGATCTCCTAGAGTCCAGCCAATGAAATGTAGTCATTGAAAGCTCTGAGGTTAGCTTGAGGCACGGAGCCTCTTCCCATTCTATCTAACTCATGACGAATTGCATTGAAATCGCCCATCATACGCTAAGGGTCAGTGATAGTGTTAGCGGAAGTACAGAGATTGGTCCACAGTTTCTTCCGCTCATGAGGGTTATTAGAACCATATACAACTATGAGATGAAATGTATCACCTCAGGTGCAACTGACAAGGCAGTGGAGTGTCTGAGGTGTCTCTTGCACTTTATGAATGGTAGCGATAGTGGGGTTCCAGAGGATGAGGATTATGCCTGATTCATATGAAGCCAAATTATTCAGGGATTACCATCCTGCAATGACTTTCCTGCTAACTCTGTCAATGTGCCTTCATTTGATTTTTTTTCGCATAGCGGCAGAAGGAACACATCTTCATCTTTAACAAGGTCGCGCATCACTGACCTTTTACTTCCATGGTTTAGTCCATGGATATTCCAACTGCAGATGGACATCAAAGAGGTTTAGAGGCAAACGCCCCCATTTTGTTCATCTCCTTTTTTTGTTTCTGGCTCTTGTTTTGAGACATAGTGCGAGGTGGTTGAATTCTCATTGTTGCCGTCGACAGAGTAGACAAGGCTTCTGAAGTTGACTCATCACGATCTTGTATTGGGAGGAAGGGGTTTGTAGAATGCATTGCATGTGCTGGAGCTAGCTTTGATAGGGCTTTTACCCCCCGCTTCCCTGAAGAGCTCCAGTCGTGCGAACGTTGGATGTGAGGCAAGGAGCCCCCTGAGGTGTCCAACGTGACTATTCTGGAGGGCTAAGGAGGCAAGCGGGGTTAATCCAGTTGGTAAGGGTGGCCAAGAAGGGGACCCACAAGCACATCCAGAGTGGTTGTTGGGGTGGCAGAGAGGTAGAGTGGCGAGCTGTCATGTGCATGTATGTGCTTCCCTTGGACCATGTAAGGCACCTGTCCAACAACAATCGATGAGTTTTTTAATATTGACCTTGAGTCTTCAAGTTGGTTGGGGTTGGCGTTAAGCAAGACTTGGCGATTCCCTGATAGTTCCATTGTTGGACTTAGCTGCACCATAGACTCCTCTGAATTTGGGATATAAAGGTGAGAGATCAATCGGCTAGGATCAGAGGCGTGTACCGGGGTCGTCCTATGATGTTTAGTGGTTGGGATCCTATCTTTAGTTGCTGGAGGAGTGGTGGAACTCGTCACTGTGGCGGTTGCGAATGTCTTGGCCTCACCTGCTACAACCGGGATTTTGGCGCACCAACATTTGTGCCTTCCGGGGCAGGGTGTTGCGGCGCCTCAATCCAAACCTCCTTCGACCGACATGCATTGGTGGTGTGGTTGAAGCATTTACATTTGGCACATATATGTAGCTTCCATTCATAGATCACAGGCTGTGGAAAGGACTCATCTCCGGTAGCTACATGGACAATCGAGGGAAACTTGAAATCAAAGTCAATTTCTATATAGACTTTGGCATACTCTAGGAGGGAGCGATCAGTTGTGGCTCTATCGGAGAATATTATTCACTATATACTAGTAATAACAGATCGGAGTCGGGATCACCATTGCCACTATCACATGACCTTCAGGAAGATATGTCCAATGAAATAATTATGATTATTAGATAGTATTTAGCGTTTACTATCTAGCTTTTACCATACTCATCAATTAATTATGCCCAATGTTCAAAAACTCAAGACTCGAACTCGACTCGAAATGCCATGGAGTCAAGTCGACTCAGAGTCTTGATGGAGTCACAATGGAGTCGAGCAGTTCAAGCATTTCATTTTCACATATAAAAAAATTAGTGATAAAAAATAAATAAAATAGTTCATATATTTGATCCAAAATATCAAAGATGAACATGCATCCCATAGAATGTTTGATCTTAATGACAAAATTAAATAACAAGAAGTAATATGTCCTCAAATAACAAAACGATAAGTTATAACCAATCTTGTCAAAAGATTTTTATTGAAAATTACTTTTATAAATCTTATTCTTGCTGTTTTACTTCGCTTATCCTTTCTCTCCCTCGCCACACAGACAGAAGGTGATCGTTTAATATTTAAACCCTTCCAAGTGCACAAGGAAATTGTACTACGGTGAGTATTTAAGGATTGTCGAACTTCAGGGATGGATGAATGATTTACCAAACTCAAGGAAAGTTGTAGTTTTTAATTAATCTAAAAAATCAATAAATTTTAACTAAATTAACTAAGATTTACTTATGTGGAGAAATACCAAGGCTTCGACTCCACCACACAATAAACTAGTGTATCATCTCTCTCTCCCTCTCTCTCTCTCTATTTTGAATAAATTCTTAATTGGCTAGCATATTCCTCTCGGACGTAACACATAAATCAATTAAAACATGGAATTATGATCTATCTCTCTCGAGCATAAACCAATGAAACTTTATTAATATATGACACCTTATATTACTCACGTTCCTCTCGGACACGCAAGTATTCTTTCGGATTAAAACTCACAAAAAATCACTCTAGCCTCTCTCGAGCACATAGAATAAATTTTAATAAATTAACTTTAAAATCATTACAAAGGTTCATACACCAACTAAAATAAAAGTAAGATAAGAGAAAATAAAATAATACAACCTTGGGGCTTCATCTACGCCTTGGAAAGAAGTCTAGCCTTCTATTGAAAGATAAACAATCATCATATTCATCATCATGTTCTTCTTCTTCTTCTCTCATTTGCTCTAGCCTCCAAGGTGTCCAAAATAACTCAAGAGACCCCAAAACGTTCCCCTCTAAGGCATATGTATATGGGTGAAGAGAAACCATGAAGTCCCCTTCTAAATCCGAGTCAAAATTGGCTTAATTTAAGTTTTCCGTACACGGCGATTGATCGGTTACTATTCATCCAGCATCACAATCTTCCAATTGTCATAACTTTTTGCTCCAAACTCCGAATTATACGCAGTCAGTGACATTGGAAAGCTGATTTCTTGAACTTTAAATGAAACTTGAATTAGTCCAATCAGAGATATGCATATGAAGTTGTAAAGATTCAACCATTGAAGTCATGTTTCATTGCATTTGCATCTTACTCTCATTTTCCTATAAAAATAAAAAACTACATTAAAACATCACTAAATCTAATCAAAATACCCATAAACATAAGTTTAGGAGATAATAAAATGCATAATTCATGTGTAGATCAGAAGGCGTTACATCTAATGCAATATTTTGATGAAGTGACCATCTGCCCTGTGTCGAGGTCGAGAAATAGACAAGTAGATACGGAAAGGAGGTTGTTGCAGTCAAATCAAGGCTTGTTCAATAAGAAGGAGTGTTTTCGACCATGTTGTCTCCCATACCTCCGACCGGCCGCTATTCTATAGAAGTTTTGTCCTTGCCCGCGAGAAGACATATATCGAGGGAAGGTAGAGTTCTTTTCCTTATCGCCTTTCCTCAAGGGATTCGGCTTGCTTTTTTGACTCGTAGGAGTCACAAGTCTGTATGACTTGGCGCATGACTCCATTGACTTGCTGAGTCATGTAGTTTCGAGTCTGCGGGCGAGTTTGACTCACTTTGCAAATGAGTCAAGTTGACTCAGACGAGGCATTGGAGTCAAAACCGAGTTTTAAAACCATGATTATGCCAAGCACTCCCTCTATCCTGAATAGGCAGATAGTATTTAGCCACGGATTATAAGTGCAAACCTTAAATGCCACGGATGAACTCACACATAATTTAATCATATAAGCCTAAACTAGATCTTTGTGGAGGAAACGATACATATAGAATACAACAGAACTCTAGCGTCTAGCCTTCAGCCTTCTACCTACTCAAACAAAATGTTAGTTCTCTAGAGAAAAACATGCTAGGAAAGAAACATGAGAGCATGTGATCTAGGAGAGAACCATTGTTTGTCATAATCATAATCAAGTAGAACATATTCCCAACAGTTTACGGTAGAATCTTTGTTCATGATAGGTGTAAATTTAGAACTAGCTACTTTAATTCTTAAGAGCTTACACAAATTTCTACCAAAAGTTACATATGTATTACTTTTAGTTATAAAAACTTATTTCTTTGAACAATGGAAATAGTTAACATGCACCGGGTCTCATATTCAAAAATATGTGCTCGAGGCATCGTAGACGCATCACATGTAGAGCTGGACATATAGTGAAGCCTGTTGCCAGACTGAAATGGGGTAGCCTAAAAGCATTTTGCTATTACACTAACCTGTATATCCAGCTGCAGCGAGGGAACAATTTTTTACCATTCTCATCGATTAATCATGCAAGCACTCTCTCCGTCCGAAAAAGGTACATACATTTCTTTTTTCCTTATGTCCTGAAATGGCAGATATATACAGTTAGATTCTACACTATATCTACCTTTGTTGGACAGAAGGGTTGTAAAATGCCAATGGTATACTCCCTCCGTCCAATATTAATTAGGGAAAAGTTTAAATGAGATCGCTCTTATATAGGAGTCTAGTTCAAGTCGTAGCAGTTGGATCATGATCTAATGGCTGCAAGAGTGAGTGATGATTCACACTCACCTACCCACTAATTTGCCCACCGTCAAATTGGAATCCAACGATCCAACAGATTAGCCGCATGCTCTTTATAGGAGAACGATCTCATATAAAGATCTCTATTAATTATACTTGTTTACATTAGAAAATTAAAATGAGCTAAAATCCGTTCATTTTGGATTTTTAATGCAAATAGGTAATTCTGACATAGGGAGTGTTGTTTTGGAAACATGAAAAGAGGTCTACAATTAATTTCCACAAAACAAACATAGTTATGACCTTATCTATCACGCCTTAAAATTCCTGACCTCGATCGGAGTGCGGAAGTCTTCGTCAATACTGTCTTAAGTGAGGTAGGATAATCAATCCAACCGGTCAACTACATTATTTCGAAAGGATGTGCAATCGATATTACTAGGATCATTCAAGAACATGGGAACTCATCATCAAAATCTCAAAATAAAACATTGTATATATATATTAAATAAATCTGATATAGTCTTTATAACATCAATTCTCATAAATTATCAATCAAAATAAAGCATCAAAGCTATGACACACGATGGCCAGAAATATCAAACTAAGCAAATAACTAAAAATTCTTTATTCATCTTCAAGTCTTCTACGCCACCTTCCTGTCATGCAATCATCCAAAATCACTGATCTTTCATGCCTGCATCAGAGGATGCATGAGTATTCCGCAAAAATACCTAGTATGATACAAAACCCACGGGAGACAATAATAACATGAAAAAAGGTTTACTCAATAGAAGCAGGATATATATAATATCTGAAGGACTAATCTCAAGGTTTACTTCACCTGAACAGAAAGGTTAGTCAACAATAACAATCCCAACTCGCAAGTATAGGGAAAACATCAACAAGATTCCGAACAATCACATGTGTAAGGAGAGAATAACAATATATTCAAGGGCTCTAGGCATCTATAGTGCAATGAGTTACAATTTCTACTCGTTAAACTGGTCACTCGCAAGTGACTAAATAATATACCAGAACTACCCTAAGGGTTCTCTCTTTGGAACCCTGCCATGCGTCTAGGATGCTGGCCCCACCAGTGCTTGCAGACATGATGGGCGGAGACTGGAGACCTTCCGTAATATCAATAGTCTAACGTACGTATAATGCCTCCCTTCGGGCATAAATATCGGAGATCTCGCAAGATCTAGTAATAACTTTAATGAGCATACTATGAATCCACTTCAAAGAGAGCCTCACAAGGTCTCTAGTGGAGAAAACAGTCATGTAACAATATTAGCAATATTTCAAAGGAATAAAGGTCGCAACACTCTAAGATTATAAGGTATCATTTACCGAATAGACTCACTCTTTGGAGTATAAATAAATCACCAATGGGAATAGACTCAGTCTTTAGAGTACAATTAAATCATCAATATCTAAATAGAATATGATTTCTCGCAAGAACACAACTGAGACTCCAATGTCTTGATTAATAGGTAACTCGTCAAACGAGTAATAATAGATCACAATCATAATTCAAACAACATGCTTCATGTCTAGCCTTAGATAGGAACATCTCTGAAATTTAGATTATACTATTTATGATACTGAATTCAAAATGAAAGAATGATTAGAATGGTTTGATCTCCAACTAGAACCCAAACCGACACAAAGCTGTAAGTAAATAATAAGACCATAGGTTATAGTGAATTATTCATAATATTAGTCTTTTAGACCCACTAGTCTTACAGTAATAGCTCATATCATATCTTACATCATATATTAGTGATACTTTAATCAGATTAAGTTATATCATTAAGTATTAGTATGTTCTAGTGACTTAGACCTTAATTATAGTAAACTATTTTGTTGATAATAGCGCCCTTCCAACTGTCCCCACAGTCGGCACAGTGGGAAATTAAGTTTAAAATTTTAACAGTAAATAGCCCTATGTGACTAGTTTCTAACCCAACAAACGATTTTTTATTTTATTTTTTGTAATTAGTTATGATTTTTATATTGCAGGTCATCGGCGCAGGAACAGTTTTGGCCGAGACCATAAGTCTTAATCATACATACTAATTACGTATTAGTGACCCTTAATCATAATAATAGAATATTATTAACATTGAATACTCCCCTCCTAGGACTATTATAGGTCCTTATATATTCTGGAATTAGTTATTACAAGCTTTTATACATCTTTCATTACATAAACCAATTTAATATACCCCATTTGTATAATAAAGACTTTAACATAAAAATCACAACCCATAATCATATGGTACAATTAAACCAGAACGTTTACATATTCAAAATAGAAATTTCTGACATCCAAACGATCTAAGAGATGAATAATATTCTCGTCTAAAACTATCATGCAAGTATTAGAAGATATGACACTCAAGGATATCAATAATCATACTCATAATCATAATTAATATGGAATCTCTTAATAAATCTGTAACGCCCGAAAATTCTATAAGTTTACCAAAACTGCTATTTTAGGAAACTGTTCTAAAATAGGAAAGTTTTGCTGCCTGTTTTGAAATCTTTTAATCTGGTGTGTCGAATTGGTTTTGTGATGCTTTTAGAAGAGTGGAATTGATAAACCTGATTAGGCAGTTCACCAGGGCGTGAGGACTAGCCCTGGCGCTAGGCTCAACCTGGCGCTGAAGCTGGCCTGACGCCAGGGGCTTTGTGCACATGACGCCATAAGTGGAGGCCAGGCACCAGGGTGTGAGACCAGTGTGTATAGACTCATTTGAGTATTTTGAGTTATTAAGTTAGTGATGTGGTCCAAGAGTTGTGCAGTATTTTTCAGCACACTTCTTTCGCGGGACACCGGAGCCGTCCATCTGTGTGCCACGCCCCAGACGCATGAGCAACTGAGAGCTAGAGCCACATAGACACAGCGCCCTGGGCACTGTGCATGTGGTTGGCATGTTTTAGATTTGGTTAGGGGAGAGAGAATTAAGGAAAAGAGGGAATTTTGAATTAATTGCAAATCCGGTTTAATTTGGACTATTTTTGGGAAATTCCTAATTAAGAAAAATTATGCTAATTAATAGGATTATTTTTGGACGCCAAATAAGGTGGAATGAAATTAGTTAATGGCATGATTGAGATTGTGCCAATTGAGAATCAATTAGGAAGAGATTTTGGGTTGGTTATGGAAACCTAGTTAACTAATTTAATGCTCTAATTAATGGGAATTGTAACCGATTTGATTGAGATCTATCTCATCCCTGACGTGGATTCCTTCCTTGTGAAGTCAAATTTTGGCCATAAATTGGGTAGCAATCAATGGTGAGAGATTGAAATCTAATTTGGAAATTACATTAAATATGGTGTAACCGATAGAGGAGATTTGAACGTGACCCTGTGTTTACTTCGATCCATCATCCGATCTAGCACTTAGATGACATCCCTGATTTAATTAATGTATAAAGTTGTGATCTTTCTCAATCTTTGGAGGCTTTTATGATCTATCCAATTGGATTATTGACTTCTTTTATTCGTTATACATCGATATTGAGATAAGTCCGTTTAATCTCATTTCATCCACCATAATCCCTGATTATTCCATGAAATTGCTATTGATTTGTTGATGTTTCTATATGATCACGACCCTGATGTAGTAAGCCAAGATTGTGGAGTCATGTCTTAGTTGATTAAAGAAATTTCATGTCCGTTATTAATTGTCCATTTCAGTGTTCGAGTCATTGGTAACCCTTGGGACATTAATATAACAAGAAGTGTAAAACTCTTCATCTAATGAAGTAATCTGATAATTCCAGAACCTTCTTGGTTCTATAAAGAACATAAGTAACGTGTAATCAGCACTGATAAGTGTAATTAATTAGTTAATTAGACTGAATTTAACAATTAAGTAAAGTATATGATGATATTTGCTCTCGGCCAGGACTATTCCTGCACCGAAGAGCAGTGATAAGAAAATCATAAATAAATATAGACAACTCAGAAAATTATGATTCTAGTTGGGTTAGTAACTAGACACTTAAGAATATATGGGATAAAAATTTTAGAAAAGGATTCGGGCTCTGTAGTCAGTGACCGCTGATGGAAGTTGGCTGTTATGTACTAGACAAATTACTGTAATTCGTATTAAAACCCTAATTCGGTTTACTACTATACATTATAAGTATATATATATTATAATGATCTGATTTCTATAATATAAAACTTTGGGTACAGTAATATTAGATTATGAGTATGAGTGGTGAGTTAAGGATTACTGTCCAAAATTACTTGTCCCATGTGTCCAAGTTCTTGAGCGGCCTTTTGTCCAAGAAATTCTATCACAGATTCAGCACCTTGTGCATTATTGTTGACCAATTTCTGATAATGAGAACCTTCTATTCTGATTCATAGGGATTGTCATATCTAGAGCTAGGTACGGTGATGCGATTCAGTGTTCCGATTCTTGATGAATCATAATTGGAGTTATCCGTTGTTGATCATTCTAAAGACTTTGAGTACTCCTATGTGAGTCAATTCAGATTGTATTTCTTGAGTACTCCTATATGAGTCAATCCATATTGCTACTTTACTCCTCTGTGAGTCAGATTTTGGAAGATTGATGTCTGGGTCTCTGTTTGAGAGAACCCTAGTTGATTCTAGATGATTTTAGTTCCATGTAAACTGGTTCTCCACTAGGAGTTCTGATGAACACTCTTAGTTGGATTCATAGTATGCTCACGAGCCATTGCTAGTTCAACCGATGACGACAATGCGTGCGCTTTAGACTGTATGATATTACGGAAGGTCTGCAGTCTCAGCCCATTGTGCCCGTAAGCACCGATAGGGCCAGCATCCCTAGACGCATGGCCGGGTTCCTCTGTAGAACCTCTAGGATGATCTGGTATTGATGTCCATAGGGGAAGTGGACTGAACAGAGAGCAGAAATTGTTATCTCCGACACTCTGTATGTTTGGAGTCAGTATTCATTATTATTTCCTCCCGACGCTCTGTACGTTTGGGATCTGAGTTAATGTTTATCTATTCTCGACCGTTGATGGTCTTTGATGATGATTATTGTCCAGGTAAGTGAACTCCATATTTGCTCAACCTGATCTTTCTAAACATGTCTTTATACCATGTTGTCAGCATTTCCTTTATTATTATTATGTTGTGGGTTTTTCTTGGCTCCTACTGGGTATTTCTTTCGAAATACTCATGCATTTCTCGATGCAGGATTCAAAGTGGAAAGGAACTAATAAGGTACGTGCGAAGGAGCTCGATGCTGGAAAGTTGATAGAAGTGGATCTATTCCTTGTTTTAATTTTCTTGTTCGTAAGAGAACTGATCAGCGTGTGTGCTGAATTTATTTTGATGTTTAATGAATTGTTGACTGGATTATTGTAATAGTGTAGTTTGTTTTTATTATTTAAGATTTTTGTATAACGGATATTGGTTAAGCATTCTGGAATGGGATCGTATGTGTTGAGTATTCGGTCGCGGCCTGGGTTTCAGCCTCATGACCTTAATTGAGTTAGTGCTTCCGCGCATTATTCGAGGTTTTGAAATTCGGGGCGTGACAAAATCAATCATTCATATAATCTCTGTTATTGAGATAGAATCAAATAGCTTATCATAGAATAGATGGAAAGAGTTTATAAGCAATTTAGTATGAAAAACCATCCTACCCCCTTTGTAGAATGAAAATTGCACGTCCAACGTAGCTCCTCTTCTTCTCTACGCACGAGATCTTCGCTCCTTCGTATATGACAAGGTTTGAATGAAGAAGAAGGGTGAAATGGTTGCTGGAACAAGGGAGAAGGAGAGAGAAACAAGGTTGGGGCTTTCACAAACTCTCTAGTGTGATAAAACACAAGTCAACCCCTTTATGGGTATTTATATAAACCTTATGCATATACCAACTATGATCTTTTTTCTTTAGGATTTCTTCCCAATCTAATCTTTAAATCCTCTTATTAGAGGTTTCCCATAGGTAGAAGGGACATCCTAAACTTAATCCTCCTTGATTAGTAAGGATTTGATATCTACTTTATCTAGGTTTTTTAAAAACAATACTTTTTAGATTCAATCGCGTACCCCGGCGATTGATCACATACCTCGATGGCATACTAAAATTCAAACTAGCATAACTTTTTGCTCTAAACTCCGAATTGTACACCGTTGGTGGCATTGGAAAGCTCTCTTCATATAAATTACAAAACATAGCAAAAATAAGTATTAAAATTTTATATTTTAGATCAATCAATTTTAGTAAGCATACCAATTTTTTTTCGGGTGTTACATTACCATTTAAGGATAAATTTTTGTTAACAACAAAGGCCCAACAAAATGAATTAGACCGAAACTTCAACAGGCTAGCACGTCTACACAACCAGCAAATCCAGTCTCTCACTCAGCGCGCAGTAACTCTTCCAGCATAGGGTGTGTTTGTTTGCTGAAAAATGAAAAATCGTACAAAAACTTTGTAAAAACTGAAATATGTTTGGATAATTTAAAATAAATACACCCTAAAAGTACGTTTCAAGCCTGAAAAATTTTCAAACTAAAAGTTTTTATACTTCTTTCACCTTTGACGATTTTTCATTTTTCAGCAAACAAACACACCCATAATAAGCAATCCAACATCGTACTACACTAGAAATGATATATGATAGTCATTAAATATCATTTCTATTAAATGATATTTAATAGAAATATCATTTAAATATCATAAATATTTAAATTGTCGAGGTCGACGAGGAGACGGCATGGTTTCGATTATGTGTGAGTGGGTGGAGAGGCTGGTGGGCGGGGGGGCATGGGGTGGGGGAGCTGGTGGAGCTGCTTAAGGATATGGATTGTGTCGGGCTTCGGCCGAGGTTTAGCATGATTGAGAAGGTGATTAGTTTGTATTGGGAGATGGGTAAGAAGGAGGCGGCGGCGGGGTTTGTGGAGGAGGTGCTGAGGAAGGATGGCAGCAAAGGGGGTCCTACTGGGTACCTTGCTTGGAAGATGATGGTATGTTCTTCAAAATTCGAACTTCAAAACCCTTTTTGTTGTTAAAAAGTTAGAATCTTATCATATGACATGTATAGTGAATATTTTGTGGTTATGATAGATTTGGAGATTCAGTTTATGTTTTGGTTGATTTTCGATTGATTGTTTCCTTCTTTGAGGTTGTGGAAATGGTGTTGTGAGTTTGTGCTATGAGTGGTAATCCATCTGCCTGGTTTTGAAATTAAGAGTTGAGGATAACATTTTTGTGGTATAGGATAGTGTAGCCTCTTAAGGCTGGAGGTGAAATTCAATTGTCTCCCTTGGCTATCTGTGTTTGTCGTGTTTTCGTCGGAATCCCAGATCATTCGGTACAGTTAGTACACAGATTGTGTTCCCGATAACATATTGCTTGTTTTTGTGTTATATTCTTTTTGAGGCTGTGTTATTTTACTTCTTATTGAACTACTTGTGAAGTAACCACAGAAGATTGTTGTCTACCTTTATATGAGAATCATTCAGAAGTTATGTGATCGCAATCTTGTGTTTTAATATTTCTCTACTTTAACTATGAATAGAGATGCCACATGTTGTCCTTGACCCACATATAGTCGACTGGTGATATTTCTAAGAGATGAGTTTACATTAGATCGTTCTCATATAAGGAGCATGAGGCCAATCTTTATTGCCGTTAGATTCTGATCGGATGGTGGATATCAAATCAGTGGATAGGTGAGTGTGTCACATCAAGGAGTGGGTGAAATCATTATGGATATTTGTAGCCGTTTGATCAAAATCCAATGGCTACGATTCAAAGTGGCCTCATATAAGCAATATGAGAGCGATCTCATTTAAACTTTTCCCTATTTCTAATCTTAAAATGATTTCAGAACGACTATTATCATTTCTAGTGTAGTGATCAGAAATGGAAATGATGGGAAGCCCTAGAAAGACCGGAGATGGTCTGAAATAGGAGGAGAGGGAGATTGGTGGGCTTGGGCTTTGGGGTTCTCGGTTGCTTATGCAATTCAGCTGCTCTGGGGGCTTCTCTAGCTGTACTTTTTTGGTAACACTTTTGCAGGATTTAGTTGTCGTGCCCCCCTGGAGCACTGAAGGAGAGGTTTTTGTTTTTTCTCTGTGTTTGGTGATTTGGATTTTGGTAGGTGTATTCCCCATGATTTGGATTTTGGTAGTTTTTTTGTAACACTTTTGCATAATGGAATTGATTCAACGATGTCGAGGCTCGGTGATGGTCTTGGAGGCCCCGTCAAACGTAGGTGCCTTCCTCTTAGTCTTTTTTCCCGGTGACGGTCGCTCTCACCCCCTTTTACCATCGACGGATTCAAACTAATTAGAATACATATATAATAATTTTTTTTGTTAGTATTCAATATCCGGAATGCAAATATAAAATAAAAAATCAACTAAACCAAATAAGCGTATCCAAGGGGAGGAAAGAGAAGCTTTACCCTCTCCCCTCTTTTTCCCTCTAGCAATCCCCCCTTTTCCCCATACCTTCCCTTCTAGTCTTTCATCCTTGCCTTGGCCCGCCTCTAGCCAGGGCCACATGACCGCTATAACTCTGCACTAGTAGGTAGGGTTAGAGAGGGACAGCGAACCATTGGTGCGATGGCGAACTTCAAAGTCTCCCACTCATTTAGCTTCCTCGTCTCGACCTCCCCCCTCCCCATTGGTGATAAGCTCGTAGCCCGGCCCTACTAGTGTCTATCTAGAGGTCGTGCCCCTGTCATGGCGGAAGACCTCCCTATAGTTTTTTTATTTTTTGTTGGGCGGGATGTTGGTGAGAGAGAAGCTCTACTTCTCCGCCTCCCCTCCTCTTGCTCCCAGAGTCCCTTTCCCTGATTCTTCATGGGGATAAGATGTAGGGTCCAATAGATGTACCTATGGACGAAGGTGATTGCTTTGGTGGTTGTCCTTTTGGAGCGATTGCTCCAATCAGCAGCTCCGGTTGGCACTCTTGTCGCCGGATCTCTCCCTATTTGGGTACAAATGGTTGGTTTCTACTCTAGGTCTGCCCCAAGCAAATGGTGATCAACTGAGTAGAGGTCATTCGGGTAAGATTATAATATTTGTTGCCTTGGACGTGCGCCCAATCATTCGGTTATCCATTTGTCGCCTAACAGTTGAGTGAGTATATTTGGGATTACTACTTGTGAAGTTGTTGTCTGAAGCTCACAATCCAGTAGTCTCACTATATATTTATTTGGCTATGGTGTGGAGATGTATTTTATTGGCAAATTGACATCTTACTGACCCTTTGTGAGATGGTGTCGTGCACCCTAGATGGATGCACAAAAACCGGTGGCAAGGAGCAGGGAAGGGGATGAGAATAGAGAAGAAAGAGATGAGAAGCTACGGTTTCACTCATCAATGATGCAAAAAGGATAGGACATCCCCTAAATATAGGCGCTGAACTTGTAGATGATGGGCCTTATGGGCCTTAACCACATAAGTGACAAAATAATGAAAATAACCTATTCCTAACATCAACTGCCCACATGGCCTTATTAAATAGTGAAATATCCTATTAGCTAAGGAAACGTAATATTCCACCACGCTCCGCTATAGCTTTGTCCTCAAGGCTTGAATGTAGGAAAACGATCATAGAAGTCATGCTTCAACTCCCATGTCGCATCGTCTAAGGAATCATCATGCCAGGCAACCAGCACCTCAATCACCAATCGTCCAGAACAACAAACCCGACGGCGATCCAATATAGACGAAGGAAGGTCAGGAGGATATTCTAGCAAAAGTAATGGCGCAGGCACTGCACTAGAAAGACGAGAAGGATCCCTCACAAATTGCCGAAGACGGGACACATGAAAAATTGGATGGACCTGGGAAGTAGGTGGCAACTGCAGACGATAAGCAACCAGCTCGATACGCTCCAACACCCAAATAAGGACCATGGAACCGATATGCCAATTTGGCCAAAGCAACGGCCGCCAAAGAATGTTGTCGATGGGGCAATAGATTAACGTAAACTATATCCCCAATCGAGAACTCCCAATCTGTATGAGAACGATCATATACCTGTTTCATTTGATTCTGAGCAGCCATGAGGTTAGCCTTAAGCTGACGCAGAATTTCATCTCGCGTATGGAGAGTATAATCCACCTCACTCATAGAAGCACTAAAAGGTAAATACCGGATCACTGTAGGCGGAGGCCGACCATAAACCACCTCGAAGGGGGTGAAACCCGTAAATATACGATAAGCTATATTATATGACCATTCAGCCCAGGGAAGTAGTTGGAGCCACCGACGAGGCTCCTCGTCGGCAAAACAACGAAGATACTGTTTGAGGCAACAGTTGACCACCTCTGTTTGACCGTCACTCTACGGATGACAAGCGGTACTCATATGCAACTTAGTATCCTGCAAAGCAAAGAACTCCCGCCATAAGAGAGAAATAAAGATTTTATCTTGATCCGACACAATTATCTATGGCATTCCATGTAACTTGGCCACTTCACGAACATAAATTTCAGCAATTGTTTTAGCCGTGTAGGGGTGACCAAGAGCGCAAAAATGTGCATATTTAGATAGGTGATCCACTACCACACGGATAACCGATTTACCTTGAACTGCCGGTAGGGCCTCAATAAAGTCCATGGAGACATCCTCCCATACACGGTTAGGAATAGGGAGAGATTGCAGAAAACCGGTCGGAGTAGTAGTTGAGGCCTTGGCACGCTGACACACATCATAGGCCGTCACATACGAATGAACAACCTTCTTGATTCCACGCCAAATGAAATTCTGACTGACATGCTTGTAGGTGCGGAATGATCCTTCGTGGCCAACACTATGAGTGTCATGAAAGAACGATATAATAGCCCGTCGTAGTGCCGGGCTCAGAAGAACACATAACCGATGCTTCCACAAAATATAATCACCCTGCAAAACAAAATATGGTAAGCATGTCGGATCAGTCTATAGTCGATGTAAGATGTCCACGGCCTTGGGCACATCCCGTTAAGTCTAAGGCAAATCGGTCATAAAGGGAAATATGGGAATGGACAGGCCCATGAGGGCCACCTCCGTATCTCGTCGAGACAGAGCGTCAGCCACCGTATTGTCGGACCCTCGCTTGTAAATCATATCATAATCATACCCCAAAAGCTTGGTCACCCAGTGCTACTGGGCTGGAGTAGAGATCCGCTGGTTATGAAAATACTTCATAGGCTGATAGTCCGTCCGAATAATAAAGTGTCGATCCAATAGATATGGACGCCATTTCGTAATGGCGTGCACAATAACAAGCATCTCACGTTCGTAAGCCAACAAATGGAGGGATCGTCCCAATAAGGCCTTGCTAAAGAAGGCCATCAATTCTTTCTTTTTTTTGACAGATGCTGATCTCATCTCATATTGATAAGATCACACATTTTCTCAGTAACTAAATATTTTGGAATAGTTACATTGTCAAAAATTGATATAGCATGGGGATCATTTGTATCTCAGAAAAGCTTTTCGGACAAGGAAGATAACACTGTTTCATAACCAACACCATTTAAAATTTGAGATGTATAATCTCAATCATTGTATCAAAGAAAGAAATGAACATAAACAGTTCACATTTCTGTGTATAAGGTTCATGTGGCTGCTGTTTCCATTAATAATTTAATTACAAGCATTCTCTCGATTTTTTACAAAGACTACATCCAAAAATCATACACAAGCTTTTAAATGAAAACTTCAATCTCATTAAGGAATGGATGACAAAACCTCACCCAATGGTAGGCACATGTATTTTAAAAAATTATACGATTTAAATGTATTGGTCTCAAGGTTTACTCATTATCTTCCTTCTCCAATAATCTCTTGCAGAATTGGTTGTGTCGCCAAGGGCGAGTTATTTGAATGAACCCCCAGAGGCGATGCATAACCCTGGGTATCTGTATTGGTGCTGGCCGACATCCCTGAAGTGTCACTGGTCATGAAGCTACTTGAATCATTAAATTTCCAATCAGTCAAATACCCAGGCCTTGAGGTGACACTACCCACTTCAATATCTCCTGACAACATACCCACTACTCGTGACATGGGAGGTCGTAATATTGGTGAAGCTTGGGTACACAGCAAAGAAACTCCAATCAAGCGAAGAGCTTCTTCTTTATCAACTTCAGATAAAGAGGGATCAACTAGGTCAAGCATTCGATCATTCTCATGGAGATACCATGCCTAAAAAATGACACAATGACAGATAATCAGTCATATTATGCTACATAACTGCATTGCATAATGGCCAACAGGAAATAAGCTTATACCCATTCAAGAAGATAAACTTGTTCTGGTTCCAAGCTTGTATCTGCATTTAGCCTTCCACTAAGGATTTCGAGAGCCACTACTCCAAATCCAAACACATCAGCCTTTTCTGTTAAATGCCCTCTCATTGCATACTCAGGTGCAAGGTACCCACTTAATGAAAAAAGTCAGAAGTAACATAAATGTCAACTACTAAGCTTAACGCAATAAATTTAGAATTGCATGCGAGCAAGTATGTGATATGTGCTTACACTGTGCCTGCAACCCTAGTGCTTATGTGAGTCTTTTTATCGTCATACAACCTTGCCAGGCCAAAGTCTGAAATTTTAGGAGTTAACTCTGCATCAAGGAGAATATTACTGGCCTTGACATCCCTGTGCACAATTCGGAGTCTTGATTCCTCATGGAGGTAAGCAAGACCTCTAGCTGTTCCCAAGCATATGTCAAAACGGGTCGGCCAATCAAGATGTAGACTACTATTTCCTGTATGAAAGCAAGATAGAAACGTAAAATTATGTTTTTCAATCCTTATATCTCCATTTGAACTTCATTGCCGTTCTAAATATATGAGGTCTCTCATGAAAATAGACTTAAATAGATCTTGTTATGTTACTGTCAGAGAAGATTTAAGCTTTCACAGATTCAAAATAAAAGAAATAGAAGCTGAGAGCTTGAGTATCATCATCATCATCATATGCCTTGCTATCTGGGGTCGGCGGCATGGATTGTATACCACATTTGACTCCTATCAGAATTAAAATGGTACAAAATCCATACAAAGAAACATAATGGCAAGTTTTTACGCCGGATGCCCTTCCTGACACAACCCTCTGAAGAGGGGACGATCATAAGAAGATTCAATGCCATCATATTCATCATGCACCTTTCCAAATATGTGGATTGGCTTCATGTCATGATGGTTGCACATGAAAATATTAATATAGCCATGTTCCATCACAAGCTGAGAGCTTGAGTATAATGTTGGTAAAATTCTATTTGGATTTCATTGTTCTTCAAGTTCAACTTTAAGGCCACATATTTCTGTTTATGAGTATTAAATAAATTTCTTGAAAGGCTTGAAAAGGTTCCATACCAAAAAGTGCCTGGTCCAGACTCTTATTCTCCAAGTACTCATAAACAAGAAGCCGATTGGTTCCTTCAATGCAGCATCCATACAATTTAACAAGGTTTCTGTGCTGAACTGCAGAAATAGTTGAAATTTCCGTTATGAATTGGCTCTTCCCTTGGTGTGATGTGACAGAAAGTTGTTTTACAGCCACTACCCGCCCATCTGCCAATGTGCCCTGAAAAAAAAGATATGTATTTTTTATACATTGGCTAGTCCATGCGATATGGAAAAGTAGTACAGGAATGCAGAGTGAACAACTGGAAGATGCTTGTATCTGCCAATTTGAAAGTGCATTTTAACCTTATAAACCGGCCCAAATCCTCCCTCTCCAAGCTTATTAGCAGGATTAAAATCTTCAGTGGCAGCCTTCAGCTCCATATAGCTGAAAGTATTTGCTCGCGAACTAAGACCAATTATATCTGGATATACAATGTGAGAGAACGGTTAACAACTAAATACTAGATGATGATCAGAACTACAGTTTCATCTGAAGAATATTTCAATGAATTTACCTTCATCTTCATCACTTCCTCTCTTTCTCTTTCTTATCCAGATGAAACCTGCTAAAACAAGGATGAAGCCTGCAACCCCAAACCCGACTGCGAGTCCAACAGCCAAACCAGTTCTAGAACTTCCACCTCCAGGTGGTTGGTTACTTACACTAGGTTGAAAGTCTAATAAGAAAACAAAGATAGTTAGTATTAACATAGAGGTTCAAACTTTAACAATGAAACAAAATAGTAATCACTCTCGCAGCTTACTGGGGGTGACACTGATGGCTGAAATGGATGGACCATATGTGCCTTGGGCTGGTATGCAGCATGTTCCTTTACCAGCCCACATTAGATGGATTTCGAGAAAGTTGCTCGTTACATTAACTGTGAAAGTCTGAGTAACCGCACGATTTGATGACCCACCAGCTGCTCTCTTTATGTCAAAATCCTTCAAGACCTGACTTCCCTGATGAAATTAAGCAGGTAAGAGCACAGAAATTTCAAAAATACTTCACCATGTCAACATCTGACTGAGAAATCAAACCTGCAGATAGATGTCAAAAACACGCCTTCCAACACTCTTCCAACTAAGAGTATTCTCTATCTGAATTTCTGCAAATTGCATGTTTACAGTGTAGTTTCCGTTCTCAAGCCCAAGGCCATAGTATCGCAGTGATCCTGGTGAGATCCTTGCTGTTTGGAAGAGCTCTGAGTCTTGTGTGTTTGTAAATTGTGATAAAGTATTCGTGGTATATGATGAATTCCGATTCTCAGCAAACCTTCCAGCATTACTAACTGCCCACCTTTCTGTATCCGTCACATAATAAGTTGCAGGACCAAGGGGGTCATTATCAGCTTCAAATGTCGTCCTCCCAGTGGAAGTCATAGTTGAGCCACCACACTTGATTGCAAATGAGGAATCTATAAGTGGATGAATAATCCATTAGAACTGGTAAAAGCAACAATTCCTTATGATGTGATCTGCATTAGAGTCACAACTTTTAGCCAATATATGTCATCAGTGTCAGTTATTCATGCGATTTGAAGCAATTATGTGATCTTTGTAAGCAAGCAAAAACACCTCTTCAACTGTTTGGAAAACTTTGAAGGCTAGTTTGATGGAAGCAAAGTCTAAAGTTAGTTGCCAATCATTCCATGCGTAGAAAGATCAGTAAAGAAATAAGAAGCTTTCGTAGAATCTGAATAACTACAGCACCTCACTTGCTGCACAAAAGCAAATAACAAAAAGAAATGGAACTTACAACGAGGAGGACTTCTGTTGCAAGGAAAGTTGCGTTGAATACAATTCAGGCCAGCGGGTAAAATGCTGCAATAAATGCAAGAATTGCACAATAAGAAGTGTCATTAAAAAAGATATGTGCTTGTGTATAACAAAGTTTTTGGTCAGAGGTGTTGCTGAATGTATGTAAAATACTTCAGTCACCAGGTTAAGGTCGTATAAAATTGGCCAGTGAAACCTAGGTCATCATATATCTATCTGTTGGAAATTCGTTGAGAACCATTCTCTTTGTATACAAGCGATCCATTCTCACATTCAAAATGTGAAATCGATTAGATGGCTAGCTGGGGTGCTCTAGTTGTCTATATAGTATCATAATTAATAAATTCAAATGACTTTTAATCTAACAAGGGCCTTGAGTTTTTATAACTTTTGAAGTGCTTCAGGGGTTGCTTCACGTAATAATTGATGAACTTCTGTTAAAGAAAAAAAAAAGTTAACCCACCTGTTATTGGAACTACTGATAACGAAATTGTTGGCCACCAAATTTCTGTAACAGAATAACAACGAAAGAACATTTATTAGGTGCATCTGTCACAAATTGGTCACACAAAGTAAAATAACACAACAAGTCGATATAATATACTTCTTACACTTCTAAACCTTCTTGGGTGACCCATGATGGAAAGCTTCCAGATAAATTATTGTAGGACAAATCTCTGTATTAGCAACATGCAAACAACATTCTCAGTTTTCAGTTATAAGATTATAACATTTAAAATTTCAAGTCATGTTCCAAAAAAGAATATGAATGTATGGTTATAGCCATATTTTCATACATGGTGACAAGTTGATTACTCTTTCCTGAAGGAAGGGAACCGGACAAACTGTTGTTGCCAAGAAACCTGCTCACCAAGGCAATAGAAGAAAAAGTGTAAAAGTACTGCATTGACAGTTCTGTCCATTTAAATGCAGAAGGTAAGCATAGGGTGGCTACATACAAGGTGGTGAGGTTGCCCAAATTGAATAGAGAGTCTCGAATCTGACCAGTCAAGTTGTTGAAACTTAAATCCCTATCAATGGAACACCATGTCTCCATAATAAGAACTCAAAGGTAACAAGAGTAAGACACTAATCAGACAAAAATTGTTTGCGAAGGTTCAGCATAGAATGTAATCAATAAAAAAAAGAAGTAACTTTCTTACAGATCTAGCAGTGCCAGATACTCTCCAATGTCAGATGGAATGGCAGCCGTTATTCTATTATTTCTCAAAATTCTGCAACAAAATGAGATC
The DNA here is from genome assembly GCA_039654745.1 of Houttuynia cordata. Classification (NCBI taxonomy): domain Eukaryota; kingdom Viridiplantae; phylum Streptophyta; class Magnoliopsida; order Piperales; family Saururaceae; genus Houttuynia; species Houttuynia cordata. Next base: position 8,493,626 of record CM077512.1, read on the forward strand.
CTGAGTTAAAGAGTTGAAAAAAACTGAAGAGTAAGGGTAATAGGAAGTCAAGTGAAGGTCCATAGTACTAGATGTTGAAAAATTACAAAGTGCTTAGAGACTTCAGATTCCTAATAAAATCCAGAGAAGAGCTGCTCCCATTTAATATGTCACTAATTCTCCTGCAATGTTAATAATGAAAATCAATACATAGAGTGAAAGGTATAAGAAAATTTGTCAAGTAGCATAGTGGAAAACCAACACTTACAAATCAGTTAACGTGGTGATATTTGAAATGCTATCAGGTATTGGGCCCTCAAAGGAGTTACCCTGAAACCTCCTGCATTACGATTTGGCCACAACAAAAGGAAAACAAGTTAAAATTAAAATATTGTCATTTGAGAAATATAAGCTAGCTTGATAGTGTGATATCTTTAGCTTTGACTTTGTTTTTTGCATGGCCTAAAGAGATCTGCTATGCTTTACATCTTTAACTAAAAGGAGATGCAACTGAATCTTGGAAACCGGCTTAGTTTAATTTTTTTGTTGCAAAAATCTCAACTAATTACCGACCATTCAACATATTTATGTCTCATTATTCAAATTAATGTCCTGTTTTAAAATGTTAAGATGGGTAAAATAGACAACAGAACTGAAAAAGATCTCATATGTATACTTACAGAGACGTAAGGTTCCTCCATTCGCCAATGAATTCAGGTATTCTGCCAGTAAACGCGTTGTCTGATGCCCACCTGGTAAAATTAACAGTCTATGAGGCAGGTTTTTTATGTGGAGGCATAAACAGAAAATGCAAGAGTGAACATTCTGTACACAAAGGTATAATTACTTACACAGTCTGTAAGCTTCGCAGGTTTGAGAATGTAGAAGGAATCTCACCGCCAACTCCAGCACTATCAATATACCTGGCATTTCGCAATTATAACCACACTATGAATCACTTCCCCGATTCCTTTATCTTAGAATAGAGAATATCTGAAACTTACATATCAAAAGGAATATGTTTTAAGTGGACTTTTCACTCATTCAATTTTTAAGCTACTCACTGTTGGGGATAGCGCCAACAATTGATATCAACTTAACCAAATTAACTCCTATAAAACACTATCAACACTTCCCGCATGCACAAGCATGATTAAACATCTGCAAATGCTTGCATATGTATCTATGCATGGAACTTTAAGTGTATCAGAGCTCCTGGCTCTGAATCATTTTAGCACCAAGTCTGCTACAAGTTTAAACTACTAGGGAAAGGGCTTAAAAATGGGCATGTAACCCTAATCAAAATAATAAGTAAAAACTCAAATAGAGATGCATTAACATACAACTGCTGCAGATTGGTTAAATTCCCAAGTTCTTCTGGAGAGAACCATTGAAGTTGTTTGAACTAAATGACCTGCATGAAAGCCCATTACAGAAATAAAAATGCAGCTCTCATTTGTGGAAAATAATGGATATAGAAAAATGCTCCTCTCCTGCTCATTTATTTCTCATAGAGACATCTGCTTTGTCATCACTATTAACTATTTTCATTTCTGTCACTGAGAGGTAAAATGAGAAAAAAATGACAAAAGCTTACAGCACTATCAAGTTCCGCAAATTTCCAAGCTCTCTTGGGATGGTCCCAGATAATGCATTGATGCCAACCGTTCTAAAGTAATAACAAAAACAAGTAACATAATGGTTATTAAGAGTGCATTTGCACCATATGCTTATAACAGTCAGTAATCCATAACAAATTAAAGAATGTAGAAGATTCACATGGGAAACAAAAGAATCCATGCCCACTTACAGGTATTGCATCTGCGTTAAGTTACCAATGAAGGCAGGCAGGGGACCACTCAAGAAATTTTGAGCCAAATTCCTGCAACATGAAAAGAACTAAATTGTTGCACAATTCTTAACAAGTTAAGACATGGTTTTGTTCTAATGGTAGCTAATGCACATACAAGGCCTCTGTCTGATTAAAATGTGTCTAACCAATTCAATGCAAACCATTGTTGAAACATCAGTACAATTGTTTTCATGACATTATAACCTTTATGATGAATAAAACATAATATAACATCTAATAATCATGATTATGTAAATTTTATAGCGAATTAGACAAGTCCATCTTACAAATTGGTGAGGAAAGTCAGACTCCCAAGCTCTTCCGGAATGACACCTCGAACATCCATTGCATATACCTTACTGAATTAAGAACAAGAAAATTAACAAGGCCAATGTTCAAGAAATCCACTTGAAAATCCATGTGGGCAGAACCATCATTTTATGATCATTGAGTCACTAAATGGTCATTAGAAAAGAATGAACTTTACAGTCAACATAAAGCTAACAAATATTAGGCATGGAAAATGATGTTTGTACATTGGAATATGTGTTCCAAAACCCTACATTTGGTTTTGATTGGATATATTAAAAGCAATGCAATGCTAGAGGGCAAAAGCGTCAATTTACTACTATAGTCACTTACAGTGCAGTGATCCGGCAAATGGTCTGATTAGAGGAGCTGCAATCACACTTAAGGGCTGGATTGATGCTTGTGTCATCCACCGTGGTTTGGTCCACGGCAGTGCCGGTGCAGATCTCGCCACTGACATTCCAGGTGCCGGTGGCAGCAGATATCCCCCACTGCCGGAAGATGGCATTCAGAGCACTTGCTGCACAATAGTTAGTGCAAACCCGTCAGACCCGTCCAAGTAAATTGTCCAATTCAGCTCCACTATGTCACAGACTCACAGGTCTGCTATTTGACATTTTGGACCGGTCTAGATTCAATTATTTGACATTAGACCTTATCCACAATAAGCTTATTCAATAAAAATAATAGAAGGGGGGATTTTGGGTAGGTAGCCATCAATTAGTAGGCCCACAATAATTTTACAAGCTTTTAGAAAACAAATACTCCCTATGTTCTGTTTTAATAGCTCCATCTGAAAAAAATATTGATGTTTATTGGACGGTGGTTGGTGGAAACCCCAACCAATGGGGGAAGAAGAGGTTCAAAATCCAATTAAATTGATCATATGGAGGATCCAAAACAGGAATGAGGCAGTATAGTAATAGTAAACATATTGCACAAGTAATTTTTCTTTATTATACAAGAATCCATAATAACTGTTAAATTAAGATAATTTGAATAAACAAGGATATTACTTCTTTTCTTTGTTTTTCACTCTTGAAATTAAGATAATAGATGCCACAAAGACCAATGGCATTTTAAGAGGAGCAATGAGCCACCTCCAAAAACATAACCGAACCAGACAAAACCTGGGTCATGGACTTCCATCTTGAGGCAACCTCAGGGCAAAACTTACTGCATATCTATCAAATGGAGCAAAAATTGGAGTTCAATTTGAGTTTGGATTTGGAGGGATAGTCTTTGTTCACCGTCCAAATCATCAGGTCCAACCTGAGCCAGATTTTCCTTAACCATAAAGCCTGACCTAATATGCAATGTTGGTTCATTAGAATATAGGTCCATTTAAGGATTATTAAACAGATACAAATGTGCTGTCAAACACTTACAGCCGCCTTTTCATATATTAGTTTACCAACAAACCTCATTAGAGGCCAATTACCACTTTATTAGAGAAAGTACTATTGGACAACACTTTTACCAGATAAGCATCCCCTCTAGTCATGTGCTATGGAGTATAAAACAAGATCACCTAACAATATACAAGTGTTCAATTAGGAAGGTATCAGCTAATATTTTACCAATTAGTTATTGGGGTGATGTGAAATATCTAACCAATAGTTGTTAAAATATCTAACCAATGCATATGCAGCATATCGTACTGTTTAATTTCCATGTCCTGACTCCAAAAATATCACAACAAGGATGAACAGTAAATAGTACATATACCAAACATTTGGCGTATCCGATCTACAAAGGATGTTCTGAAACCAGATATCGCAGAAGATTGAGGAAAGGAAATGACCCCAAAGTATAAAAAGATGTCAAGAAAATAGGCCATCGTAGCCAATTAAGCTTTTAAAGGCTATAGTTCTGAAAAAAAGTTCTCAATAGCAAAGTGAAGAGACAATAGACAAGTCTCATCTTCTCTTTCATTCATTCATTTGAAGAACAATTCTGCGTTTGGAAGTATACCTTCAGTTGGGTCTGTTGTGGCTTGAGCTTCGGACCTCTCCACATGGCTGAGAAGGCAAACACAACAGAGAAGCAGCAAAAGCACTGGCTCTGTCTCCAATCTCTTCATCTTCATCAAAGAGATGTTCTAGCTTCAAACTTCAAAACTGAGAAGAACAAAGATGCCCATGTGCATGTATGTATAGATTTCAGCTCTTCAATGGCGGGGGCTGCCGGGAAGTCCAGAAGCCATGCTGAGTCCTGACTGGCTGTTTTTGTCATTGAATATTTCAAATTGAAGAAATTTAAAACTTTTCTCTTTTAAAAAGGTTTTGACAAACATGGCAAGTGGCTAAATAAGATTCTTCAATCTAATAAAGTCTCATGTCTTTTTTCTTTATTAAAACACTGTTAGCAGCCACGCCTACCCAATAAGAACGTTTGAAAAATTTCGGGTGCTTACGTATGCCAAGGTTTGGGATGACATAAGAACTTAAATTTATTGTATGTAATCTCTTCTTAACACTTTTAATTGAGATAATTAGTAAAATATGTGTACCAAAATTAGATGATATTATCACTTAATTATTCTCCGCTTCAAAAATGTCTTCATTTTCTTCTCGGGCTGGGAGGCTCACACCCGTAGATGTGCCTCTCCCGGCCTACATGGAATCCCACATTCAAAAGTGTTGTGAGTGAGTTATTTCAACTACACGGTTTCTTTCCTTTGAATCAAAATTCAAAACACTAACCTCAATTATTTGCAACGAATTAGAGTTCATCGAATTATGTGACAGTCTTAATTAAAAGTGACCGGAGAGAGTAGTAAAAAAGAAGAAGTTAGTTTTATTATGTTCATTTTTGCCTTTTGATTTTGATAAATGTTTTATTCATGTTGTTGTTAGTGTACTGATTTAACGTGCAAGCTGTTGTTTTGGATGGCGGAAGCCATCTCCGGCATTAGCAATCCCAACCAAGGTCAGGATTGAGTGCGTCAAATGCCCCGGACATTCACCACTGCAACGAAGTGGCCTCCGGCACAGGCGACCCAAAACACGCATAATATCGGGCTATTGTTATTTGTCACTGCATTTTAGGGGCTAATAAAATGGACTTCGTCAGTATATGGCATTTTCAACAACTAGCACATGTGTTGAACTTGTATTAAAGAAAACACATGGGTTGAACACATGGTCTCTTACTTTCTTATGAAGTAGAATGAACTGATTGGTGGAAGAACCACAAACATGAAACATGATAACCAAATGACTGAAGTATGTAATTGTGCTAGTTAGGATTTCTGGGATGTAGTATGTACTCCCTGGGGCACTTTCAATTGATACGGTTGGTTCTTCAAATAAACTAAAATTAGTTCATTGGAAAAACCCACTGGGCACTTTTAATACATCCAGTTGGTTTTTGAAATGAACTAAAATTAGTTTATTTGAAAAACTCCCAGAGGGAGTAGCTGCTGTATGCCTTTATATCGAGCAAATGATAGTTGTTAGATTGTAGTTATCTCTAAGCCACAAATGGTCACATTGTCATTGGATGAAGTCGAGCTTTTACAATAGCAAGTTGCAAATGGTGGAAGCTTCCTACTTTTGATCCCACTATAGTCAATAAGCATTGAGGCCCACACTAGGCGAATTTGCTGGTATACATCATTTTGCTTATTATTACATCACTAAAAAATGTATTCTCACCGTCAGCCTTTAAGCAAAGTCAAATAGAAGATAAGAATATAGTGGAACTGTGGAGGTGTGTGATTTGATGATCCTTGGGACCCAGCATCCTCTAGACATTAGAAAAGCTTGTGTGGATTAGAAGAGGGAAAACTTATGTAGGTTATCAATTCTTTCTTCTGTGTTCAAAGTTCAAACTGAGAAAATTTGGTTGTGGCCGTAGAAGAAGCTTATTACACTTGCTCCGTCTAAATTCACGTGTCTGCATCGGATAGCCAAAATGAGCTGATTTTAGTTCAGTTTGGTTTTCTAATATATACAGGTAACATTGGATGGAGGGGTATACTATAAACTACAGCAAATTTGGCTATCGGCCTCAAATTTGGTTATGAGCTTCACTCCATTAGTTAACGGGCCAGGCCCACTACAAAGTTTTGTGCCAGAAATCTGAAGCAAAAAAGCAGCTAATGGGCTTTATCGCTGAGGAGACTGGGGAGGATTGGGCTTTCAAAAATGATTCAATGGAGAATGAGGCGGTGGTTCCCAATTTTTGCACAAAAAAAAAAAGAAATGGTTCGCTAGCTTCCTTCATTGTCCTCTACATTTAGCTCCTCAAGATGTTTTCTAAATTTTTTGTTTCTTCCCTCATATGAGGGTTGCTTCATCTCTTGCCATAAGGGCAGTGTGGTTTGTCCATAGTGGCAATTGTGTGACGATGACTTTGTTGTGACCTTGTCTTCTCCATGTTTTGGCAAGGGACGATAGCACGGTTGTGTATCTTGTTTCATCTCATATGGTTTGGCGACCGGGGGAATTTCTTCAAAATGCGACGATTTCTTGGCTTGGGATGTTCGAGTATATGACAACGATGTAGAAGGGCAAAGCATTTTCCCATTTTTTTCAAGACTATATGATGTGGGAATTCTTATTTTTGTATTGTTTGTATCTTCTTATGGAAGTTTTAGTGTAAAAAAGTATAAAAATTAGAGCAATCACCATAGTACATTTACAACTGATAGCCTCAACTAACTTTAGAAATAGAAACATAAGGTAGCATAATTAACAACTTATAGTACCGAGCAAAAGAAAATTAGTCTGAGGTAAGGCTCCCTGCCATAGAGGATCAAGTGGTCACAAATATTTTGTTGAAGATCTAATATGTACTAATTAACATAGCTTAAAAGGTCTTTGCGCTCTGTTTTTTTTGTAAGAAAAAGTTCACTTTAGTGGGTGGTTGTAAGCTTTCATGTATAGTCAAGATGGAAACAGTGATGAAGAAGACCTACTATCTTGTGCACAGGATTTCTTATTAATTTCAAGCCTCCTCACCATCAACTGCTAAATTGCCGCTTAGTAAAATCGTTTAAACCTGGCTAAGTGACACCTTTGTTCAATGATGTTTTTCACTCCCTCTGTCCTACATTCGACGGAAGATCTATACTTTCTCTTTGTTTTTTTCTCTATGATTTTTGTACTCCATCCTACATGAATACTTTGATTTGGTTTTTGAAAAATCATATCGGACCATTAAAGTGGGACGGGGAGAGTATTATTTTCCATCAGACATAGTATTCCAATGTTTGTATCTACGAAAATCGAAGAAGTTTGCATTAGTGATTTACTCTTTACCCTTTAGTAGGCACAAAAATAAGATGCGAACTGTTTATGTTCGTCTTAATTTACCTGCATCTACCGATCAACCATGATAATGTGGCCTATCGGACTCCACATTGGTGATATTACAATAATTTTATCCCAATTAAGCTCAGCATCAGTGTCTGAAGAATTGACTAAACTTAGTAGAAATTCATCTAATCATGTGTCTTCTCTTCATTAAATTGTTGCTTCCGTATGATAATCAACTATTTTCCATATTGCCAACCACTTCACATTACTGCTCATAGATGCATGTCACTATGCACTATTTATAGCCAAATGCTACCACACAGGTGTTGCCTAGCATTTAAAGAATCTACAAAACCGTGCATGGCAATTAAGCCCAAAACCAGCATATAGCGTGGTGTACACTTCCCAGCCTTTCCTTTATAGGCTTGGCTTCTTCTTCGCGTCCACAGAAAATAGGAAATGTCTTCAACCATTGACAAACTTGGGCTCAACCCAGATGGAGAAAGGGTTAAGGGAGTACTTGCCCGTGATGCGGTCTAGTACGGTGTTGCACTTATTGTGTAGAGAGGAAAAGAGGACCGACAACAAAGAGGAAACTATAATGGTTTGTGGCTTATTTTCTAAGTTGCAGACCACTGACTTGTCACATATTGTGGTGGAATCAATAAATTGACAATAGTTTCTTTGCATTCTTGTATCTACTAGTCTTTGTTACCCTCTTTGTGTTAGAGGAGAGAATATCCAGTGGAACTGTTCTACCATGTGGGCTGTGGAGAGGTCTATTCAATTTTGACACATACGCATGTGGTAAAATGAATGAATATTCAGATCTTGATAGCTAGCATGCATTTAAAGATGTTAAACTTCCAATGGATCTCTCCACCGCGTGCCCATGAAATGGTTCCACGGAATAATTTCTAGTGCGTAAAGGGAGGAATTATAGAAAATTAAGAAACCAAAGGTGTGATGGTGGGATGGCCAAGATGTTGCCTTCATGCAAAGGTCTTGAGTTTGAACCCCCACTTCGTTGGCCGACCACAACGGCTATAACCCGACTTACGGTTTAGGCTTTGTACGTAATTGAGGGGGTTAGTTGGGTCCTAAGACTTGGCTCGAGTATAAACGAATATAGAATTAACAATCTTGATATGATAAAAGACATTATAGTCTATCTACCTTTTATTCTCTTTGTGCTTCATGTGCCAAGACTAAATCATCAATCCTTATTACTGCCTCCAACCAATGAAACTCGTCTAGATTTGAGAAAAAGTGGGTTCTACATTACATGGCTTACTTTGCTCCGTCGTGACCGAAAACATGAACGAGGAAGAAAAAACTCTGTTATTTTACAATGTAGATATTTTCAATGGTGGGTTTATGTGATTGCGCATGTAACAAGGTTTGCGATGATACATCCAGGGTTTAGAAAAAGAATCAAACATGTGGATTAAGATTAATGCAAGTAGTTGATAGAGAGATGATATGAAAAGTATCATAAGAGAAGGAGATAATTCAACATATGATGCAATGCCACATCATTTGAAATCTTTCTTAATAGAGAAATTGGCATACTAATTATATATGGTCATTTATTAAGGCGTGATATCTAATTCATCTTATATCAGATGGTTATATTGTTACACTGAAAAAAAAAAGATGGTAGAATGTTAGGTAGTGAGCATGGCATCTATTCAACTTATATTATACTCTGGTTGATTACTTTAGTTGGACGTATCCTTTACTTGTTAGAAATACTCTTTGTGATTTGCAAGATTCACATTATGGTCACTGCATGAAACTTTAATTTCCTGTCACTCCAACTAGATTAACATGCATAATGTGATCCAATCTTTATGGACAGTAGGAGAAGAAAGCCGATATTGGTATTCGGAAATCAAATTTTCCAATTGAATCTATCTTTTTTCCGCTATATCTTCAAATGAATCATGCTAAAACTATTGGCTTATTCACAGGATGTACCCATGGCTTTTGTTTAACCATTGATCTCTAGGGCCCACGTTATTCACACATGGTTACGATCAGTCAAATTTATAGTGATGGGTTCATCCTGCGATAAAGCCCTGTTTGCATTTTTGCATATATTTTTTTCAAATTCTGCAATTTTCTGTTCAGTATGTCCATACTATTCCTATGGATTAATTGCATTTGTCATTTCATTGAAGTCCACTTGCAGAAGAATATAGCTAAATCTGGGTCTTGATTTCTCTTCAATTAAAAGTATCAGATTGATCAATATCTAAATAATGTGTATATAGCATATGGTTTATCCAAAATGCCAATTTTTCTCTATTTCCTTTCTTTTTGTCCAAAAATACCTTAGAATAATAATAGGTATATTTATATAATATCCTATACGGTAATAATCTGCTTGATTAGCATGGACAAAGAATACACGTACAGGTACCCTTGTTTAATATGGTATTATATCCTACACTAGCACGGACATTGAATGACCCACAACTAGACAAACAAATATCAAAATATCAGCTCTATTGATGAAGTCAGTACTCGTGATGCAGCAGAACCTTGTTAAAGGTTTAGATTATGGCATCTTGGACCACAATGCCTAGTCAATTGTTTGGACTTTGCAAAAATTGAACCCCATACCTAATAGAAAAGTTCAAACAATACCATTCCCCATTCCGAGGTCATGTTTCCCGGGGGTATGTCCTCTTTGAAAAATCAGAACTTCTAGGTCATTTTGACCATTGCCACTATCACATGACCTTCAGGAACATATGTCCAATGAAATAATTATGATTATTAGATAGTATTTAGCTTTTACTATTTAGCTTTTACCATGCTCATCAATTAATTATGCGAAGCACTCCCTCCGTCCGGATAGGCAGATAGTATTTAGCCACGGATTATAAGTGCAAACCTTAAATGCCTCGGATGAACTCGCACATAATTCAATCATATAAGCCTAAACTAGATCTTTGTGGAGGAAACGATACATATAGAATACGACCAGAATTCAACCAATGTCACTTGTTTAAGATTTCCAAACCTAATTAGGAAGCTCTAGCGTCTAGCCTTCTACCTACTCAAACAAAATGTTAGTTCTCTAGAGAAAAACAAGCTAGGAAAGAAACATGAGAGCATGTGATAGATACATACGTTGAAAACCGAGTACTGTAATTTTAATTTTCATGCTTCATGAGTTATCTAGGGGAGAACCGTTCGTCGTAATCATAATCAAGTAGAGCATATTCCCAACAATTTGTAGTAGAATCATTGTTCATGATAGGTGTAAATTTAGAACTACTTTAATTCTCAAGAGCCTATACAAATTTCTACTAAAAGTTACATACGTATTACTTTTAGTTATAAATACTCATTTCGTTGAACAAAGGAAATAGTTAACATGCACCAGGTCTCATATTCGAAAATATGTGATCGAGGCATCGTATATGCGTCACATGTAGGGTTTAGGGCTGGACGTAGTGAAGCCTGCTGCCATATTGAAATAGGGCGGCCTAAAAGCATTTTGCTATTACACCGACCCGTATATCCAGCAGCATATTTCAGCGAGTGAACAATTTTTTACCATTCTCATTGATTATTTATGCCAAGCACTCTCTCCATCCGAAAAGGGCACATACATTTCCTTTTTCCTATGTCCTGAAACGGCAGATATATACAGTTAGATTCCACAGTATATCTACCTTTTTGGACGAAGGGTTGTAAAATGTAAATGGAATACTCCCTCTGCCTAATATTAATTAAGAAAAATTTTAAATAAGATCGCTCTCATATAACTTATATGAGGCTACTTCGTGTCGCAGCCGTTTGATCTTGATATGATGGTTATAAGGTTGAGTGATGATTCATACTCCCCTACCCGCTAATTTGATACCCACCGTCGGATCGGAATCTAACGATTCAAAAAATTGACCTCATGTTCCTTATAGGAGAAGATCTCACATAAACCCATCTCTATTAATTACCTATTTACATTAGAAAACTAAAATGAGCTAAAATCAGTTTATTTTGGATTTTTAATGCAGATAGGTAATTCTGAAGTAAGGAGTGTTATTTTGGAAACATGAAATGAGGTCTACATCTAATTTCCACAAAACAAACATAGTTATCACCTAACCATTTAAGGGTAATAATATCAGCAAAGCATCCACACATCTCAATTCAACCAGTGGTGGCCCACTACGTGGAAGGCCACTAGCTTCGGATTAACCTAAATTGTTCTTACGGTACATAATTAGGGAACTATTTACGTGCGTTGTATAATTACGGTACATAATTAGGGAACTATTTGCGCACGGACAATGCACGAGGCAGGTACGGTCCAACTATTTACGTACGCTATCATGTACGGAAGGGTAGTTCGGTAAATTAGAGCCAGAGTTGAAGACGACAAGGCCGGGACATACGGAATCTCACGTGGAGAGAGCGACGTGAGGATCCGTACAGAAAGAGAGAGACTCTGTGGAATTTGAAAACGAAAATGCTTCTTCTCCGGCTTTATTTTCACGTCCATCTCACGTGCTCTTTATGGAAATCTCACTGTACTAGCGCGTGAGATTGGCCGTGATAAAAAGCCGGAGGAATAAAAATACTCATTTGAAAAAAGAAAAGGGGCAAAAGGAAACCGCCGGTCTGCCCCCCTTCACGCTCCCAACGTTTCCCCTGCCCTCTCTGGAGTCTTTTAACTTCTCAATAATCTTGCTAGTACATATTCTCACGGGTCGAGACTCACGAGCTTAGGGTGTGTTTGAAAACGTTGTAAATTGCTTTGTTTGAAGCTACTTTCCCCGAGAATCTCCTATTGGTTAGAAAAAATCTCTTGTAACCTAATAGGACATTTAATGAAAGGGAGCCGCTTCTTTACCCAAATGCACCCTATTACTTTGCGTTAAGGGCCTAAGGTGCGCTAATGTGTGCACTATCAGTCGTGAGAATCGATGGCTCTTGGAGAATAGACGTAAATCTCAACGGGCATTGCGAGGCGACTGAATAATTTCTCAAATACAGAGTAACAGATCGTTACCGTAACATGTGGATGCTGGGGTCTCCATTTTTATTGCTTCTTGCTCTTAGAAATGTTGATTCACTATGCTAGCTATAAGTATATGAGACGAGATTAAAAAAATTGAATGTGCAAATTAGGTAGTAAGATCACACGTGAGATGTGAAAGGAAAAATAAAAAAACAAAGAAAATGAAGAATAGTTTCTAGTTGTACTTATTTTTTGCACGCGACAAGCTTTATGCTTCCTTGTGGTGCGTGTAAAGTGAGTGGTATTAGACCTTAAATAGTTTTTTTATATGTGATGTAATATAAGCTTATACTTTTACCTTCGACCGATTCTCATGTTGCTATATATTATCTCGTCATGTTTATTTAATGTACTTCATAAAGACTTTATTAGTTGAGCCAACTTTTATAAGTACTCATAAATCACCTAGGTGCGTTTTTATGTCCACTAAATAAAAAGTACGATAAAAAATTATAATCGTGGAGAATGCACTCGCATAAGGATTAATCTATTTTTCTATGAAATATCAATCGTGTGCAGCTGAAATCTCGACCTGACATTTGTAAGGGGGATATTAGTTCTTCTGTGTTAGGTAATTATTGTAAAAAAAAAGGTTAGTGGTTTATTTATCCAAACTAAAAATATTTTTTTTTACTTTTGACACAAAAAAATGTAGCTTTTTGCTACGACTAAAAGTGAAATTCTTTTTTTTTGGTAAACATAGTTCTTTTTCATATACAAACTAAAATATCTCAACAATTGTGCCAAAAAATATCTCAACAATTGTGCCAAAAATTAAAAACATTTTGAGAAGATAAGAAGAATCTCAATTTCTCGTCATTTTATCTTCCTCCGTTCACTCTCTTTCCGTCTGTACCTGCCAAGTACTCATCTGTACCTTCAACTTTTCACTCAATTTCCCAATTTACCCCTGATTTCTCCCTCTATTTATACCCCCACCCACTCCTCTCCCACACCCCCCTGTCCCTCCCTCGCCGGCGCCGATGAAGCAGCTCCTCCGCCGCCTATCCCGCGTCGCCGACTCCTCCACATCCTCCTCCGCCGCCCCTCCCAGGTCGAAGAAACGACTCCGGTGGTGGCGGCGCCGGCTGCTCCGCCTGCTCGGCGCCTCCGAGGAAAGCTACCTTCCGGTGAGAGTCGGGGACGAGCAACGGCGCCTAGCTGTGCGGATTGAGCTGGTGAACCACCCGGCCTTCGCCGACCTACTCCGGGCCTCGGCCGATGCCTACGGCTATAATCACCGCGGCGCTCTCCGCATCCCCTGCTCCGTCTCGTCCTTCGAGCTCCTCCTAGCCGCCCTCGACGCACCCTCCTCGTCCGCCAACCCGGACGTGGATCGGGAGCGCCGCCTCTGGATCGGCTGAGTTATGAATGGCAAATTAAACTCCTTTTCTTGTTTTTTTTAGTTTGTTTTTCACATTTTTGTACATAGTAATACTAAGAGGGAGAGCTTAACCATGTAATTAGGTGTTAATTAGGCATATTAAGAGGATAATAACTTATTTAAGAATGTTAAAAGATCGGATTTGTGTGGATCCTTTTATATAATCTCCTTTTCGAGAACACTTTTATGTACACTTTTTTGCAACAATACTTGTATGCATGTATATGATCGTTTAATTAGGTGCTAATTAGACATATTAAGAGGATAATAACTTATTTAAGAATGTTAAAAGATCGGATTTGTGTGGATCCTTTTATATAATCTCCTTTTAGAGAACACTTATATGTACACTTTTTGCAATAATACTTATATGCATGTATATGATCGTTTAATTTGGAGTTTTGCACAGTAGAGAAATCTTAATTATGATCATCTGATCGATGAGATTAAGGTGGTAAGGAACCATGCCCTTTTTGTGGGCTGTGATGGTACATTTGTATCATGGAGGCCCATTTTCCGATAATCGTGCATCAAGGATGATATCCACGATCAGGTGGGAGCCACTGATCATCAGGATCAAGTGCTCATTTGAGTCCATAGGAGTTAGGACATGGAAGCCCATTTGTCAAGATGGCCATTTCCAGTAGACTTCTCTAGTGGCCTATGCCGGTCAAGCCTTGTTTTTGGACCTGTAAATGTCCATGGAAGCCTTGGGGCTTCGCAATTAACTACAATAGACTGATTCCTTTATAACACCATCGATCTTCTTAATACCGGTTGAAACAATTAAATGGTCACTCTGAAAGCAGGTAGATTTGCATTATAGAAAGACATTCCCCTGCCAACTTGTATCAGTCCATTTGATCAATGACTTCCTAAATTGAACTTGCACTGAACGCGTTCTCCAGTCAATATGGTGTAGCAATTGGAAGTCCATCTTTCCTCCCCTCACAGGTCCTCCGCCTCCGCCTTGGCCGGCTACTACAGGACAAAGTCGGTGGGTAGGGTGGGATAGGGGCCAAGAACCATTGGTGGGATGACAAACTTCAAAGTCTTCTACCCCCTAGCTTCTCTTGCGCTGACCTCCCCACTCCCCATCAACACTTGGTCTGCAGTCTGACTCATATGGTGTCTGTCCGGAGGTCTAGCCCCCGCAATGGCGGAAGACCCCTTTGCCTTTTTTATTTTGCTTTGTGGGTCTTTTGGTTGTTGGGAGAGTGGTGAGAAGGGAGTTTTGCTTCTCCTCCTGCTCCTTTGGACCTCTTCCCTGGGTCATTAGTTGAAGCTTTCATGGACAAAGACAACACTTTTGGTGGTTGTCCTCTTGGGGTGTTTGCTCCGGTCGGTTCTTCTGCCCTTATAACTCTCTCTCCTTAGGTATAACAGGTTGGTCTCTCCATTAGGGGAGCCTCAGCTGAGTGGTGTTCAACTGAGTCGAGGTTTATGGGGTTAGAATCCAACCTCCATTGCTATGGACGTGCATTTAAGTGTCAGATTTGTATAAGCCGTCTCATGGTTGGGCAATTATCTCCGGGGCTACTAGTTGTGATGTTGCTGCCTAGAGCTCACAACCCAGTAGCTCTATTGTATGTTTCCATAAAAAGATGTATTATATTGGCATATTGGGGCTCATCTACCGACCCTTTGGAGATAGCCTAGGATGATTAGGTTAGAAGTCTTCTATAACGGAATCGTGTTCAATGTTGTGTCTGTTTATGGAACATCTGTTGAATATTTTTTGTATTACTCTTATGGGAAGAGGTTGATCATTTTTGTGTGTTTGGAGTTCCTCTCTTCATGTTGTGACTTAGTTGAGGAGGATACATTGTCTATATTTTATGTTTTAGTTGAATAAAATTTCTTTGTTAGAAAAAAATAAAATAAAATTGGAAGTCCATCTCTTTTTAAAATTGTTTTCCTCGTAGCCTCATACCATTGAAAGTTCAATTTACTCACTTGTCTTATCTACAAAGTGACGTTCCTTTGTCTATACAAGGATTCCTGCCAAGAAGTAGAGACAGAAGGCCATGGCTCTAAGAAAGGCAGTCGTGTTGTTTTGGGTTTGGTGGGAAAATCAAGGGCAGATATGTTGGTTGTTTAAGGAAGGGCCTGTCATGGACATGGCTATGAACTCCATGGTTGGCTCAATTGCTACAAAAGTTAGCAGTCATCCTATCCAGTTCTTTATTTTGATATCAGCCCCCATTAATGTTTGAACAGGTGCTCAGTCAAAGAGTGGCCTTAGTGGTTAGGTGCATATTGCCATTTGAATGGTTGCTCATATGCCTCTAAACACTATACGCTAGCCAACACAACAACAACAACAAAAAACAAAACTCATAGGTCTTTGTTCAATGCCACTTTCTCTGCTGCAGTCGCCTTATGTGTTTTCCACTTGTGTTTTTTTTTTGTTTGCAACAACTTATGTGGCATTTATACATGATCTAAAACACGCTAGTTGTTTTTTACTTTCTATACTAAAAATTGCCAGTGTGGTATTTTGGTTTTTGGGTGTTATCCAATAGGTCCATTTGTTCAGTGGGCTTGCTGACTTGCCCATACCTCGGCATGAATGCCAAAGATGGATGGGGTTCCAGTATCCCAGGCTCCAGAGGCCACAGGCTACAGGAAGGCAGTCCCATTGGAAAGGCCAAAGCAGATCATGTGGTTTTGTTTGACTAGTACATCTCTGCCCTTCATCTTTGAGATACAGATTTGCTCCTCTGCTCCTGCCCATATCAAGCCCGAATCCGTGGGTCCACACTGATTTCCTATATGAGATGTGCCCCTCTTTAAATGCCACCCCCTGTTTTAGTTCACGGACGTCCGTGTCCGTTGGTCCGTCAGTGTCTATGTCCGTCCGTTATTTATCGGACAGTCTATATGGACTACGGATCGGACACGGACGAAAGCTTTCTGTCTGTTAGAGTGGGGGTACTACGGACGTCCGTGTCCGTTACCCATAACACCCCCCGCCCATCCCTTTCTCGCTCCCCCGTGCCCTAGCACCACCGGGCACCGGCCCTCTACCAGCCCTTCTCCGGCGAAGTCTATCGTCTCCGGTAGCTAGACGTTCCTCCTCAGGTATGCCCCTCACCCCCAATTTCTTTTTTTTCTCGGCGGAGGGCTGTGGATGGCGAGGAGCAGCACCATCTCTGCTCCGCCGCCTCCGGAAGGGCAGCCATGGCGGACGATCGGAGCTCGGCGAGATATCGGCTCTCTGTTTCGCCCCCCTCCCGGCCAATCCTTCTGCCGGCTCCTTCTCGCCGGACAGTCTCTAAATCAATATCATTTCTCCATTTCTTCGACTCTGCTCCACATTCACTGATTGATCACCTAATTGGGATTCTCATACTTATGGCGTGGTTAGAAAAAATTTGAAACTGGAATGTGAGCACAATGGATTGTCGACCACCAAAGGGTGTGAGCACACTGGATTGTCGGCTACTTAGTTTTTTATCTTACTTGCGAATGGCTCTGCCTTGAGTTTGTTTGTGCAGTTGATCTCTAGGCCACTTTGTAAAATTTATTGTTGCTTGTAAGCTTCACATTTTATTCAGATCTATGCAAAAGTATTTTCATGGCTACAGAAATTTTCGCTTTATCTGCCCAATAAACATTCAGGTTGTGCCGTCTGCAGATTTTGACCCTATTCAGCGTATTCATTCAGAAAGAGCGAAGGAAGATAGCTATGAACATAGGGAATACACAGATGAAGATGCCTATTGTTGTGCAGATGCAATGTCTACAATATAGTGATTAATGGTAGAAGATTGAATCCTAATGCTGAAAGTTTCGTCTCTGTCGCAGAGAAGCTGCATCTTAATTGTCTGGGATGTTGACAAGATATATCTTAATAAGATGAAATGAAGCTAATTCTCGTATTTGCTGATGGTCTTCTGGGCACATTAGTACTATAGTAGCAATAACGTCAGTTAATTGGCAAGCTTTTCTCGGGTTGTATGAACTAAATAACGATATCACCTCCTTAAGGGATCAGCTGTACAGAAACAAACCTCCAAGTACTCCAATGCTGGTCATACTAAGTAGGTAGGTATTTCCAACATAATGGTTTAGTTCTTCGACAAAATGGTTTTGTAAGCCAGGAAGCTTCATGTGTAGGCTTGCTTAGAGCATTGCAGCTCTTAATTACTGAGCGTTATAGAGTAATGATGAAGCCTTCTGCAGGAGTAAAAAACATGGGGTTTTCGATGGAAAATGGTTTTGCTTGTTTAAAGGCTTTTCTCTGTTCATGTATATGATATATCACAGTTTCAAGGTTAAGATATAAAAGCTATGTTGAGCTTTTCTTTATATGTTTATTTTTTGGTTGAAAAGGGGAGTACTTTCTCAAATGTTTTCAGTGCATTCTGCATATTGCAGGTTTTTTTTTTTGTTGTTTTCAATTTTTTGTTTAACACAAGTCCAAAAGTTTACGGGAAAAGGGGGCTTCTTGATTATGAATTTGGAAGTTCAAAAAAGTTGCTTTGTGAATAGACAGTGATCTTGTTTGGAAGGAAAAACAGATGCTTACTGTATCCTGCAAGAGGGAGATATCAGGATTCACATTCTAATGTTGGTACAAAATTCTCCAAGTGATTCCCTCCTTTGTCAGAAATATCGTCAAGAGATATAAATGTTAACCACTTAAAAAAATTAGCTTACTGTCCATAAGTGTCCGTGGACGTCCACAGACAAGCACAGATGGACATGGATAGACACGGACAAATTTTTTTAATGGACACGAATGGACTGGACAACACCCTCTTTGCTTACAGATCTGTCCATGTCTGTGAACACCCCTAGTTTTAGCCAGCCCAGCCCCGGAAGACTTTTCTGTCTGCTGGTTTTCCACTAGAGGATGAGAGCCATTGATCACATGATTGATGGTGCACAAGCATGCCTTGTGCGCTCCAACAAAAAGCAGCATTTTGCAACAACGCAGAAGAATGCCTGTCCGCCACCGATCATAAGATCGATGGCTCATGTTCATGGCAGATATCCTGGCGGAAAACACCCAGGCAGATAGAAAATGCTTCCCGTAACAATTACTGTGAATATCTACCATATGTGTATATCAGTGAAATGACTATCTATTAGCATGTACCCATCCTTCGCAGATTGCCTTTGTTATTAGAATTCGAGGTCTCGTCCAGTGGCGTTGATCTACAATGTAAGCCATCCTCTACGATATGTTAAGGTTGTTTGTTCATAAAGCCATGTCTTGTTGAAGCGAATTGTTTTATTTCTGTTCGACTTCTAGCAGCCTTTATGATTCCAAAAGGAACATCAAGTATTTTTCTACTGAGTATTAGTTAAGGGGAGTGCTAACCCTACATCAGTTCCTTACATCACTGTGATGTAAAAACTGATGTATAAATATCATTTTCCATTAGTTAATTTGTAGCCTACTAGGCTATAGTAAACCGAAGTACAGGCGTTTGCCAAAGAAAAAAACAACAAAGTCCAGGCTGCTTCTATTTGGGCTGATTCATGATGTATAGACATGGCCGCCCTCCATGGTCATGTACAATTTTGGCATATAGAATTGGATACCCATCAGGGAGTTGTTGACATCCGAAGTTGCCAGTGGCTAGGTGGAATGGTAAACCCAAATGATAAGCCCATTGGTTACGACGGACAACTTATTGCCAAGCCCAATACAAGCAAGGGTCCAACTTGAATGGTAAGTGTAGTCTATGACCAACTATTGCCTTCACACTTCTATTGGCATGTAAATGTGACATTATTTGTCTATAAATGGCCCCATTATATACTAACCAAAAACCTCCTTTACACGCGTCCGTTACCTATTCGACAAAAGAAGGGCGCACGAGTTTTGAATTACTCATCTGCCTTGCGGGGGCGGTCGGATTTCAATCTGATGGCCTGTGATGCATGGGGCACATATATCTACAAATATGAGACCAACATCCTAATTTTCTCCATTTGCCAAAGGCCCAAAAACCTACTTATAACATACCACTGAAAGTAAGGAGCCACATTACAAGTCATTAAATTTTCCAACTGCAAGGTCTTTTAGTAGTCATTAAATTTTCCATTCGGCTTAAAAACTTGCCACTATATTTTTTTGTATAGATTTTATATCACTTTGATTCCGATCAGAGTCAAACGTGGTATATAATATATGCCGCCTGCCCTAGATAGATGGGATAAGGCGTATGATGATGATGACGGCGATGAAGGTCTTTTAGTCACATCCCCAATTTTATTGCTAGACCAAAGCTTTCCTAACTAAGCAAATATGCCAGAGCAAGAGGATGAACCATTAATCCCAACAATTTTTTGATCAAAATACGCCACCTCAAACCTAATTCTCTCTCTTGTACCCCAACATTATTGCATAAATGAGTAGTTCACCACCCCACATATTAGCCAGCCCACCCTTAACACAGTCGTTGGATGTCCACCGTCTGTCCTTTTCACAGTGGATATCCACCACGGCACCTTTGTATAAGGCTAAACCAGGGGGTGGTGAACTACTACTCATCCTTGTTGGATAACAGATGCATTAAAAAATGCAGATGGTTACTGATGCTAACATGCAATTATTCAACACCTTCCTATCTTAGATGTGACACTATTTCCTTGTCAATATTGGTCTTTTACAAGTTTTATACATACCCCATGCTTGGTCGCTTGCCAAGAATCCATACTTTGATTGCAACCACACCATTGCCAGCTGCTATATATCCAAAGGACACCAATAACATTTTCATCTTCTTGGCTCCCAACCGGCTAAGGACGGTTCGTCAAAAGTTTTGGAACTTTCCATCACGCCTTCCCACTCATTCAAACAAACGCGTGAGCATCAATCACACATGTCAAACTTGCAGACCGGAAGCAGCCACCCCGTCGCATTCATGTGACACAAGCAATACAAAATGGTCTTCATCTTCGCCTCTTAAGTTGTCTTCTCCAATTTGTCATCTTTGCCTCCCCTTATAACGCGCTTTGCATCTTCTTATATAAACGATTGCACCCCATAACATGACCTCCAATCCTAGCCCAAGTTCCTCTTGATTTCTCAGTTCATCCTTTTCTTGATTGTGAACCCATAAGGTCTTCCCGATCTTCTCTTGTTCATCCATCTCATTTCATTTGTTACACTTCAAGTATGAGTCAGTACGATCAGCACTCAGGTTTGTTTCCAACCGCTAGTTGTTCACAATTGATTGTTTAACTAAAGGCTATGTTCTTAGATGTGTTTATAGCATGGATTGGTGATTCTGAATGGTTTATGTTGGATCAAACAGTTTACCCACCTCCACAAGCAGCCTACCCCCCACCGGAACTGCAGCAGGCTTATGTAGCGCCGCCCCCTCCGATGGGTTACCCAACCAAGGACGGTGCGGAGTACCCCCAGCAGCAGGTGGAAACTAGGAGCAGAGGTGATGGCTTCTGGAAGGGATGGTGAGTCTACATATGTTTATACCTCTTCCTTTGGTGTCTACACCTAATTAATTATCTTTTAGCGTTACTAATTTGATTTCTATTCATCTTTGCAGTTGTGCTGCCTTGTGTTGCTGCTGCGTCTTGGATGCGTGTTTCTAGTTAAATTGTCATGGAACAGTTTCACATTTCTGTAATTCGACATAAATTATTTAGTGTTAGATGAGTGATTAGAGAGGGGATGCGCTTCCTCTTCTCACTATGATATGATTGGATTGTATTGATTGTTTGTCTTCTGATTTCCCATAGTGGTATAAATGGATCGGCTATATGATTTGGCTCAAAACCTTTATCTTCATTTGCATTCATGAGTGGTTATTACTTGGGAATGGAAAAGTTAAAATGACACGCGGAACACATGACACATGTCAGGCAGGTAATTCAAGCCTACGTGCGCTCTGATTTACGCCCATATGGGACCGAAATTCGATGGCCGTGTCTCATATAATGGAACTCATATACTCCCTCCTGTGACTTTCACTTGAGACAATTAGCAGAACTATGTGTATCAAATTTAGATGATACTCTTCTCTCCGCTTGGGGCGGAGGCGAAATTAGGGCACTGAGCCTATGTCGCGCGGTCGAGGATTGAGCCTATGTCGCACGGTCGAGGATTGAGCCTTGCGAACTCGCTCGAAAAGCCTACGAATGATGCTTTTATATCTAAATAATAATGATAAATTATGTGACAGTCTCAATTAAAAATGACCGAAGGGAACATAACTTTTTAGTGTGAAAAAAGGAAACTGCATAACACATGCGAAGCCACTCTTATGCTCAAACCCATGGATAAGAAGTGCTTGTCCGGTACACAAGAAACACCTTTAACAACAAATTGGCCGTTAATCCTATGTTTTATGCCATGTATGAACATATGTACATGTGGTGCCCGTGTGCGTATGCGTGTTTACTCAAACCGGTCCCTAATAAATTTGATAGTTGATGATTAGGCAGATATCGCTGTCTTAAAAACCAAATGGCTGGTGTGACCTCAATGATTTTTCATTTTAAAATATTGCAATTTCGTTTTGTAGGTAGTCTATTCAGATAAGATAATTGACCACCTTTGTTTAATTGTTTTCTATGTTCATGTCTGAATCAGCTCATTTTAAAGTTAAGACGTTTTTTTTTAACTTCTATAAGGGATATAGCAATACTATATAGTTACCAAAAAAATCAAATATATGGCAAAGCATGCCATTCAAAACAATACAAACACCTGCTAAGAGCTCAAGGGAAAGTCTAGAAAATAAAGGATGAGTAACTATTTTACATGCAAAATCTATTTAAGAAAGAAAGAAAAAAGAGAAACAACGTGCTTTTAATAGCTTGCCCATAACGTGTGCATCATTGTATCCGTCAGATCATGTGGACCCTGCATCGATCTGACGGTGTAGACCCCTGCACACAATCTGGGAACGGTAATATATCATTGTTCGCAATGCAACTAGTTACTTGAAGTCAAGCCATGAGCTGCTCTTACGTTTGAATTCCGAATGGGTCCTTCAATTCATTTAGCCGAATTCATGCTTATTCAGCTGAATGCACCATTCAACCCTCCATTCGGCTGAATTATTGTTGATTTCACCCATTCAACCAAATTGCCGATGTAATTTCGTTGTAATGAGCTCAACAGAATTCACATTCACTTTATTATTCAGCCTGGCATGCGCCGAGACACTGTTACCCGTCGGATCGAGATCCGACAGCATCCGCAGAAGGCCGGTGATTCAAACCTTCCTTCCCGCCTCCATTAACGCTGGCCGGCGGATCCAAATCCCAACCACCCGCGGATGGTAGTAAGTACTCCGTCCTGAATTATTAGTAATTTGGTTTTCGAAAATGAACTGATTTTAGTTCATTTTTGAAGCTCAAATGTTAACACTAATTCCGAACAGCAGATCATATACTGGACAGAAGCAATGAAGAGGGGTTGGCCGTCGAGCCTCGGCCGGCCGGAGTACCGGTAGCCTCCTCCCTGGCTGGAACCCTAGTGCCATGTCCTAATTTAAGCAGCAAGAACCAAAAGTGGAAAAAAAAGTTGCGTTCATCCAAAGCAGTCTTCCTTGGGTGTTAAATCCGTTAGGATTTGTGGTTGCTGCCGATCGATTTCAGGAGATCAAGAAGGAGAAGAAAGGTGAGGGAGAGTAGATTTCAATCTCTACTCGCTGAAATCCTTTTCTTTCCTTTATTTCTTTTCGTCATTAGCAGATGTAAATTAATGGCTAATTCTTTCAATGTTACCTACAACAACTGTATATGTTTTGTTTTAGGTTTTTTCAGCTACGAGTTGGAAGTTTTGATTGTTGCCTGACCTATGCAAGTACAAAATGGTGTGGGCTTTGCTTTAAGTTTTTTGTACTCATTTAATTGAAAAAAACGCGTTCTTTGGTTTCATATTATGATTTTATAGCCAGATAGCTAATATGGATTATTTCGTTGCTTTTTGGCACTAACATCATTTGTTTCTTGTCATTTTAACTGAAAAAAAAACATGTTCTTTCATCCTTTGAAAAGTTAGCATTTGTAGGGATGGAACCGGGGAGGATTTGGGTCGGGTACTGCCATACCCGGCCCCGAAACCATTTTAATTCTTCAAACCCATAACCGTCCCAAACCCACTACGGGTCTAGTTTCAAGGACCCAGAACCGCTCTGGTACTAGAACTTGAAACCCAAACCTGCCCCGCCCCGGTACTAGAACTTTTATATTTCCAATATCATATACATTAAACTATTAATTACTTTAATTTTTTTTATTAATTCCAGGTTTGGGTCGGGATTTTTATGAATATATATATATATATATATATATCATATACCTGGGTCGGGTCCAGATTTTACATGAAAACTCGGACCCTACCCGATGGGTCGGTTCCTCTTTCAAACCTAAAACCGGAACTGGGTACTATATAATCAATCCCAGAACCGGCCCAATAAGGCCGGGTATAGTCGGGTCGGGTAAAATCCCGACCCAAGTTCCATCCATAAGTATTTGTCAGGCATTTTTCCATGCGGTCACACTAGAGCTTTGTATTTCTCTGGCATAAGTCAGACCAGTACTTAATGAAGCGAAAAAGATAATTGTAAAACATGTGGCAGTTTGAAGGACAAATATTCGTTGCTCGAGCACGAGAGGACGTGCAAGGGAAAGGTAATGTAGAATTTCAGCTAACATTGTTTTTAATACATAAAACTATATACTATTTTTAGTAGCAGCCCAATCAGCAGTAGGCCAAGTAGCAATAGTAGCTCGGGTAGATTTAAATGTCTTGACTCTTGACAATGAAATATAAACATATAATGGTCGGTAAAGATGGGCCTATATGCATTATGGATATAGCCTTACCCATGTTTTGGTTTGCTGCCTATAAAATAACACTGTAATCCCAAATTATTAGATTTTCGATCATGTTAATGTTCTTTTTGCAGGTATGACTAGGACTGCTAAACGAGCCGGGCTCAGGCGGCCCGTAATTGTTCATCAATAGCCCGAGCCCGCTAAGCATTAATGGTCACAACCCACAATGATATAAACAGTTACGAGCTGTTTATTGGGTTTAAGCTTTTTTTTTTCTGTTGGGCTGTCACTTATTTAGCCAATTGGGTAGCGGATTGAGTTCGGGAGACCTTTGATGCAACCCTAACTCGTCGTACTAGCGCTTCACCCGCCGCCGGTCCTTGAGGAAGTCGGCCTTCATTTGGTTCTTGGTCGGGTCCCTCCTCAGACTGAAGTAGCTCTTGGGGTTCCGTGGCTCGATGTTATGTTTTCGGCAAAAGGGTACCCAGACATTGGCGAAACTAGTAGCGTCGGCCATGGCTTCTGTAAGGACCCTAACCTTTGAACCGGTTTATTTTAATATTAGTCATTGGTTAATCGTGTGGTTTAAGAGATTTTCGATTTAACTCGGTTGTTTTAAAAAATAAATGAATTTACAATGGTTTTAATCAAAACTGATTTCACAATAATGAGTTTCAAGTGATTTTAGATCAAACCTACATTTTTGGAATTTTTCAGATTTTTCACTAATTTTTCGAAAATTAGGGTGTGACGGGACCCCTACGGGCCCCACCATCCAAAATTAAGCTTTTGTGGCCAAAATGCCCCAGACATTATAGAAAGTCATTATAAAAATTTTTAAAATTTTCTGGAATTAATTTCGGATCAAATTAGCCAAATTTTCCAATTTTAGCATAAAACCTTGTTTTTACCCCAAAATTTAATTAGGGCAACCCCAAATCTTTCTATAAAAAGAAGGTGTTGTGCCCTTTCCCAATTTGGTAAAAAGGCTTGGCTGGGATAATTAGGAGCCTCTTTCCCCTTGCTTAAAGAGGAAGGGATTAAGGGTATTTAGCCTAATCTTTGTTATTTTCTTTAAAAATCTTTTAATCATTTCTTAATCTTGATTCATTCAATGTTTTAGTCCATTTTGAAAGCATAAAAACTACTGTTTTATACTTATCTACTGAGCCTAATCTTCAAAATCATATGTCTATATTTTTTTAAAGGCCCTGGATCTAAAGTTTAGTATTTGTTTTTCAAAGCTTAATAATGATTAATAGAGTATTAATATAAATTTATTTTGTTTGAAAGGTGTTCAAGGTGGTTCAAGGTTTCTCTCATCAAATCAAGGTAATGGGTTCTTCAATCTCAGCTTTGGGTAGTAAATGGTTTGTTTTAATAGTTTTTACTTGAATGGGTGTTCTTGTTTAGGGCTCTAATGGTAGGTTTAATAAATGTTAATCTTTTGCTATGATTTCTTAGGGTTTCATCTTAGAATGATATCTGAATATATTTTGGAATGTTTGATCGATTTTTGTTAATGTTTGAGGCATACATTAAGCTTTCAAGATGTGTTACTGGAGTCTCAGTTTTTGAAATTTTGAAAATGGGAGAGATGACCCGCGATCATCTTCTCAGTTTTGATTTACAACCTGATTTTCAAATGAGTATACATTTTTCCTCCAAACTCCGAATTGAGCGTGGTCGGTGGTGTTGGAAAGCTGACTTCTTGAAATTTAATATGAAATTTGAATCAATCCAATATGATATCTGTGCACAAAGTTATGAAGATTCAAATATTAGAGTTGTTTTTTACCCCATTATTGCATCTTACTCTTATTTTCCTATAAAAACCAAAAACTACATCAAAGTACCACTAATTCTAATCAAACACCAACATAAACATAGGTTAAAGGACATATAGAATGTATAATTCATGTGTAGGTCATATGGCTTATGAGTAATTGAGGTGATTATGTTATGGTTTATTGTATGGTAAAAGAGCATGCTTGTAGGAGTAAGCCTTCAACTCTACATGGATGAATTAAACTAAGTAGGGTATGTGATATTGTTGCACATGTTGATAATGACACATGTTGATATTGAAATTATATCATGACGAAATCCTGGTGAATAAGCATGTTTCCGGCAAAGTTATAATATTGTGAACTATGAGATGTGCTCTTTTATGTCAAGTATGATTTTATCGAGAATTGTGATTTGAAATAGGATTTAAGAATTCATTTAATGTCTTATGAGGTTATGTCAAAGCATATTGCCATGTGATTAGAATGTGCATGAACACACACATATTTGAGAGTTTATCATGATATTGTAGTTGATATATGCTTTGATTATGATGCATGAGGGGATGGATTGGGAGCACGTTCCATGTGTTGGAACCCACGTAGGATTGCTCACAGATGTACCATGATAGCATGCATCATGTATCGGACTTCATGGATGAAGTTTTATCGTTGTTTAAACGAAATTGATCGATTGTATGCAATGTGTGAGATTGTATGCTGGATTAATCGATCGATGGATTAATTGAAACTTGGTTGGTTCGAAAGGACATGTTTTCGATTACGTTCCCTCCTAGAACAGGTTCACTCCCCGGGTTGAGTCTTGATTGAGATATATGGGGGGCGAATTGTGTACTTGCCTTGTGGAGATTATTGAGAAGTAAAAAACCGGACACTGAGCACCCGGGTGGTATGCTTTTGTGCACCAGCTACCATGTGTTCTAGTTTCTCTTCGTGAGATTCGGGCTCTCCCCCACCGTAGGAGACTACCCTGGGCGAACACACCTGCTCTAGTTTCTCTTCGTGAGATTTGGGCATCCTTGGCCAGGATTGTCCAGGGCGAGCAGCACTTGGGATTGACAATCCCCTTGTTCCTGTGTAGGAACCAGACCATGATATGCCTTCATGGCCTTGATTGTGTCCCGCCTTAGTGGCAGATTGTGTTAATCCTTGATGGAGGCATTCACTATTGTGATGATACATGCTTATTGCGATGTTATGCATGCTTATACCATGTGTTGGTTATTTTGGACATGCAGGGTGAATTTATGAGATATGAATGCATGATTATGCCATCTGTTAGTTACTTTGGATATGCAGGGTGAATTTATGAGATATGAATGCATGATTATGCCATCTGTTAGTTACTTTGGATATGCAGGGTGAATTTATGAGATATGAATGCATGATTAGATGGAAGTATGTAGATGAGATATCATGTTGCAGGATAATGTGTTATGAATGCATGATATGGAAGTATGTGAATGAGATATGGTTATGCAGGTTTATGTGTTATACATGCATGACTAGATAATGGGATAATCATGTCGATTATGGATTTTCAGCTATGTTATGATGCCTTGTGATTTTTTATTATTGTCAATTATACAAAACCATTACTGAGTTTTATACTCACCCCTCTTTTCTTGTTTTGTTTTGGGGCTGCGTGGTGCGACACGCAGACAGACATGATCCTCTATTTGAGGAGCGATCGCAGAGAGAGCGGGATTGGGTGTGGATGCCTTGGACTTGATTAGTTTATCTTTTGGAGTTGTTATATTTGGTATGTTGAGACTTGTAGACCCTTTTGATTCGAGCTGGTGTGTTGGCTCAAAATAGTACTTGTGGGTTTGATGACTTGTCGACTTATTTTGAGTTAAGCTCTACCTTTATTCCTCTTATTTACTCTTGCACAAAACTATTTTTACGTAACTCTGTTAGTGAGACTACCCGTATGAGAGGCATAAGTCTTCCGCTATATCTCCTTAACGTCGCCCCCGTGTGCCGGTTCGACTCTTGGACCGGATTCAGTTCAGATCGGGCAGTGCTCGGGGCGTGACAAAGTTTTTGGTATCAGAGCAACTTTTGTTCAAGAGTAAATATTGAGTGAAAGACAAGTCTTATGGGTTAAGGGTTGTGAGATAATCAAGGTTTAGACTAACTAGTGATGTGATTTCCGTTAGTTGTTTGTTTAATTGTTGCTTGTTTGCTTGATTATGTGTTTTTGGTTGTTTGGTGGCTTTGTACCATTGCATGTGTATACGCCTTCGTCCTCTCGGCGGGCGGAGGAGTATGTGGAGGAGATCCCTATGGTGATTGAAGGGAGGTGTTGCATGTCGATTTGATCTTACTACCCATAATCGACTTCGATGTGATCTTGGGCATGGACATGATGACCAAGTTCCATGTGCATGTAGACTGCCGAGGGAGGAAAGTGAATTTTGGGTTGCCAGGAGCTAAACCTTTTACCTTTCAAGGGGTGAAGCATCCGAGTGACAAGTTGTTGGCCTCATCTTTCAAGGCCAAGAAGTGGATCGATATGGGATGCGAAGCCTTTCTTGTTAGTGTTACGGGGTTGAATATGGAGCTACCTGCCTTGGATTCCATTCGTGTTGTGGCGGAATTTTCTGATGTCTTCCCTGGTGATTTGAAGGGTTTGCCATCGGAGAGGGAGATAGAATTCTGCATTGATCTTATTCCAGGCACTACTCATATTTCTAAGGCTCCCTATCATATGGCTCCAACCGAACTGAAAGAGCTTAAGGCTCAGCTGCAAGATCTAATGGATAAGGGGTATATCTGGCCTAGTGTATCTAATGGATAAGGGGTATATCTGGCCTAGTGTATCTCCTTGGGGTGCGCCGGTCTTGTTTGTGCGGAAGAAGGATGGTTCCCTACGGTTGTGTATCGACTACTGAATGCTTAATCAGGTAACCATCATGAACAAGTACCCTTTACCTCGGATTGACGATTTGTTTGATCAGTTGCAGCAGGCTTATGTTTTCTCTAAGATTGATCTAAGATCAGGTTATCACCAACTTTGGATCCGTCCCGATGATGTGGCGAAGACGGCTTTCCGCACTCGATATTGTCATTATGAGTTCTTAGTGATGCCGTTTGGTCTTACTAATGCACCAACCTTATTTATGGACTTGACGAACCGAGTCTTTCGGCCATATCTTGACCGATTTGTGATTATATTTGTGGATGACATCCTAATCTATTCTGCCAATGAGGAAGAGCATGAGACGCACTTGAGGATTATCTTGCGGACTTTACGGGAGCAGACATCACATTAATCATATTCATCTAGACTTCATAACATCAGTCTTTCTAGAGGATAATTGCAAATATAGCATGTCAGGCAATCATACGATTCATTTAATCATGTAAAATCATTCAATCATGCAAATAGTCTTCAAAGGAATATATTTTTTTATCATTGAAAACAAATCACAGCCAACCAATTGTGTATCCTATGATTTATTCATAAGGAAAACATGGATCTATATGATCATTAGCTTTCTTACCTCAAATCCGATAAGTAGAAGCCTTTAATCCTTCTCTTTCTTCTCCAACCTTTAAGCCCTAATTTCACTTGCCTCCTTCAACCTTTAAGGCGTGCAAAGAATGACATTAAATGAGTTAAATCCCTTTTATATTCAAAAATTAGGTTCAATTAGGTTTTAGAGTTGCACGAACAAAACTACCCTTGAACTATAGACTCATGCTCATAGACACATTTTCATGTCGATGCCAATGTGTCGATGTTACAAAATTTTAATTCTAAGTATTTTCAACTTACAATTTTTCTGGATGTTACATTTATACTTTATTGCAAGGAAGTTATTAACATATGCCTCAGACTCGCACTTCGCAATGGACTGGGCAATCCAAGCAATTCAATTGAGATCCCATGGTGCAAGTTTATTAAGCGGTGACGAAAACCAGCTTGCTCGTTTTTTAATGTATGATGTCAGATCAAAATCTGATGACCTGAAACAACTTGCCACACGGCAAAGTGCATGAGCTAATGCTCATACTAATAGGACTCTTATGGTAATGGAAGAGGTTGCCAAATTTGAATCTTTTTATAATACTCCCTCTGTCCAGAATTATTATCACCATAAGGATTAAAGATTTTGAGAATGAACTAAAATTAGTTCATTTTTAAAAAAATTTAGTGTGATAATAATTTGGGATGGAGGGAGTAACAAAATAAATTTGTATTTCCTCATAATTTGCAAAATCGGATTTGGAGAGATAGGCTTGGGCCAATTTTCAGGGCTCATCTCATTTTGGAATTCAGACTCATCTCATTATGAAGGAGAAGACCCGAACTGATTTTGTGACATGAAAAAGGAGATCTGACATTCTTTGGCCAATTTTCAGGACTCATCTATCTCATTATGGAAGAGAAGACCCGAACTGCTTTTGTGACATGAAAAAGGAGAGCTGACATTCTTTTGCACGTTTTGGAATTCAGACTCTTCTGTCAACATGCCCCCCCAAATCGATCGTTTTATGAAAATTGACCTTTTAGGTGGTGTACCTGTAATTCGGCTAGGTTGGTGTCACTGCCATCCCTTGGCCCTCACTATCTGAAAACATATCATATCCCAATCCTCACATTACCTTCTAACACTCACTAAATTTGACAAATTTGGTTCATACACCTGTGATGATTAGGATAAAACTTTCAAGAATTGTGTTACTCTTACCTTAAGTAACATTATAATGTATAGACTCCAAAAGGTTTACCCCTAATGTGTATAAAGCCATTTTCCACGTAAAGCGAGAATACCGTGTGATAGGATTTATTTAAGGAGAAGCAGCTTTGTATCGAAAGCCTCTTTGACAACCCAAATGTGTTCTTAATACACTTGTGACCTGTGGTTATTCTTGCAAGAATCATGTACTTAAGGGCTTATGGAAAACCAATTATTTGTGAGGTCGGGTAATTCAGAAACAGTTTAATCTTTTTAATGCACTACCCGGTTGTTATTTTGTTGACAACTGTATGAGCTTAGCATTTTTTAGCAAGTGATTAGTGTAATTCTATATTCCTATATCCTCATAATTGTGAGTCTTTTACAA
Source organism: Houttuynia cordata (assembly GCA_039654745.1). Lineage (NCBI taxonomy): Eukaryota > Viridiplantae > Streptophyta > Magnoliopsida > Piperales > Saururaceae > Houttuynia > Houttuynia cordata. The sequence continues at coordinate 8,525,109 of CM077512.1, forward strand.
GAAAATCATCCTTGTGTGTGTTAGCACTAATGTATACTTCCTCCATCCCATGTCAATAGTCACATTCAAGAAAAAACCTCATATTAATCCTATTTCATGATATCCCTCATACAGTACGTACCTAGTGGCTAGTAAAAAGAAATAGGATGGAGTCAAATGATTAAATATTGGCTTCCCTCCGTCCCACTTTAATAGTTTTGATTTCTTTAAATGAACTAAGTTCATTCAAATAGGAGCATTAATGTGGGATGGAGGGGGTAATTTTTTCTTCAATGGGACTGTCAAAATGGGATGGATTTGGTAAATACTACTCCCTCCTAGCAAACAATGTAAAAAATAAAGGACTTGGGATTTCTCATCAACCTTCAGATCTCAATCTATCAGCACAATGCATATACCAAATAGCAACAATCGTAAAATGTAATTTTCTTTTAAGGCTAGTTGCCAAAAAAAAATCCTTTTCATGAGGATGTAATCCATATTATCAATCCTCCCAACTACGACCGAAATCTGTCACCAACCGTTTGGATCGTGAAAAATCAGAAACATCCACTCCCAAAAATTCACAAACCAAGTAGATTTTTCAACGTGGATGTTTCTGATTTTTCAATATCCAAACAGCCCCTAAAACTATATCTAACAACATTTTATGATTAAGCTAAAAAATCATGGAGTATGAATAGACATCATTGTACAGTTTTAGTGTACTGGTTTGCCCTAACACTACCAATCGAATCCTGTTTATATGAGCCCTTCCTCATGTGCACCTGCATGAGCCAACACGATCAAGGCTGTCAAATTTCAATCCACCACCGGCGGCGACCGCCTTTGATACCGGCAAAACACCAGTTTGAACCACCGAGCACCATCAGATCTTAGTCCGACGTCCCCATTGTCTCGGCTCATACAAACACGCGTGAGCTCGGCCTCATATTAAGTTTTCCCCCTACCATTTCCCCTTGTATATAAGCCCCCAGCAATTCTTTGGTGTACTTAGGGGCCTGTTAAGGATTAACAGAGACTTATCATTAGGAGACAACTAATCAAACTCCTAATCCGACAGAGTAAAGACGGCCCAGCTCCAAGACAACCCCTAACGGCTCACTAACGGCGCCGTCAGACCAAAGACAATAACAGCCCACCTTCCCTCCCCCGCCATCAAAGTCGTCCACCCTCCCTTCCTCTCCACCACCGCCACCATGATCCAGAGCCTCCTCCCTCCGCCGCCCCGCTCGCCGGAATCCTCCGCCGCCACCACCACCACCACCACCAAGCCCCCCCGCCACCCCACCCCAGAGCCCTCCTCCTCCGAGCCCCCCTCCAAGCGCCCCAACCTCACCCCCTCTCCCACCTCCGACGCCGACGATCACCACCCTCCTTCCTCCAAGGCCGACGAACCGTCTGGTGACGTCAAATACGCCGGAGGAGATGGCTTCAGGCTTCTTGGTCTCCTCCTCCAGTGCGCCGAGGCCGTGTCGATGGACAACCTCGACGAGGCAGCCGACTTGCTCCCCGAGCTCGCCGAGCTATCTTCTCCGTTTGGCTCATCGCCGGAGCGCGTCGCTGCTTATTTCTTCGCTGCGCTCCATGCGCGTATTGTGTCGTCGTTCCTGTCGGCCTATCACCCGCTGTCGACGCCGCACTTCCACCAGAAGATCTCCGCCGCCTTCCAGGCGTACAATTCAATCAGTCCCTTGGTCAAGTTCTCGCAATTCACCGCCAACCAGGCCATCTTTCAGGCGCTATCCGGCCGGGACCGCGTCCACCTTGTCGACCTCGACGTCATGCAGGGCCTCCAGTGGCCGGGCCTCTTCCACATTCTCGCCTCCCGCGGCCGGAAATTCCTCTCCGTGCGACTCACCGGCCTCGGCTCCTCCATGGACATGCTCCGGGCGACCGGCTCCAGGTTGTCCGACTTCGCCGCCTCCCTGAACCTCCCCTTTGAGTTCTGTCCGGTGGAGGGCAAGGCCGGGTCCATGTCTGACACGGACCAGTTTTCCCGCAGAGCAGGGGAGGCACTAGTGGTGCATTGGCTGCAACATTCCTTGTATGATGTTACAGGATCAGATGCTGGTGTAGTGAGGCTCCTCAAGGCCATCAGGCCAGATCTGATCACCATGGTGGAGCAAGACCTCGGCCACGGGGGGCCGTTCCTCGGGCGGTTCGTGGAGGCGCTGCACTACTACTCGGCTTTGTTCGACGCGGTCGGGGAGGGGCAGGGAGCGGAGAGCTGGGAGAGGCACCTAGTGGAGAGGCAGCTTCTAGGGGTGGAGATACGGAACATTGTGGCGGTCGGGGGCCCGAAGAGGACCGGCGAAGTGAAGGTGGAACGGTGGGGGGACGAGCTTCGGCGGGCCGGCTTCGGGGTGGTGCCGCTCGGAGGGGGGAGTCCGGCGGCCCAGCAGGCGAGCTTGCTGCTGGGGATGTTCCCATGGAAGGGGTATACACTTGTGGAGGAAGGTGGATGCCTCAAGCTGGGGTGGAAGGACCTCTCTTTGCTCACTGCCTCTGCTTGGCAGCCAGTGGACATGGCAGACTAGAGGGTTGGACTTGGATGTGCTGCTTCTGCAACATAAGCAGCAGTTGGATCATGTCCCAAGGCATGGATTCAAGATTGGTTCTTTGGATGGATCATGGTATAGTTCAGTTTCAACTTTCAATGCAATTGTGTTCAAACATGAAGCAGGAGATCAATGTTCATTTGGTGATTTACTTTGGAGTTATTGAGAGAGAAATTTGGATTAATGGTCCACAATTTTGTAATGTGAGGGGGTATATGAGGATTATAGTATGTAAATGAATGTAGAATGTAGCATGTGTGTAAAATATTGAATTCATTCTATACATTGTATGACCTCATTGCTTCCTCTGAATTTTACGGTTGATCTTATCCAACCCGGATTTATCATATTCATTGGGTGTCATGACAATGCTAGTATAATGGATTGAAACCTAGATCATGCTAAGGGCACATTTGCTGCCACTTTGCGATATGGGAGACACAGCTTTCCCTCATTCTTACTTCATGTTGCAATTAAAAATTCAATGTCTTGGTGTTCAAGCTCCGAGACAAGAAAGAATCCATATATTAAATGGATCGTTAATCGATTAAGATTTGTATGACGACCTTAACAACCAGGCAACCTCAACAAGACAACTCTTCTCTTTATAGTTGTTAATTGAAGTAGGACAGAAGTCACATCAAATTCAATATTCTTTCTTCTGAATTTGACTCCATTATTGGGCTTTGGCGTGATCTTCGGTGCTTCCAATGGACTAACCCCACCCCCCCAATGCAGCCAAGATGAATTCTGGGGACATTGAAAGAAAGGAGAAGACAATGATAGATTATTCTTGAAGAGCAGAGGCCCACTTAAAAAAGGGAACAGAAAAGCTCACGGAAAGGAACAAAAGAGCCAGCCACCTTTAGGCCGTCTGATTGTCCTTGGCTTCAATAGCTTGTGGTTTCCACTCAGACACTATAGATGCTGCTTGGTTTCTGTTTGTCTTGACAAGGTGTACTGTATTCACATTCACAACAGAGTTGCTTCAAAATCTGCTCAATATGAAGCCCATGTGAGATTGATTTCACGAAGTCAAAGTAAGGGGCCGTTTGGGGCGTGATAAAAACCAAACATCCACCGTGGATAATCCACTTTCAGGTGGATTTTTTGAATTTATTCACTATCCAGCTGAAACACGTCAGGAGGTGTTTCAGCTGGATAGTGGATAAATTCAAAAAATCCACCTGAAAGTGGATTATCCACGGTGGATGTTTGGTTTTTATCACGCCCCAAACGGCCCCTAAATGAGATGAATCTCAGTGAACTGTCTAGCAGTAGAACACATATCTCCTGGTATCACAGAACTACCCAGTGAAGAAGAACAATGCAGTGAAGAATATTATGATATAAAAGCCATTCACCGAACTTCCTAACTTTTGAGAAATCTGCACCTTCAAATTACAAACAATTTTGTTTTTTCCTTTTTTCTTTCATCCAAAGAGTACAACAATGCTGAAGAACTCCAACATTGTAGCCACACTCATTCAGGAATTCAATTCAACCTGTAAACCGATACTCCTCTGACATGGTAGCTGTGTCAAAATTTTGAAAAACATGTCATTATTTCTTCATATTTCTAGACTGCTACTTCATTTCCCTTTTAGGACAGCTCCACAAAGTATTGGCCTTCTTCCTCCTCACCAGAAAAGGTTCTATAAAAGGCTATCTAATCCAATGGTCGGTATCTCAATAAATAATGGTTTGTGCAGGACGGAGGTAAGCACAAAGAGATCCTTTATGGGGTATAAAAATCGGGCAACTTGCCACCACTTTTTGCTGTATTTACAAAGGAAGAACTTGCTTTTCTCCCAGAAGTGCACAGCACTTAGCCTTTGCTGCCTTCCAACTATCCATGGGCTTCAGCAGAAACTGCTCACCTATAACATGCAAAACAGATCCAAAGCCTGCTAGCTGGAAGAGGAAGTTAAGCAAACAGTTGCTCAGCATGCCAAGTCACATGGTGACAGATGGTGGCCAGATGTCGAAAGTCACGGAGATTGATTCCTGCAAACATAGAAGAAAATGCAAGCTTCTATTAATGGTCAAATGATAGCATGGTGGACTGCAATGTTCAATTGAGCCAGAAAAAGTTGAGGCCATTTCTTTGTTTCTATGAAAAAAATTCGCTTCTTTCCTGCCTACTTTCCAAGGGTTATGGGACAAATCAGGTCTTCCTTCTAGTTTTGCACGTTGACAATGCAAGAAAGGAAAAAGATGTTGCCAAACTCCTAAGAACATCACAAAATGCTGAAAGTTTTCATCCTAACTTTGAGAGCTGTCTCAAGGAAATCTTAAGAACAAAACATATGATGTAATGGGCGTTCAAAATGTGATAACAATTTGAACAGGGAATTTACAGTTAATTGAATGTTGACTGGCCTGTCCAGGTTCGATCAGATTTTCCATATCTTGTGATGCTGTCCAACCAGGTTCATAAGCTTCAAGAAATCCTAGCTTCGCCTTGTTTGGTAGGTCATGAGGGTGAACAAAGGGGACGCCTGGAGGCCAACCAATTTCCATTCTGACATTCTCACATGGGCTATCCAATGATCTTATATGACCTTCACATTCCTTGAGATTGCAAAACCTCAGCTTGATGCCTTTCTTATCCGCAATATCCTGGACCCGTTCCTTGAGAACCCTTTGAGCCTCACGCCGCAGCCTCTTTGAAGGAGGCAGAGGCTTACACTTAGTATTGCTCTTCCTCCTCTTCAACAAGGGTTTGAAAGAACCTGCATGAATTTGAAGGCCACCTGAGATTAATTTCGAAAATACAGAATGGAGATGCAATCAAATTAATCCACATGATAAATGCTGAACTTTATAGATTCAATTTTAAGAAAGTGATCTCTAGAACTCAACCCACTAATCACTCTTCCAGTCGGATCTAAGAAAAACAAAAACAAAATTACTACTGGTTCAGCCTATTAGTGTGTGAAAGTGAAAATATCCATTTACAAGTTAGGATGCTGACCTACCATCTTGGGCTGCTGGAAAAGCATAGTTTTGGAAATTTTGCCTAGAGAAAAGCTGTTCAGTAGGGTGAGGCTTCTGCATGAAATCGTCTACTTGCACTGGGAGCTGGAACTGGGCTTCTACCCCATGGCCTGCTGCTCTCATTTCTGAACAGCTTAAACTTGCCATGGACCTTGGCATAAGCTTAAATGCCAACGAACACCTTCCATATATGTTCCCTTGCAGATTACCTGTTTCTGTTCTGTGGAGAGCTGGACTAACATATCCAGCAGTTGCCTGGTAGAGTGCAAGCCCAGGGTAGACCACTGCTTCTTGTGGTCCAAGGTCACCATCAACAAGCACCCATCTACCATGAAAATCCCTTATGTGTAAACCTGCTCTATCGGACTTAACCAGTGTTATCAAACTCTTGTCCATCTGGTGCTCATGATCAGAGTACAAATCTATTTGCCCATCATCTTGGCCTGTCAAGCCATGGTGATGGTTCCCTTGAAAAGATGGTCTTGAGTGGCAACAAACAGACAAGACTGAGGAAGAGATCTCATGATTCCTCAGAGGAACGTTGTCAAGTATCTCAGTGAATGGAAAGCTACGTAAATTCAATGAAAAGCTTACGGCATCCAGGATCTCTCTAGCTGCCTTTCCCAGTAATGCAAATATATCAGGTAAGCCCGCAGGAGGGAGTTCCATTGTGTTGGTAGGCTCCATTGGTGTGAGGCCAGGACGAAAATCATAATTTTCTTGCCAAAGTTGTGGATCTGCATAGTAACCAGAAGTCCTACACCACTCACGAGAGTCAACAGTTGGAACCATATCTGGAGATGGATATGCTCTTTGATGAAAAAATAGACGAGCTGATTCGAGACCAGACCTTAGGAGTGCTCCATCATTGGAAGAAAATTGGATGATTACGGCAGAATATTGTGCTAGGGACTGGGAGAGGGTGGACACAGAGATTTTATAGGAATCGGAAGGGAGGCCTTCCGTGGCTACGAGATCACATAGCCTCACACGACCAAGAGATGGCAGGCCAGTGGCTGCCATACTTCCAGTTAGAGTGTATTGCAGTTGAGTGCAAAACCTGGTTAGCCTGCATAGTCGTTTGAAACAAGAATTAAAGATTTTATCAAAGTAGAAAGAAGCTGTCGAAAGTAAAGTTACAGGTCAAATAAGCCATAAATAAGTAGACAAACAAGCATTGTTCTAAAAGAGAAAGCATTTGCTAACAGCATAAATTAAAATTCAAAATAGATTATATGTGTAACATCTCTACATAGACGGAAATAATGTAAAACATTATTCCATATTTTTGTTGCTGTTCTGCCAGCTAACACGCAGTTAACCCCCTTGAAGTTTTCATAGAACCATAGACAAGATGAAATGCTGTGAAAGTGCTTTAAAACAATACCAGAAAACTGAGGTGATTTTTGTTATGGACCCATCTTCACAATAAATGAAACAGTTCTACAAGCTGCAAATCTATTTGCATATATTACATACCCAACCTGAAAACAGAGGTAATTTGAAGAAAACAAAGTGACACAAACTTAACTCTCTTGCTGGTCAGAAAGTGTGTAAGTTAACATAACAGATTCACTTTCCTCATCTAATTCTTTTAAAACTATGAAAGTATTAGTACTCCCTCTGTCCTAATTTAAGAGTCTTCATTAGAAAACTAAAGTGAACTAAAATTAGTTCAATTGGATTGACAAATGTGGACTTTCAAAGTAGGATGAAGGGAGTATTTGACAACAGCTCAAAAATTTTGTTGTTTCAACAACCTCTTAGCAAGATGATGCTGGAACTGAACTTCAGCCCCTCTATTGCTGTTCGCAAACAGCATGTTTGAGATTTGAAAAGGCCTGACTGCTTGTTCTCAGGATAACCAGTTTCCACAAGTCTCTTCATGCATAATTCACTCAAAGCACATTCAGATTAGTTAAACTACCATATGTGATGCCTTGCCATTCTTCTCATTAAGCCAAAATTATAGCACCTTAACCCAGCAGATTAGCAACCAATAAAGTAACTTGTTTCCACCATCCTGTTCCATCCGATTCCAATTTCAAGTTCATTATGGATCTTTGTAAAGCCAAAGAATTCGTTCAAGTTGCTTCCACCATATCACTTAGAGAGCAGGAATCACTCTCTTTCTACCCTATCACATCAACCTTAATCTCACAATGTTTAGTCGCACATTCAGATAAAATAACTCAGCATGCTTTCGCAAATCATCGTTATGTTCGAAACGTTATTAACAAGAACTCGCAACCAAATCACCAACATTTAGCTCTTCAAAAGCACAATCATGACTGTTCCAGCTGCCAAGCCCAAGATGCCAATGTTCTAACAATGTCTAAACTTTGCAGAAACTCCCTATGCAATTAACAGCAGCACTAACACCCATCTCATACACAAAAAATCGAATCTGCATATCCAGCAGCATGCAAGTCATACGTATTAGCCTTAAACAATCTTCTAAATCAGAACCTCTATTAACATCACAAGATCCATCTTTGGCACCATTTCCTCATCAACAACTCCCATGAAATAAAGAAAACTTTAAAATTTAAGCCCAAAAAATCCAAAACAACAACTCACAAATACAACTCACTTCAAAGTAAAAACATGATTTTTTTCTATGTTAGACAACCAAGTCTTGGAATCAGAGAACTAACCTCGGAGCGCCGGAAATGAGCTCCAAGAATCGGTTTTGAATGCATCAATCGCTAGAGATAGCAAAAAACCCAATTGCGTGATGAGAATCCATGGATTCGAAGTGATCGAATTGGAGCGACGGTGAAGAAGCTGTGGCTCGCCGATGAACTACCCGAAAGGGTAGTCCAGCGGCATCTATTGGAATGGGCCCCGTGTGAGAGCCTTCTGGGCCCAAGGATTTGAATGAAGCCCATGGGTCATTGATGGACCCTTATACATTGTGGGCCACTTCAAATTTTCGTCCAGGAAATGGAAATAGGCTCGTTTGAAGATAAATAAATATCCGAAATGGTGGAAGGAATGAGAAATTATTGGGTGTTCCTAGAGCAATACTCCAGGAAGCCTGGGAGCCGTCGATCCTACACATGCTATAGGCGTGCGCTCCTACTGACTGGGGCCGGCACCGTCGATTCTGGAGATCTACGATTCTTATAAAGGCGGCAATAAAAAGTGGTGTGATCCAACGGTTGTATCCAATTTCTCTACAATGGAATTTGGTGTACAGCCATATTTTTAGTGGACACTGAAAGTGGGCCTTGCATACACCTTCTTTAATGCCTAATAAATACCCGTTACTCCACCAAGTATGAGTTTGGTGTACAAATTCAGTGTAGCATTATCATGTTTCACCAAACTTCCCCAATGTATGTAATTAGTTTGTTTTACAAGAGGTTCATACCCTTATACATGAGAAGCCCACTTAATATACTCCCTCCGTCCAATGAAGCATGTTTGCATTTGAAAGTGAGTTAAATTTTTTGGACTCAAGGTTCATACCAGAAAACACCCTGCCCTCCTTCCATGTTTTTAGTTGTAAAGAAGCAAATTCAGCCATGTTATGATGGACCCATATTTTTCAAATGCAGACACACTTCATTGGATGAAGGGAATATTACTTGAGATTTATGATTAACACATATGGTCCCTAGCATATGTAAAGTGGAAAACATAATACCTTGTGGTCGTTCTGTTATAGTCCCTGTATCCAATGAAGCTCATCTGCATTACAAATTGAAGGAAATTTATAAAAAATCAAAGTTTCTCTCCCTCTCCCCATGGTTTTGCCCTCGAGAGAGCAAAAACTCAGGCATATAATGTTGGACCTGTCTTTTTTTTTTCAAATCAAGACGATCTTCATCTAACGGAGAATAATACTTTCATCTTTCAAAAGAAGTGTGTTGACTGAGGTCAAGAGATAGTAAGCCATCCACGTGGGGCCATTTAACTTGAGTTACACATGGATGAATGGTTTTAGATAACACTTCCTCTGTCCCATATTAAATGTGCTATTTGGTTTGTTGCACTAAAAGAACTTTAGTTTGGCGTGGGCTTTTTACATATTACCTGGCGCCAAGTATGGTTTTATCATATTACCTGGTTTTTCTCGTGACTTCTCATATGACCTGAAATCGGCATCTAGAGTACCGAAAATGCCCTTCTTTTACGTTTTTATGCATTTTATATCCGAAATGCTTCATTCTTCCCAAAATTAACGATTTACAGGATCATCAAGTTGGGGAAGAAGATATTCCGGCAAAGATCCATCCATAATCGCAGTTCAAACCATCGCCGGCGCCGTCCAACCCGAAAAAAAAAATTTCATGCCAAAAAACTGTAAAAACAGCGGAAAAGACGAAAAAAAAATCTATGATGAATGGATTTTGATGTAAGAGCAGTGGGAAAGCCCTCCCAACTACAAAAATTAAGATCTACATGTAAAGAAACACATATAAAGATCACTCATTGGTGTTCGACTGCTCCTGGACATGAAACAAAAGGATAAAAATGGGCAAAAACGTGAAATACTCGTCGGTAAGCGACAATTTCCATTTATATATCTTTCTGTGATACTAATGAGATAGAAAAGGAGGAAAAATAAGGAAGAACGAAAAAAAAATGGGCAAAAACGGATAAAAAATGAGCAAGTTATGACATTTTGAAGATTGTCATTTATCGTGTTGTCGACGACACGACTTGATTCAAGTAGTGTACTATGCAACACGACTTGAATCCAAGTCGTGTCGTCGACAATCTTCAAAATGTCAATCTTCAAAATGTCATAACTTGTCACGCCCCGAAATCCCACACCTCGATCGGAGTGCGGAAGCCAATCAAAGATATACATTTGGAGGTAGAGATCCCGGGCGCGAGACCGAACAGTTGATTTCACCACCAATTACGATCATTTCAAAAGGATGTGTAATCGGTCATGCCCATAATCAGTGCAATACAAATACAAACATTAATGAATACTATGGAATGGAAATTTACTTAATAAGACTGATAATAATCCATTTAAGAAAGTCAAATCAAATAAACCTATAAATCTATGGCACACAATTGCCATTAAATGTCATAAGCATCAAATAAGCAAAGCAAATAATATAAACTCTAAGTCTTCACGGCTCCTGCGACCGCTTCACTACTGCAACTTCCTGATCTCAATTTCTATTTGCGCCTGCATCAGAGGATGCATGAGTATTTCATAGAAACACTCAGTAGGATGTAAAAACCCACTGAATTAGGACAAACAATATGAATAGGATAAGAATAACAAAGGTTTATGAAGATGCCGCAACATCTGGACTAAAACAAGGATTTATACACCTGAAAGGTTAGTCGATAATAATTCCAACCCGCAAGTAGGGAAACAACAATAAGGCTCCTACTACACATATGAGTAAGGAGGGAATGATAATCATATTAAAAAGCTCCAGACATTAAAAGTGAAATGGTACAATTTCTGCTCGCTGAACCGATCACCCGCAAGTGACTATACCAGAACCACCCTAGGGGTCCTCTTTTTGGAACCCTGCCATGCGTCTAGGATGCTGGCCCCACCAGTGCTTACGGACACGATGGGCGGAGACTGAAGACCTTCCGTAATGTCAACAATCTAACGTACGTATGTTGCCTCTTTTTGGGCAGTGTGGAACCGCAGTACCACAAATATTAGTGACCCCGCAAGATCAAGCAATGGCATAATTTGAGCATACTATGAATCCACTTCCGGAGAGAGTCCCGCAAGACCTCTAGTGGAGGAATCAATCAAATAATCATGATGAATAACAATTCAAAGAAATAGAGGCCGCAACGCTCTAACCACATAAGGTATCAATCACCGGAATAGACTCTCATACGGAGTATAAGTAGAAACGTCACACAAAGAGAATAACACAATCCATACATACGTTCATGCTCAGCCCTAGATGGAAGTTCATATAGGTCTTATTGAAATATATAAATCAGAGACAAGGTATTAATGAATTCCAGATGATTTGGATTCCAAATGGAACCTCAAACCGACACAAACGCTTTATCTTCAAATACACGCTTACGGTTTTCTTAACATAGGTATTACCCATCTATCATATTAACCATAACCCAACCTTACTGTGATAATCATAAGGATATAGTCTAGTATTAGTTACTAGCACATCATATCATCTTCACATCTTATTAAGTGGTTTTACTTAAGTACATAGTATTTTCACTTAGATTCTGCTCACTGTCTTATGCACAACAGTCCCCTTCCGGCGGCTCCCAGACACTATACAGTTAAGGTTATCTTCTGAAATTTTTACTGAGAATACCCTTGTAGGTCTAGTTTCTAACCCCACGGGTTTTATATTTTTCTGATATCATATGAATTAGTTATGAATTATTTACTGTCGACTGTCCGTGCAGAAACAGTTCTGGCCGAAAGTGAAACACATGATTAAACTTTAATATTCTTATTCCGAACCACTTATAGATGATAATTTACTCATGATAGATGATAGTACTCCCCTCCTAGATTAATTACAGATCCTGAAATTAACTAGAATTACCAAAAGATTCCCTTTTATCATGTTTCTTCCCATATAACACAATCTTAGACCAAATATCTTTCAATTAAGTCGATTTAAGCAAAACGATCATTAAAGCATAAGACTCAATCATTAGACATCATAATCAAAGCAATATCAGAACTTTTATCTTCTGTAAAATTAATAAAGCATCCAACTTTGATCTGATTTACCATCTAGACATGAAGCATGAAGGCATATATGCATGTATCGCAATACACATGGAAAACAAGACATAAATCATTAATCCCGCAAGATTCAAAGCAATACTCCAAGGAAATCAGTAAGAACACTCATCATATAATGTGAGAAAAGAATAAGAAGAGAGGGAAAAACCATCCTACTCTTTATCACCAAAAGACGTCGCCTTTCTACGCGATGTTCGTCTCCTCCACTTCCTTCAAAGCTTCCCGATCCAAGCTCTTGAGCAATTCCCACTAGAAGAGGTCTTCTAAGAGAGGGATGAACGTGGGAAGGAGAGGGGAAAGCCTCTGGACGTTCTAGGGTTTAGTTTTCAAAAGCACAAGCCTAGACTCTATGGGTTTATATAGGGTTTTTAGAAGATCTTTGCCCAATCAATTCTACCATATCTTGGGCACTTTCCACCAATGGGAGAGTCCCTAAATCACCCTAGGAACGTGCAATACAAGTCTAGTTAGGATATGACATCTTTCCCAATCAAATCCGCCTCAAAATTAGGTTAGAATTCGCCAAACCGCAACTGGCGATCGATCGTGCAATACGGCGATCGATCGTGCAATACGGCGATCGATCGTCCTGCGCTGTTTACAAACTGCACGATGGCGCCGATCGTAGCCGATCGAAGCCGATCGATCGTGTTCCATAAGCCGATCGATCGTTTTCAGCGCGATCGATCGTGTTTATTCAATTTCCCATATCTTTTTACTCCGAACTCCAAATCACACAAAATTGGTGTCGTTGGAAAGCTCTTCTCACCAACTTTATTTTAAACAAAGCACCACACAGTCAAATCAATCATTAAGAGGGTCAAATTTTAGTTTTAAGATACTTACTAATTTTTCGGATGTTACATAACTTGCTCATTTTTTATCCGTTTTTGCCCATTTTTTTTGGTTCTTCCTTATTTTTCCTCCTCTTCCACCTCATTAGTATCATAGAAATATATAGAATGGAAAAATAAGAAAAAATAATAAGAAAGAAGAAAGTGAAATGATAAAAATGGGCAAAAACGTGAAATACTTGTCGGCGAGCGACAAGTTCCATTTATATATCTTTCTATGATACTAATGAGGTGGAAGAGGAGGAAAAATAAGGAAGAACGAAAAAAAATGGGCAAAAATGGATAAAAAATGAGCAAGTTATGACATTTTGAAGATTGTCATTTATCGTGTTGTCGACGACACGACTTGAATCAAGTCGTGTCGTCGACAATCTTCAAAATGTCAATCTTCAAAATATCATAACTTGCTCATTTTTTATCCGTTTTTGCCCATTTTTTTTGTTCTTCATTATTTTTCTTTCTCTTCCACCTCATTAGTATCATAGAAATATATAGGATGGAAAAAGAAGAAAAAATAATAAGAAAGAAGAAAGTGAAATGATAAAAATGGGCAAAAACGTGAAATACTTGTCGGCGAGCGACAAGTTCCATTTATATATCTTTCTATGATACTAATGAGGTGGAAGAGGAGGAAAAATAAGGAAGAACGAAAAAAAAATGGGCAAAAACGGATAAAAAATGAGCAAGTTATGACATTTTGAAGATTGTCATTTATCGTGTTGTCGACGACACGACTAGGATTCAAGTCGTGTTGCATAGTACACGACTTGAATCAAGTCGTGTCGTCGACAATCTTCAAAATGTCAATCTTCAAAATGTCATAACTTGCTCATTTTTTATCCGTTTTTGCCCATTTTTTTTTTGTTCTTCCTTATTTTTCCTCCTCTTCCACCTCATTAGTATCATAGAAAGATATAGGATGGAAAAAGAAGAAAAAATAATAAGAAAGAAGAAAGTGAAATGATAAAAATGGGCAAAAACGTGAAATACTTGTCGGCGAGCGACAAGTTCCATTTATATATCTTTCTGTGATACTAATGAGGTGGAAGAGGAGGAAGAACGAAAAAAAAATGGGCAAAAACGGATAAAAAATGAGCAAGTTATGACATTTTGAAGATTGTCATTTATCGTATTGTCGACGACACGACTTGATTCAAGTCGTGTTATATGCAACACGAATTGGATTCAAGTCGTGTTGCATATAACACGACTTGGATTCAAGTCGTGTTGCATAGTACACGACTTGAATCAAGTCGTGTCGTCGACAATCTTCAAAATGTCAATCTTCAAAATGTCATAACTTGCTCATTTTTTATCCGTTTTTGCCCTTTTTTTTTATTCTTCCTTATTTTTCCTCCTCTTCCACTTCATTAGTATCATAGAAAGATATAGGATGGAAAAAGAAGAAAAAATAATAAGAAAGAAGAAAGTGAAATGATAAAAATGGGCAAAAATGTGAAATACTTGTCGGCGAGCGACAAGTTCCATTTATATATCTTTCTGTGATACTAATGAGGTGGAAGAGGAGGAAAAATAAAGAAGAATGAAAAAAAAAATGGGCAAAAACGGATAAAAAATGAGCAAGTTATGACATTTTGAAGATTGTCATTTATCGTGTTGTCGACGACACGACTTGATTCAAGTCGTGTACTATGCAACACGACTTGAACACGAATTGGATTCAAGTCGTGTTGCATAGTACACGACTTGAATCAAGTCGTGTCGTCGACAACACGATAAATGACAATCTTCAAAATGTCATAACTTGCTCATTTTTTATCCGTTTTTGTCCATTTTTTTTCGTTCTTCCTTATTTTGCATAGTACACGACTTGAATCAAGTCGTGTCGTCGACAACACGATAAATGACAATCTTCAAAATGTCATAACTTGCTCATTTTTTATCCGTTTTTGCCCATTTTTTTTCGTTCTTCCTTATTTTTCATCCTCTTCCACCTCATTAGTATCACAGAAAGATATATAAATGGAACTTGTCACTCTCCAACGAGTATTTCACATTTTTGCTCATTTTTATCCTTTTGTTTCATGTCCAGGAGCAGTCGAACACCAATGGGTGATCTTTATATGTGTTTCTTTACATGTAGATCTTAATTTTTATAGTTGGGAGGGCTTTCCCACTGCTCTTACATCAAAATCCATTCATCATAGATTTTTTTTTCGTCTTTCCCGCTATTTTTACAATTTTTTGGCATGAATTTTTTTTTTTTTGGGTTGGACGGCGCTGGCGATGGTTTGAACTGCGATTATGGATGGATCTTTGCCGGAATATCTTCTTCCCCAACTTGATGATCCTGTAAATCGTTAATTTTGGGAAGAATGAAGCATTTCGGATACAAAATGCATAAAACGTAAAAGAAGGGCATTTTCGGTACTCTAGGTGCCGATTCCAGGTCATATGAGAAGTCACGAGAAAAACCAGGTAATATGATAAAACCATACTTGGCGCCAGGTAATATGTAAAAAGCCCGTTTGGCGTAGAAAACTAAATAGGACATTCATATGGGAAAGAGGAAGAGGGATTTTTGGCGACTTAGGGACTAGATCATGTTTCTAAACTTAGTGACCTAGGGACTTTTTATGACATGTTTCATTTAATTTTATCCTTAATTATGTCTTTGACTTCTTTCTTTTAAGAATTTTTAATTTAATGCCTCCTTGAAATTTTTCTTGTTTTAATAAATTTCAACCAATGTCTGCATTCTATTTAAAGGAAAAATATGCAAAATTAATATTCCGTCTCATACTAGTAGTCGCATTTGGGAAAAAACTTGGCTAGATTAGCAGTCCCATATCATGTTATCCTTCTCATAATAATAATAGTTAGTGATGGAGTAAATTGGCTTAGTGGATAGAGTGAAAAAATTAGTGGCTTTACTTTCTTAAATATCACCTTTTTTTTCTTACCGGGACTATTGATATGGAATGGAGGAGTATAACGATTAGGGATCAACCATGTGATCTCAACCTACCAAAAGATGTTGAAACATAAAGATTTTATGGTGCCATATGATCATTCTTTTTGGGGGGGAAAATTCTTTGAACATCAATTGTTACTCAGTAGTACTTAATTTAATTGTTTTTGGTGTCTAATTATATGTTAAACATAAGTTGTCATTTTTTCTTAATTGCGTAGGTGTCCGTGTCCTTAGAACCAGACTAGAAAAGGCGAAGAGTATTAGCGATTAGGAGCGCCACCACCAATCCCCTCGGGCACATACAAAACCCATACAGCATTGACTCAGGTTCCTGAAGCGTGGTCCTGGCCATCCCACCATTTAAGTTAGTATTTTTATGAATTTACTGCACTGGGGCAGAAATTCATAAAGGAAGTAACTCTCCCTGAAAGAAGACATTTTTTTTTCATCTATGTAAGTTACTAACACAAAACCTTCTAATTATGAGATGTAAAAACTGGAGATGATGGCATCAACCACCTTCCAAATTGCTTCATTCAAGATAATGATGCTCAGACAAGCATAATCACATCATACTTGCATGGACAAAGATGGAAAGGTGGGGCCTAGGGCACTTATATCCTGTCATTGTAAATGTATAATTATGTCTGGTGCAGACACTAATCAAATGATCCTAACGACTATATAAAATTATAGGAAACTCTATTCTTGGTAATTAAAAACGAAAATAATAGAACATAAGTGCTAACCAGATTCATCAGAAATTTGTACAAAGATGTGAGGAATCAGAAATAAATTAAGATGGCATATATACCTGTGACATTTTAAAGGAATAAATTTGAAAAAACTATATATATATATATATATATATATATATATATATATATATATATATATATATATATATATATATATATATATATATATATATATATGCTGGTAGCTGTGAAATTAATACTGGATTTTTATATTGGTAAAGTAATAGTGATTTTTATTTTTGAAAAAACTTGTTGTCCCTTAGTTCATATATTTTAGTTTGATAAAACTTTGTACCAAAAAAAAAAGGTTGACAGAACATAATCCTTAAAGCACCATTATATCCAGACTCCAGATTCTAAATCTTTTCATTCAAAATCATACTTCACAAAAGGGAGAGATGTGATGTTTTCCTCTTATCATTGCTATGGTGTTATCCTATGCAATCAAACTTCATGCATTATGATGTCTAGATAATGTATTAATGTTTGCTAACCACCTTGAAAATTGACATGAGTAGGTTCATTCCTTTGCAGTGAAGGGCAAGAAAAATTATAATGTTGCAAAACACTTAATCAAACTACAAGCCTTTCCTTCAGAAAGCAGTACGTGTTGCTAGACTAAAAGCTGAATGGGCTAATTGTTTGGCTTTTTTGCCAACAGTTTTTTTGTTGGTTTTAGCATGTTGCATGGCTTGACTAGTATGAAGCATCTAATATATATATTCTTGTCATTCATCCTAAAAATGAAAAAGTAGTAAATTCTTTGTTTGGAGAGCTCTTGCATTTGGAATGTTTTGAAAAATTTTAACTTCAAGGATCCTCAACAAGGATCCAAATGGGTAACATGTGAGCTACCAATAACCAAGTCTACAAAAGGTGTGGTCCTTTCTTAATAGTCTTGTCCACATGTCGTTGTTTGTCAACCATTTGACACCAAAGACATGGGAACCGCCCAAAGCTAAAGACAAAAGCATGCCCTCAGCTGATTCCACCACCCTGGCCATCTCCATATTTATATCTTGATAGAAAAGAAAAGTATTAGTTTTTGCTGCAAATAATCTCAGACAGAAGGGGGAGAGAGAAAGCTGGTGTCATTATCAATAGCTGTAAGAATGGACCAAACCTACCATCAGCTAGACCCCCACATGGCTCCAATGCAAGGGGTTTGTGACATCCATAGAGTGATGAAAGAGGTCACGAGGATAGGTCTATCTACAACATGCATGCCTCGTGCTTTTATGCTTTTATTGTCACTGTAACAACTTGAGCCTTAATTCCTAGTTGCCCTTCTCTCTCTCTCTTGCCCTCTTCTCCTTCTTCTTCTATCTATATACCTGGTTAATTTGGAAGCTAAGTTGTGCAAAGCTCTCCATCTTCAACTTCCCGGTTTGTTGGTTTGAGAGGTTGAAGCTGCCAGCATGATCTGGTCACTGCAATCTTCTTTTGGTCACAATTAATGGCAACCTGTTAGGCTACTAAGTTCTCTAGTCCAAGAAGTAGGAGAGACACAAAGGAAGGAATGGATGATTGAATGGATTGATTTGAGTAGATGAAGGCCATGCCTAGTAGAACGAAGAATTAAGGGCGAAGAAATGAATTAAGGGTGAAGAGATGGAAGGATTAAGTTTTAGAGAAGCCCAAATAGAGAAACTTGAGGGTTTATAGTGGTTTTAGGGGTTTGTTTTGATCAGATCATGTTGCGGTTTCAATCATTCAATTACCAGCAAGATATCTTCAAACCTCCTTATTGAAGGCGCCTTGCTCGCAGAATCTTATCTCCATATGAATCATTCTTTGAGGTATCTTCTATAACTTGAACAATTTTGAAATTATATCTATTTTCATATACAGCTGTTTTGAAGCCAAACTTTTTGTAGTTTCTTGTTTCTTGTCAAAAAAAATGGACTAGAGCACATTTTTTCAGAAATGTCCATGCATACACCAGTACATGACCACAATATAATAAGCTATACTAAGTATCGGAAGACTAGTTTTTGAAGTCATTTGATAAGGTTTTACAAGGTCCTAAACATGTAAAGATGGACACTTTGAATCAAAATTATTAACATAATAAAGTTTTCCCAAATGAAGTAGTTTTAGTTCATGTTGGAAAATCTTATGTCAATAATGATTCCGGAGGAGGGAATACTGTATTTTTACTTAAATAGACAATTTTATATAAGAAATCAAAGGGAAGAAACATACTTGTTGTGACAGGTACCAAAGCTAACATTAAATGGTTAAATACCAGAGGCATTAATAAAGAAGGGCCTTAAATATATGTAACCTTATAAGGGAATAGTACAACAAACTGAGCAAGCAAAAGGACAATGCCCAAGGAAAGGGATAAGATCAGTTCAAGAAGATTGCAAGTGTAGCAAGTAGTAATATATGAGTTCATCATTAAAAGAAAAGGAATATACGTGCCAGGTATGAAATTCAGGCCACTTCGAGACATTGTTCTTCTTTCTTGTACAGATAGTAAATGATAAAGCTGCAGTGCATGCAAAAGCCTAACAGGTCAGATATTATGTCCTTGCATGCACCATTCTCCCTATTTGCATAGAGATGTTTATTTTTCCGTTGTAGGGCAGAAATCAGGATAACGTAATTCTCAGCCAACAGAAGAACTTCCAAGGGAAGTTTTTTCGATGCTGTGGACCACCTGCTCTTAGTGGGACAATCATAAGTTGAATGTCTGAAGTATGAGACAAAAGCCACGAGAGAAAAGGTTAGGCCAGAGGGGGACCCGTACTCACTTCCACACAATTAGGGTTTTCTTTGCTTACCATGATCTATTCATAGCTGCTGCAGATATACATCCTTAGGTGTCCAGACTATGGTTGATGCTCTTGCCATTTGAAGTCTGTGAAATACTTAAATTGTACGTCATATAATATAATTAGAGAAGTTGTTTACAATTCTAAAAATGGTTGACACAAAACTAGCTAGAATGGAGGCGTAAGATACATTTTGCCGACTTCAAACTGTTGAGCAAAGGCGCTAGATTATGATGAGTTTACAATTCTCACTTCCTATGCCTATCATGGGTATTGGATGAAATTATCTTTTGTTTACAAATACTTGTGTATTATTGTGAAACCAAATTTGTTCTGCAATCAATATTGTACTAGTTTTCAGCCTTCAATAATTTAAAAGCTTCATGCATATGATGTAATGGAAAATGATGACGATCCAAAGAATAGGTCGAAAAACCATCCAACTGTGACATGACAGGTCTTGGTTGGAGAGCTTTGTTGGAAGTGGTTCATATAAACTTCCAACATAATACAGGAGTTATTTGCGGATACTGATAACTATACACCAACTTTGTACATCAGACTCATATATCGGTGTTATTGTTGGACAGTGAAAGTGGAGCATGTGAGTCCCGCTTTTCACCAATGGGTTTGATGTACAAATTCGGTGTAGGATTATCATTTTAGTTTGCGATAAGGGAAGGAAAACAATAAATAACGTTATCATGGACATTCTCAGATCGGATGCTCTTCCCCATAATCAAGGCCCTTTTTTCTCTATTTAATATTAGAAAATAAAATTTGATAAAAAAAGTTGATAAAAAATTGCAAGTCTAATGTACAGATACCGACAGGTATGCCTTATATACGGCAATTGGGCATGTGGCAATGTCTCAAGAGCAATAAGATAAACGGATGAAGTCAATGTTGCTGGTAGCGTTGGTTCAGATTTCATTTCCTAACTAGAACATTATTTAGATTATGACCTGTCAATATAAGTTTTCTTTCGCAATTGTTATTCTCTGATATGGTGAAGAATCACAATTCTTGAAGGAACTTGACTTAATTGCCTCTTTAACATTGATGAAACCTTTACAAGGTAAATATAGTTTTTTACTGGCTTTATGCAAGATATATACTCTATGTACATCTCATTCTCCACAACATAGCTTGTTCTTAGTAGTGCTATTATGGTGAAGAGTACTTCTTCAAGTAGCATTCAGATAGGTTAGCACAAACTGTTGGATAAGCTTTCATTAAGAACTTTCTTTTTTTACTTTCGTACATGAAGGATCTAACTGCCATGTGAAACAGCAGCATAATAAAGATACATATAATCTTCTTATTATAGTTGTATGTATAATGTACTCTCTTATCAATTACTCCGTCCGTCCATACTAGCTCATTATTAGGCTGAAGCACGGCCAAGTCAAGCCCAGTTGATCCCGTTTATATCCTGGCAAAAAAGAAAAAAACAATACAACTCTTGAAGAGCTTATTTTTAATTGCACACCTGAGTTATCATTCAGAAATCTTCTCAACAGCTCATTTTATATTGCTTAATTGTCCATTTTTTTGGCTAAAATGCTTGAACGTAGAGAAACGAAGATAAATGTAGATTGCCGTCAATGGTCACCATGAGAAGACAATTTCCTGTAATTGCAGCAAGAAGGAAGTGCGCCATTGATAGGCACGTCATGGCCACAGCCTTTCCAAGCTTGACAAATTAATTGGAGTTTGTTTTCAGCAAAAACATGGATGGGAAGTGTATCAGTTTGCTAATCTTGCGAGGAAACAAGGAGCCATCTTCACGAGCCTATACAGTGGAGAGCCCATGTGAATGTCCTGTCTGTCTTCCTTGTCTGTGGGGGGGCATAAAGGAGAAGTATACACATTGCAAATACTGGGTGGTAGATAAGGATTTAATGATTTAAAGTCTACATTTACCTAATCCACATTTGCATTATCATCTTTAATTTCAACCATCTTTTTGCTTTAAAAGCCAAGACATCTCCAACCTTTCATTGGTTAACAACCACTCATTGTAAGCAGATTACATAAAGAAAAGCCTATTGTCCATAGTCCACATGCGTTTCACAAAAATGTACTTTCCACCTCCATTAGCTAGCTTTTCTGTTGGCCTAAAGCAGTCTTAATTACTTCAAACACATGCATATCTTTGAATGATCATATGCCACTGGGCTCACCTTCACCTTATCAACCCAACATGCTCCACTGATCCAGCAACCATCTCAAGAATCTCATCTGTTAAAAATTATAGCTGAATGAAACTTGGACCAGCCATGGCCTCTTATCACTGAGAAACTTGGTATCTAAACTTGTGTGATTAGTACTGATTGGCCATCATCTGAAAATGCAAAGATTTCCTTTTAAAAGGAAACTCTTGAACAGGTGGCTTTTTTGAGTTGTCACTTTCAGTGACTTTTGCTTTGACTCTCTCCTTAACAGCCTTTCATCTTCAAGTTCACTAAACACAGTTTTTCTTTACTGAGACGTTACCATCATACGTTCAAAGGGGCCTACTCTTGTGACGTGCGCAAACCTTTGAAACAGCAACCTGGGTCCTTGCCAATAGAAATAGAAAATTAACCAGACCTTAAATGGGACCTATTCCTGACAAGTTTCTGATGAGCCAGGCTCATTTTTGGCCCTTGGCTGTTGATCAGGCTTTCAGCAAGTTTTCAGGCGTTATCAACCACTAAAACATCCTTACTTGTATCATTCAGAGTTTTAGAAGGCTCATAAAACTGGTCCTCTTATGTCAAGAACCTGTCAATTATCAAACAAATAACTACCAGAGCATCTCTGTTCTCCTTCAAGTAGGTAGGACGACTCCTTTTGTCATACATCCTACATTACTTCATTTGAGTATCCAACAAATGGTGGATATATAACCCTGCTCCAGAAATAGGTACTGGATAGGACCATTTCATGTACATGGGGAAGGAGAACCCACATATGAATACAAAATTTCTCCTACAACGCTATGCTTTCCATGTCTATTCATCAAATCATCCCGAAGTCAAATGAACAGAATATGTGCATTGTGCATAATTTTTAAACTATCTTTGGTAATTGTGAGTGGAACCAGTCAGCTACTATATTATACTTCAAATTGGCAAAATCTTCTCATAAACCGCATAGTTGGATCCAAGTGAATCGCCAGCCTCCAACTTACATTCAAGGAGACATGGAAAATTAAGAGAATTATTACATTCCAACCTGCCTAGTACAGACATGATTAATACCATCTTACCGTTTGCATTCTCAGTCAACTAGGACTTTTCAAAGTTCAAAAAGGAAGATAAAGAATAACAATGAGCATTTAAACCTTAATGAGCTTTGGAACCATGGAATGCAAATCTACCAAGGTACATGCAAGGTCTATTACATATTCTTTCTTCCGGATCACTAAGACACACTGCACGGTTTTACTTGACAGCATGCCAGATGTGACAAAAGTTCAAATTTGGGGCACCAAATCATAACAGGCGGAGGGAAGACCCCGGCCATTTCCCACACTTCGACTTCATATAAGCACTGGGAAATCCATGGTGATCATTTAACACCTGATATCCAAAGCACAGCTAGCTGTAGGACTAACAACATTTCAAAACCAGTTCAGCACCTCCCAAAGATTGGTCCAGATTTCTGGTGAGATGTAAGGGCCTAAAAAAAACTAAAGTAATGATAAAATCCTACGTACCTACTCTGATTTTTCGGTGCTCAAACTGCCATCTGATCTTTGTCTCTTTGGTTCCCGTTCTCCCAAATGTAAAGAAACGCACAGGTCTTCTTCTTCATCTGTGGAGTTTCTCAGTGCTGAAAGGTTTTTGGATGAACCCACTTCCTGGTACTGTTGATTTGGAGATTTGGCAATGAAGCTGGGGATGAACTGCAACTCTACATTTGGTGCAGTTTCTACTCTGTCCAATTGAAACTCTGCATGGCTGAAAGGCTGGTTCATCCCAGAGCCTGATGTTCCATCTATGGGAAGTTGCTGGATGTTGAGATCATACAGTTCTTCTGTTTTCTCCTTGGGCAGTATTCCATCTTCTGGAGATGATTCCCCAACTGTAGAGTCAACAGCCGCAGCAGAGGCACTTCGTTGCTCTTGCACAGCTTCTGTTAAGCATCACATGAAAAAATTAGGCTCTTTGCAGAAGGATGGGAGCGGAGCAGAGCCACATGTACTTTAAGGCAGGGTAGAGAGAATACAAGATCAGGAAAATTGGTATTGCAAGTGAACTAGATACTGGCATTTTAAGAACCAAGGCATGACTCAAAATTCAAGATAAAAATCCTAGAGTTCACGTCTCAATTTTTATGGACGTCAACAAGGTTCTGTACAAACTATATACACCAATATGAGCTCATAGAATTGTAAAACATAGATGTCAGACAGAGAATGTTATGGTGCTATTTTGCCAGCCATTTCCCCGGCTCACCTTGAAGACCTTCAGCTGTTGTGATGAGATCAAGCTCAAGAAGGTCAAGAAGCCGCCCAAGGTCAACTCCACTAGTCCAGTTCTCAGGCCCATGACCACTCTTTAACTTCAATCGCCCCCGGTTAGCAGTGCCACCCCATATGATGCCAATGGGTCTTGGTTTCTCACCATTCTGTCCTGTTAGTAGAATGAGACTTCCACTGTCGCCTTCCAAATCAAATGTTTGTTGATTTTCACCAACAACAAGAAAATCAGTGAAGAAGCAGATGCCTTTTTCGTCATTATATTCCAGAGCATATGCCATAACAGTCCCAGTTGTTAAACCTGAACTTCGGCCAACCTTTATAACTTGTCTACCAATCAGGTCATTGATTGGAGATTGCAAGTTAATACACATTACTTCTCCAATTTCTCCCATACCTTTTACTAATGTAGTCACATGGGAGATGTCAAAATCATCAGCAAAGGGAATGAAGGCACCATCAGCTCGAACAAACGTTTCTGCAAGCACTACCATGTCAGAGACCAAGTCCCCCAAAAGATTAAGCTGATAGAGAAATGACCCAACGACGGGTATCAGCGACACCAACAATCAGAAGATATCACATGCAGGTGTCACATACAGAATACTATTAAAGGAACATGCAAACAAAAAGGTCGTGAACTGAAACCAGGATCTCTCAGGTTTGCTATCATTTTAGGGAGATAGAGACCAAGTACTCGCATGAAAAGTATTCAATGGCTCTCCACATGCAATTAGGTAGTAAGAAATTCAGGGATAAATACTATAGCCTTTAAACAATTAACTGCCATAGTCTGCATATGCAACCGTCCCCTCTTCAGAGGGTTGCGTCAGGAAGGGCATCCGGCATAAAAACTTGCCACTATGTTTCTTTGTATGGATTTTGTACCACTTTGATTCCGATCAAAGTCAAATGCGGTATATAATCCATGCCGCCTACCCCAGATAGCTGGGATAAATCGTATGATGATGATGATGATGAGTCTGCATATGCAATATGATCACAAATTTATCCCATTTATGTGGAGGTGCCTCCTACCAAACAACTACCTTTCATCCTAAACAGCTAGTGGAAATTATAACTAATTATACAAGAGTAGCGATAAAAAAATACATAAAAGAGCAGATACATTTTAACCTTTGCCCAAATACTTTACAACTAGCTCGGAGCATACATTACTAGTATAGCAGATTGCTCGTTAATTAATAGTCCCTCGTCCCATATATGTTGTCTCCATTTGAGGGAAGCCCATTTGTTGACCTTTTTACTCCATTCACTAACCAACCCTTTGTACTCAAACCATTAATTAATATGACAAGGAAAACATGAACTAGGACAATTAATATGTGACAAGTTCTTTTCAAATCCAGACAATTAATATGGGACAGAGGGAGTATATCAAGCACCCATAAGCTTTTTGTGACATACATGCAATAAAGATATGCAGGGATGATACAGGAAACTGACATCAAAATTATTATAAGTAACCTTTACAACAAGTCAGAGTGCATACATCACATAAATAACGCCATATCATCCTTTGTCTATGCAAGTTTCATACTTCAGGTGCTACATTTGCAATATATATTTCTTAACAGTAGCAACAGCAAAAATATTACCTGGGTTTGTTCCTGCAAATATCCCATACCAAAGATCATCTGTAATGAATGATGTTGCCCTCTCTACTGCACCAAGGTACACGCCAGGTCCTAGATTTGGTGGCAGAGGATGAAACATCTTCTGGTTTGGGTAGTCCAAATCCACAGCAACATGACGATTTGTAAGGAAACCCACTTGTCGGTTGCCAGTCTTGCTCCTTACAATGGCGCCTAAGGTCCCATATGTCTCCTGGCTTGCCACCTACACATGCAATCAAGTGCAAGGCCTTTTTATGTGTCCTCCGGTAATGCATTAGTTGGCAATCACAAATAGGACTAACACATTTACACGAACATACATGCATGGCACTACAGGACTAACAGTTCGTAAAGCTGGAAGATCATTCATGTACTTTCATAATCATAATCAAGTAGCGCTTTCTCCCAACTATTTGGGGTCGGCGACATGGATCTTACTCCTCCACTCAGGCCTATTCAGGTACTTTGACAGACAGATTTAACTGGACACTTAAAATGCATTTATAGCATTAAAAAGAATGAAATAGACAGCACTCAGATTGGGAAGCTTCATCACAATCTTAATTTTTAACTTAATTCTGGAGGCATATATTGGCCACTGAAGATTAATCAATAGATTGAACGATACCTTCAAAATATCAATCAGGATACATCATCATATACCTTAGGAAGCTCTGATAACTGTACACTGGTTTAGACATACA
This sequence comes from Houttuynia cordata, assembly GCA_039654745.1. NCBI lineage: Eukaryota > Viridiplantae > Streptophyta > Magnoliopsida > Piperales > Saururaceae > Houttuynia > Houttuynia cordata. The sequence goes on from CM077512.1 coordinate 8,551,542, forward strand.
CCAGTGTTTTTACTCAACAGTCAACGTGGGCCTCACATGGTCCACTTTTTTTACTGTTCAGCTAACGCCCGCCACATCACCTGTGTATGTCTACATCAGTGTAGCATTATCATTCCCTACACCTTATATCAGCTTCAGGTCGACGGCATGCTTTCTTACCACATTTGACTCATTGAATAGAAAATGATGGTATAAAACCAAGCAAAGAAAACATAGTAGAATGTTTTCATCATACATAGTAGAACGATGGTAAGACGCACGACCTTCCTGACACAACCTTCTTAAGTGGGGACAATGAGATGAAGCTTTAACAACATCTCCATCATACACCTTTCATATTATGTGGATTGGCTTCACGAGATGGTGAGTTTAACATGAAATTTTGCCTTGGTCATCTTTCAGCTGGTATTAGCATAACCAGCCTGCTTTTACATGGAAGCATGACAATAAGGATACATGAAGCAAACAGTAAGGTATACCCTTCCTTTGGGAGTCAATTTTTTTTTACATTTTCGGAAGTCAAACTAAATAATTGAAAAAACAGTAGAAAATCGCATGTCCTCATTTGCTAACCTCTATCAATTAATTTGCATAGATTTTTCGCAATGAATTAGGAAAAAGAAGTCAACAAATCTTGAAGAAGCAACAATATAAAGAAATATGGAGGAGGCCCATGCGAGCTCTCAATTTGTTGGCCCCTTAAAGTTTCCCTGGTGGGACTTCCACATACCATTGACATGGGCCCTAATATTGTGGTCCCACTCAAACGCGTGGCCTTCATTTAAATTTGTCAATTCATAAATGACAACTATTGATTTGAAGCCAAAAAGGCTATTCATATTTCAGATAAAGAGGCTCACAAGTCCAAATAAGTGTGTGCCCCTTATCAAATATATATGCTGCACACCTTGAAGATCCCATTCCAGGGAACCTGTGGTACCCATAAGGCAAGAGCTAGCATAGGACCTCATATGCCACATGCTAGCGCTTGCATGAGATCAATCTTTTATATTGAATTAATTGAGGGTAATTACCTGAGAACCTGAACCAATACATGGATCACTTCCACGTAAGCCATCCACAAGTTCAGAGTACAATTGTTCCTTTGGAGTTGGCGCAGGTGCACCATAATATGAGAATTCCACAACATCCACATCGCACCATACACCTCCTGGCCCCTAATAATACATCAAAACGGGGCTTTATTCAATATACTCTGTGACCGCAGTTGAAATAGAAAAGATTAATTCATATTCATATAATATCATAAAGAACATAAAAAGCGATGATATATTCCATAAGCCAGAACTGGCACCTTATGACCAAACAAAAGGAGTGGCAAGCATAAAAATAATTGTGCCATAATGATCTAATTTTCCACCTCCAAACCATTCCATAACTTAAAAAAACAAAACATTGCAACAAGATCTTTATTTAAATTTTAATTTTCACAATAACACCCATCATACACTCCTCATCTTCTATTTAGTTTTATGAAGCCATCATCTGCCATATTCAGATCAGATACGACCACTATGACACCTACATTTTGCTTTCGCATCCTTTTTAAAAAAGCAATAGGTAATCACTGGAGGTGTGTTTCTCAGCTCAACTTTTCTGAGATTTTAAAGTAAAATTAGAATTCAGTTAAGATATGAAAAATTGGACCCACTTCAGCATCCCACTGACTGTCTTTTGCAAACTAAAGCAAAATATGAACTTCAAGTCAAAATTATTTTTCTCACCAGAAGGTGTGAAGGCAAACACTGGATATCATTAAGCCATTGCCGATGTACTTTTCGAGCAACAAATACAAGAATGGCTGGTATATCAGTCAAAATCCCCTTTCTAATCCGAAAACCAATGGCTGTTCCAAGACTATAACGGCGCAGTATCTTACTGTGAAATGCTCTTATTGTCATCAATTCTAGCAAAGTGGCAGCCTGTTGCCCTTTTGGCAAACTATCCAAGGTTTCAGGCAGAACGTCTTTTTGGAGGTTACCAAAGTAATTTGCACGACCTTCTGCACCACTCAATCGATTACTCGTAGGCCACGAGAAGTAGGCTGCATTACTTTCAGAGTGTTGACCACCAGAAGCAAATGGTTGGAGTGATGGACTGGAGTTGTGCTGATTTGGTCGATCACAGAATGTTCTTTCAAGATCCAAAACAGATTCCTCAGATTGGGTTGATCGCGAGTGGTGAGCCTGCATGTCAAGATATAGAGTTTTTCCCATTCCGTGGTAACCTACATGGCACTGGTAATAGAACTTATCACACGAATGACATTAGGAGCACTATAATCTGAGACAAACAACAAACCAAGAGTGCAAATGACATGCTAAGATTAATGAACCATCAATGAAAATTTTTAAATTACAATGAGTAAGTGTTTCTCCGACCCCAAATAGTTGGGAAAAGGCGCTATTTGATTATTTGATTATGATACAATGGGTAAGTGTGAGTTTCAAAGAGAAGGAGGCAAAACAGGGAAAAGACCGCAGCAACACTTTTTTTTATCTCTGGAGCAGACATTGCTCAGAAAACTGTATGCTCAAACTTAAATTTATGTTAGAAGATAAGATCTAAAGGTGGAAAGCAAAGGAGATCTCTTTTCTAGCAGCATTTTGGGAGGAAAAGGAACAAAACAACGACGAAAACTAATAGCTCACTAAGGGAGTAAGTTAAACAAGGTCAATACTATGAGTGTGTCATTGACATTTAGATCGAGTGAGGAAGGTGACACAGAGTTGCGTTTGTGTATGTGTGTGTTTGGCAAATTTCTTCTCGAAACAACAAGAAGAAAGTGAAGTACATCGGTTGGGAGAAGACAAGCTGTAGAAACACATTCACAACCTAAACTAACAGCCACATAGACCACCGAACTTCAAAACAGAAGGAAGATCCTAAAGCAAAGTAAATAAAAAACAAAATGGGAGCATATTTAGATGGCTAGTTTCTACAACTAGTCAACTAGGTATATAAAGTAAAAAACGATCATTAAAGACAAATACCATGGTAACCATCGGACAACCTCAAATGGGGCAATCTAAGAGAGAGATACAGAATAGAAGAGATAACCTAATAAATGAATTTCACCACGGAAACCTAGACAATACACATGATCAAATCAAACCTCCAACGCAAAGCAATCACCTCCAGAAGATAAGCATGGTCGTCAAGTGCAGAAAAATGGGAAAAAAGAGGAAATACCTCAAAAATTCCCATCAAGTCTGCATTTTTGTGGGACTTCCTGGAAAATTGTGACCAACTTACAAGGATAGAGGAAAAAGAACCAAGAGCACTTAGATGACAGTGAAAAATGCAAGAAAAGATACAGAGTGTAAAGATTGATTTTACATAGATTCTAAAACCCTCCTCACACAAGCATCAGCAACTCAAGCAGAAGCAAGCATTCACATAAAAGTATGCATACAAAAACATGAAAGATGAAAGACAAAGATCAGATAGACCCATAAACGAAAATGATCCCACCTTACTCAGCACATTGAGAGGCCACTAAACAAGCTAAAATCAACCAAAAATCCAATCTTTGGCAAGTTTTCCAGCAGAAGCACCCATGACCAAGGCAGTTGCTGAGTTGGGTACTGCTGAATATCACTCAATTAACTGAGAAGCCACTAAAAACACTAGTACCAAGCAAAAAAATTCAATCTTTGGAAGATATTCAAGGAGACGCACCTATCACTTATCAGGAGGGCAGGTGCTCAGGTAGGCAGTGATGAATCCAGGTCCCCTTTGACAGGTTTCTAAAGCTAGAAAAGCTTTATTTCCCTGGCTGCCCATTTGACAGATCTGAGGAGGAATCTATTGAGGCAGCAGCAGCTTGCAGAGATTTGTATTGTAGCTCTCACCTATGGTCTGCTGGTCTAATGGGTGTTTCCTCCATCAGCCCTCCTTTCATATCTGTTTTCTGATCACTTTTTTTATTGGGTACAAATACAATGTGTTTTTTTTGGTACATTTCACTTTTTTATTTCATTAGTCAACTGATAGAACTTGTAGTTGCCAAACATAAACTTGTCTAAAACATACGGACAGAATGTAGCCAAAAAATAATATTGATAGAATGTTTGAAAAAAAATATATTAAAAATTTAGCCAATAAAAGAAGGAGAATACTGATTAGTTCGAATTCTGAAAATCTGGTTCAAGCTCGGCTCGCACGACCATACATTCTTTGCTTGGGCTCGGCTCATTAGTATTTTCCAGACCTTGGCTTGAATTTTTTTCCTTTGATTTTGCAACTCAAAAATTAGGTGGTCTGGTAACTAAAATTTTTACTATTAGATTTAAAAATATATTAACATATGGAGTAACTCGTAATAGTACCCTTTTTTTACTTTAAATGATGTAAGCGTTCTAAGGCCTAAATTAACCGTTTTATTAGGGTTTTGAATACTATAAAGTAGATAATTTACACTTTCTTTTCTATATTCAAGAGACTTGAGTTATGACTCACACTAGTAGGCTAATAACATATATTTACCACAAAATAAAACAACATACCAATATATTTGTTGTATTTATAAACAAATAAAGATAGTATTGACATCTCTTTAGTATTTAATATATATCAAACTAATAAAATATATATATATAATTATACTTATATCTATCTACTCTATATACATAAACATAAGCACACTAATATATTTATTGTATATTTATATTTATAAAATGATAACGAGTCAAGCCCAAGCCAATTTTGAGTCTAGCTGAGTAGTAACATGAGCTGTATCATTGTGCCGGGCGAGCACAAGCCGAGCTTGTCATGAACCGACCTAAGACTCAAGCTGATCCGAGTCAGATCAGTTCGCGAGCGGGCTCAACTTGTTAGCACCCTTAGTACTGATTGAACAACAGCCCCGTAGGCTGTAGCCATATGCTGTTTTGTTTTTTGATACATTTTATTGCTACAATTCGCCATATGAGAATTTTGTTTGCTCTTGATTAGACATATTATTTTTTTTATTATGATTAGTCAGAAGATGTTGCCATACCAAACGAGTATTCACAAACCAAAGATACATACAAGCAAATATACATAATATATTGGGAATATATAGGGATGAGTTTACATGAGATCGTTCTCATATATAAGGAGCATGAGGCCAATCTTTATTACCGTTAGATTCCGATCGGAGGGTGGATATCAAATCAGTGGGTAGGTGAGTGTGTCACATCAAGGAGTGGGTGAGATCATTATAGATATTTGTAGCTGTCAGATCAAGATCCAACAGCTACGATTCAAAGTGGCCTCATATAAGCAATATGAGAGCGATCTCATTTAAACTTTTCCCTAAGTATAATGTGTGACATGCAGATAGGCGTTGGATTGAGATTCGATAGCGTATAGGCAGAGGGTGGGTGATTAAACCTGCATGTCCGTTATGTTAATGCTAACTGTTGGATCAACCTCCGACGTCTGCATGCCAATGCATATGAGCTGTTGTGCACAGGGATGGAGCCAAGGGGCTAGTAGAGGCCATGGCCTCCCTTGCCTTTAAAAATTAATTATATCCTTTCAGATACATCCCCTTTTGTCAATCATCCTTTCATAGTTTTAAAACAAGGCCACATGGCCCCAATACTTCTTAGCTTTTCCTTCATTTGGGAAGAAGGTTCCCCCAGATCCCCTTTTCCAGTCCCTCGGGACTCAAAGTTTGGTACATTCTGCCTAATGTTGATCACAAAGTCATGGGTCATGACCTTCGGAGCTTTCAAACTCAAACTACAAATCATGTCCAATTGGCATGAGCTTTCTTGTATGTACCAAAAAAAATTGTTATGGACTTCATAAAAAGAAACTGACATGGGCTGAATTGAAGAGTTCCAGGTGGGTTGGCTTAAACTATGGCGAATGGTTTGATGCCTTCGACATGGCTGCGCCGCTACGTACATAAACCCAACCCTGCAGAAAGGAAGCCAAGTTTCATGAGGACTCTTATAGCTTTATATAAATCATGTATACCAATGTCAAACATCCTCTCGTATCTCCATCACAGTAACTTGGTGCGGTTATCCTTGTTTGCAAGGAGGAGAGCCAGATGTGTGTTGTTATTTTCATTTACTTTTTTTATATATGCCAGTTTGTCTACTACTTTGGCACTCTCAAATATCCTAGCTTGTTTTATATTTAGTTCTGTCTTTTCTCTATCCCACATATGAGTCATTGTGTCTTGACGCTCTAAAAGTGCACATTGCCTTCTTCTATGAAGTTTTTGGACTTGGATACAAGCGAAAACCATATTTTCCTAAGGTATTTTTTACCAATGTTATCTAAGTTTGTTTTTTGCAGGATAAGGGTCACATACCCTTTTGTGTGCCAATGAGATTAGATAATTGAACCTTCTTTTACAAGAAGGAGAGAAGATGTTTGTCTAAGTTACATCTATAAAATATGTGCAATTAGGAGGTTCCAGTAGAAATAACTTTGGAAAATTATTCTACTTCGCAAACTTAAAAGAGTTGTTTTAATTTGTTCTTTGAGTTGCTAATAACTATAATGAAGACGCGATTAGGGTTGAGCAACTTCAACTTACTAGCTTCCTGCATATTTGTCATGCACAGGGACTAACACGTGAACTGAAATGAGTGGCATGGGAAGCTTTAATGAACATCACCATATGCAAGATGAAGCAAAGGATGGGGGCATGATCGTCAACGGTAATTCCCATTTCCTCAACCTTCCGGAGTGTTTGATTCACTTAATTGTAGAACGACTCCACATCAAACACCGAGCTTCTCTCTCCTCTACCTGCAAGCAATTCAGGCCAATCTGGTCCTTAGGCACTCCCTCATTTCTATTTGTCGAAAACGACAACGACGACATGTGGAAGTTCTTCGATCCCTCAAAGGGCATAGTTTATCTCAGCAAATACCCTCAATTCTTTTGTCCCTTCATTCATAATTGGAAAGATGGATGGTTGGCTATATCCGACAATTTCCGGACAACCTTCCTCTCCAATCCTTTCACCTATCAATGGATCGACATCACTAAGGGAGCAAAGCGGTTTCAAGTCACACATGTGTTTCACATCTTTTCCTCCTAATGAAGGGACTGTATTCTGGATCTATGACCATAGCGAATTTAACATAATTATGGTTGATCAAAAGGAGAATGTACATCGGATTAGTACATTCAATAGGGTGATTGATCTTGGCAGGTTTACTGATTATTTGAGCCCACCACCAGTGTTCATAGGCGGCCTTCTCTTTATCATGGACATTGAGGGAAATATGGGGGTCTACGATCCAGTAGATAGCATGAATGTCATCCCCTATGATGACCCCAAATTTTGAAAAACAAAAAAAAAAAAAATTATAATTGATGGCGTCTTGAAGTGAAACATGATAATTAATGTTGGACTAAGTTGTTATTAATGTAAGTAATGTATAAACCTTAATTAAACTAAATAGTTGACTACTGGTCAAATTAATGCTATCGGCCAAAACTGTTTCTGTGCCAACAGCTTGAACTAAAAAGGTCATAACTAAATTTACAGGTGTCAGAATAACATGCCGTCAATTGCGTTGGAATCTAGACTCAAAGGAGCATCTTCTAGGAAAATTTTACATTATAATTCCTCACGTGCTATCCGTGGGAATTTCGTAAACCTTGTTGATCTGTGTTGGACAGAACCCTATGTTCTGATTATATTCCTACTTGGAGTAGTGTTGCATAGTGGGTTAGCTTAGAACTAGATTCCTCAAAAGCTAGGAGTTTGAAGATCTAGAAGAGTGTTTGGAGCTGGAGATATGCCTCACGTCATGGATAAGTGTGTAGAAATAAGATTGTAGAGTCCTACTTGAAGTAGGAATAGCACAAGTGTTAATCTAGAATAGGACTCCTTAGAAAGCTGGGAGTCTAATCAACGAGAGGAGAATTCTGGTGCAGGATGAGTGCAGAGTAGTGGATTGACATAATCTCTTACATGATATACTTCTAGTTGGAGTAGGAATAGGAAGAGGAATCAGATGGACGATGGAAGAAGGAAAACTACTGGGCTAGGACTCCCTCTGGCGACATGATTAGTTTCGGAGAATCCTTGTAGTTATAAACTTACCCGATATGGATAGACTTCAAACAGAATAACGATGGAGAGTTACCTATTGGAGTAGGACTCCAATTGGGGTGATTGGGACGTCCTCTATAAATAGAGGAGCCGACTCACTTTTTTTCTATAATTCTCTCTCTCTTTCTCAAAATTGTCGACCCCTTTCTCTTCTCTTTCTCTCTCTCGACCCCTATTTTTCTTCTCTCTCTTGCTGGCCGACTTAAAGAGGCGACGAAGAAGGTGCATAGGACGTGAGAATTAAGAAAAAGCGAGAGGATATCGACGAACGGTTTGAGGTAGGATGTTTTTACACAATTCTTTCTATGGTCATGTTCTTCTAAAATGCCTAGATTTTCTTGCGTTTGAAGTCAGATACTTGCGTGTTCCTACTAATGTTGAGTTGAACCTTATTCATACTTATACTCTTGTGACTTTACTTGAATTATATGCATTGTTCTCATGTTAAAATTGTAGTAATCGATTGCGATCGATTACATGATTCGTGTCTTTATTGCATGCATTGTGTTAAGAAAGAGCCCTTATTTCTATTTGTCTTTTCTTATTGCTGCCATCTTCAAGTAAAACCTTGTTGTTCAGTTTTAGAAGTCCTGATTCCTAAGGTTAAGACTTATTTAATCAAGGTTATAACATTGCTAAATATCTAATGTTTTACTAAGCATTATAGTCAGTCCTGGAATAGTTTTTCATTCTCGGGCAGACTAATTTTTGCACTGACACCCTGTACAAGATAATTCATAAGTAATTCTAGAAAAATCAGAAAAATACATCGTTAGTTGTGTTATGTTCTAGTCTCAAAGAGCTAGCTTCAGTAATTTTTTCCAGTCTATAAACTATCAGTATTGTTCTCGGGAGATGTGTCTTTCCACCCCTTCTGTTCTAGACAGATTCTGCATTCTTGAATTCTACTGATCTAGAGAATGTTCGTAACCAAGTGTATTGACCAAACACCCATGTTCAATCATGTGTCAATCTATATTCATGTATCATGTGATGAATACTCTAACTATTAATTGTCTATAATGAGGTGTTATGAAAATATCATACAAAGTTTATAAAAGAAGTCTATCTCTGTCGGTTTACATATCTATAGTCTATTCATTCCAAATACTATACCAACCCTATTTATACAGATTAATCCTACCATGCTGATGTGTTTTCAATTAATTACATATGGCTTATAATTAAAATTTAGTAGTATGAAAAATCCTATAAGTGTTGTTAACTTTTTTAAAAACCATGATCAATCAATGTGTAAAGTCTTAAATTAGTAACATACACATATACGAGTAACTAAGAAACACTATTATCTATTAAAAATATAATAGCTATGAGTTTTCATATCATGAACCGGTCTTCAGGTTCAGAACCTATTGCCTCATCAACTTTCTGCCTTTTCTATGCATCTTGAGCACCAACATGAGATTCAAGTCTTCTATCTCTCTTAAAGCCACGATGAGTAGCATTCCTTATATCTTTTCTGGGGTTTCTTACTTAGTGCAATTATATGTAATGCTTCTGTGTTTGCTTGAATGCTTCTTGTAGTTCTATCCGAAAAATCGAATTCCTTAGGGATTAGCATATCTATGCAGTTTGCATTATGAAATACTTGATTGAAGTCTTCTAAGGGATTAACGTATCTATGTTGTTGCATTATGAAATACTCGATTGAAGTCTCCTCAGGGATTGGCATATCTTTGTAGTTTGCATTATGAAGTTTCCTCAGGGATTGACGTATCTCTGTAGTTTGCATTATGAAATACTCGATTGAAGTCTCCTAAGAGATTAGCGTATCTCTAATGGAAATCATAGTATGCTCAATAAGTCATGATAGAAACATTGATCTTACGAGGTCATTGTATTTATATTTGGGATTAGCGTATCCTGGGATTAGCATATCCCCTCCTTATTAAGGCACCACGTGCACTTTTTTTAGATTGTTAGGCATCTTGGAAGGCCTACAAAGTGTCTGCCTATTGTGTCCATGAACACCGATGGGGCCCACGTCTTAGACTCATGGCAGGGTTCTTATCGAGGACCCCTAGTGGCGAATGGGTATGCTGTCTACTTGTGAGCGACAATGAATTGAGAGCAGAAATTCACTCACTCTTAGCATTATCAATAGTTGTAGAGTCTTATTGTTTCATTCAGAGGTTTGAGTTTCCTGACATTAATGATGAATCATCTATTTCAATTGTCTTGTAACATATTGCATATTCATGTTACAACTACTTCCGCTGAATTGTATTATTCTTGAATTGTCTTGTTATATTTTTATTGCAGTTTTTCATTCTACTGGGTATTTCTATAGAATACTCATGCATCCTGTAATGCAGGTTTAGCTGCTGATAGCTCGTAGAGGAGAGCTAGACTTAAAGGTGGATTCGTAGAAGAAGAAGCTCAAAGCTTAGACTTTATAATTGTAGTTTATTTTGATAATTTTGTAATAATGGCTTATGGACCATTAAAAAAACATAACCAGTCATTATTTATTGTTCATTTTGGATTATCATTTATGAATAGTTTGTCCCTTCAGGGTTTGTCATTTTACACTTATCATTATGTTTGTGTGAATGACGGTGCAATTATTTGTGACGCCTCAAGTATTTAGCATATTTAAAAAGAAAGCACTCCGATAAGAGCCGGGAATTTGGGGCGTGGCATCCCCGTTCCTCCAAGGATCCTACTCGAGTTGGGACATTTTCTTTTGTACGATGGAACAAATAGTTGTTATTTGGTGGAATCAAAGGGGGATCTCTTTCCGTGTTTATAAGTGTTGTTAGTGGAAATATTAAGTTTATATATTCATGCTCAGAATGTCGAGGTCGTATTCCATAATGAATATATTCCATTGTCTAGTCAATGGAAGAAGGTCTAGGATGGAGTGGTTGCAGGTAGACAGCTCAGAAGAGGTCTTTTTTGTTCGTCATAGAATATCAAAGAAGATGTATTCCATCTTCTACTCAAAGGAATTGGGCAATATTGCCGCTGAGGAGCTGCATGAGCAAACACATTTCTCCAACCGAATTTGGATTGATCCCAAGTGGAGATGAATAAGTCTGAACTTAATTGCCTTTAATTACTTTCCATATTGGAGTTGTTAATGTTAACTGAAGTACCCAGAATAATATGTTTAAAGTTCTTTCAGTGGAAGTACTTAGTTTTAATTTTTTTTGAAGTTATGTTTCCAAGATGCAATGGTTTATAGAATTATTAGTGTAAAAAGATTAGAGAAAGATAGTCACAATTATCTACTCACTACATAGTCTTGTTTTCATGACCATTTTATACAGACTGATAGTCCTTTTTTCCCGGACATTTTATATAGACTAAAAGTTTTGTAATCATTATAACAAGAATGCAAAGTTAGTCAACGTTTATACTCTTAACGAAAGGCTTGAGATTGACATTAAGGACATAACATGCATCAATCCCAAGTCCAAGTGAATAAGTTTGAGCTTGCATTTTACCTCCAACATGGAGACTTTCAATACTAATACACGTCCAAGACAATGATTTTCTTTGTGATTGATATACTCCTCAGTCCAATGAAGCATGTCTGCAACTTAAAAATGCGAGTCCGTCATTACATGGCTGATCACTTTGTTTGCTGATGACCAATAACATAGAATAGGGGAGGAACCCTATTTTTTTATACGCTCCTAAGAGTAACTCAGTTTAAAAGCCGACAGGCTTAATTGAACGGAGTGAGTATCTAGATAAATACGGTGAAGTATTTGTTCAATTGATTTAGTGGTGCAAGTTCTGAATTTTTGTGTTATTGCAAAGTAAAAACATGCGAGATTTTGTTTTTGCTTCCCAAATTGCAACATTTTTGTGATCAGTATTATTGTCAGAGTCATGTTCCATGTGAACCAGGCTTATGCACGTCTGCGTAAGGCACCGAGACGGCCTGGACCGTCGGATGTCCATCCAGCAATGAGATCTCACTCCAACGGCCTAGATATTCTCAGCTCATGCAGACGTGCATGAGTGCAGCCTCATATAGAATTTTCCATCAAATTAAAGAGAGTACTTCAACTAGCTTATGAAGTATTCCTTCAATGTTGCCCTAAAAATAGTCTTCCTCCAGTGGCGAGAGATATCATTTGTAGAATGTAAATACTCTTTTGTAGGCGACCATGACAGCAGTTGGCCCATGACCTATGCATGCAATAAGAAAGATGAAGAAACCCTAGAGGTAACTCTTGCACCCAAGGAAAAAAAAACTAGAGGTAATTTTAATTTTGATCAGGGCTCTATTATAGAAGAGCGTCAAAGATGCACGCGTCATTACCTTCTTCTTCTCTACCATAATGTTGTCTTTCTAGTTTCTACTTTCTTCCCTTTCCGGCTTTTTCATACATGCATATGTCCCAGAGTCTCCAATATCTCATCTTTTTTCCCCACATATATACGAGTTTCATAGCATGTTGCACTTTAAAAAGCTCACTACCTTTTCATCTTCTTCTTTGGATTTTGTACAAGCAAATAAGCATTGTTTTTGCTAATTCTTAGGTCCTATAGAATAAGTGCTCTATCGGATGATATATCCACATCAGTCCTTCTTCAATCCTTCTACCAATCAAAGAATTGAGGCAATATGGGTATTGGAGAGGTTATGAGCCAAAAAATGATATTTCAGTTTTCCTACAACACTGACATACTGTAACACCCGAAAAATCGGTACGTTTTTGGAAAGTGCTATTTTAGGAAACTGGTCTAAAATAGGAAAGTTTTCGTAACTGTCGTGCCTTTTGAACTGGTATTTCGTTTTGGCCTTGTGAAACCTTATCTTGATGATTTTGGTCAAAAAAAAAATTGTGTAACCAGATTAGGCAGGTTTTTCCGAGCGCGAGGACTGGGCCTGGCACCGTGACCTATCTGGCGCCAGGGTTTGATACACCTGACGCCAGGGCCAGTCGAGCGTCAGGGCTAGGGCTAGTCACGTGTGCGAGTGCACGTGTGACGGGGCCCAGTGGATGTGTCACCAGGACAGGACTCGTGCACGGTGGAACTGCTTTGCACGCGTGTTAGTTATCTTAACCGTTCATCTACGATCTGAGTTGTTGGACGTGCAAGATTTAGGGAAGAGCCACGTGTACCCTGTAGTGGTGTGCCACCACGTGATGATGAGCCCACGATTTGGAGGACCAAATCGTGGGAAGCTTTTGGGGATTGAAATCCCTTTTGAATTTAAATATCATACCTTATCTAGTAAATCACTTATCCTAATTGGCAATCAATTCAATTTGAAATTCAAATTCATCTAATTGTTATAATTAGGGGAGATTGATTGGCAATTAGGGTGGGAGTAAGGAAGATGCTTGAGTATATTCCAAATCCAATTTAGGCGCCTTATCCAAATTGATTTCAAATCATGTTGATTGGTGAGGTGTAATTCCGGATTTGGAAGAATTGAAGAGATTAAGCTAATCAAGAAATTCGAAATTGGTTAATGGAGGATGCTAGGGCATATTCCATTCAATTAGTTGACCCTTATAGTATGAGGATCGGATTTGTAAAAATTAGGGAGGGATTGATTAGGAGTTATCAAATCAATCCAAGCTAATTAAATCTATTAATTCAAAAACTTGCCCCCTTGAACCGTATTTGGAATTTGATTAAGTGGATTGCTTTGGGCTTGATTGGACCAATCAAGGACCCTGCCATATGAATGGAGGGCGCCCTTGTGGCATGGGCTAGGTTTGGAAAGATGGTGATTAATGAGGGATTTGATTGAGAATTACCCAATTAACTCAAGGCAATTAACCCAGTCAATTTGGAAACCTACTTAATAGAAATTGGGATCAGATTTGAGCTTGGAGAATATGCTTTTTGGAGGTTCAATCTAGGCCCTTGATTGGATAATAGATCTACGGTGGTGATTAACCGAAACTATCTATTTAAAGGCTGCATTAGTGGACCGGCCAAACCCTTTTGCCATTCTTCCTTTAAACCGACCCCGGTGACCCCTCACTTCGACCCCACTCTCTTCTCCCTTCGACCAGCAGTAGCCAACCTTGAAGAAGATCGTGGTGACACCCCTGGAAGTGGTGGTCGCGCGTGGAGGATCAACGAGTCGTTGGTGTGGTGCAACCGGTGATATATCACTCGTCGGAAGTCGGTTCTTCGTAAGCAAGTAGGATACTCTTTTCTCTTGATTTCTATCTCTGATTTCTTGCATAATCTTGAGAAGGTGTATGACTAATATTATAGCGTACATCATGTTCTAATTGTGTGTTACAAAATTGCTATCACTCGATGCGATTTCTATTCATGTTTCATATAGTATATGCTAGAGTGTGCAATAATGCTTATGTTCGTGTTCCCATGCCGATCCTAGTTGACTCCCCACTGATTTTGTTGTCATCTATTGCTGATCGTGTCTCGAAGTAATGTCATATTGATTGCTGTCCAACGAAAGTTGGCTTCTTTATAGTCTCTCACATCGATTCATGTCATGATTCATTGTATAATGCAAATCGATGCCCTGATTTTTGTATCATGCTACCTTTCGATGTAAAAAGGTGAGACCTTTGCAGCATATCAGTTCATGTTGGTGCGTCTTAGGTCCGGTTTTATGCAATCCATATGGGTATGCATTATTAATCGATTAATAGTGCAATTATACATGGATCGGGTAATAGAATTGGTGATATACATACAAATCTAATAAAAGATCAATTTTTATCTACTAATTAGACCCATCTCCGTGGGGCCAGAAGTGGTCTGACGTCATGTCAGAGCCTGTTTGGGTCGTGGAGGTGTCCAAGTTTACTTGGCTTGTTCAATACTTTTGATATGAAAGAATCAAGTTAAAAGATTAGCAATCGGGTGATAAGTGTAACCTAATGCTGAGATTAAATCAATAATTCCAGAACCCTTAGGCTCTGTAAAATACATTAAGAAAAGGTTAAGAGTGTCAGTAAGGGTAATTAGGGAATTATAAAAAGTTGTATAATTAATTAATGGGTATAACTTGTGTTAAGTGGTCTCGGCCAGGAGCAGTCCTGCGCAGACAGACCCCACTCTAAAAATGATATCTAATTGTAGAAAAATCCAAACAGTAAACCGTTTGTCAATCTGTAAACTAGACATCTGAGGGAATATGGGATAAAAATGTTAGAAGTTAGTTCACTGGGTTCAGGGCGTAGTGACCTTCGGAAGTGGGCTGTTCTGTTTGGACAGAACTGGTTTCCTGCGCGTATTAACCCTTAAACCCTAATAATAATAATAATAAGAAACTTAATTTAAGATAATAATTAAAGACTTTAATTAAGTATATTACTACTTATAAGACCATCGGGATCAGTCAACTTAAAAGTGTAAGTCGGATCCTAGAGTCGAACGGGGTGTCCGTTATTAATTATCCTTTGTGTCATTCTCTTGAGTTATCTATGGCTCAAGAGTATTCTTAGCGTGAATCTCTTCCGGAATCTCCGACGTGGTCCATTTTAGACACGTCATTTCATCATTTTCGTGTCGGGGATTGTCAACTCTAGGATTAGGCATGACGATGAAGACGGCGGAGCATGGACCTTTGGCGAACCAGTGATGGGTCTTTTGATGAGTCTTTCGGTCGGGTCTCAACCGAGTTCCCAGACCTAATTGTTCTGAGATGTTCAAACACTCCTTAGTGAGTCTATTTGAATTGTGATCGATAATTGTATTTTACTCCTATGAAGAGTTGAAGTTCAGAAAGCTTTGAGTTAAGCCTTTTCAGAATAAAACCCGTTGTCCAAGAAACTGTTTCTCCACTAAGCAGCGTTCCTGAGAGCTCTTAGTCGGAATCATAGTATGCTCACGAGCCATTGCTAGATCCTGCGAGATCTCTGATGATGATGAACCTCTGTAGTTCAGCCGATGACGGCAACCGCGTGCGCTTAGATTGTATGACATTACGGAAGGTCTGCAATCTCCGCCCATTGTGCCCGTAAGCACCGATGGGGCCAGCATCCCTAGACGCATGGCCGGGTTCCACTGTAGAACCTCTAGGATGTTCTGGTATTGTTTTCCATGAAGATATGGACAGATTTGCGAGCAGAAATTGTTACCTCTGACACTTTAGATGTCCAGAGCTTATGTTAATATTTTATCTCCATTACTCTGTGTAAGTTGGAGTCTTTGACCTTTAATTCCTAGACTATGATGAGTCGAGGACGTCAGATGTTTCAGATACGTGAAATCAGTTTTGTCAAACCAAGTCTGTTGACCTATATCTGTTTTGGAGTCATCTCTTGTACCATTTGTTCCACTGTGATTTTTCTGTATCCTACTGGGTATTTCCTATGGAATACTCATGCATCCTCTGATGCAGGAATTAAGGAGGAGCAGCGGTGACGGCAATCAGCAACGTGAGTGGACGATGGAGACAGAAGACTTGTTTATTTATTTTATTGTGATTTGGATGCTTGAACTCGCGGCCTGCGCGCCGTTTTACTTTATTTTATGTTGTGTTAAGACGTTTCAAGACTTGTAATAACAAAGTAGATTTTTTTTTCAGTTATTCCATATTTTGTAAGTAATTATTGTTTAAGTCGTGATGATCCTGCATGTTCCCTGATATTAAAAAGGGATAGTGGAAGTCTCGAGTATTCGGTCCGTCCCTGGTTTCCTACCCTTGACCTTCATTGGAATGTCGCTTCCGCGTAAATAGGGTCTTGGAAATCTGGGGCGTGACACATACACAGCCACATGACTTGCAGTGAATGGAGCTAATCCAAATGGAGTCAATGCAAATAATGATATTCTTACATTAGTTTTCCTTTCACTGTAAGCCATGTGGATGTGTATGTCAGTATTGTAGGAAAACTGATGTAGAGATATCACTGTCCTTATGAGCCCATGTGTTTTAGAACCCCCTACTGAAGATGGGCTTGTGTTTTGGGTAATGGGCGCTTCTCATAATAACGTTCACATAAACATCGGAAGGAGAATGTATTAGAGCATGTAACATTTTCAGATTCTTTGTATGGTTTTGTTCTTGATGATGTTAATGGAAGAACAGGGATCCGCAATCCCAAGTTTGATATGAATGTGCCATGATGTGTCGAGCTTGAGTTAGAACGTTTCAATGTGGTTGATAAAAGGGATGGTTGCTATTTGGTGGAATCCAAAGGGGAGCTCTTTTCGGTATTTATGCGCGATGATGGAAATATTAGGGTTTATGTGTACAAGCTTGCAATTGATGAAAATCATGAATGCAGTGATTGGAAGTGGAGGACTTGGAGTAGATATTTTTTGTTCGTCATCCAACATGGATGAAGACGTATTCTATCTTCTACTATGCGGAAGTGGGCAAGTTCACTGCTAAGGAGTTGGATGAGAAAATACATTTTACCAAAGGGAAATGTTTAAATGAGATTGCTCTCATTTGGTTTATATGAGGTCAATTCAATTCGTAGTTGTTGGATCTTGATTTGACAGTTACAAATAACTCACTTACCTACTAATTTGATGCTCACCTATCAACTGATTTGATATCCACTCTTAGATCGGAATCCAACGACCTAAAAGATTGGCATCATGCTCCTTATATTAGAACAATCTCATGGAAACCGTCCTCTTTTACCAAATCTATTTGGATTGATCTTAAGTGGAGTGAATAATTACTTGTTAATGATAATTGAAGTTGAGGTGAAGAATTTGTTAAGAGCTCTTCGAGTACAACTTTTGATGTCTTATTGTTTCTCAAGTATCAATGAAGGTTTTCTTTTCCTGGATAACTTAACAAAGTCTGAAATTTTCAATCTATAATGTTTATCATCAGGATTTTTCTCATTCAAAAGTTGTAACCAAATTAGGGAAACTACTTTTTTCGTAAAAGCATAAGCGGTTTTTATATAAATTAAAGTTATGCACCACATTGACGTGTACCTAGCGTATCATCTTTGTGTACCTATATTAGTGGTCATCGATACTAATATCATGTTAGAACAAAATTGTTCCCACAATGATAAAGACTTACTTGAAGAAAAAAAAAAGGAAAAGTAGAAGAAAAAGAACTTGATGCTTGAGTCAGATAGTTCCCCTTAAAGAATGTTGGCCTTCTACTGGCTAAGTAATTTGCTAAGAGGTGTCAATGTCAATTTCCTCTAGGATTGAAACAAGCCTTGTGGTGGTGAACTTCTAGCCATGGAGGACATACCTAGATCACTCTTTGATGCAAAGTAGTGGAAATTAGAACTCTTTTGAAAGACATGCAAAAACATAGAAATAGCTTAAAAAGCCTCAAAATATATAAGAATGGGTTAGCCCAATTACAAGAACCAGTCAACGGCTTTTGTTTTTCAATGATAAAGACTCCAATACAACCTTCCATGGGTGAGTGTCATATTTCATGTACTGTGAACTATGTCTAGCAACTACAATACTCCATCAATCAATGAATCTCGCATAGATATCAAAAAATACATGTCCAACACTACATGCCTGCGTCCCTCTAGTCGTCAACAAACATGAAAGAGGAATACGGGCCCGAGAGTCTAATAAGAGGAAAAATTATTGGCTACGCGCCGCGTAGGGGGAACAGTGTGCTCATCACCCATTGGGCCAGGGGAGAACTGTTCCATGGAAATAGTATACTTCATAAAAGAGGACAATCCTTTTTTAAATGCTCCACATGGTCAGTTTAGGAAGATTTTGAGCCTCTTCTTCTCTCATTAGTTCGGGATTACACTATCAAATAAGTACCTAAGATGTTTTAAGATGGAACATCTAAAACAGGACATTTAATACTCCCTCTGTCCAATATTTCTGTCGGTATTAAAAATCAAAATCAACTAAAATCCGTTCATTTTGGTTTTCTAATGCGGACAGGTAATACTGTAAGCAAAAAAATTAAGACGCACATCCGCCCACATTCACCCACATAGCTGAAGCATTTAAGGCGTTGGATCGAGATCCGATGGCGAGCATTAATAAGGGAAGCATACTAACAGGACAGCTTGGCTCGGCTGATTGTACGTAATCGGCGGGGAAGAAGGTAAATTTTACCGTTGGAATTCCGCCGAGATGCGATCGCAGCCGTCCATCTGATGTCGCCCACCGGCGAGCCGCCGGCCATGGTGGGGTGCGAGCGCCAGTATCGTGCGCTGTCCGAGTGCGAGCGGCGCTTCGGGCGGGACGCCGCTTGCCGGCACCTGAACAGGGCGTTGGCCCTCTGCCTCGTCTCCACCTGCTGCCCGGCCGAGTCCGACGCCGTCCGATCACTCTGCGCCAGCTCCGGTACCGTCCTCAAGCGCCAGCAGTGCGAGCGCGCCCGCCTCGACCTTTCCCTCTGCCTCTCCTCCCACCAAGCCCCCTCCTGAGAGAATTCTCCTGGAAAAGTTCAAATCTTTTTATCTAATTTGTAGTTATCTCTTTTTTTGCATGGATTTTGTGTAGTTTTGAGGTTTTGATGGTGGAATTGAGGCTTAAACATGAAAAGAAGTTGTAAATTAATGATTTGAAGCGTTTTGAAGCAATATATGTTAATACCTTTTCGGACACAGGAAATTTTGTAAATGTTGCTACCTTTTTCGGACGGAGTATGAGCATATGAATTGGCCTTCTTAAGCTCGTTCTGTTGTCTCTCTTGTTTCCATTTAGTTGTATGTTTTTAGCTGGTATTGTATAGCAAGGACTTACAATTGATGTGATGCAATTAGTTCTTGATCAAAGTGTATACATATGGTGATGATGTTTCTAGTATTGGGTTATAGGCTGTTTGCATTAGAGAATGGATAGTTCTTTGACACTTTATGAATGTTGGTTACATGGAAGATGCTTGTTCTGCTTGTGTACATATATTATTTTCCAAAAAAGAGATATGATGTTATATCCTATATTTGTGTTGATGCTGATTATGAATTGAAATTCTAATCATATTAGTATTTGGAGCACTGTTTATTATGAATTCATGATATCTTTTCATGTTTCCCGTTGAAGATGTGGATTTTCACCCAGTCTCTTTGTAATTCCAGTTGTTATAAATCGATTACCACATGGGGACAAATTCCTTGTTTGAATTCTTTTCCTTGGAACTCAATGAAATTAGTTGGATTAAATGATTTTTTCTTTGTGCACTGATCTCTCAGTATTGTTCTTACTGCTTGTTTTTGCAATGAACAATTTAGCTGGCTCTGATGATTGAGTAATAGAGCAAGCTTCTCATGCACTGCCAGGCCTTTCAGTAAGTTAGATTTGGACATCTGTTTGCTTCTCTGTTACCCAGAAAGGTCCTAGAAGATCTAGTCCATCACCTGCTCATAGAGATCTAGAAGCATTAATGGCCAAAGCTTTGGATCGTGAAGCTAGTTTGGTGCATGGATGTTGAATTCATCCCGAGTGGTGCAAGCAAGAATGCTCATGAAGCGCTTTATCATACAGCTTTTACCATGAACTGAAGGCTGTTGAGTCAATCTTGATGCTTATTCATGTAATTTTTCTTTTCTACAAAATTTTTTGTTATAACTGTTGTGATCATGTCCTTTCCTTTTGATTGTTCTATCATGTTCATGTTCTCTTAAGGATTTATGTTGTTCTTGTCATCTTAATGTGAAGAATATGTTCCATGATGCTAACCCCTTCTGTGTGTGGATCAAATATGTCACCTTATCACAAAGCCAAATAAATTTTCATTGGCAAATATCACATATCACAAACTCAAGTCCCATTGTCAATCTTATAGGTCCCAAACAGGTAGGAATACCCAAAAAAACACATTCCCACCCAATTTCAATCCTGCAATTAGACCACACTACCAGATCTCTCTATATTCTATATCTACAGAAAAAATCATACAAATGCTAAGTAGAAAGAAAGCAAAAAATACAAACTAGCAAACCATGAATTGCAAGGAGACTAGTAACGCTTGCCAAGAATCACACCGATGATGATGGACACCAGAGCCACTCCCAAGATGAATTTGAAGTTCATGGAAGAAGATGATGATTCCACTGTTTGGGCAGACAGTGCTACAGCTTCACTTCTTCTCTTACTCTTCTTCTTTGATGGAGTGGGCATGGATAATCCTAGGTCTCTTGACTTTATTTCTGCCTCATCTTTCTGAACTGTTTCCTTGATCTGCATATGGAATGCCGCAAGGGAATTTGCTAAGAATCTATGTCTTGGGTGGTACACACATATTGCAGAGATACCAAGTAGGAAACATATAAATATGTTCTATGAAGACAAGTTAAACCGAAGTCTAGCACTGAATTATAAACTAACCTTTTTGTCTTTTGCATTGCATATACTTAATAGTACCCATTCCAGGCAAATTGTTTATGGCCAACAAAAAACTTATGTCTTCTTAACTTCTTATATCCAAAAAATTATATCTCATTCGTTGCAACGATTTGAAATGTGTTGTTGGGATGCAAGTGAAGAAGAAAAGTCAAAAGAAGAAATAAAAGCAGAAAGGTTTGTCAGTTGTCACATATTATTAATGAAGTGTTAATCAATGATTAGAAATTGCCATCGATAGATCAAGGAATATTGTTACCAAATATACAAATTATCAAATTCACCTGCTCCGCAGGCTTGGTCTTAGCCAAGTTCAGCTCCTGCTCAAGTTCCTTGACTTTTATTTCCCATTCTGCCCCTTGAGTTAATTTGTTCTTCACTTCATCCAACTCTGCATTTACAAGACCCAGCTTTTTCTCCCCTTCTACCTCCTGAAAGAGATGCAATGATAATTAATAACCTTTTTGGCAGCTTATTTGAAAAACATCTGAAGTCCTAAGTCGTAGGTAAGAAATTTCATCATCTTTCAACAAACTGTAAAGCTTACCATCGCCTTGTATTTTGTTTCAGTCAGCTGAAGCTTTTGTTCAAGTTCTTCTACTTGCTTTCCCAACAATATGACTTGTTGATCTTTCACCTCAAGATCTGAAATTGACTGCTTCAAAGCAGCTTCCCTTTCCAATTCTTTTCTCGAATTTGCTTCTTCCTGCTATATGGATTGGTATTAGTAACTTTCTTTTGTTCAAGTACATATAAGATAATTCGAAACCATTGCTTTAAAGAAGCAATATACATAAATTAACCACACTTTAGCGAAAAGATAATGAAAATTCTGCAAGAAACTAATTGTATGTGATTAGACAAGGTTTCTATATGTATGAATTCGTAGAAACAACGACCATTAAGACATATTCTTACTACAGTAAGCTCCTTTGGGACCTTTTTATTTTGTGTAATAATCCTTTAGGACTTCAGCCATCTTAACATTCAAATTTCAGATAAAATATACTGAGTGTGGAGTTGATCCTTTTTAATTAATTACATTACGTAGAATGGATAGGTGCAGTACGGCTGAAAAGAGGCCAGATAAGTTACTAACTGAATGAGCAAGCACATAAACGCACAAAAACTTCAGCAGGTTTTTCTAATGCTCCATCTTAGGAACTTATCTGGTCTCTCTTCAGCTGATACAGGGTTTATGCATTCTGCTAACAGGAACTGAGACAAAAAAGAATCAGATCTCAATCTGTTTGCGGGAGTTGGCTGTTAGTGGTCAGTTGGGAGTTACTATCTTTTTCATAGTCTAAATCTCTTGTCTATTATCATTTTACTGCACACTGCAAAGAGAGGATAAGTAACATTGATACCTCATGTTTCAATCTTGTCTCTGCTGAAGTTAATTGTTCTTCAAGTTCAGCAATACGAGTTTGCATCACAGACTTATTGTGAAGCTCGGCTTTTAGATTTTCCATGCTAGTATTGACGGCCACTTCCCTTTCCTTATGTTCACTCATCTGCCCTTCCATTTGGGCAGTTACTGCTTGCAGTTCCCCCTTCACCTCCTGATAGGATTTTAGAAGACTGTCATTCTCTTCCATGAGAGACGATATCTGCAATGATCAGCCATAGTTTTTATAAGATTTTCATACCATAGAAACTATTCAATCTACATGTGAAATAACTACGAGGCGTTGACATTTTAATAGTAAAACAAAAAGAACTACCTGAGATTGAAGCTTTTGACTGTTGGCTGTAAGCTCCTCTGTTAACTCTTCTATACTCTTCTTTGAAGAATGAAGCAGGCTGACTGCCTCTTCCTTCTCAATCGCAATATTGTTCAGACCCTTTTGCAATTCACTCATTTTGGTCTCGTATTCTGCCAGCTCCTGCATGAGCTTCATGTTCGTCTCTGCTAGACCCGCATTTTCATTTTCAAATTGACCAACCTTCTCTTGCAGCTCCTTCACAACCCCCTCACTTTCAGTTACTTTTTGCAATGTCTCTTCCAGCTCAACCTTTTGCTTCGCAGCAGCTGTGGCTGTCTCACTTGCTTGCTGTTCATAGATGCTGATCTGCATCTCAAGCGCTCTCATCTTTTCAATCAACTCTTTTGCTTCAGAATCTTTGTTAGTGAACCTCTCAATTGCTTCCTCAAGTCGTGCTTCTGCTTCCTTCACACGAGTTTCAGTCACGGTCTGAAGCTCCAGTGCTCTCGAATGGTGGTCAGTCAATTCAGTTATTTTACTTGTGTGCGACACCAACAGCTCACGAGTTTGCTCTTTTTCTGCATGAACAGATTTTAGAAGCTCTTGGAGCTCATTCACCTTTAACTGATGAGAATCTAACTCCTCCTTAAGCCTGGTATTTGTCTCTGCCATGAGTTCAGTCTCTGAGGAGGACTGTCCAACTCTTTTCTCTGCCTCTAGCACCTTGCCTTCTAGCTCCTCTACGGTAGCCTGCAGAATTGCCAGCTTCATCAAGTTTTCTTCCAATTGGGTCTTAAGAGATGCCTCATTTTCGCCAGATACCGTTGCCTTTTCTTTGTGGAATTTAAGTTCATCTTCAAGAGATGTCACTTTTGCGTGTAATTCTTTAGCCTCTTGAAGTTTCAGCTCTGAGTCCCTTACATGTTGCTCCACTTTCTCTTCAGAAGATCTAAGCTTATCCATTATCTGAGTCTCCCGATCCACAGATGCCTTAAGATCATTTCCATGGCTCTCCAGCTTACTTTGTAACATCTTTAGCTCATTTTGCAGGATTTCTGTTAAATTTTCCGCTTCTGCGACCTTTTCGCTTGAGCTCTTTGCAGAATCTTCCAAATTCTTCTTCTCTTCTGTAAGAATATTCAAATTGGCTGACAACTCCCGCTCTTTCTCGATAGAAGCTTGCAGTGCAACTTCCAGACTGGAGGCTTTCCCTTGGTGAGCCTCAAGATCTGCTATAAGTTCTGATATCTTGCTCGAATGTTGCTTGGTTTCTGCTTCTGCATTCCCACACTTGGCTTCTGAAACCTTTATCTGTTCCTCAAGCTCCTGAATCCTGTAATTGGCTGCCTCCAGAAGCAGCTCCAGCTCAGCTGCCTTCTTCCCGGTATCCTCTGCTCTGGAATTTGTCACCTGGATAAGGTCCTCCAGCTCAAGGCTCCGCTGATGGGTCGTGCTAGCCTTTCCCTCATGCTCAACACACTTCTCAGCCAGTGCCTTCAGCTCCTGTTCAAGCTCCGAATTCTTCGAAGATGTCTGAACTAGATCAAGCTCCAATTGCGAGACCTTCTCTTCATACTCTTGCATCTGGGCTTTCAGAGCTGCTTTCTCCTCTTCAGCAACTGCTACTATGCTGGTGAGTTCAGCTGTTTTTGCAGCAAACTCTTTCAGCTCGTGATCGGTGCTGCTGTTCCTCAACTCAGTCATGCTCAACTTCTCCTGCAGCTCTATATTCTTTGTGCTAAGATCACCAGATAGCTCCTTCATCTGAGCTACATTGGCATTAAGCTCAGCAAGAGCTGATTCCAGACCTTCTTTCTCTCCCTTCACCTTTGCCAGCTCCTCTTCGGCCACTGAGACCTTCGCCTCATGATCCTTTGAGCTCAGCTCAAAGGATTCCCTGGTTTTGATCTCTTCTTGCAGCCTAAGTTCTGCCTGTTCCAGGCCGTAAATTTTGACCTGGAGATCTTCCTTGCTTGATGAGAATTGATCCTCAAGAGCCTTGATATCTTCCTTTAGCTTGGCCTCGGAGGATTTGTAAAGATTTAGCTCCTGCGTGAGCTCCTCTTTAACAGACTCCACAGAAACCACCTTCTGCTCAAGCTCAAGCACTTTGGAGTTAGAAGCATCCAATTCTGCTTGAACTTCAGCCAGCTGAGCCGAAGTGCTCGCAAGTGCATCTTTTACCTTCTGATTCTCTGCGATCTTCTCGTAAAGCCCTTTAACCTCTTGCTGCAGTGTAGCCATCTGATCTTCCACTTCTTTTGCACTAAGCTTTGCCATCTCCAGTAACTTCTCAAACTCTAAAGCCTTCTGGCTCTCCACCTCTGCCAGAGACCCACTCTCCTTGTGAAGCTCCTCGAACCGCCGTGCATCGCCGGCCGATGATTCGAGCTGCTGCTCCAGCTCCACCATCTTCTTCCTTGAGCTCTCCATTTCAGAAGAGAGCCCATCAAATGCTTCCTTCACTTCAACCAGCTCCTTGTGCTTTGCTTCCTGGGCTGCCAGAGCATCTTGGAGGGCATTCAGCTGAGAATTATGCCTCTCCTCAGCTTCTTTGATTAGTCCTTGGAGCTTTTCCTGGTCGAGTTCGAGCTTCTCGCATTGCTTCTCTCTCTGATCCAGCTTCTCTTTGGCAGCTCCAACTTCGGTCACCAGCGCTGCCTTCTCGGATTCAGAACTCTTCAGTGCTTGGATGGTGTTCTCCAGTTCAAGCTCAAGAGCTTTCACTTTCTCCTGTGCTTCCAAGAGACCCTTGTGAGCCACTGAGTTCCTGGCATCAAGGGATTCCTTCTCAATTTTGATGAAGTCCCCACCCAAAGCAGGATCATCTTCTGGACGGCTCAAGTCTCCATTGGCTAATGTGTCTTCTTGGCCTCCTTCGACCTGTGACCAATTACCAGAGTGAATTACTTGCAAGGCAGAAAAGAAAAAATCACACATATAAAGAGTTGAATATCTGCTATAATTAGGAGGAAACACTTCCACAACACTATGGTCTATAACAACCTAAGGCTGAGATTGATGTAGTAATTCTTCACTATATCATTAACAACAATACAACTAATAAAAATGTTATTTACCCTTTAATCTATAAGACCATAATTTTAGTTAGTTTTTCAATCTTATCTTATATAGGGGCACAAAGAACGCTCACATATCATACACACTAGGTAAGTCAGGATATAATCCATGTAAGTCACTGACAAAGAGGGACTTCGAACTTAGGACCAATGCTTCCTGAGGTGTGACCCTCGCCATACTACGCAACACTCCATTGTCTAATAATTAAAATTGTTAACAACTAAATCATCTAAACAGCTTACTAGAGTATGCAATTGCGTTGGTAGGACAGGCCATACAATCCATTGTAACAATGTTCCTTTCCTAAAGCAAAAATTACATTGTTCTACCAACTTGTTACTATATTCTTAACAAATCTTATTAGAACAATGCATGCATCAACAACTTCGAAAACCAATATATCAGAGGATTACTAATTCAGTACTTAAATTGGTCTAACAAATAGACTCAAGTGGCCAACAAGAAAGATACCTCAATCGTCTCCTCTTTCTTCAATGGAATTTCTACAGTAGTTGTTTGAGTCTCTTCCGCCATGCTTCTTGTGTCAGTTTCAGATCAAAATCCCTAAATCAGCCCAAACTCAAATTAATAAAAAAACATGTCATATATTCTCAAACAAAAAAAGATCGGCTGTTTATTTTGGGCTAATTCGCATTCGGCCATGGTTCATTTTTGTAGATATTAAAACTCTTATGGGGTAGTTTTGAGCATACAAAAAGACAGCCCCGAATACTGTGCCCAATGCCTCGTCATGTCTCCCACAGGATCCTTGTTAGAAAACCCAGTGTCCCAAAACCATGGGCTTATTATATTCAACTAAATGCTTATTAAAATAATAAAAATCATAATTCAGTGTGATTTGTACTTCATAAATTCGAAATTTATATTATCACGCAGTATCTTATTTATAGTTGACAAAATATATGAATTTTATATTTAAGTGAGCTAAAGATTATCAGAACGATATGAGAGTCATCTTTAGTAGATTTTACTTAAGCTGAAGCAATATGAAAAGATGAAAAACCTGTTTTTATCTAAGCAAGATTTTAAAAACAGAAAGATCAGTTTTTAGAAGCTTTATTGGATTCGAAATCAAAACTTCTATCGGAAACTTCGATTTAAATAGGCAGTGTTCGTTACTCAAAGCAGTAAGAATACTGAACCAAAAATCACAGATAAAAGATTTGAGAATTCTTTATCGGATGAAATCATAGAAAAGTTCCATACTCTGTTCATTTGGCTGGTATAAATTGATAATCAGATCAAGTTCTTATCCAGATAAGATTAAAGATATAATAACTATACAAAAGCGAAGATCTGATCAAGTTGTCACATAGAACATGATTTATAACATCTAATCAACCAGGTAAATCAATCCCAGTAAGAGCAAATTAAATTCGTATCTTAGTTTTTTCAAAAAACCCAGATCCAAAAACCAGATTCAAGATTCAAAAACTCCAAAAACCATCAATCTAAGCAGAACCCATAAAGCAAATCAGAGAACAGAGCAAGAACAGAGCATACCCAACAGCTCTGCAGTCACTCCCAAACTCAAAAATTCAGAACCCAGATCTCTCCATAAGCTAAAAACACAGAAGAATTACAAAAGAAGGAACAAAATCAGAGACAAAGACAAAAGTGGAAGAAGATACTGAGCATATACAAAGCAAAAAAGATCAAAGTTTTGGCACCAATACCAGGAAAGAACACACATGGGGTGATCAACACATGATCAATCAATTTACCTGAAAAATGATCAGGAAATGCTCAAGAACACCAAAATTCAATTGCTTTTTTGGTTTTTCTTCAAACAAATCAAGGATCAAAGAGGTGGAAAAGCATGAGTAAAATGAGATGTGAGAATGAAGAATCTTTGTAGTATTTTAGAAGCAGGGAGCATGTCAGGGTGGGACCCCGGAATAGGAGGAATGGCAGCTTCAATGGAGCTGTTTGTCAAAGAAGGATTGAATTTGTAATTTATTACGAATATGGCTCTGGGAATTCCAGAAGGTAAGCATGGAATTCTATGAGGTCTGCCTGTTTGACTGTGCAGGAATGTATTGGATTGGATTCTTTAGAATGAGACTTTGAATCTTTCAGACTTGTGAGTGCCCAAAATAAATATGGTTAAGATTGAAATTAAATAGTGGGAGAGAACTAATTAAGCCGCTAATTAATAAGGGTAGAAAATTAGTAGGGCTATAATTGCAGATTTCAAATGAAATGGTTTTCTTACTTTTAATCATTTTTCCCAACTTATTTTTCATCATGTGTGCCACAATCATTATTTACAAGTTAATATTAGAACAAAACACCTTGCAAAAGAAAGGGATGTTTGTTTAGAGTAAAATCATAGAATAGGCATAAGTCTAATTGTAAAAAAGATTGGAAAGCAAATTAATAAGGCTGCAAATCAGTAAGAGTAATGATTGATCAGATAACAGGTAGAGGTTTAAATGTAAGAATGAATTGAAAGTTATCAAATGAGGCTACAAAATAAATAAGATTGTAATAGCATTTTCAATTTAGATAAGTTTCCACTTTTTTGTCATAGTTAAGTTACAAGTTAATTTTAGAATCGAATGCAAATGAATAATGATTAATTAGAAAAGGATTGAGTTTGTGCATTATTTTCTTTGTTAGTTGCGATTTGAATATGGTTCTCATAATTCCGATACAATTTTAATGAGGTGACCCAAAGTTTGAAATTTGAAACAATGCAAAATGACTAGCACTATTTAACCTATTTACAGACATCCTAACATAACTAGGGTCCAATATCCGAAACATTCTAACAGAAAGTAGGTGTACGGTAGTTTACAAATACATGCAAACCATTTACTCCATCTGGTCACTTTTAATAGATACAGCTTTTTCAAATTAACTGATTTTTTAGTGTATTTAAAAAAAAACTGTATCTATTAAAAGTGACCGGAGATAGTACTTGAGATTTGTCATGCAAGTAAAGTAGCTCTTAGGAAAAGCATGGAATCACAATAGAACCATTCAAAAGAAGCTTCCACACTGGAAAGACCATGAGCTGGTAAATTGGTAATTCGGTGGGGAATGAAGGCCATTTTGAAGAAGAAGATGGGAAGAAAAGCCAATGGGAGGTGCTAGTGGCGGCCCAATTCCGACCGACCAAACCGCCCTTGCCCGATCCGGGTGGGCCCGCCGTCCGGCTGGCGGGCGGACCCTCTGTCCAAAAGGAAAAGACATCTCATCTTTCTAATATATACTCCTATTCTACTTTCTCTTTTTATTCTTGCTTTATTGAAGAGTCTTTTTTTATCCATATTTGCTAATTTGTTCAGTTTGTCTACAAATAAAGTATTTAATTTCAATAATATTGATCAATTTTCATTATTTTCATAAAAAATAAAAATTACTAAACATGATGATTATACTTTGAGACTGTCCTAATCGAATAGCCGGCCGTCGGGCTTTTGACCGGTTGTTGGCTCGTTGCCCGGTCAGCCTTCCGACCGGTCGTGGCCGCCACTCTCAAGGGGTCTACCTTAATGGAACTAAAATTATGTTAATTGAAGAGTTGTGAGAAGGTCAATTGTAAGTTGTTTATTTGTTAATCATATACAGAGTATATAACTGAATTTAGATTGTTTGTTTGGTGAATGTTCTAATGGATCTTAGACAGGATTCCTCAATAGGATTTAGACTTTCATAGATTTCAATACACAGTGGACATATACTTCATACCTTGCTGACACTATCAGTAATACGGTAAACAATAATGGCCTACGTATTTTTTTGGAACACTGCTACAGTGCTACTGTAAGGGTCACCACTGTGAGCAGAAAATGATAAACAAGTTAAAAGAGATAAACAAGTTAAAAGAGGAAAGACAAATTATTTAGGGCACCTAAAGATTCCTCAATTGTAATGTGTCCCACAAATTTGTAAGGGAGTGACATTCTTTTTTTAGAAAAAAAAAATAGTGCCCCCAGGGCATTCAGATCGGCATGTGTGGGGCATTGTGGGCCGTGGGATGAAGATCTAATGGCGTGCATTGTTACAAGCGGACAAGCGGGTTATGAAACATGAAATATTGTCCCATTTGGGCCAGGAATCCAGCAGACCTGGGCTTTCACTTTCCAGCCTGTCTGGTGGGTCCTTTTTCTGATTGGTACACGTGACGAGGGGCTGAAGGGAGCAGGATAGCCAAGGTCATTGCAGACTTGTATATTTATTGACTTGTATATTTATATGGAGTATTTGATGAAATGCTTCATTTAATAAATACAACAAGATATTATAAAAAATACAACAAGATAATATTTGTCTGTCTGTCTGTCTATCTATAAGGTTATGATTGTTAATTATAGGTGCTTTAACAATGGATTAGTGAAAGTGTGAAGCCCATTTGTTTATTTGAAGTGGTTGCATAGATTTGGGTGAAAGTTCCCAGTTACAAATAAAGAACTGAGATATTTAATTCTTCCTGAATTGCACTTTTAAGGATGAGAGTATTCCATGGTATTTGACACAACCTCTTAGTATTTACTCTCCAAAATATTATGTATATTTGGAAATATCCATTGTTCCAAAATACTGTGTGTATTTTGTCAAATCATGGGACTTCCTCTTTTAAAAATTAGAAGTAACGTGGAAGGATTGACTTGAACTTGGTTTGTGAACGAACATACGAATTGGATGGGATCCAAGGGAGAAGGAGTCACGTGACTTCTTTGTGGGCTTCATGGTCTAATAAAAATCAGAATTTTCTCAAATTGTACACAACATTTTAGAACAGAGGGAATATAAAAAATACAACCCATATCATCAATTCAATATATGAGCAGCATGATCTAGATATATTGACCACCCAAATGAAAAATAAATCAAGGTCTGGTATAGTAAGCATAAGGGGGGCCATGAATTTAAATAAAAAAGCTTATAAACATGATATACATATGTGTCAACCGCATATGACTATGCTGGACGCATTAGTCGATGATACACTCAAAAACGGGGTGAGCGGCGCATGCCCTGCTGGCGCATACTAACGAGAGGAGGAGATGATGGTGATAACTATGAACATGTTTTCATGTACTTGCAAATTTACCTGCAATTTTTTACTTATGAAAAAATTTGGTCTCTATTACAAATACGATCAGGTCTTGCTCAATATGTATTTTGCCAGGTCCTCCACATGGCTGTTGGGGATGGAGTTTGGTGAAGAAATTTAGTGAGGAAAATATTTTTATTTTTTTTTATATAAGAATGCCATACTAAATTTGTGTCAGTGTCTTACATTTTTTACAATTTTTTTTGTACAGCACTAAAATGTATGAAAATTGACTCGCAGCCACTCTCTCTGCCCAAATTAGTAGCCTGATTTGGTTTTCTCAAACTAATGATTTTTCTTTCTTTTGAAAAACTAGATTAACTATCAAAGTAGGACATATAAAGTCCATATCCAAGTAATCCAACAACCATTAATTTTGATCATTTATGTAAATAATACAAATATGAATTTAATACAAGTGGTAATTGCGGGCCCGGGCAAGTTGAAGCTTGAACGTTTCAATGTTGTCTTCAAAACGTCAATTTATTTATTAAACCAAAAGTCAATTTACAGCTCTTTAGACCATATGGTCCAATGAAGAAGAAGATACATGCAAATTTTGTTGCCAAAAGCAAAAAGAAGAATACAGGACGAATGGACTATTATTCTTGAACTCTTGAAGTTCAACTCCCCCAAAAAGGACTTAGAAACTTCCTGCTTTCTTTTTTTGAAACTTTTTTTTTGAGTTGAGAACTTAGAAACTTTCATGCAAGGAAATCTTTGACCAATTATATAAATATTTTCTTTACATTGGTTCTAGAGAGAAGCTCTAACCTCTCTAAAATTTTTCTCCCCCCTTTTCTCGTTACCTGCTACATCTTTCACATTCACATTCTCTGCCAGTTCTCCTTCCTCCCCTTTCGGCCCCGTGTGTCCATGTCAAGCGACCTTCGCCTAGCGTCGGCAACCGGGGTTGTTAAGGAGGCATAGGTTGAGGGAGAAGAGGCATGGAGAGGGTGTTGGGTGGTCGATGTGGAATGGATTGATGGTTTAGTGCTCCTAGGACCCAAAAAGTATCCAAAATACCCCCAGGAGCTGGGTATAAGGCATCCCACAGCCCACACTCTGCGTTTTTCCATATTACCCGGAATCTGAGTAGCTTTCAGTCGGAGAAGAAGGAGGAGCGGTCCGGAGAAGTTTTGTCCGGCATCTCCCCCCATATCATCGCCGGCGCCGTCGAACTCGGGAAAGTTCATCTTCACGGCAAAAGGCGAAAAAATGAGCGGGAAAGACCGGGTTCGCAAAAATAACTTTAACGGAGGCATCGTACATCAAAAAATGGTACATCAAGTTCAAATACTACGATTTTTATACTGAAAGTTGGTTCTATAGAAGAAAGTTAAAAACTTGCCAAGTTTTCAACTATTTACATTATCGTGCCTTCGACAACATGACTGTAACAATAGTCATGTTTTATGCAACACGACTCATAGACGATGCTTTTCACTCATATACAATTTTGAATATATCATGTCTTACAGTTTTTTAACTTATTTTGGTATTTTAATGGCAGGTACTGATGGAGAAGATACATGTGTGCTTACACTACGATGTAGTTTTTACAAATTCTGATGCGTACGTGGGCGGGAAACGGAAGCTCATGCCTATACATACACAAGTAAAGTACCTGGAGCTGTTGGAGGAAGTGGAAGAAATATTTCCGCTGAAGTCTACAGCTGGTACATTATCTGTGTCATATCGTGTTGATTCTGAACCCCCATACCTCCTTGAAGATGATAAAGACGTGGAGTCAATATTTCTCCTTCACAAGAGCAATTGAGGCACAAATGGACCACTCCACCTGTACGTGGAGTGGACTTCTACTGACAATAACATGAAGACTTCCACTCTCAATAAGGAAATGAATTCCAGTGCAAATAAGGAGGAGGAGAGGATACCAGAGGCAGAAGTAAGGTCGGCCAGTAAGACACCGCCGGAGAGGCCATCCAGCCCGGGCAATAAGACACCCGCATCAGCAATTGAAGAAGGAAGAGATGAAGATTATTCATTTGAAGCTGCGAGGTAAGACTTCTAAGGCGTGGATACAGGCTATTCGTGTACTATTATAGTCGACTATAATAGTACACAACTAGAAATTTGGTCGTGTCTTATGCAACACGACTATATACATAGTCGTGTCATTTAGTACACGACTATACATGAAGTCGTGTTGCATAAGACGCGACTTTACTTCCAGTCGTGGTATCAAGTCTATTCATACAAATTTTTTCGCACAGATTGGGAGATGGGGAAAAAGGTGAAGATGAAGATGAAGACGAAGACCAAGATGAAGATTCCAGTCCAGTTGAAGAAGAATTTTTCAATGAAGATAAATTACCGTGGTCTGCAGATGAGTGGGAAGAGCCTCTAACACTACCAAATTTTCGCCAGGCAGATCCCACGGGAAGAGACCACTCTGTGGCTGATATAGAACTCCAACGTGCAGCAATAGCATCGACTTCTAGAGTTCCTACGGTAGGAGACACGTCCAAAGGGAAATCTGTCGCGTCGGAGTTGCAAGATTTAGAGGACAATGGTGACGGTGGTTGGGATTGGGGTACCTATTCACCACAGGCTGGTCCTTAAAAAAATTATGAGGAGGAGATGATGTTGACCGGTAGTTTGCAAGCAGACGACTATGAGGCACAACTTGCCTTCGGGGCTAGATTCGAAAGCGTGAAGCAGTTCAAGATAGTTCTTACTGATTTCACAATCAAGAGGAAATTCATGTTCAAAGTTGTGGACGAGAACAAGGACACATTTGCTGCAAAGTACAAGATTAGAGGGTGCATGTGGTACATACGGGCTTCGAATCTACTTGACGGAGTCACCGTGACAAGGAGGGAAGGAAGGCATACATGCGACACTTTGATAAGTTCTAAAGATCATCCATTGGCCTCACACCTATGGATTGCACGGAAGTATCATGGCCTCCACAAGGATTCAAACTCCATATAATGGCTAATATGCAACAGTACATTGAGAAACATTGGGGCATAAAAGTCAACTATAAAAGGGCATGGAGGGCGAAAGAGGAATTGATTCGATTGATCGATGGCAACCCGAAAGACACATATCGGATTTTGCCACATTACGGAAAGGAATTAGAGCCGTCTAATTCAGGTACATATGTAGTGATAGAAAGATCTTTTGATATACCTAAAATTGAAATTGAACATGTCGGATACGACTTCAGACGTGTCTTTTGGATGTTCGGCCCGGTCGCAAGATCATTCTGAAGATCACTGAGGCTGCTGCTCACTGTTGATGGAACATTCCTAAAAGGAAAGTACCCTAGAGTTTTATTGGTTGCCACCCTGTTTACGGACCCCCCGACCTCTCTGGATACAATTGTCTCAGATAGACAGAAGGGACTTCTTAGAGCGGTTGCTGATGTCTTTCCCAAGGCTCACCATGGGTTTTGCCTGAGGCATATGGCCGCTAATATGCTTCATCATTGGAATGATAAGTACATGAAGGACCTGCTATTCCGAGCTGCAAAATACTTTAGGAGACCAAACTTCGATGAAATCACGCAGAAGATGAAGGAATACAATGAGGAGGCCTGGAAATATGTTCAGAAGATAGATAAAAAAAATTGGGCTAACGTTGAATATCCGGGTAAAA
Organism: Houttuynia cordata; assembly: GCA_039654745.1. Lineage (NCBI taxonomy): Eukaryota > Viridiplantae > Streptophyta > Magnoliopsida > Piperales > Saururaceae > Houttuynia > Houttuynia cordata. The sequence continues at coordinate 8,586,370 of CM077512.1, forward strand.
GATATGGCACTATCACTTCAAGCAGATCCAAAAGTGTAAATAAGATACTTTGGAAGGCTAGGTTTTGGCCAATAGCACGTTTGATCGAACAAACCCGTGCAACCACAACCTCCCATTTCGAGAGACGCCGCATGGAAGCGAAAGAGCTAACGACACCGTTAACAAAGTATGCATAGAATCATATCAACGAAATGAGGAATAAGAGTACTGGAACAGTCAGAGTGCAACCACTAACATTACTACCAGTTTGAAGTGTCATCTTTATACCATGTGGTAAGAATTTTTATACCATTAAAGCTGTCCTCCCAGAATAGTCGTATTAGTGAGAGACACGACTACGGATATAGTTGTGTCTCTCGATGACACGACTACGGATATAGTCGTGTCTCTCGACGACACGACTATTCAAATAATCGACTATTTCACAACACGATTAGGCATACAGTCGTGTTGCCAAAGACACGACTACTGATAGTCTCCTTTTGTGCTGTTCTGATCTTTTTTCCTCAGGATGTTGTTGACCTTACGAAGAGAACCTACACATGTAGCTTTTTCCAGAGCATGGGGCTTCCGTGCAAGCATGCCATTGCATGTATCGATGAGAGGAGTTTCGACCCAGTAGAATACTGCGAGAAGTGGAACTACGCAACCCTGTACTGCACCACGTACGAAGAAGTAGTTTTCCCTACTTTAGACAGGAGTCAGTGGGGGGATTATGGGGTTTTATTCAAATGCGAACTGCCCAGGCTTGAAGCTTCAAAGAAGGGGAGGCGACAGACAAAGACAAGAGAGTCACATCCCGACCCACCAGTACGATCGAGGTTGAAATGTGGCAATTGTCGACAAGTTGGTCACAACCATAAAAGGTGTACTAACCCAACTGTTGCGAAAAAACCAAAGAAGCGCAGAAATCAACGACTCCCGCAACAAGGCAAACTTCCTACTAATGAGTCAACACAGAGACGCCGCTCCGGCTTACCTAAGCTCCCACCATTCTTCACTTAGATTGTAGTGAAATTCTTGTATAACAAATATGACCTTATACCGCAATGTATGCTTGTACAGAAAAAAAATTATAAATACACAAAAATCTTTCATGCATCATACGTGTATCTCCATTATAGTAGTGAATCTCAATTATAGTCCTGTTGTCGTTCACAGGTAAATATAAAAAGAAGACTCCGTAATAGTCATGTCGTTGACTTAACACAACTATAATAGTCGAATATTATAGTACACGACTAGCTATATAGTCATGTCTTATGCAACACAACTATATATGTAGTCGTGTCATTTAGTACGCGATTATATATAAAGTCGTGTTGTATGAGAGACGACTATATACGTAGTCGTGTGTTGAAGTCGTGTTGCATGAAAAAAATGTATTCGATTTTATTGAAAGCCTATTGTATGTACATCAAAGAATCTTTTTACAATAAAATAATGTGGGTGGAATTGAATACATGCAGAGAAGAAAGTATGTAGAAGAGGAAGAATATATGTACAAAGAATAAATGTGAGAAAAGAAATTTAGTCTTCATCCAACATCCATAGAAAACCCGCAACTGTGACTTGCTGTTTTTTGTCTCTAGTTGTATCGTCGTCAAACTCGCTGTCAATAACGCCGCGAATCATAGTTGCAGCAATGACTGGGCGCCACAAACGTGTAATTTTGGACTGATCAAACTCAGGTGGGTTCACATTGGACGCCAACTACGTGACGTACATCATGATGAAGATGCCACAGTCTTTCGAGTTCTCTTGCCAGGGCACTTTGGCAATTTGAGTCATCTTCTAGTCGACCAAACCCATCCATGACAACTTGTGTGCCATCACAACGTTCATGATGTCACGCCCCAAATTTCCAACCCCAAAATACGCGGAAGCGATAAGCCGTTGAAGGTAACAGGGTCACAAATCTGGGACGGACCGAATACTCGATTCATCACCATAAATCCCAAGTACAAATGTGGGAATAGCCGGATCAAAATGACGTAAATAATCGTTCAAAAATCTCAAAATAAAATAAAACTAACCAGCTTAAACAATCCAAATAATCCCACGAAAACAAATAAATAAAGCAAGTGACACGCAGGCCACAAAATAACTAAATATCAAAATATCCACTATCAGCAATTAAATAAATTCTACGCTAACAAGTCTTCACGACTTCCACGAGCACCAACCTCCACGTCACAAGAATGCTGTTCACACCTCTTCAGCTCTACGCCCTGCATCAGAAGATGCGTGAGTATTCCAGAGGAAATACTCAGTAGGATGCTAGAAAAACTCACAGTAGAAACAGACAATAAAGGAACCGAAAACAACCAGGTTCGATAACTCAGAATAACATGACGCAGATGGTACTTACCAGGAAAAGATACCGCACCCAAAATATCTCATCAATCAGGGTGGAAATAAATTACAATAATCAATATGACTCCAGACTTCCAAAGAGTAAGGAGATAAACAAATATCTGATCTAGACAACCAAAGTGTCGAAGATGTCAATTTCTGCTCTCTGATCAGTCCACTTCCTCTATGGACTTTAATACCAGAACATCCTAGAGGTTCTACGTAGGAACCCGGCCAAGCGTCTAGGGATGCTGGCCCCATCGGTGCTTACGGTCACAATGGGCGGAGATTGCAGACCTTCCGTAATGTCTAACAATCTAAAGCGCACGCGTTGCCGTACTCGGCTGAACTACAGAGGTTCATAATCATCGGAGACCACTCTGGGTCTAGCTATAGCTCGTGAGCATACTATGATCCAACCTAAGAGTGTTCAACAAGGCTCTTAGTGAAGAAGCAGTTTAGATGGAACTGAGTTTGACTAACCACAACCAAGGGTATTCTCGTGAATTAACAATTTCAGAAATTAGACTCTCAAGGGAGTACAAAGGAATTCTCAGCATTTAACAATGACTGACTCTCAGGAGATTAACCAACAATCGGCTTGTGCCTATGCACGAGCTGACTCAAAATCAAACTCTTCGGTGTAGACTCTGTCGACGTCATCACCATACACTATTACAATCAAGATCATCCCTGGATTACAAGACTTCTGAATCGATGACCCAAAAACTTTAATGATAGGATTGAGAGGAATAACCCTAATCTAATATCAGGGTTTCTGGAGATCGAAGATGTGCGATGTTAAGCACCGCAGCCAAGACATAGATGACCAAGACATTTGGAATAGAGACAAACTCCACACGTATTATCATCATAAATACCCTCTAGAATTCTTACACCCTAGTACCCTCCTTATGTTATATACTATATAGATATATATACGTACTTATATATATATATATATATATAGTTTTAGCATAGCGTTTTAATTAATACCGTGAAAGGATGCTGTTAATGACACAATAGCTCCATTCCCGGTGATCCTCCAGTCTACACAGAACTTGTCAGTCCCTGAAATTTTTTACAGCAGACAGCCCCGTGTCTGTAGATCATTACCCAATTTACAGAATATTTTTCCAAATTTTCTACAATTAGTTATGAATTTTTGAATGCAGTCTGTCAGCGTAGGATACATCCTAGCCGAGGGCACTACACTAAGTAATAACTCGATTTTCACTTGTTATCCTTAATCCAAATCATAACTAGAGTCTTTTATACTCAAACCCTCTTACATTAAGCCTTTATTAACTTCTGGTAAGATCATTAATCATGCATTAACTCACCTAGTAACCCCTTTTTAAAACTGTTTTGCATCATAGCCTTAAGGATTCATTAACCGGCAAACTAGACAACCTTTCCCGGACACTTAGGCTTCAGGTCAGACTTAATGACAGAGGTCTTAAGGTCCACGAGCAATGACTCTTAAGTATTAACACGTTCATCTTGTTAGTACATCCATTAATCTCTTTTAGATAGTCTTATTACCTATATACCACATCAATTAGGGTAAACACTACATAAAATAGACAACTTTATCCGGACACAAGACAAACCATGAAATACGACTTGAGACATATAAGAACGCATCAAACCAGTAGGATTACCTTTGAAAGCTTGCTGCTTTTGGATGAGAAACACAAGAGTTATACCAATCATTACATCGATTAAGTCGATACATAGACAAATGAGAGATCGGGTGACTAATAGCAAGAAAGAAGACAACTTTTCTTAAACAGACCTTCATCTATACAAATCAGAGAATAATACTCCATATTAGACATCAGATACATGACTCACATAAGTCGAAATAGGCACACACCATCAGGGACGACTTGATCGAATTGTGCATAAGAGATTCACATCGAGAAATCAATCGGTATATCAATAATTGCATAGATTTCAGCAAATAGAACAATTAAACCAGGATGACATGATCTGTCATGCCCCGAAATCCCATACCTTGATCGGAGTGCGGAAGCCAATCAATGAAATACATTTCGAGGTAGAGATCCCAGGCGCGAGACCGAACAGTCGATTTTCCAACCGATTACAATCATCTCAAAAGGATGTGTAACCGATTATGCCCGCAATCAGTGTAATACAAATATAGACATCCATGAATACTATAAAATGAATTTACTTAATGATAATAATCTATTTAAAAAGGTGAAATAAAATAAACCTATAAGTCTATGGCACACAATTGCCAACAATGTCATAAGCATCAATAAAAGCAAAGCAAATAACTAAAACGTTTTTAAACTCTTCTCGGCGCCTGCAACCCGCCATTCCACTACTGCACTTCCTGATCTCAATTTCCATTTGCGCCTGCATCAGAGGATGCATGAGTATTTCATAGAAACACTCAGTAGGATGTAAAAACCCACTGAATGAAAACAAGCAGTATGAAGAGGATAAGGATAACAAGGGATGATGAACGTCTCACAACATCTAAACTGAACCGAGGTCTATACACCTGCAAGGTTAGTCAATAACAATTCCAACTCGCAAGTAAGAAAAACATCAATAAGGCTCCTATTGCACATATTAGTAAGGAGAGAATAATAATCATATCAAAGGCTCCAGACATCGAAAGTGAAAGGAGTTACAATTTCTGCTCGCTGAACCTGGTCGCTCGCAAGTGACTAACATACCAGAACCACCCTAGGGGTTCTCTCTTTGGAACCCTGCCATGCGTCTAGGATGCTGGCCCCACCAGTGCTTACGGACACGATGGGTGGAGACTGAGGACCTTCCGTAATGTCCACAATCTAACGTACGTATAGTGCCTCTTTTCGGGCAGTATGGAATCGCAATTTCATAATTATAAGTGACCTCGCAAGATCTAGCAATGGCATAATTGAGCATACTATGAAACCACCATAGGGAGAGTCTCGCAAGGTCTCCAGTGGAAGAAACAATCATGTAATCAATATGAGCAATATATCTCCAAGGAATAGAGGTCTCAACACTCTAAGAACATAGGGTATCTCTTACCAGAATAAACTCTCTCTCAAGGAGTATGGATAGAAGCATCAAAGTCTTTGGTCAACACATAACTCACTTATTGGAGTAGTATAGAATAACAAGACATTTCACACAAGGTGTAACATATAATCAATACGTACCTTTCATGCTCAGCCCTAGATAGGAATTCTTCATTCGCATTAGAGTGTTATAATACCAATATCAAAGATAAGGAATCAAGGAATTATCCTTCATAATTGAATTATATCTAACCCAATTCTTACTGTGATATTGCTTAAGTATATAGTTCAATTACTGTTATTAACATATTAATTGTCATTATATCATATTACATGATGATATTTGTATACTTAGTATTTTCTCTCATATTTTGCTCACTGTCTCCTGCACAACAGTCCTCTTCCGACGGCTACTGTGCTCTGTACAGTAAGACTCAACCTCTGAAATTTTTACTGATAATACCCTCGTGAGTCTAGTTTCTAACCCCACTGATTTTATATTTTTCCGATTTAATTTGAATTAGTTATGAATTATTTACCACCGACTGTCAGCACAGAAACAGTTCTGGCCGAGATTAGGACTCTTAATTAAACTTGATTATCTTTCTTAATAACGCATTATAAATGATAATACATTAATAATAGAACATATAATCCCCTCCTAGGTCAATTACAGAACCTAGAATTCTCTGGAATTACTAAAGTTCACTCCTTTCTTGTGTTCTTATATAGATATCATAGTTTGTAACATTAATACACCCCAAATAAGACCATTTAAGTAAGACACACTTATAGACACAACCTCAACGTGGAACATCATTAATTAAACAATAACAGAACCTTTAATCCTCTGGAAAATTAATAAAGCATTCAACTTTATATGCGAATTCCCATCTAGAAGTGAAACATGAATGCACACATGATTTTATGATGTACTACGCATAGAAATAGGAACATAACTCATTCATCTCGCAAGAATCCAAACAATGACTAAGGTATTGACTCAGAACACTTGTCAAAAGCATATATAATCAAAAGAGAGAAGAAGGGAAAAACCATCCTACTTAATCCTTCAAAGATCTCGCCTTTCTACGCGCCTCTCGTCTCTTCCGCTTCTTCCAAAGCTCCCGCTCCAAGCTCTCGCAAACTCCCCACAAGAACAAGCCTCCAAGGAGATGGGTGAACGTGGGAAGGAGAAGGGAAAGCTCTCTGGACGTTCTAGGGTTAGAATAAGCCAATACTCTAGGGTTTATATAGAGTTGGGAGAGAATCTATTCTCAAACCAATCTTCCAAATCATGGACACTTCTAACCAATGGGAAGGCTTCAAAATCTTATAGGAGACGTGCAAATCAAGTCCCAATGGGATATGGTATCTTTCCCAAACAAATCCACCCAAACATAAGCTTGAAAACGTAAAACCGCAACCGGCGATCGATCGGTCTATACGACGATCGATCGTCGTATGCACAGTTTTAACACTATACGCCACTGCCGATCGATCGCTACTACAGCCGATCGATCGCTTTACGTGAAACACAAAATTCACAAATTCCAGTAACTATGATCGATCGGTTTGGTAAGGCGTCGATCGGCTCAGCTTGCCGATCGATCGTCTCTTATGGCGATCGATCGCTGTCACGTTTAATCAAATTCAATTTCTCATATCTTTTTACCCCGAACTCCAAATCGCACATAATAGGTGGCATTGGAAAGCTCTTCTCACCAACTTTAATTTGCACAAGGCACAACATGATCAAATCAAATGTTAAGATGGTCAAATTTCGGTTTTAAGATACTTACTAATTTTCTGGGTGTTACATGATCATACATGATACACACAACATCAGAACGTGGCACACATATAAAGATTGAAACTTTAATGAAATCATACTTGTGAGAAAAAGAACATCTTACCGATGAACCGGTACTAATTGCACGTCAACCGGTTCGGATTCGAACTAGCTTTCTTGCGATCTCCACACGATCCAACGCACACCACTAGCACACAACACGAGGAGAGGCCTACTGGTGGGTGAGAGGGAAGGGGGAGGACGTGGTAAGGGAGAGGAGTCACCACGAAATGGGAGAGAGGGCTGCCGGTTCCCAAAGGGATGGCCGGCCCTCTCAAAGTGGGTTTAAATAATCCAAGCTTCAGGATCTCCACCGTCCATCATCACCTCATCCAAGGGCTAAGGATCATCCCAGCCCTTCCCAAAACCACCAACGCGATCTCCTCTAACCCCAAGATCCTTTTGATTGATTGCAATAAGGTAAGATTTTATCTTTCTCAAAATCTTACTAATTTACTAATGTAACTTACCAAGTAAATGCAATCCTTTGAGGGCTTCACTTGGCGCCAACTACCAGCAAGGAAAGGCCACTTCCAACTCCCAAAAGGGGCGTCCAACCCATATTTCAAATATACTTTAATTAGCCAAATTAAATCCCTCATTATCTTAATTTCCAATTGAGTAACAATTAGGGTTTTGACTACAACTCAATCTACCACGTTTAGAACCCTTAAACAGAGTAAATCAGGCAAGATATGACCCAAAGAAATCCCCCAAAATCTGCCCAAGACGTTTCCCAACGGAATTGCCTCGGGATATGCAAAACCACCGGCGATCGATCGGTGCGTATTACGCGATCGATCGTCTTGCGATCGATGCCTTACAAAAACGATCGATCGTCTACCGATCGATGCCGTATGAAGGCGATCGATCGGTCTGACGGAAAAATTTCAAATTTTGATTTTTAATGAATTTTCTCGAATTAAAAATTACTTCATTCGGACAGAATGTTTTTACCTTAGTAATATAGAAAAATTTACGGCCGCTACACATGAACTGTGTGAATTTGTCGGCTGCTTTCTTGTGATGTGTGTACAACTGGGATCTGCTAGACAGTGGGTTGTAGAAGCACCATACACAGTGTGGGAAGTGTACAAAGACAAGGCAGAAATGGGAGCCGGTGCGGATTGGGAAAAAGGCGTAGAACATGTTCTGGTTCAAGCCGTCGAGCATCCTCGCGAGCTTTTTTACCAATTTCGCATTATTGCCTCCTTCTTTGTGTTCCTGCAAAATCGCAAGAGAGTCAGAAAATGATGCTGGGAACGTAAACTTATCGCTACTGATGCAGGGAACACTTACACTGTCGAATATCTCTTTGAATGCATGGCATCCAAAAAAACACCACGGATACTTCATCCGGTCTCTCTCATTGCGTTGCCTCAAGAGACTCAAAAACTCATCCATAACCTATAGAAAACAGCAGTAGGAGTCAGAACAGTCAAAATAAGGCAAGATACCACTTTTAATTAGGTTGTCTATAAAAATACTCGACTTAATAAAAAGTCGAGTATTTCAAAGACACGACTATGCGTAAAGTCATGTTTTCGAATACATGACTTTACGTATAGTCGTGTATTTGAAAAAGGAAGAGAGGAAAATATATGAGGAAAATGAAAACATAATGTATACTTAGATTGGTGTTTATTTCTGTGGTTTGCAAGAGGGATATGTAGTTGTCATCACAAAGCGTTGGGATTGGATAAGCCTTCTTCGGATTGGCGATCCATCCATCTATCGCCACTCTATCCCGCTCTAACAATACCCCCATGTCGAAACATAACTCCAAACCGGCATAGTTTTCTGGGAGTGCAATTATAGCCTTAGCCTTTTGAGGGGGTTTGGAGGAGATTGATGTCTACAGGCTGAGATGAGGTTAAGTTGTGGCCTCCTTCGCCTCCTCCTCTTCCTTCACCTCCTCTGTCGCCTCCTCCTCCGTCGCCTCGTCCTTCACCTCCTCCTCCTTCGTCGCCTCCTTCGCATCCTCGTCGTCCTTCACTTCCTCCTCCTTCACCTCCTCCTTAGCCATTTAGATATCCGACTGCTGTAAGGAAGAGATCACCTCATCGATGATAGAGGTTACTTGTCGATCGGATACAGTTTCTTCGGAGTCGGCTTTCGGGTGACGGGACCTATTCCTCCTTGCCTGCTCCACCGCCATTCTCCGTATATGCTCATCTTCCGTAAGCCTCTGCAATTCAATCACGGAGACAGCCCTCCTTCTCTTCCTTACCACTAAACCGGGGGGGAATAGGTCCCGTACGTACGTCTGACGGCCCTCGACTTCTGCCCGCTCCATATGTTCGTCGAATTCTGGTTGGAACTTCTTCAAAAACAACTTCGCGGAGGATCTCTTAGTAGCCCTTTGAATCTTCTCTTCCTCATCCGCGCGTTTGATGGGAGCTAAAATGACAGTTTACATATGCGTGTCAGTAGCAACACGAAAAACAAAATAGTCGTGTAGAATGCAACACGATAAATGTAATAGTCGTGTACTATGTAACACGAATAATTAAATAATCATGCCCAACTTACCTTTACCCCATTTAAATTAATCGGCGGCTGACTTGTGCGCCAGCTCCTTTCTCTACATACCCATCGGAGTTTTCTTCATATGCTCCTTGTCATCGGGCCGCTTCTTTGTCTCCATGTGATGCAGCGATGACTTCTTTATCCTCTCCTTCTTCTCTGATTCCTTCGTCTCCTTCGTTGGCTCTTCAGTCTTCTCCTCCTTGGGATGCTCAAAGATCTGACCCACTAAGAGCATTGACGCTGTGACAGCAAATGCCTTCGTAGAGTGAAAAACCTCTCGCATAGGTCCAACACTCCTTCCGAACCTTCCCATCTCCTCATACGAAGACAGAGAGCTATCTCAATTAGTGACTGTATGCCCTGAAGCAAACCCTCCAATTGCCTCATTGCAGTAGACTGAGCAGCCGTCCTCGAGGGTGAAGGTTGTTTGGGAGTCCTCTTCATTTCCGGCCTCTCCGTCTTCTGCCGTCGCGGAGGAGGGGCCACTGAAGGAGACGAAGCAATGAGAGATGCCTCATGGGGCAGGGGGGTGATTACATCGACGACTTCATCCCAGACCTTCCAGTAGTCGGTCATACGGTGCTTCTTCTGTGCACCCTTCTTGACCTCTGTAATCAGGGCCCCACTTCCTAGCCACCTTTTTGACCTTGGACTGGTAGGGCCCACGACAGCATGAAAGATTGTCATGTGCTCAAAAAACCAAATCTTCATAGTAAACAGATGGAAAAATTAGTAAAAGACGCGGATACCAGCAAGTCGTGTACTATTATAGTCGACTATAATAGTACACGACTAGAAATTTAGTCGTGTCTTATGCAACACGACTATATACATAGTCGTGTTGCATAATACACGACTATAAATAAAGTCGTGTTGCATAAGACACAACACTTAGCGTCTATGTGTCGTGCCTTTCGAACTCTGAAAACTTAGAAATGCTACATACCTGAAGGACATATGAGGCGCCGTTTAGGTATCCACCGCCCCATGACCCTCCTTGAGATCTCGCACCCACTAGTCTGCTGGTGTGGGTTATACCAGAAACCAACATGTCATGCATAGCCCCAGCCCAATTGTATGAGCTCAATCTTGGGAGGTCCTCAATGTAACGGTACAAACTAGGGTGCAGTGCTCTAGTGTTGTGTGGAAACAGAACCGTGTAGAAGAGGAGGCAAATGATCATCCTCGCCATGTCCTCCTCTTCCATCTTTATTTCACCCTCGCTAAGCTTGTCAATTATTTCCTCAATGTGTGTAATATTCGGTCTCCTGACAGCGAAGTACTTTCTGAAGAATTGACCTCCGGTCGGCGTGGCAAGGAGGGGACGACCTCAACTGTTTCGCCCTTTGTGGGCAATCCGGCGATAAAAGCAACTTCTTGCTCTGTGAAATGTAGCTTCCTGCCCTTGATATTAAAGACCTTCGCCAACTCATCCCATTACTTGACCAAATGGTCGAGGAGGTTCCGAGAAATAACTACGTCTTCACCTTCAAAAATGACAGCGAAACCAGCTTTCCGATCAATTGGCCACATTTTTGTGACGCCGTAGGAGGGCCGCACACTTTTTCATCACGCCCGATTGACAAAACGTCTTTAGTGCCGGTCGCGCATAGTATGTTCTCTTTATTGATGGGTCCATCGGAGCCTTCCTCTTCTTGCCCCTCTGTTTTTGCTGTCGAGGTGCCAACACAAAATCATGATCCTCCTCCTCTGATGGTATTTCCTCCATAGACTCATCTCTTTTTGTATCCATATGCAAGGAGATAGGTAGAGTGGTCAGTAGAAAAGTCGTGTCAGTGCAACACAAAAACATAAAAGTCGTGTTGTCGCGTACACGACTCTATAGTTCATTGTAAAAATTAAAAGTCTAAATTTCGAAACTTCTGAAACTAAAATCAGTAAGGATTGTTGTAACTTACTGCGGTTTAGTTGCAATTACCACACCAATTACCACTCCCTCGCATGTCTTCATGTATGCCAGGGCCTTGGAAGCCATCAGACCGACCTCTTCCTTGTACTCCCTTCAGTCACTTTTAATTGAGACAATCATATAATTAGTCAATTTTATTGAGATGTGAGGTCCATAGTAAAAGCCTAGGCTTTCTGAGCAAGCGAGTCACCTTTTATTGTAGAGGCCTCTCGACCTTAACCTTGACCTAGGGTAACTCCCGGTTAGCCGTAGTTGCCATCTCCAGCCGCGACCTGATCGGAGAATAATTCAGGAACGATATCATTTAATTTTGGTAGTCTATTTTGGCTAATTGCCTCAATTAAAAGGACAGGAGGGAGTATTAATTTGCACCTCCGAATTGCAATCATATGCCTCACACCACTCTACACATGCAGCTAGGGCTCATATAATCGGAACTTTTGAAAATGCGTATGTATTGGCTATTGGCCTATTGCAGAGCTCATCTAAGGATAAATTTACAGTGCACGCAACACGATCCGTCGATCTTGAAAATCGACAGCACACACGGAGGGAGCTTGCGTCCCAGGCTCCCAGCTATCAGCAATACGGCTATTCCGAGATCGACGGTTATTGTCAAATGCATGCAAGTCCCATGTGGCACACCGAGTACACATATACACGATATAGTGTGGGCCATGGCCCACACACCTACCATCCCTGTCGGCCAAATGTATCAAAGGTTGGTGGCCTAGGTGGACAGTCCTTTGCATGAACATACCGAACGTTGAACAACCAACAGTCTGGTCTCTTTTGCCCGAGGCTGTTCAGTGGCAGTTTGTGCTCTATCTCTCTTGAGGGCAACCAGACTCTAGGCTTCACGAGCTGCGTCTTACCTCCGTATCTCCATCTTCCACCAAGGATTCTCGTCTGGTAATCTCCCTTGTTGCTGATGTTCTTTTTGTCTATATATACAAAATGACAATGGCATGTTATCGCATTGATTTACCATATTGGATTCGTTATCTAAATGGGTTTTTTACAGATACCAGCAAATGGGTCTCTTTGTAGATCCATACGGTGGAACTACGTTGCCTTGATTTGGACTACCTTTTTTTGGGTTAATATGTAGCATTGGTTCCAGAATATGTGTGCTCTTTGGGGAGCAAATGAAAGATGTTACTTTTTTTTATCCCTTGGAAGAGATTTGAAGTTGTATTTGTTCTGGCGAAGCAATCTGTTTTATGGTTATGTTAATTGATCATGATTATTGGGAATTTGGTTTTTTTCATTAAGGTTTTTGCATTATATTTTCTGATTTTTTTTAGATTTATTCTTGCTGGGACATGTTTCCAATTGAGATGTTTTTACAAATCTATAAAGTGGTTTACGCTTTAGAAAACTCTGATCTGATATTTCATTTTATTCTCTGATACCTACCATTACAGCATAGTGTCATTATCCGGAGAATTGTGTAACATACTGAGGTCTCGTTATACTCCCTCTGTCTTGTCTGGATGGGAAATAAGAAAGGAACTAATTTTAGTTCATTCTAAATTTCCTATCCAGACAAATTATATAGGACGAGGGAGTAGAATTTTTCCTGTGAGGTTGAATAAACGATTGAAGCAAAGCATTCTTTGGTTGGAGTGGAAGCTGCTTAGTTACCATAGATTAGTACCTTGTAATGGTTTTCTAGTGGTAATTGATTTTCCAATGTAGGTACCCGAATGTATTTAGAAATCAATCATGTATGAGCAAATAAAGGATGGGCTGTTTCCTAACCAGTTGCCATCCGATATGCAGCATTGTCTGAGTCTCTTTGAAGAAGTCCAGTATAATTTAGCTCATTAAACTGGTAGCTGGAGTGGCCAACTTCTTAAAGACAAGATGCTAGATCATGGAGACTTTAAAATATGGAATCTTGAACTTGACGCAGTAGTGGTTAATTTGTCTTGCAAATTCCTGGACTTTCAGTTGGAGTAACTGTAAATATCTTGCATGAATTTTAGTCAAGACCTTTGAGCTTTCCATAGGCATGAAGGGCGAAACTTGGTTCTTGGCATGGTTTTGGTATTGTTATATCGAATTAAAACATTGATAACCATTTGGAAGTTATATCTAGATCACCTGCAATATAATTAAACTTGGTTATGCTTGTGTTAACAAGGGACAAGTACAACTATTGGTAGCAACTATGAAGAATCTATGTGCCATAGTCCATATAAGGACTCACTGCCTTTGATGCATTTGCAGTTGTAAAGGATTTGAAATATGCTGCCACTCACGAGTGAATAAAATTTGATGGGACCTCGGCTACTGTTGTAATAACATATCATGCTCAGGTTATTATTTTTCATTTGATCTATATTCACATATGAAGTTTCTAAGTACCAACTAATTTGCAGATATGCAATTTATTTGCGCCACAATTTAAGTTATTACTTCCAATACACAGGATCATTTGGGTGATGTCGTATATGTTGAATTGCCTAAAGTGGGGTGCCTCTGTAACACAAGGGAGCAGTTTTGGTGCAGTGGAGAGTGTCAAGGCAACAAGTGGTATAAACTCTCCTGTGTCAGGAAAAGTACTTGAAGTGAATGAGGAGCTTAGTAATTCTCCGGTATTGGTGAGTTACATTGAATATCAATTCAACACTTCCATTTTTTTTTTATCTTGTCGATCCCTTAGCAAAAACTTTATTTCATTTAGTGCAAACAGTTGCCATTATGTTTATTTACACGAATTTTATACTATCATTTTGATGCTGATAAAAGTCAAATATGGTGTGGAATCCATGTCGCTGACCCCAGGTAGCTAGGACACTGCTTACAATGATGATGAGGAAATGGTCGTGTAGACATCATTCAACCATTTGTAAAGAAGAGCAGAAGAAACACAGATCTATCTGTGTATATTCTTGTTACGAATGCTTACCAGATATCCATTCTAGCTTGTCCACATAAATGATATATAATGCATTGATTTCATTTGCTTTATTGGCCTAGGTGAATGCAATGTGAAATGTGTTTATAATTTTTTGCGATGCTTTTATGGCCTAGGTGAATGCAAGTCCATATGATAACGGGTGGATCATGAAGGAGGAATTGAGTGATGCCGGGGAGGTGAAATCCTTGATGGATCAAATTTCTGTGAAGAAGAAGAAGCAGGGCACTGAGTATATTCGGATCTTCTTATTTGGCAATTAAAAGTGGACTCAGAGCAGGAGCATATATGGTCTCATTTCTCTGTTTTTCTTTTCTCCTAGATCCCTACTTGCAGAGATTACAATAACTTTCTTAGAACTGATTTTGTGATAACGTTGTTTGAAATACCCTGTGGTTGAATCCTATAGTAGCTGCCAATGATAGTGGGTTATAGGTATCCCTATTAATTTCTCCGGATGGGCAGTTCACAATTGTTATGTGATCAACAGAATGAAGGACTCTGATCATTGCAAAAGGCTGATTTTTGTAGGACGTTGTGACACAAGAATGGCCACCTTCGGTGCGAAAGAAGCAGCATATGACAACTGGTTTCTCATCTTAGACAGTAGAAGATACTGTTTCAAACACTTCCGGTATTGTTTAGATGTCTGCTCCACATACTATAAGTTCTTTTCTTTGCTAATTTTTTTGGTGAAATGCAAACCTGCAGAAACTCTTGATTTTTTTGCTGGAGAAAAAAGCAGTGAAGCACTAGGGGATGAAACCAGCATATTCCCATGCTATTTAAGTAGCTAAAACAGATGAAAATGTTGCTATGGGAGAACAAGATTATGTTTTAACTTGTTTGCAGGGTGACTTCTGATGCAGAATGATAAGTTCATAAGTATTATTTGAATATTTTATTTATAATAAGTATATTGGGGCTACTTTGGTTTTTTCATGTAATTCAGGCTCTACAATATAAGGCTTGTAAGTCATTGTAATCAGTAATTTTGGAGATGAATCGAAGGGTTTTCCCATTCGTCTTTTGGCCTTTGGCCTCCCCTATTCGAGCTTCGGCTCCCCCTTGCTCGGCTACGACCCCCCCCCCCCCCCCCCTTGCTCCTCCATGACATAGCCACTCCATCACCAAAGGCCAAAAGACAAACGGAAAAACCATTCAATTCATCTCCAAACCTACTGATTACAATGACTTACAAGCCTTATAAAGTAGAGCCTAAATTACATGAAAAGACCAAACTAACCATAACATACTTATTATAAATAAAATACTCAAATAATACTTATGAGCTTATTATTTTACATCATTCTCCCCGACCAACAAGGACTCTCCTCCGGAGAGTCAAAGATGAGGTACTGGCCTGAGAAGTAATGGAACAACACATATGTCATAATCAAGTCGGCCAGTCCACCAGAATAAATATTTGTGAATACCACTCCCACAAGAAGGAATAAGAGGAGAATTAAGGTTGGGCACAATTAGGTCAAGAGGTGGAGAAAATGGGTGTAGCCAGGGTATGGAAGATGGAATGTGATAGCTAGAGGGATTGGGTAAAGGTGGAGGAGGGGGACAAGGATCTTTAACAAAGTCTGATTGGGGAAGGGGATTGGAGCAAATGATAGTCAATATGAAGGTTGGAGTAGGTGTTAGGAATGTTGATCGGCTCCTTTGTGTTGATGACAAGAACATCGAAAAGTGGGGCAGGAATATGTGGCCCTTATCATTTGGTATTAGAGCTCAGTTAAGTCTTTGGCATCGTTGCTTCTCAACGATAACGGATCACTGCTGCCACCGCCTGTTAATCACTGTCGTGGCGAACTTGGCTTGCTGCCGGCGCTGCCACTCCATCCTCATCGGTGATCATTGGACACTCAGTCGTCACCCCATCAAACGATCCAACAAACCGAAGCCAACAAATCCAAAAAAAATGGAAAAATGAAGAGAAGAGCACTTCATCAGGGAGCGGTGTTTCTCTCGGCTGTGCGAGCCTAGAAACCGTGACCACAAATCTTCCCCCCTGGTGCCAAACTCTGGAAACGACGACCCCATCGGGCGCCTTTCCGGCGTTGGTCGCGGCCAATCAGGCCTGCCTTTGGCGTTTTTGCTCCGCCTACGCTGGTGACGACCGAACATTTGACTTCGCCATCAACAGCTTCTCCCTGCTGCCGGCCTTCAACAGCGGCTCATATCAGCGGCTTTGCACAAATCAGAAATTCTGGCACTTTTGCCCACCCCAGTTCCTCAGAGTCCTCTCGCTGAAGACAGTTGCAACGGTGTGAGCCACGGCGACTCGACCCGCGAGCAAAGCAGCCACCTTGCGACCTCCGTCCGAGGAAGAAGGGCCTCCTCCGAGCCACGGCGACTCGACCTGCGAGCAAAGCAGCCACCTTGTAGCCTCCGACCGAAGAAGACAAGCCTCCTCCGACCCACGACGACTCGACCAGTGAGCAAAGCAGCCGCCTTTCGCTCACCGAAATCGAGATTAACATCATTGGAAGGGGCCATTCACTGTCGCAACCCCCGACTCTTATGTCCCGCCATCAGTCGCTTCTGTCGGGCCAGTCAGGCGCTTCTGCTTCTAGCGCTTCTATCATCGCCGGTAACATCTGCCCTGCCGCCGGCCATCAACAGTTACCCTCTCTGAGCCGCTCCAGAAATTCCAGCGCAGCCTCATAAAGCTTTCCTAAGCCGGCGACCCCGATCAGTTGGAGAAGATCTTTCCAGGCTGGTGTATCCAATCTTACCGATTGCGGTCTTGCAATTTCGCCCCCGGAAAGATCAGATTGACAACGGAAGGCTCTGCTAGTGCTCAATACAACAGAACCGGCAATATAACCCAGACCCAGGCCATGCACTACAACCCAGACCTGTACAACTCAAGCCGGTTCTTTAATTCCAACCGAACTGAACCGGTCTTGTTGAGGTCCAGACCAGCCCGGTGCTTCCTTGTCTCTTCCAAGAGTTCTCGTCCGCCGTCCGACATCTGTTGTCCCATTTTGTTACTTGCCGCAAAGACATGGAGTATTTCAGGGATAATTCAAGAAGTTGTCAAGCTAGAGTTGATTACAATCATCCCTTTGCAACTGAACGAGCAAGGTACTGCAAACCTTCACAGCTCTGGCCTAACCTAGACGACCACTCTCGTTATAAGGAGGCGTAGTCTACTCGTCCCTATAGGAGGCCATGCTAGTGCAGCGTGCGTGATGAATATTTTGAGTACTCTCAGCCCACTCATGCCTCTCTAACAAGGCTCCAAACTAGTCTCCACGATTCAAGAGGTACCGCTCTCATTCAACAACTGCTTACATTTCATGTAGCTAGCATGTTGGAGTCTGATGCGGAGATTCACTGGTGATTAGAGGGTATTCTGGATACACTTTATACTATGCAACACAGTATACATGAATTGAAAAAGACCTCTAACAAGCACTTTGACAAGATGATTTAGACATTGCGTTCTAGTAGACAAATTGCCACATCCATGGAAGAAGAAGTCCAACCTGCTATTGTTTCTTCACATCAACCACGGTCTTCACTGTCACTTCTTCAGCCAGTCTCATAAATATGTCCACCACCGCCATCAGCCGAGGCACTTGGACCATCAACTGTTCAGTTAACTCCACCCCTAATGACAACACCCGTACCAATAGAAGCAATCCCAATCACAATCCTCATGCCCTAACCACAACCAATCCATCTTTAGAAGACAAGCCTCGACAATCCACTGCAAGTAGTGTGCCACTGTCCATGTCAGTTCTCATACTGGGTTCTCCAAAATTGCCTATGTGATGGAGGAGCAAGGGGGGCCGTAGCCGAGCAAGGGGGAGCCGAAGCTCGAGTAGGGGAGGCCAAATGTTGCAGAATGATAAGGTAATAAGTTATTATTTGAGTATTTTATTTATAATAAGCATATTAGGGCTATATATACAAGGCCTTAAAATCATTGTAATCGGTAGTTTTGGAGATGAATTGAATGGTTTTCCCGTTGAGTCTTTAGGCATTTTGCCTCCCCTACACGAGCTTCGGCTCCCCCTTCTCGGCTACGGCCCCCCTTGCTCCTCCATCACATAGCCACTCCATCAACTTCTTAGCATATCAGAACTCTTGCAGCAGTGCGTAAGTGGTAGCAATCGAGCCCTTTTTTGAATCGATAGGAGATCTGTTGGTCTGATGACCATTATCAAAAAGAAAAAGAAAAAGAAAAAAAGAAAAGAAAAGAATCGATCGGAAATTAACGGTTATTCTCCCGACATTGCCGAAAACAAAGTTTTTCTCCCTCCTCCAACAGCTACGCGATCCGCCTCCCGCAGCCGGATTAAAGCTAGGCCTCCCGCCTCCAATTCTATTAAGGTTGTTGTTATAATGTTTGTATTTTGTTTCTTTCTTGTTCTTCTTCTTCGTTGCCTTTTCTTGTTGACGGTTAGTTGTGATTGTTATCGATTCCGTTTGTCTTGTTTTGGGGTTCCTCAGGCCCAAAGCAGTCTTGTTTTGCTGCCATTGTCAAAATCTTTATCAATGTTCAAGTTATCTTGATCTGTTTGTGAATCATTTCTGTGCTAAAATCTACCTTGGTGCTAGCGGTAGACGTCTAGGTCAGTTTGTCAAAACCCCTCAAGTATATGCTGAACTATTTCTTTGCTAGAATCGACCTTGGTGCTAGCCATAGATGTCTAGGTTCATTTTGTCAAATCCGTACAGCTACAAGACTGTCATTGCAATATTAATGTTCATGGATTTCTGTGCATCTTAGAACAAACATATATTGGATTGTATGGCTCTCCAATATTTATTATTGTAGGACTCACATTAAGTGAATCTTAGTTCTATGTTGGTTTTGGGTTATCCCAATTAATGAACTTCACTCTCTCTTAATGCATAGATTTGATTTCGGGTTGTGCTCTTTGATTAAGCTCTGGATATCAGTCCATCGAAAGTCTTTCTTTGATATCTTTTTTTATTTTCCCAGAGCAGCAAGTTGTAGTTCTTGTGAACTATTTCCTCCCCTTAATTTACTCAATCTGGGACCAGTCCTAAGATGAATTCAATTGGACCCTTCAGGTTGCACCGTTGGCCTCGTAATCGACTCCAACTTTCTCCCGATATATTGCCTATGATCTTATGTTCTGCTCCCTCCTTTGAACATATTATTTGGACAGCAATCTCGCTGCCTAACGGTTTTAACCTACTTACTCATCCTGCATTTGCCATTGTCCTCATCCTGCATTTGCCATTGTCTTTGTCTTTTCACTATGCTAGTAGGTAATTTAAGTGCAATACACCTGAGATATTACTTTCATCTCTTCGGGATCGTCAACTTCTTCATACCCACATTTTCTGTGTCATTAACTGATGCTCCACATGTTGTATTATTGAGATCATGTTTTAGTGCATCATGTTGCATAAAACGTGTCTCATGCTCCACTGATTAAATATGTAACTAATTTGGTTATACTCTATCGAATAACCTAACTGTTAATCTATATATTTGGATAGGTTGTTTGTATATTTGTTGGACTATTGCACCTGAAAACTGACAGCCTACTTGAATTCTTCGTAGCAAGTCCTGTTGTTAATGGCTGGTTGTGCAAAATCAGAGGGATGATCTAGTGACAGCATTGGATTTCAATATTCTGGATATAGAATTCACCTGCATGTCTGATGATTAACAGTGCCAATTACTGACTTTTCTTATGGAAACAATTGACCATTTCTAGGGAACACTTGTCACTTCTGAATGATGCACATCAAATCTGTTGGTATCATCACCAGAGAACTTCATGCTGTCAAAGTAAAATTCAAGATAATTCACCAATTTTTACTGTGAATCTAAAATGTACTACAATTTCAAATAGTGAAAAAGTTATTCAACATGCCGAAACAGGAAGTTTGTCGGAGGGGATTTTGAGTGGAAACTGGTCCAACCAAGGGTCCATGATCGCATGGTGTTCTCTTTCAAAGACATCTATAGGTTCACCTAATGAAAGGGGTGGAATGCTCTGCTCGTTTTTGAAGAAATTCTCCTCATCAACTGTTGACTTTACCATGGCCAACCTCCTAAAATTGTTTCCAAAATACTTCATCCCCCAAACTGCAGCTTTTGAGTAGCTTGTGTAGGCACCCTCGTTCTCACCCAAGTCAAGATCCCTGAAGTTCAAATATGTTGCCCTTGGGGATTTAGACACATAAGGTGTCATGTATTTGTACACTCTGTTTACCCACTCTATATTATTCCCTCCTTTTAGAATCTGTATATACTGTGTAATGTACAGGCTACCATTCCTATGTGGAAAAGGGATGTCAGAGCTTGAAATCTTTTCCATTTTTCCACCAAATGGTTCCATGTATATTATCCAAAATGCCGCTTCCTCTTCCACCAACAGCCTCCATAGACCTCCCAAGCCAATTTCAGAGATGGGTTTCCTCACTATATCAGATTTGACCTTGAAAGAGTAGTGAACTGAAAGGGCCCTATTGATTAAAACCTCTCTTGGTGTTTTATATGGAAATCCTGCAAAAAATAACACTGACTGAATCCAGCTCATTTCTACACAATCTGCTGGCATCAAACCCAGTTCAGGGAAGGTTTTTTCCATTAGAGGGAGGAGCTCTTCTTCAATTCCCAGAAATAAGGAGTCAAATGTAACTAGCACAATTCTGTTCCCCCCTTTACTAGTAATAGGTACCATCTTTATTCTTATGAACAGATTTTCATCTAGCTTAGGTGCCACATACTGCCACCTATTTACAAGCTCAGTTCCCCCTTGGTCTAGAGTCTTCTTAATGCTGAACACAGTCACAGTAGGTGGGATAGTAACTAACCTGATTTTCCAAGACAGCACAACACAAAAGCTTGCAGCTCCACCACCTCTAATTGCCCAAAATAGATCCTCACCCATAGACATTCTATCAAGCACCATCCCTTTGGAGTCAACAATTTGGGCATCAATGATGTTATCAGCAGCCATGCCATACTTCCTCATCATGGTGCTAATCCCCCCACCAGAAAAGAGCCCACCAACACCCACTGTGATGTTCCATCCACCTGGGAACCCTAGAGTGTCACTCTTTTCAGCAATTGCATAAGACAGTTCACCCATGGTGGCACCTGCTTGGACCCATGCTGTTTTATCATCTAAACTGACATCAATGGACTTGTAATTGGCCAGATCAAGGATCACAAATGGCTCATAGGAAGAAACATAGGAGAGGCCTTCATAGTCATGGCCGCCACTCCTCACTCTCATATTGAGGCCATGTTTCTTGCAGCAAATGACAGATGCTTGTACATGGGATTCATGCAATGGGGATATGATGAGGATAGGTTTAAGGGTGGCTGAGGAGTTGAATCTGAGGTTGTTAAAAGTAGATAGCAACACAGATGTGTATGAAGTGGCGTTGGGAGTGTACACAATAGGAGATGGAGGATGGAGGGAGAGGCACTTGAGAATTGTGTATCTTGCAGAAACTGAGATGGGGGAGCATAATGAAGTAAGGGCTAGAAGAAGAAATTTAGCAACTGTGATCACTCTTTCTCTTCCCATCATCCCCTTTTCCCCCTTTCTTGGAGTCTTTGAGCAATAATGTGCTATGATGAGAAGTTGGAACGATTGGTAGCCAGAAGAAAGAAAAAATGATGACATTGAGTGAGTTGGGGCATGTGATACCAGGTTGAACAGTTCACATCATATTTTGATCATATAGACACGAAAAGGAGTACTT
The DNA here is from genome assembly GCA_039654745.1 of Houttuynia cordata. Lineage (NCBI taxonomy): Eukaryota > Viridiplantae > Streptophyta > Magnoliopsida > Piperales > Saururaceae > Houttuynia > Houttuynia cordata. The sequence goes on from CM077512.1 coordinate 8,608,731, forward strand.
ACATTATCTGATGCATCACTCATTGGAAGGAGGTGGTTTATAAATTGGTAAAACATTGTGATGATCACTCTTTCTCTTCCCATCATCCCCATTTTCCCCCTTTCTCGGAGAGTCTTTGAGAAGTAATGTACTGTGATGAGAAGTTGGAACAATTGGTAGCCAGAAAAAAAAAAGAAAAAGAAAAAGAAAAAGGATGACACTAAGTGAGTGGGTTATGTGAAAACAGGTTGATCAGTTCACATCATATTTTGATCTTATAGTTGCAGAAAGTAGTGCTTACAGACCATGTGACTAGAAAAGCGTTTAAAACGTGTATAAAATGTGTAAATTAGGTGTTTCAACTACTCAGCCTAAAAATTCTGCTTTTAAAATGGGAATGGTAGAAAAAACGTATTTTTTTCGAAATAAACGCATTTTATCCCGATAAGCGTGTTTAAACAAGTAAAACACATTTTTTTATTTAAAGCGCAACTCCTTTTTAAAATGCATAATTTTGTAATATGTTATTCTTTAACATTTATACATACTATATTAATTTTTTATGTTTATTATTTTCCCATATATTCCGTTTTCTGCCGTTTTATTCCGTATGCTTACCTCGCCATTTTATTGTTGTACCCGTACTTTGCCACTTAACTTACATAATCTGATGCATCACTTGTTGGAAAGAGGTGGTTTTCAAATTGGTAAAACATTGAAACCTTGACAGTTGTTAATCCAATTATGCACATAATCACATCCCATGTCAGCTTGAATATGATGGTGTTGTAGGTGGGTGTAGCTTTTCAAACTCACCTACTTAATGGCCATTTGGGGCGTGAAAAAACCAAAACATCTAGAGTGGATTCTGGACATCTACTGTAGCATCCTTATTTTTTCCATATCCAGCCCTAACGTGTTTCAGCTGGATACCTGGATGTTACAGTCCGGATGTTTTGCTTTTAATCACGCCCCAAACGGCCCCTTAATATGATGCTTGAATGAGGGTTTATGTGACTATTCTAGCAGTAAGACTCACATAAGTTTTATTTGTTTGATACATCACATACGTAGATATTGGAGGTTCGGTACTTCAATTGAAATTGAGATAATAAAAAATTATTTCATCTTTTTCGTCGAAATCCTAGGTGGTTCTCGAAAAAAGATAGCGAAAATGGTCAAATCGGATATGTAATTATTGGAATAATTGTTGGAGACTCAAATGATGGATTGTCGAATGGATCAGAGAAGGTAGGGTTCCCCTACAAACCATTCGAGCTAAAATTGATCATTGTTCCTATACAGTTCGAACTATCTATGGAGTATTAGGCATTAAAATTTGGATATTTGGTTGGTAGCAGCTTCGGCAGGTTGTATCCTTTACATATTCTGCAGGTCAGATTGACCTGTGTCCGCCTGAGCCAATTCCTGATTTACCGTCTCCCATCAGATCCCAAATCGGACAGCTCATTGGCTCAGGCGGACACAGGTGAGCCGTGTCTCATTAACTTTTTTATCCTTACCAATTTACCATAAAATTGTGAGTGCTCTCAGCTTGCTTATGAAGTTTTCATCATTATCTTAATTCCTTTTGTTTTGTTATATTCATCTAGATTGCTTTTGTATGCCGTGTTGTAATATGGGATTCCTATATAGAGTCAAATAAACCTCATTAACATGATTCTTTCACTTTTTTTTTAACTTGCTAATGAGGCTTGGTTGAGGCTCAATCTGTTAATAAAAAAAAGGGCAGTGATAACCCTACAGCAGATTCCTATACATTTCCTCACATCAGTTCACCCACTCATTTCCATACACATATGAAAAATGTGTAGGAATCTGCTGTACAAATATCGTTTCCCTAAAAAAAATGGTGCACTCTCATGATCCACCTTCCCCCAATACTTGACAAGAGAAGAGATTTACAATATCTGTGTGGTAGGCCATGACCGAACCTAACTTGTCGACCATGGCTTATTCTTTAACTATAACTGTATGGTTGTTGTTCCTTGTCATGTTTCTCACAAGAATTGACTCAACCCTATCAAACAAAATGCTATAACTATATTTTAAGATTTCCTTTCCTTGGTAGTTCAAACTGAATTAGCACAAGACAGGGACGCGAACATGCAGTGTGTTCCAGACTCTTGAAATATTGATGACTCGCGTGCTGTATTTGCACAAATTTCTCTATAAAAGCAGCGCTCAGCTTATCATTCCCTGCAAAATCAAGTGTGTTGATTATCTTGCTAGGGAAATTAGGCAGCTTCATTTGGTAGTATTCTTTCTGTCACAAAATTGGATGAGACCCACAAAATTAGGCTACTTAAGGCCAGTTTGGTTGCAACTTCTTGGAGTAAAAAGAAGCAGAATTTAGAGTATTTTGCTTCTTGGATTTTAGTTATGAAGTGAAGTGTGTTTGGTTGGATATAAGGAAAAATCAATTTTTTGGTAAATAGTCTATTTGGCAACATAAGCAGAAAGTAGATTCTAGAATATAAGTTACAAAATTACACTTCACAAGCCATCCTCATTAGGTTTAACTATTGTACTAAGAGACAAGCAGATTGTGTTAGTTGCTTTTATTTTAAGCATATACAGCAATGCTGCATTTAACCAATTCCTTCAATTATTGTTCACATAGGACAAATCTCTGGTACTACATATATGTTTTATGATTATAATTTCTATTTTCTAAATCTTGTAATCTTCATTCCAAAATCAATATCTTAAACTCGATTCTCGACATAAGTATACAATCATGAATCATACAATGATCAACATGAAGCTTTGAATGGATTTACAAGGCTTACTTTAATACAATCGTTCTCATATACTTATGTTTATCATACACCTTCAATAGTAAACACAAAACCAGTACATCCGACAAAAAGACATTGGTGGATTTCAAACACCGTAGCATTCTTTTTAATGTTGTGCTTCAGGACCTCTTACACCTTTAGCCTCTAGGTTTCCAAGATTGGTCAACTGGACTTAGCTCATTCTCAATTCCTTGAGTTCCAGGAATTTCCATGTTAACAGATGCCCAACCGGTCAGGTTAAAAATAAGATCCAAAAGTTATGATGATCTTCATTGGACCTGCATAAGACGGAGAAGATGTCGTATATAGAATGCATTGTCTCTCCTCTGCCTCCCCAGTTGACAAACCAAGTGCATCTTTCAACCATTACACTCCATACAATCCAGCATTTAATCATTTGATACCCAACTATGAATGTTCAAATAAACAGATAGACGCATTTGTTTACTGCTTTAAGAATACAGATATTTAGAATCAAGGAGTATTCTTATTCCTGATCCACTTGAACCAATGTATGATTTTCAACAAAGAATAAAATAAAAAATAAAGAACTCGGTGTAACCCTGATCAAGAGAATTGATCAATTGAAGTGATAAGTGAGCTGAACAGTGTCCAGACCACCAATCAAACGGTTAATACACAAAAGACCAATACACAACAAAAGTGTCGCATGAGTTTAAGCTCTGAGGCTTCACCTCTTTAGGAAATCTGATATAAGAAACCCATTAATCTTATATTGAGTTCCGCACTTTCTAAGCCTACAATTCATTACCTATGGAGAGCCAACAATCGAATAATGCATCTCATATTAAACCACTCAGATCTGACAACATGATCCTCATTGTCATACCAAAAATCTAAAAAAACATACATTGAATTACGATAGTAAATCCATTAGCTAAAAGATCACAGAAAAACTATATTTGGGATCAAGAACACAACCAACCAAATGCCCTAAACACTCATCACCTTCCATATCCAATTATCCACTCTAAAATAATATACAACAAAGACAATAAGGATTGCACTGATCTCTTCCCACAATAAAGGAAGCAAATTTTTACCCTTTTTTCTCACCACACTTCCCTCTTCTTTAGAAACAACACCAGCCCAGAAGCAAAAATCAAAAGCCCCTACCTGTAAGGGACAATGTAGACATGCTCGGACGGCTTGGGGGAGCGAGGGCTGGGCGGAATTAGGGACAGTGGAGGTGCTCAAATTGTCCATCTCGGCCGGGAGCATGGAATTCCGTATCGGATATCGGTATCGTATCGGTCGGCTTAAGAGACAAAATATCGGAGATATTTGTAAAAAAATATCGGTAGTTAAAAACTAGTTTTTACCATATAATTTCATAATCTAGCTTCTAAAATGAGTTATACTAATTTAGACAAAGCATAGATTTTAAAATATGCATATTAGGATGGGAAACAAGTGGGAAAGTTACTTTTTTCCCCTTTTTTTTAAAAAAAAAATTTTCAATTTTTTTTTTCCGAAAATATTATTTTATTATAAAATAGCGATATATCGGTCCGAAACCGATATATCGGCGATATTTGAAAAAAAATCAAAAAACGATATCTATCCATCTCGTTTTATCGGGTGGGGCCCGATATCGATATATTGGCGATATATCGCCGATATGGAATTCCATGGCCGGGAGGGGCGAGATCCCAAATGGATCTGTCCTCATGGGAGCATGGGGGCGGAATTAGGAGAGGAGGGACTGGATTGAGTGGATTAGGAGAGAGAGATGAGGAGGAGAGGAAAATGGCGGAAGCACGGGAGAGCAATCTTGGCGGTGTCCGTACAAATGGCGGAGAGATTGAAGAGAGGGAGAGGCAAGAGGAGGGGCAAAACACAGGATGAGAGAGCTTCTTCCGTAAAATCTCCTCCTAAGGGAAAATCGACTTTCTCCAGAATGTGAGGGGGAAAGTCGACTTCACTACTCCTTTGAATTCTTATGAAGTAGTGTAACCAAATGTACTTATGCGGAAATCCACATATTCTTTCAGAATCTCCTGCAAGAAGTTGTAACCAAACAGGGCCTTAATATGACCCCTGGCTCATGTTAGCCACATTGGGCATCTGGGCTGTACAATTTTGATCGGGCAGCACGTAATACAATGGGCAAACATTTTATTAACCTGCCTGCTTCCACTGTCAGATCTTAATCCGATGGCGCGGAGCTGAACTCATGTTAGCTTCTCCGCAAAAAAAAAACCTTAAAAAGGTTTAAAGCTGTAGGGCTGGTGGTTGGGGAAGCCAACTTTATTGCTTGGTAAAAGAAGCTTCTTCTACATTACCTCATCAAAACATATAACTGCAAGTAGCAAAAAAATGAAGAGGCAACTGTAGGACTACTTTTGTTGCATGGCCGAATCCAACTTTATTGCTTTATAAAAGCTTAAACATTATCTCACAGCTGTAAAAGCAAAGCTCTTATTTCATGAAAACATATATTTCAAAAAAAAATTCAAAATTAGTCGATGACTCTATGCTAGTAGGCCCAATTTGTCATTATAGTGCGACTCAGTTCCTTCTATGTCTAGTGCCTTGAATGAGGGGAGGAATGCTCTGCTCATTCCTGAAAAAGTTATCTCTATCAACCATGCCCTTCACCATTGCCAATCTCTTGAAATTGTTATGATAATAACTTGACCCCCATACCCTAGCTTTTGAGAAAGTGATGTTACCCATCTCATTCTTTCCTAAGTCAAGGTCTCTAAAGTTGAGATATGAAGCTCTTGGGGACTTTGATACATAAGAACCCATGTAGCTGTACAACCCATCGAGCCAGTCCATGCTCCCAGTTAGTAGAATCTGTATATACTGTATAATGTACAAGGTACCACTTCTGTGTGGGAAAGGGGTCTGAGACCTTGGAATCTCACCCATCTTCCCACCAAATGGTTCCAAGTACATCAATGCTATAGTCTGTTCTTCCATCAAAAACTTCCACACCCCTTCGAACCCACTCTCAGGAATTGGCCGAGTCACAAAATCAGATTTTACCTTGAAAGGGCTCCTGTTGGTTGATGGGGTCCTCCTGATCAGCACCTCTTTTGGGGTCCCTGCTGGCAATCCAGCAAAGAATAGGACAGACTCAATCCAACTCATTTTTACACAATCTTCTGCCTTCAGCCCCAGCTCAGGGAAGTTCCCTTCCATGAGATGTAGTAAATCTTCAGGCTGCCCAAGAAACAAGGCATCAAATGACACTTGCACAGTCCTGTTCGCTCCTAGGCCTGCAGCTTGCAACTTGACCCTGATGAACAAGTTTTCATCTGAATTGGGTGCAACACTTTGCCACTTGTGCAAAATTTGAGTTGCATTTTGCTCCAAGGTCTTGTGGATGCTAAAAGTGGTGACAGTAGAAGGGACAGGAACTAGCCTCACCTTCCATGCCAGGACCACAGCAAAGCTTGCAGCTCCACCTCCCCTAATGGCCCAAAACATGTCTTCACCCATTTTGCTCCTGTCCAAGAGTGCTCCATTGGAATCAACAACATGTGCATCCAATATATTGTCAGCTGCTAAGCCATACTTCCTCATCAGGGTCCCAATCCCCCCACCAGAGAACATGCCACCAACACCCACACTAGGGCACCATGCTGCAGGGAACCCATGGGTTCCACTCTTCTCTGCAACCCTATAGTAAAGTTCCCCTATTTGTGCACCTGTCTGAACCCAAGCTGTATTTTCTTCTAAATTGACATTGATTGATCTGAAGTTGGCAAGATCAAGAACCACAAAGGGCACCTCAGAGCAGTATGAGAGGCCCTCATAGTCATGGCCACCACTCCTGACCCTCACCTGCAGGCCATGCTCCTTGCTGCATGTGACAGATGCCTGAGCATGGGACTCATGAGTGGCTTCAATTATGAAGAGGGGCTTGAGGGTGGTGGAGGTGTTGAACCTGGGGTTCATCATGGTGGATTCAAAGGCAAAGTTGTATGAAGGAGTGTTTGGGGAGTAGATTGAGAGCGGAACCTGTGAATTGTTGTGGAGACATTGGAGGAAGGCCTGTTGGGTGGAGGATTCAAAAAAGGGGAAGCAAGAAGCTGGTGCAAGGAGGAGGGAGACTAGAGTGAAGGTGGCAAGGGTTGCTATCTCCATGGCCCTGCCCATTTTGAGAGTGAGACTGAGATGGGCATTAATGGCCAGGAGGATGTGTTTTATAGACATACTTCTCGGTGAGTGTAGCCCAAAACTTTGAATTGCATTGAATTGATTTGTAGTCCAATTCAAACTTCTTTAATGGGGTTGGTCTGAAAGTTTGTAAAGAAAAAAACAGGTGACAACACTGGGTCCTCATGGAAGTGCTCTAAGCCACTTTCTTGGACAGAGCCTAATATGAGGTCTCCTCATGACCACTTCAATGGTGCCTGGATCTATGGAGATGAGGACTGATGCTTTCACATGGATGACTTTGTCAGATTTGAGAAGGTGCATTAACTCAAGAAGTCCATGACATGTACTAATCATGGTCCATAATGTACTAATTATGGTCCAGAGTTTATGTGACTTGTACTTGAATTTTTTTATTTGTTGAAAAAATCCATCATGCGGTTGATCATCTGATCTGCACCCTACAGGTGTGCAGTCACTGTATGGAGTCAATGTTCTTTTATGGGATATAAGAGACAAATTAGCAGTTGCCAAAAGGGAAGGAATGTTGATGCCATTATGGTGATGCAATTAACATTGCCAAGTTTTGAGAAAGTTGGTGAATGTTTCATAAGCTGATGCCTACAAAATCCAAAGGCACAATGTATTCTGAAAAGAAAGACTAATCTTCTAACGAGAGAGAGATTGTAGCTGTCGGCATTCCTATCTTGCATGGATCACACGGATCATAAAAGTAAAATAATGCATTAACCAGACTTTCTAGAGTGCATTGACCTTATATTGTGCAGAAAATCAAGGGAGTAAAATCAAAAGCATGTGAGAATTTTTAAATTGAGTTGGGCCCCATTGGTTATATGGGTTTGTTACTATAGTGACAAAAAACAAGAACAACCTGTCACAAAATATTAAAGAAAAGAGGAACAGATGCAAAGGGAAGGTCAGTAGGTCACCCCCATTTATTGTTGCTAATAAAAAAGGGTGCTCAGCAAGGCCAAAGGTTAGGTTCCCATCATATATTCCGCGTGCAGTGGGGGAACTTGTACTGTTGTGATTGTGTTCTTAGCCCACAATGCCATCACCTTGACGTAAGACATGCATTTGCATCGGTTTGGTTTTTTGGTGGATGTTACTGTAGCCGCTCTGGTTTGCAGTTCAACAATAATGTGTCGGCAGGTTGAGAGCATAAGTGCTACTTTACTACAGTCCCAACCACGGAAAGTTGCATCGGGCATTAGCCGATACAACGATATTGTGTTGTATGGTTTTTGACAGTGTTTTGAAATATCGTCATATATCAGTTTCGGCCCGATCTAGTATTTTTTAAAAAATAAATTTTATTTAAAAAAAATAAAAAATAAATTTTAAAAAAAAGAAAAAAATCCACTTTTCCGTTTGTTTTCCGTCCTATGCTAAGTGGAAGGATACGGTTCAAAACACAAATATATTTTTTAAATTATATATGCATTTTTATGTATATTTTAAAATTTATACTTGTCTAAATTAGTATCACTCCTTTTATAAGTTATATTGTGAAAATACATGGTAAAAACTAGTTTTAGACCACCGATATTTTTTTACACAATATCTCCGATATTTTGGCTCTTTGGTCGACTGATATTTTACCGATATCTAATACGACATTCCTTGGTCCCAATAGTGCAACACCATTGCATGCCATACATAAATTGCAACTTCTTATGAATATATTTGACACATGGACATGATAATTACAATTGTATGAATAGTGTTGATAAAATATAACAATCAAGGGAGTGAAATAGGTGAACTTACACTTTCTTATTAATGAGGAAGACCTTAGTTTTTTTCTTTTCGGTATACGACCATGAAATTTAACACCATGGTGCACCAGTAGCATTACACAATCTTATGATCTACTTATCAGTTAAGAAAAAAATAACCTTATCTACTTAAGGCTTAAATAAAGAAATTTTAAGTCAATAGCCACATTGTGCAGGATAATGTACACGAGCCAGCAAAGCAAACTTGACACTATATTGTAGCACATAAGCACAAACATACGTTATTATAAATGAGATATGCATAATTGAAGTGACTGTCTATTTAAAATGGGACGAAAACGATTAAGGCAGTAAAAGGCATCGGCCTCTCTTGAGAACCGACGCCTTTCTCTTTTAACCGAGTGGCACCGGTCCAACCCATGCCTTTCAGGTTAATTTTTTTAAAAAAAAGCCATGCATGCGCCCATGCCATGCGGGCACCTGCATGGCTTGTCAGAGCACCTATTCGGGAAATATTTGCTACAGTGCGTCATTTTCGAAAAAAAAAATTTGATAATTTATTATATAATTTCCCCTTTAATATTTTACTATATAAAGGAGCATCATCATAAACCATGAAACTTGGCCCACCAAAAGCTCACAAAGGTTGCAAACTCCCATCATGTTCATCATCATATAGAGAAACAAAAGGAATTCACTTGTTGTAGACCGTTGTCTACAAGAGAATCCATAGAGAAAGATATCTATAACTAAGAAAGTAAAACATATAAAATAAACTAATTCTTCATTGATCTTTTTGTTATGGATTAGGGAAGAACCCTTACATATTTATAGGCTCTTAAGCCATAGTCCTAATTGGCATAGGATAGATCCTAAGCTATAGTCCTAATTGACATAGGAATAGGCTAATCCTAATCCTAATCATAATAGGATCACAACATTCTACCAACGCTTCCGCATCACCTCGTCCTCGAGGTGCTCTTGTCATTTTTACAGCGAAGGCAGGAATGGGAAAACTCAACTTCATTGAAATACGTGAAAATTCACAAATACTCCGGTAGAAGAGACACGAAGAATCCACTTATGGAGAAAGCATCGGAGCAAGAAATAGGCCCACACCATAAGGCCGGTAGACTTTTTTTTTTAAAAAGGTCTGAACCAACCCAAGATGGATAAAAGAGGCTGGAACCGGGTGTGAACCAGCCGAAAGAGAGACTGTTGAATCAAACCATCTGTTTAATTTGGACCAAATAGAAGAGGCCCGAGTAATAGCTTTTGAACCAGCCCAAGGGTTACGTTGTTGAATTATCCCGGTCCGGTCCACTGTGGACCAAACCGACAAAAACCGATCGTCGCTGGATAACCCGGCGATGTGCCTTTCTAATCGGGGCATCGAGCACAGCGCTCGGTCGTCCCTTCCTCAAAGCAGTTCTTAAACCAGAGGGCCACGAGAGAGGGGGTTAGGAAAACGGCAACTGAGGTAGTAGGAGAGCGTCTAGCACGACGGCGGCGAGGGAGGAAGGCAGACGGTGGCGTCATGCAGGAGGCGGCTTCGGCAGAGGCGGAAGAGTCGGGGTTGCCAAAGGCGGCGGTATGGCAAGCATCATGGCGGCAGAGGTGACTAGAAATACGGAGGTGACAACGGCGGCGAAAGGCGGAGGCTTTGGTGGCGGTGGAAGCAGATCCGGCTGGACAGAGGGTGGAGGGGTCGAAAAGTCGCGATCTTGGCAACGGGTGTGACACGACAGCGGAATTGGTGGTGGTTGTAGCTCGAGGTGGTGCGGCAGCGCGACCGGAAGAAGAAAGCACCCAACTTGCGACAACTTTAGCGGCGGAGCAGGGCCAAACGGAGATGGTGCAGGTGGGCATGGCGGGTGTGGCGGTGGCAACGGAAGGGCCACCGGAGCTTCAACCGAGGGACAGCCATCCATGTGAAGCAGAGGATGTGGATAGTGGAGAGCCAAGGTGGTGGCGGTGGAAGGAGGAGGGCTGGAGGCAGAGATCTGGCCAGAGGACGGGAGACGGCTCGGCCTCGTGGGGGGTGAGGAGGCGCCGTGAACCATAAAAACGCCACCTTGCACGAGGTCTCCCTTCCAATCGAGGGAGGCAGCGGTGTTGGGCGGAGGCATAGCCGTCGTCGTCACCGTCGATTGGGGAGACAAGTCGCCGACAACAGTTGCCTGGACGATGGCAGTCATGGGCTCCAACAGACCCTGCAAAAAGGTCGTCGGAAAGAATGCGGCTATCACGGCGTAAGCGTACTGAGGGATGGGCTCGGCGTGGACTAGCGGTGCCAGCGAGTTGAAGGTGGGCGATGGGATGAACCCCATCAATACTGAGTCCTGAGCAAAGGTGCCCGACGATGACGACGATGATATGCTGGGCGGCTGCCAGTGTTCGTAGGCGGGAAAATATTGATGCGGAAACACGGACGGAGAGGCGCTGAAGCTCGGAGGAGGAGCCGACATAGGCTGGCGATGGACGGACAACAGGAGCGCCTCAAAGCGACGATCGCGAAGATGGTTCTCCTGGTCGCGATGACGATTGGACTCAGCAATCTCGGCAAGCATAGTCTTCAAATCGGTAAGTTCCCGCTCCTATTTCGCTTCCAATTCTGCTTCCAAATCGTGGGTAATAGTGACAGCGAGGGTGGGTTGGGAAGGAGCCGAAGATCGACTGCTCCGATGCCAATGTTGTAGACCGTTGTCTACAAGAGAATCTATAGAGAAAGATATCTATAACTAAGAAAGTAAAACACATAAAATAAATTAATTCTTCATTGATCTTTTTGTTATGGATTAGGGAAGACCCCTTACATATTTATAGGCTCTTAAGCCGTAGTCCTAATTGGCATATGATAGATCCTAAGCTATAGTCCTAATTGACATAGGAATAGGCTAATCCTAATCCTAATCATAATAGGATCACAACATCACTGCTCATACCTGAAGTTCTATGTATCAACCACACCTGTGCCAGTTTCTTGAAATTGTTCTTGACATATTTTACCCCACTCCTTAGCTTCCAAGTAGCTAGTGATACTGGTGTATGCCTTGTTCTTACCCAGGTTTAGATTACTAAAGTAGTATTATCCAGCCCTATCTAGGGCAGTTTGATACATACGGGCCCATATATGTATGCAACCTATTAATCCATTCCTTTCACTTAGCAAGCTCACTATGTATTGTATAATATGCAAGTTGTCTTTCCTGTGTGGGAGTGGGATCTTAAACATTAAAACCTGACTCACCATCCCTCTAAATGGCTCAAAGTTCAAACAAATTATATTTTATATTAACAACTTCCTCATCTCATCAGTAGGAGCTTCCTCACAAATTCTGACTTGCTTTCGAAAGGGGGCTTAATATTCAATGAGACATTGCCGATTAAAATCTCTTTTGATGTTGTTGAGATAAAAGCTTGTCCTTAAGTGTATAGATATTCTTGTTGACTTCACGTTATCTAATGATACATATTATACTCAAATAATTCTATAACATAAAAATTCAAAATTAAGTAATTAAATATACCTACATATTACAATCTAATACAAGCATATGTCATCTCTCTTTTCTTTCTTAGTTAATCATGAATGTTCCAATTTTATTTTCCTTTCACAATTCTCTGCACCAATTTCCCCTTTTCTAAAAGTAGTCGTTTAGTTTATATTTTATTTAATAATGAAATTAAGTTAAATATCCATTTCATATTATTGTATTTTCTTAATTTACTAATTTGAGAAATTAAAAGGCACAAAAAAATCATCTTCAACTTGTCTTGAGGAGGAGCATCTCGATTTCATCTACCTTTTAGATTATTTAATAAAAAACAATTTTCTCTATACATTACTATTCCAGATATCATACGTTCTTTTTGGACCAATATTGACTGTCGGCATTAGAAAATAAAAACTTAACCAAAGTTAGTTCTTTTTGGTTTTATAATATAGACAATACTTTTAGACAGAGGTAGTATAAACAGAAATTACTAACAAAATAATCTCCAAATAAAGCAAATACTCAATATGTAGTAGCTAAACCTCTTTTAGAAGTAGAAGTCGTACTTGGACAAACTCTAAAAGAAAAAGTATGATTAAATTTGATCTGTTTCTTATGGATTAAGTGTTATTTTTAACAAATTTGATCAGTTTCTTATGGATGTAAATTATGGATGAGAAGAATATCTTTAGAGGTGTGGTTGAGAGTATGAATAGGTTATTGACATTTATGACGATGAGCTTTTTTTCATCAAGAAGAAGGAATGATCGTATTTTCATCTACTTTATTTAGCTGATTATTTACTTTGACTAGTATAGCAAAGTGGTATGCTTAAAAAAGATAAATTTGCCTTCCTCAAGATCTATGCTTAAAGGAGATTCAAAATTAAGTAACTAAGTATTCCTATCCATTACAAAGTAATAGAAGCATATGGCTTCTCTCTTTCTTGCTTAGTTGAATGTTTAAATTTTACTTTGTTTTTGCAATTTTCTATACTAATTTCCCTTTTTCCAAAAAAGTAACTGTTTAATTTTTTTTATTTAAAATTAAAATTGTAGTGACCGTAAATTTTATATTAATAAAGTGGAATTTTATTGCTCAAAGGGAGTAATTTTGAATTCTAGAAAACTCTTTAAAATTAAAAAATAAATTTAAAGTTTTTTCGTCAGACCGATCGATCGCTTTTGTATGGCATCGATCGGGAGGCAATCGATCGCTTTTGTATGGCATCGATCGCAGGACGATCGATCGCGTACACAAACCGATCAATTGCCGTTCATTTCACGTTTTTCGTGGCAATCCGTTGGGGAACCTCTTAGGCTGATTTTGGGGGATCTTTGGAGGACGTGTCTTACCTAATTAGCCCTATTCAACGGATTTACATCTTGGTAAGTGTTTCAAATTGAAAACCCTAATTACTAGATAATTGGCAATCTATTTAAATGCAGAATTAGTTATGGTAAAGAATGAGATTTTTTTTAGGAGATTGTGAACGTGATTGGGATGAGATTATGGCCCTTTCCATGTGAATGAAGGATGCCATATGTTAAGAAAATCAATTGGGATAATTGTTTTCAATTAGGATAATTGCTTGAAATCGGTTTGGTAACTAAGTGATTTGGTCAAAGATACTTACCAACCAAGGTGTGAATCTATTAGGATGGATTGATCATGTCCCTAACTGAGGGATTCACCTTTATTTCTTGTGGATTGTGGCCCTTGGATGAGGGTTTGATCAATGGTGGAGGTTTGCCCAAGAGATTTAAGTTTTTTCTATTTAAACCCTCCATAAGAGAGACCGGCACCCTTTTTGGTGAGCCTTGGAGAACGTGCCAGCAAGAGGGAAGAGCAACTAGCCTCCTCCTTTGTTCGTCCAAGGTGGAGGTGTATCCGTCGGTGGTTTTCGTGGTGCTTGCGCGAAGAAGAAGAGTCTCAAGATCGAGTAGAAACCGATTTCCGATTTTTGGGTATCGGTTTCCACAAGGTAGGATAATCTTTTACTACAATTTATTTTCTCTAATTTTGTATGATCATGAGTATACGATGTTGCTGATTTTATATTCTACAGCATGTTCTATTTACATGTCTTACCCATGTTCTATTTTAAGTGTCAGTACGTCCCTATTCACAATGGTGTCCGGGAATACATGGCACATTTGGTATGATGCAAGCAATGGATTAAGTGGAGAAAATCACTAATCGGGTTGTGAAATCATAGCAGAAAATGAACGAAATTAATGAATTTCAGAACCATTTGGGTTCAGTAAAAGTTGTTAAGAAGGTTAAGATAATGTCAGAAAGGATCATTAAGGAATTAATCAAGTTTGTAACATCAGTTAATTAGTATAACCTAAGTTAATTGTTCTCGGCCAGGACTGGTCCTGCACCGACGAACCCTAATCGGAAAATAATATCTAATTGTACAAAAATCAAAAAACTATTCTGTCTATCAGGTTGTAAATTAGACTCCCAAGGTTATCTGTAATAAAAATTTTAGAGGTTGATTCGCTCTGTACAAAAGGTGGTGATCGTTTGAAGTGGACTGTTCTGTTTAGGACAGAACACTATTTTTGGTTCTAAAAACCCCAAACCGTAATATTACTAATAATTATGGATTAAAACAGTAATTAAACCACTAATTAAAGGTGATAAGACCTCTAGGGCCTTTGTAACAGTAACTATAAAAGTTTACTTTTGGGTCTTAGAGCAGAGAACATTTGTCCGTAATTAATCGTCCTTTGTGTCTCTTACATTGAACAATCCTTTGTTCAAGGGGCCTCATTGCTTGACTTGTATTCAATGCCTATGATATGATCTATCATGGGCATGTCATTCAAACCTTCTGTGTCGGGGATTGTCAACTCTAGGGCTAGGTACGGTGAAGGTGGCAGAACGTGATCTTTGGCAAATCTTGTGGCGTATCTCGTTGATGAGTCATTTTATTGGGTCTCAGTTGAGTTCCCAGACTTAATTGTTTCAAGATATTGAACACTCCTTTATGAGTCAATTCGAGTTTTGTTCAAACATGATCTTGCACTCCTACGAAGAGTCGAATTTAGAATGACATGTTCCCAGCCTCTTAATGAGATGGCTTAGATATATTTTAGTGTCACTCGGTTGAAATATTTGTTTCTCCGCTAAGAGTCATTTATGAGAACTCTTAGTTGGAATCATAGTATGCTCACGAGCCATAGCTAGACCCATATTGGTCTCAGATTTATTGAACCTCTGTAGTTCAGCCGATGATGGCAATTGCGTGCGCTTTAGATTGTATGACATTACGGAAGGTCTGCAATCTCCGCCCAATGTGCCCGTAAGCACCGATGGGGCCAGCATCCCTAGACGCATGGCCGGGTTCCTCTGTAGAACCTGTAGGATGTTCTGGTATTGATGTCCATAGGGGAAGTGGACATAGCTGAGACCAGAAATTGTTATCTCCAACCCTTTTTGATATTTGGAGCAAATATTCTTGTGATATCTCCTTACTCTCTGTAAGTTTGGAATCTTATATATTGATTTTATCCTTCCTTGACCTTTGAGAGTCTCGGATGATGATTGGTTCCTGGTAACGAACTACATATTGGCTGATCCTGAGTCTATTTGTACTTGTATTCAATTTTTGAATCCTTTGGCATTTGAATTATTATTCTATTATGGGTTTTCTTGTATCCTACTGGGTATTTTCTATGGAATACACATGCGTCCTCTGATGCAGGGATTAAGCTGGAACGGAAGTGATCAACTATTGCTTAAAGTGGTATTGGGCGTTGAAGTCAGAAGACGAGTTATCTTTAATTTATTTTTTATGTTGATGATTGTGGACTTGCGGCCTGTGTGCCATTTTATTTTTTTTTAGTTGTGGAGATTTGTCGAATAATGTAATAATTAAACTAGACTTCTTTTTGTTATTCTATATCGTGTGCGTGGATATGGTTTAAGTCTTATCGGTCCAGTATGACCCAAGCATGTAATTGAGTATGTGATGATTCAAGTATTCGGTCCGTCCCAGATTCCCACCCTTATAAATTGGATTATCGCTTCTGCTCATATTGGGGTTGTGGAATTCGGGGCGTGACAAAAATAAAGTTAAATATCCATTTCATATTATTACATTTTCTTAATTTACTATTTTTAGAAATTTAAAAACAAAAAAAAATTCATCTTCAACTTGCCTAGAGGAGGAACATCTCGATTTCATATATTTCTTACTTAATTCACATTCTAAAAAAAAATGTTTCATGATTGACCGCCGGCGCATTGTTTCATAATTTTCTTTGTTAACACATTGATTTAATTTGATATCATTGTATTTTTTAATTCAATTCATAATTTTTAAGATTAAAAAATAATTTCATCTCTAACTATTCTCACTTAAAATAAGTGCTTAAACTTTTAAATAAATGCATATCAATTATTCTTCTTATTTAATTCACACTTAAAATAAATGCTTCATGAGCTCATGGTAGGAGCAATTTTTATCATATTTTTTACATGGAAACATCGATTTAATAAAAATATATCTTAATTTCATGTTCTTATTCTAATTTAATTCGAAATTTTCGTAATAAAGAATGATTTTTGTCTCTGACATGATAAGATGCAATGCTCATGATTTTGTTAATTATTACATAGATTCAATTTTATATTATGGTGTTTCCTATTTAACGTCAAAATTTAGAATTGAAAACCAAAAAAATATTATTCCATCACTAATTTGATAACAGAAGCGGTGCTTTGTATTTTTTTTAAAAAAATGCATCTCGATCTATATTTTCATTTCAGTTAACATATTTTAAAAAGGAGAATGCTCTATAATTTAATGACAGTAGCAATGCTTTAAGATTTTTTAGTTAATACACTGGTTAAATTTAATGAAATTGCTCTCACAAATGCCCTTCAAGTAGATGACAATGTGATTTGTTATGAGAAAGGTGAAAATATTATCAAAATCCATACTTGCGATACATTCACCCCGAGATAGTAGTAGTTGAATATGACTTGTAAAATAGAGAAAAGGATAAGGTATTGCGGTGAGAAGAGAAAAAACAAGAAGATAGCAATGTGAAGGTTAGGAAAGGTAGGACACAAGAGGGGGTGGGGGCTTACAATGATTTCGCATTACTATCGAGGCTGGGAAGGGAAGAAGAAGTGCTAAAACCCATCTTAAAACCTATGGCAACTGAAGCTTAATTTCCTAGAGAAAGTTTCAATTATTGGTACAGTAGGTTTTTTGTATGACTATTAAATATTTCATCCGTATGAAGGATCATCATCATGGAACCAGGTAACTTCGACCACCAACACATCATGAAGGCTGCCAACTCTCATCATGTTGGTCATCACATAGAGAGACAGGAGGAATGCTCTGCTCATACTTAAAGAAGTTCTCCTTATCAACCACACCCTTAATCAGTGCCAACCTCTTGAAATTGTTCTTGAAATATTTTGCTCCCCACTCCTTAGCTTCCAAGTAGCCTAGTAGTGATGTACTCCTTGTTTTTACCCAGGTCCAGATCCCTAAAGTTGAAGTATGCAGCCCTTGGGCAGTTTGATACATAAGGGCCCATGTGTCTATGCAACCTATTAATCCACTCCATGCCCTCTTCACTTTGCAAGATTACTATGTACTGTATGATGTGCAAGTTACCTTTCCTGTGTGGGAATGGGATCTCAGACATTGAGATCTCACTCATCCTCCCTCCAAATGGCTCAAAGATAACAAGACCAATTATATTTTCCCTTAGCAACTTCCACATACCATCAAATGCATCAATAGGAAATGACTTTCTCACAAAATCAGACTTGCCTTTGAAAGGGGACTTGCCAGTTGGTGAGACCTTGTTGATTAGAACCTCTTTTGATGTCCCAGATGGGAATCCTGCAAAGAAGAGGACTGACTCAATCCAGCTCATTTCCACACAATCATTAGGCTTCACACCCACACTACAACAAAAAAGGTCAGTAGCGACGCACAAAAGCGTCGCCAAAAGTACTGTTAAACGTTGTTATAGATATCTCATAACGCTTTTTATGCGTCGCTAGATGCGTTGCTGTTGATGCGGACGCAACTGCTCAATTCCGACGAAAGTGTTAAACTGCTAAGCGCCAATAGTCGATGGATTATGATTTGATGGACGAGTGATTAAAGGGTGCTCAGCATAAAGTGTTACTATTACCTTGCACTATCGGGACACATATAGTATCTATAGCAATTGTGAACGCTAATTGTCACGCTTTTTAATTAGTGTCGCAATAGCTTGAGGGTCGGCGTCACGTTTTGCTACGCTTTTGCTTAATGTGTCGCAATTACTTTAATAATAGCGACGCTCTTTTATTGGGTGTCGCAATTACTTTAATAATAGCGACGTTCGTTTGTTGTGCGTCGCTAATGTCCAATGCAATAGCAACTTTAATTTTTTCCGTTGCAATTTATAGTTACTTGCGACGCATTTTTTTAGCGTTGAAAAAAAAGCGTCGCTATTGACCTTTTTTTGTTGTAGTGCCAGCTCAGGAAAGGCCTCAACCACTAGTGAATGGAGTTCATCTGCTGACCCTAAAAACAAAGCATCAAAAGCAGCTTGCACAGTTCTGGTTGCTCCTGCACCAACACCTTGCATAGTAACCCTAATGAACAGATTTTTATCCAGCTTAGGTGCCACATGCTGCCATTTCCTCACTAGCTCAGTTGCACCTTGTTCAATAGTCTTTTGTATGCTGAATATGGTCACTTTAGGGGGCACATTTACTAACCTGAAAAAAAATGAAAATAATATATTATGAATAGCAAAGAAAATTATAAAAGTAATAAATAAAAATGTACTAACTTGATCTTCCATGAGAGAATCACACCAAAACTTGCTGCTCCACCACCTCTAATAGCCCAAAACAAATCTTCACCCATAGCTTCCCTATCAAGGAGCATCCCATTAGCATCCACCATGTGGGCATCCACAATGTTATCTGCAGCCACTCCGTATTTCCTCATCAAGCTGCCTATTCCACCACCAGAGAACATACCACCAACACCCACTGTGGGGCACCATGCTGCAGGGAACCAATGGGTCCCACTTTTTTCTGCAATTTTGTAATACACTTCACCAATGAGCTTTTTACATATGACCTGGCGCCAACTTTGACTTTCCCATATCACCCGGAATCTTCCTCTTTCTTCCATATGACCCGGAAAGTACCCAAAATACCCTTAGGTTTAGGTATAAGCACCCACACTCTTCGTTTTTCCATATTACCAGGAATATGAGGAGGTACCCGGAGAAACTCGTGTTCAATCAGAGAAGAAGGTGTTCCGTCCAGCATCTCCGCCCATATCATCGCCGGCGCCGGCGCCGTCCAAATCGAAAAAGGTAATTTTCGCGCCAAAAAGCAAGAAACCGAACGGGATGAAAGGATTTTGATGTAAGAGCAGTGGGGAAGCCCTCCAAACTACAAAAATTATGATCTACATGTAAAGAAACACATATAAAGATCACCCATTGGTGTTGGACCGCTCCTGGACATAAAATAAGAGGATAAAAATAGGCAAAAACGTGAAATACTCTTCGGCGAGTAACAAGTTCAATTTATATATCTTTCTGTGATCCTAATGAAGGGGAAGAGGAGGAAAAATAACGAAGAACACAATAAAATGGGCAAAAACGGATGAAAAATGAGCGAGTTATCAAATTTTGAAAATTCCTATTTTATCGTGTCGTCGAAAACACGAAAAATATCACGACTTGCAGTATAGTCGTGTCGTCGTGTACACGACTATACTGCAAGTCGTGTCGTTCAAAACATGTTTTTACTGAAATTTTTAAAATGTCATAACTCACTCATTTTTTATCCGTTTTTGCCCATTTTTTTTGCGTTATTCCTTATTTTTCCTCCTCTTCCACGTAATGAAGATATATTAGAATGAAAGAAGAAGAAAAAAGAATAAGAAAGAAAAAAATGGAAGCTTTCCAGCGAAGAGCTTCCACTTTATTCTTTATTCTTATTTTTTCTTCTTCTTTTATTCTAATATATCTTCATGAGGTGGAAGATGATGAAAAATAAGGAAGAACGCAAAAAAAATGGGCAAAAACGGATAAAAAATGAGTGAGTTATGACATTTTAAAAATTCCAGTAAAAACGTGTTTTGAAAGACACGACTTGAGTATAGTCGTGTCCGCGACGACACGACTATACTGCAAGTCGTGTCGTTCAAAACACGTTTTTACTGAAATTTTCAAAATGTCATAACTCGCTCATTTTTTATCTGTTTTTGCCCATTTTTTTTTCATTCTTCATTATTTTTCCTCATCTTCCACATCATGAAGATATATTAGGCTGAGAAATAAAGAAAAAATTAGAAGAAATAAGAAAGTGGAAGCTCTTCGCCGCAAAGCTTCTACTTTCTTCTTTTTTCTTGTTTTTTCTTTATTTCTTAGCTTAATATATCTATATGAGGTGGAAGAGGAGGAAAAATAAAGAAGAACAAAAAAAAATGGCCAAAAACGGATAAAAAATGAGCGAGTTATGACATTTTGAAAATTTCAAAAAAATCACGTTGCATATGACACGACTCAGGCTCAAGTCGTGTTGTCGAATACACGACTTGAGCCTGAGTCGTGTCATATGCAACGCGATTTTTCTGAAATTTTCAAAATGTCATAACTCGCTCATTTTTTATCCGTTTTCGCCCATTTTTTTTGCGTTCTTCTTTATTTTTCCTCCTCTTCCACATCATGAAGATATATTAGGCTGAGAAATAAAGAAAAAATTAGAAGAAATAAGAAAGTGGAAGCTCTTCGCCGCAAAGCTTCTACTTTCTTCTTTTTTCTTCTTTTTTCTTCATTTCTTAGCTTAATATATCTATATGAGGTGGAAAAGGAGGAAAAATAAAGAAGAACAAAAAAAAAATGGCCAAAAACGGATAAAAAATGAGCGAGTTATGACATTTTGAAAATTTCAAAAAAATCACATTGCATATGATACGACTCAGGCTCAAGTCGTGTTGTCGAATACACGACTTGAGTCTGAGTCGTGTCATATGCAACGTGATTTTTCTGAAATTTTCAAAATGTCATAACTCACTCATTTTTTATCCGTTTTCTCCCATTTTTTTGCGTTCTTCTTTATTTTTCCTCCTCTTCCACATCATGAAGATATATTAGGCTGAGAAATAAAGAAAAAATTAGAAGAAAAAAGAAAGTGGAAGCTCTTCGCCGCAAAGCTTCTACTTTCTTCTTTTTTCTTCATTTCTTAGCTTAATATATCTATATGAGGTGGAAGAGGAGGAAAAATAAAGAAGAACAAAAAAAAAATGGGCAAAAACGGATAAAAAATGAGCGAGTTATGACATTTTGAAAATTTCAAAAAAATCGCGTTGCATATGACACGACTCAGGCTCAAGTCGTGTTGTCGAATACACGACTTGAGCCTGAGTCGTGTCATATGCAACGCGATTTTTCTGAAATTTTCAAAATGTCATAACTCGCTCATTTTTTATCCGTTTTTGCCCATTTTTTTGCGTTCTTCCTTATTTTTCTTCCTCTTCCACCTCATTAGGATCACAGAAAGATATATAAATTGAACTCGTCGCTCGCCGACGTGTATTTCACATTTTTGCCGATTTTTATTCTTTTATTTTGTGTCTATGAGCGGTTGAACACTAATGAGTGGCCTTTATATGTATTTTTTTACATGTAGATCTTAATTTTTGTTGTTGGGAGGGCTTCCACGCTGATCTTACATCAAAATCCTTTCATCATATATTTGTTTCGTCTTTCCCGCTATTTTACAGTTTTTTGGCATGAAATTTTATTTTTTTCTGAGTTAGACGGCGCCGGCGATGGTTTCAACCGCGATTATGGACAGACCTTTGCCGGAATATCTTCTTCCCCAACTTCATGCTCCCGTAAATCACTAATTTTGGGAAGAATGAAGCATTTGGGATACAAAAGGCTTAAAAACGTAAAAGAATGGTATTTTCGGTACTCTAGGTGCCGATTCCGGGTCATATGAGAGAAAGAAGAAGATTCCGGGTGATATGGGAAAGTCAAAGTTGGCGCCAGGTCATATGTAAAAAGCTCCTTCACCAATTGTGGCACCTGTTTGTACCCATGCAGTGTTGTCATCTATGTTTATACTGATTGTTCTGAAATTGGAGAAGTCAACAACCACAAATGGGCTTTGGGAGATGTAGGAGAGGCCTTCATAGTCATGACCACCACTCCTAACTTTCATTTGTAGGCCATGCTCCTTGCAACAAATGACAGATGCTTCGACATGGGATTCATGGGTGGGAGCAATCATGACCATAGGTTTGGGCATAGTGGAGTAGTTGAATCTGAGGTTCTGGACATTAGCCTGCAGGAGATTGGTGTATGCAGTGGTATTGGGAGAATACACAGTTACTTGGGATGGAGAATAAAAGGAGAGGCATTGTAGGAAGAGATCAATGGTTGAAGCTGAAACTGGTTCTGAAATTGAAACAAACAAAGAAATTAGAGTGAATGTGAGAAAGATGGATGCCGTCATTACCCGGATCTTTCTTGCTGTTAGAGACGGTTTGGTGATCCTTTTTATATGATTTTATTGTCTTAGGTGTGGTGTTTTGAGGAGGCAGTCATAGGGAGCTTTTTACATAGGCGTTCCGTCCGGCCGCTCCGCCCATATCATCGCCGGCGCCGGCGTCGTCGAAGTCCGAAAAGGTCATCTTCGCGGCAACAAGCGGGAAAAGGAGCGGGAAAGATCGGGTATTGGAAAACAACTTCAACGGAGGCAAGGCACATCGAAAAACTGGTAGGTGAAGTTAAAATACGACGATTTATATCTTGAAAGTTGGTTCCAGAGAAGAAAGTTGAAAACGTAGCAAGTTTTCAACTGTTGTTACAGTCGTGTCGTCGACAACACGACTGTAACCATAGTCGTGTTTGATGAAACACGACTCATATACGATGCACTCATATATGGTTTTCAATATATCGTGTCTCACGGATTTGTAACTTATGTCGGGTTTTTAATGGCAGGTACGGATGGAGAAGATAGTTCTTTGTTTACACTACGATGGAGTTTTGACGGATTCTGGTAAGTACGTGGGGGGGATACGGAAGCTCCTGCCTATAGATACACGAATAAAGTACCTAGAACTGTTGCAGCTAGTCGAAGAAAGATTACCGCTTAAGTCTACACCTGGTACATTAACTTTGTCATATCATGTTGAATCTGAAGAATACACATTTCTCCTTGAAGACGATAAAGACGTAGAGTCAATATTTATACTTCACAAGAGCAAGCAAGGCACAAATGGACTACTCCGCCTGTACGTGGAGTGGACTTCTACGGGCAATAACACCGAGACATCGACTCTCAATAAGGAAATAAATGCCAATGCGAATAACAGCCCGGCCGAGAGGCTACCAGAGGCAGAAGTGATGCCGGGCAGTAACACACCGCCGGAGAGGCTACCAGAGGCACAAGTAATGCCGGGCAGTAACACACCGCCGGAGAGGCTACCAGAGGCACAAGTGATGCCGGGCAGTAACACACCGCCGGAGAGGCCGTCCAGCCCGGGCAATAAGACACCCGCATCAGCAGTCGAAGGAGGAAGAGATGGGGACTATGCGAGGTGAGACTTCTAAGGCGCGGATACAAGCAACTCGTGTGCTATTATAGTCGACTATAATAGTACACGACTAAAAGGGTTATCGTGCCGTATTGAACACGACTATATACTCGTCGTGTTGAATCGTAGACGACCATAAATCAATTCGTGTTGCATAAAACAATACCTCATAGTACACGACTAAAAGGGTTATCGTGCCGTATTGAACACGACTATATACCTAGTCGTGTTGAATCGTAGACGACTATAAGTCAATTCGTGTTGCATAAAACAATACCTCATAGTACGTGCAATCGTTTTGTCAAGTCCATTCATACATGTTTTTGCCCGCAGTTTCGGAGATGGAGAAGGTGAAGATGAAGAAGATGACGATGAAGATTCCAGTCCAGATGAAGAAGAATTGTTGGATGAAGATGAATTACCGTGGTCTGCAGATGAGTGGGATGAGCCTCTTACAGTACCACATTTCAGCCAGCCATATCACACGCGAACATCAACCTCTAGAGGTCCAACGGCAAGAGACACATCTAAAGGGAAATCTGTCGCGTCGGAGGACGATGACTATCTCAATATTGAGGGTGATGGTGGTTGGGATTGGGGTACCTATTCTGCAGAGGCCGGTCCTTCAAAACATTGTGAAGAGGAGACGATGTTGACCGGAAGTTTGCAAGCAGAAGACTACGAGGCACAACTTACCTTAGGGGCTAGATTCGAAAGCGTCAAGCAGTTCAAGATGGTTCTAACTGATCTGGCAATCAAGAGGAAATTCATGTTCAAAGTAGCCGATGAGAGCAAGGACACATTCGCTGCAAGTTGCAAGGTTTCGGGGTGCAAGTGGTACATACGAGCGTCGAACAGACTTGATGGAGTCAGCGTAACAAGGAGGGAACAACGGCATACATGTGACACTTCTCTAAGTTCGAAAGATCATCCATTGGCTTCTCACCTCTGGATCGCGAGGAAGTGTCATGGCCTCCATAAGGAATCAAACTCCATAAAAATCTCAAATATCCAACAATACATTGAGAAGCATTGGGGCGTCACCGTCAACTATAAAAGGGCATGGAGGGCGAAAGAGGAATTGATTCGATTGATCGATGGCAACCCTGAAGACGCTTATCGTATTTTGCCACAATACGGAAGGGAATTAGAGCGGTCTAACGCAGGTACACATGTGGTCATCGAAAGATCAGCTGATATACCTGATATCCCAATTGAGTTAGCCGGCTACGACTTCAGACGTGTGTTTTGGATGTTCGGCCCGGTTGCAAGAGCATTCCGAAGAACACTGAGACCGTTGCTCACGCTTGATGGAACATTCCTAAAAGGAAAGTACCCTGGAGTATTATTGGTTGCTACAGCAATCGACGGCAATCAACAATTAATGTGTCTTGCATATGCAATTGTGGATAAAGAGAATATCAAAACGTGGTAAGTTTAGAACCAGGAAAGACGACTGTATGAGTAGTCGTGTTAGGCACGACACGACTGGGCACACAGTCGTGTAATCGACAACACGACTACTCATCTAGTCGTTCTTTGCTTATAGACGACCTTGTAACAACCTGAAGCATTCTATGTTTAATATGTTTGTCTCTCACTTGTACAGGACGTGGTTCCTCACCTTACTTAAATGTTTTCTCTTTACGGACCCCCTGGCATCCCTGGACACTATTGTCTCTGATAGACAGAAGGGCCTTCTGAGAGCGGTCGCCGATGTCTTTCCCGAGGCTCACCATGGGTTTTGCCTCCGGCATATGGCCGCAAATATGCTTAATACTTGGAAGGATAAGTACCTGAAGGAACTCCTATTCCGAGCTGCAAAATGCTTCAGGAGACCAGAATTCGACGCTACGATGGAGAAGATGAAGGAACACAATGAGGCGGCCTGGAAATATGTTGACAATATTCCGAAAACACATTGGGCGAACGTCGAATATCCGGGTAAAAGGTACGGCACTCTCACGTCGAACGCGTCAGAAAGTGTAAATAATATGCTTCTAAAGGCAAGGTTTTGGCCAATAACTCGGTTGATCGAGCAAACGCGGGCGACCACAAGCGTCCATTTTCAGAGACGCCGAATAGAGGCAGACGGCCTACCGACTCCGTTAACAAAATATGCACAGAATCATATCAATCAGATGAGGAATCAGAGTGCTGGAACAGTTCGAGTTCAATCGCTATCATTACGGTAGTTTGAAGTGACATCTTTATACCATGTGGTAAGCATAAATTTGTTTTCTGTAAGAGACGCCTATAACAAAGTCGTGTCGTCGAAGACACGACTACCCGACGACACGACTGTATTGTCGAATACACTAATGTTGTTCATGTTTTCGCATCAGGATGTTGTGGACCTTACGAATAGAACATGCACATGCGGCTTCTTTCAGAGCATGGGACTTCCGTGCAAGCACGCCATGGCATGTATTGATGAGAGGAGTATGGAAGCGGTAGAATATTGTGAGAAGTGGTACTGCGCAAGTACGTACCGCACCACGTACGAAGAAGTAGTGTTCCCTACTTTAGACAGAAGTCAGTGGGGAAATTACGGTGTATTATTTAAATGCGAACCGCCAAGGCTTGAAGCTCCAAAGAAGGGCAGGAGAAAGACAAAAAGAATTGAGTCACAGCCCGATCCACCTGCAAGGCCACGTGCGAAATGTGGGAATTGTCGTGAAGTTGGTCACAACCGTACAAAGTGCACAAAAAGCCCCGTTCCGAAAGAACATCGGACGCGCAGGAAACGAAAACTTCCGCAACAAGGCAAACTGTCTACGAACGAGACAGCGGATGTACGCCGCTCCGGCTTACCTCAGCCCCCACCATTCTTCACTTAGGATGTAGTCAAAGTCTTGTATAGCGCAGAAGGCCTACCCAAATTAACATCTCTACTGTCGTGTATTGTGAAACACGACTACATATAACGTCGTGTTGAATCAGAGACGATTATATACGTAGTCGTGTTGTTCCAGAGACGATTATATGCGTAGTCGTTTTCCATCAGAGACGATTATATGAAACTAACCTGTTGTATCAAGGCCGTATTCACATTCATGATAGCGATATTTTGTCTACATCTGGTATGAGTCAAATATGTGAACTTTGTACATTAAAAATTTCCTTTGTACAGTGAAAGAATGTGAATAAAATGAACTTTGTACAGTGACATCTGGTATTTACAGGAAATGAACTTTGTACATTAAAAGAATGTGAATAAAATGAATTTGAAGTTATTCTTTATCCGGAAGCCGCAAAAAACCCGCAACTGTGACAGCATCTTTTGTGCCTTGTCCGGAATCGTCGTCAAACTCGCTGTTAATAAGCCCCCGAATCAAGGTTGAAGCGATGACTGGTCGCCACAGTCGTGTGATTGTGGACTGGTCAAACTCCGGGGGGTTCACATTGGACGCCAAATGCGCGACGTACATCATGATGAAGATGCCACAGTCTTTCGAATTTTGTTGCCACGGCGCTTTGGTTATCTGAGTCATCTTCCAGTCTAGCAAACCAAACCACCCCAGCTTGCCTGCCATAACGACGTTCATGAACTGCGTGAATTTGTCAGCAGCTTTTCTGTGATGCGGATATAATTGGGATCTGCCAGACAGTGGGTTGTAGAAACGCCATACACAGTGCGGGAAATGGACATACACGAGGCAGAAGTGGGAGCCAGTGCGGATTGGAAAAAATGCGTAGAACATGTTCCTATTCAAGCCGTCCAGCATCCTCCCGAGCTTTTTAACCAATTTAGCATTATTTCCCCCTTCCTGGTGCTCCTGCGAAAGCGAAAGAGATTTAGACAACGATCTAATAATATCATAATTATTTACTTATCACTCCTTCTGCAGGGAACACTTACGTTGTCGAATATCTCTTTGAATGCGTGGCAACCAAAAAATGCCCACGGATATTTCATCGGGTTTCTCTCGTTGCGCTGGCTCAACAGACTTAAAAAAGCATCTATAACCTACAGAAAACATATTGAGGAGTCATTACACTTCGGTAAGGCAACATGCAACTTCCAATTAAAAGTCGATTATTCTATATATACGATCTGCATAGTAGTCGTGTCCTCGATAGACACGACTATGCGCATAGTCGTGTATTCCATAGACACGACTACGCGCAAAGTCGTGTCTTCGAATACCGACTTTATGTCTACAACCCTATATATGAGGAGCATAGGTTTACTTACATTGGTGTTTATTTCTGTTGTTTGTAGGAGGGATAAATAGTCGTCATCACATAGCGTTGGGATTGGATAAGCCTTCCTCGGATTGGCCATCCATCCATCTATTGCCACTCTATCCCGCTCTAACAGTACCCCCATGTCGAAGCATAACTCCGAATCGGCATAGTGGTCGGGGAGAGCAATTACAGACTTAGACTTCTGAGGGGTTAGGAGGACATCGACGTCAACCGGCTGTGATGCAGTTAAGCCAGTGCCCTCGGCGACCTCCTCCTCCTCCCTCGCCTTCTCCTCCTCAGCCTCCTCTTCCTTCAACTCCTCCGTCTTCTCCTCCTCCATCGCCTCTTCGTCTGCTTGCACCTCCTCCTCCTTCCCCTCCCCCTCCTTCGTCTCTTTGTCCAGAACATCCGCCTTCACCTCCTCCTCTTCGACGTCCCCGCCCTTCACATCCTCCTTCACCTCCTCCTTCACGGTTTCGATATCCGACTGCCGTATGGAAGAGATGACCTCATCGATGATAGAGGTCGCCTCTCTATAGGATATGGTTTGTTCGGAGTCGGCTTTCGGCTGAGGGGACCTATTTCTTCTTTTCTGCTCCTCCGCCATTCTCCGTATATGGTCCTCTTCTCTAATCCTCTGCTCCTCCTTCGAGCCGACAGTCCTGAAGCGCTTCCTTATCACTACACCAGGGGGGAATATGTCCCGGCCGTACGTCGGACGGGACTCGACTTCTGCACGCTCCATATCTTCCTTGAATTCTGGTTGGAGCTTCTTCAAAAACATCTTGGCAGAGGATCTCTTCGCAGCCCGTTCCATCTTGTCTTCCTCAACCGCGTGTTTGATGGGAGCTGAAATGACATTTTACTTCTTCATGTCAGTAGTAGCAGCACGATAAAAAACATAGTCGTGTTATATAGAACACGATAAACCACATAGTCATGTACAATGAAACACGACAAATATAGTAGTCGTGTATGATGGGGCACGAAAAAATAAATCATCGTCTACAACTTACCTTTACCCCATTTCGTCGAATCCAGATGTGACTTCCTTGCCAGCTCCTTCGTCCGCATACCGATAGGAGTGTTCTTATTATGCTCCTTTTGAAGGGGCCGCTTCTTTGGGTCCATCTGATGCACTGATGACGATTGTGGCCCCATTTGGGGCCGCTTCTTCGGCTCCATCTGATGCACCGATGACTTCTTTCTCTCCATTTTGGGGCGCTTCTTCGGCTCATTCGTCGGCTCGTCAGTCATCTCCTCCTTCGGATGCTCGAAGATCTGACCTTCTAACAGCATTGACGCTGAGGCGGCAGAGGACTTCATAGAGTGGAGAATCTCTCGCAGAGGTCCCACTCTCCTTCCCATCTCCTCATAGGAAGACAGAGCTATCTCTATTAGTGACTGTATGCCCTGAAGGGCACCCTCCAATCGGCCCATTGCAGTTGCAGTCGAGTGGGCAGCCTTTCTCGAGGAAGTGGAGGCAGGTTGGTTGGGAGTCGTCTTCATTTCCGGCCTCTGCGGCCTCTGCCGTCGTGGAGGATGGGCCCCTGAGGTTGACGAAGCAAGGAGATATGCCTCTCCGGCCATGGGGCTGATTACGTCGACGAGTTCCTCCCCTATTTGAAGATTGTGGAACACTCCCGTCCAATAGTCGGCCATGCGGTGCTTCTTCTGTGCACCTTTCTTCACCTCTGTAATGAGGGCCCCACTTCCTGGCCATCTTTTCGCCCGTGGGCTGGTAGGGCCCATGACAGGATGGAAGATTGTCGTGTGCTCAAAAAACCAAATCTGCAAATTAAACAGTTGAAAACATTATAACAATGCGCGGTTGCCTTAGTCGACTATAAGTTCAACACGAATTGAACTATGGTCGTGTCCTAAAAAACACGACTATATACCTAGTCGTGTTTCATTATACACGACTATAAATATAGTCGTGTTCTATAATACATGACTATATATATAGTGGTATTGTATAAGACTTTTTCCCGATCGAAGACTATGAATGCTACATACCTGAAGGACATATGCGGCGCCATTTAGGCATCCACCGCCCAGGCACTCTCCTTGCGATCTCGCTCCCACTAGGCGGCTGGTATGGGTTATACCAGAAACCAACATCTTATGTATAGCCCCAGCCCAATTGTATGACCTCAATCTTGGGAGGTCGTCAATGTAACGGTACAAAGAGGGATGAACCGCTCTAGTGCTGTGTGGAAACAACACCGTGGAGAAGAGGAGGCAGATGATCATCCTCGCAATGTCCTCCTCTTCCATCTTCAGTTCGCCCGCGCTAAGCTTGTCTATCATTTCCTCAATGTGTGGAATGTCTGCTCTCCTCGCGGCGAAGTACTTTCTGAAGAATTGACCTTCCGGTCGGCGTGACAAAGAGGGGAGGACCTCAACTCTGTCGCCCTTTGCGGGCAATCCCGGTGATAAGGGCAACATCTTCCTCTGTGAAATGTAGCGTCCCTACCCTTGATATTGAAGACCTTCGCCGACTCATCCCAGTACCTGACCAAATGGTCGAGGAGGTTCCGAGATACAACAACGTCCTCACCTTCAAAAATGACAGCGAAACCAGCCTCGTTCATCACTTGGGCACATCATTGGTGACGCTGTAGGAGGGCCGCACACTTTTTCATCGCCCCCGGTTGACAACACGTCTTCAGCGCCGGTCGCGCATTATATGTTCTCTTCTCTGGTCGGTCCATCGGAGCCTTCCTTTTCCTGCCCCTCTGATTTCGCTGCCGAGGTGCGAAGACAAAATCATGATCCTCCTCCTCTTCCGGTGGTATTTCCTCCATAGACTCATCTCTTTTTTTATCCATCTGCAAGGAGTGAGGTATAGTGGTCAGTACAAAAGTGTCCTCGGTGCAACACGAAAATATAAAAGTCGTGTCGTCGCGGACACGACTAAATACACAGTCGTGTCTACTCTACACACGACTTTATAGTTCATAGTAAAAATTAAAAATTCAAATGTCCGACCTTATGAAACTAAAATCAGGTAGGATAGTTGTAACTTACCGTAGTTTAGTCGTCTGTATGTCTGTATTTCCTCGCAGGTGCCTTCACAGTCTTCCTCGCCGTGCACCGAAGCTTAATCCGGTCAATCCGCCTGTTGCATGCAGGCGGAGGGAGCCGCGGGGGTCTTCTCAAGGTTGAAGATCAGAAATCCCGACGGATGCGCTTCAAATCGCCGCCTTTGTGCACTCTCCCTCAGTCGTGTCGTCGAAATCCAGCAGGGGGGCAGCTCGATATCGAGATGGGGGACGCGAATAGGCTCGAACTCGTCCGTGTATTCCGCCGGTTGAATCGCCGCTCCAACTCGCCGGTCGCCGGTGTCGTCGCCGATGGGAATCACCGGAGAACTTCACACTCGAGGCGTGTTGTACACAACACGCCTCTTCGCACAGTGTTAACACGAAAAAATAGAAGAAAGGGCATTTTTGGGTACATCAAGTCCAGATTCCGGGTCATATGAGATTTCACGGGAAAAACCTGGTAATATGGGAATATGAGATTTCGCGCCAGGTAATATGGAAAAAACTCAGTCATAGGTTGTTATGTAGTATGAATTGAAACTTCTGTTTCTTAGGTTTTACGATGTAGGTTATGACACTCTTTAAGGTTCAACATACTTCTCTTTAAGATTTAGAAAGAAATGTGAGCCATTCCTTCTCACCATCGGGGTCTACAAGCAGGATATGAGATTTGACTATTTTTCACAACTAAGGCATGTTGGACAGTGCAATTTGTCCCCTCCAATGCTTATAAGGAACTAAGACATAATGAATTAGATGTGGTGGGTGAGAAGGTTGCTTTCATGAAGAATATTAGACGATTAAAAAACCGTGGTGTTTTATTAGGAAAAAGATTAATCACTCCACTGTAGCCATATGCTGCAGAAGTGGCAGGTGCTTATTGGATCGTCAAAAAGTGGCCTATATGAGATGACGCCTAGTTTGGCTGTCGTTGGTGGAAATACCAAGGTTTTAAAAATCGGATCGATCATAGATCCTGAATTCTTAAGGAGTAGGTCAAACCGGGTTCAAGTGGGGGTCAACCCTGACGTCATCAATACAAAAAAATAGAAAAAAAAACCCCTTTTCCTTAAATTTTATATTATATAAAAACTTTGCATAGTCCAATGTTCTATGTGTAGCAATTTAATGAATAAACTAATAACATTAGAAAAAATAAAACCTCCTGACTCCCTTTTTCACATTTAAATTATTAAATTTTTAAATAAGCAAAGCTATATATTCCATGACTAAATTTCAAAAATCTAATATTAATATTTCACAATCTACAATGATAATCAAAGTTTCATATTGTATTATAAAAGTTTTTTCATCCTTACTCCACATTGTATTATAAAAATTCTTTCATCTCGATTAGATGCTCGAGACAAGCTCTGCTGGTGGCGGTGGTAGAGACAAGTTCTTTCATCTTTATTTTTACTGTTATTTTTTTAATGATGATATTTTAAAGATCTTGAGACAATATCTAATATAATATAGAAAAATATATGATAAATAACATGTGGTATCTCAATATATTTAGACTATTATCGTGAGAAGAAAGATGATGAAAAATAAAGAAGAATGTAAAAAGAATGGGAAAAAAACAGACCAAAATTAGGGAGATAAGAGATTCGTTAAAATATGCAATGTTATCGTGTGTATACGAATACAAGATAGCAATGGTATAATATAATAAATGACATGATACCCGTCTATCATGTCATTGTGTATACGATACCAGTGCTATCGTATATTTGTGTACACAGTAGCATGATATACTTTAATATCTCCCTTATTTTTAATCCATTTTTACCTATTTTTATTATAATTTTATTTTTATTTTTTTTTCTCAAATTGATATTCTAAGTATCTTGAGAATCGCCTCGTCGCATTTCACAAGTGACATGTAACCCTGATTGATTATCATGCGAGTGTATTTCACAAGTGACACGGAGAGGTCCTGATCGCCTGGTCGGACGAGCAGAGTAACAACTCTGCTCGTACGCTATGCTACCAACACGTGTCACATTTAGTTCAATGAACCACAAACGGGAGCACAGGGGTCGTTGCCGTCCTCGGGCTACAGGATCACCTGCTCCATCTGCTTCTTCCCAACTCAAGCAACTGACGGAGAAGCGCTCCGGACCTGCTCCAGCACCTGCTGCGGCTCGAAGATACGCTTATCCGGTAAAGTCGCTTGCTTTGTTGGTAACTGAGATGGATCTATCTGCTGGAGTTTAGGGTTTTCTTGAAAGTAAAAAAGTCCCCCCTTTTTTGCGATTTGCTTGTCATGATGTGGTATGTGTGTTTGATTATTTGTTTATTCAATTCTTGATTCATCTTCGTTTCTAATAATTAGGTCTTGCAACTACGGGAATGTCGGATCAGTGGATGATTTCTGTGTTCTTTTATTTCTATTTTAGCTTCGTTGATTTTGTTGCATGCTATCTAGATGATTGTTAGTCTGTTGGGCGTTGTATGTGTTTGATCTGTTTTTGCGGGATACGATTGCATAGTCTTTTGGATGTAGTTTCTATCAAGCCTAGTATGGATAGATTATTGTTTTAGTTGGAAAATGTTTGTAGTTGCAAATTGCATCACAAATCACAGGAATTGGCTTATAACAAGATATGGGCTAGCCCCAAATGACAGGGTGGACCCTCCATTTTTTCCTGCTTTGTGCATTGAGATCACTCTGCTTGGATGATTATTGGCTTAAGATCATTGAAATCAGTAAAAGCATCTCTAGTTTTGATTTTTTATTTTCAATGAAAAGAAAAATCTCACTCTTGAATCATAGTCTTCCCAAACACTGAATTTGTCAAATCAATCTCACGGCCCCGTGATTCAAAATGACATGATTTTAACAATCACACCTCTAAAATGAAATCCAGGTGGCCAAACGCATTCGTAAGTTATTTGGAATTGCAATCTTGAATTACCTTCGGGGTTGCCTTGCTTTTAGCTAAATCAACTGGGCTGAGCGACCAGGTACTGCAAGGGAGTAAAAATTAAACATCACTGCATACATTTTAATTCGTTAAATGAACTTAGGGATGCAATTTAGTCTGTTGTGCTTTAGCATTTGGTTTTACAAATGTCTTCCTTTTAAAGTTGATCTGTAAAGTATTTCTGATGTGATTTTATTCAGTTATGGACTTCAGTTAACTGGTTTTAAGAATAGATGACATTTTTTTGCTATAAGCAACAAAATGACACTTTTGCTGGCTGCTCTGGTTCAGACTAGATCTGTTATAAAATGTCTGACATGAAGGTTGACGATGCAAAAGAGACTGTTGAGCTGGAACAGGTGGAGATAGCTCATAAACAAGTTGATACAGATACTCCTATGGAGGATACACAATCTGCAGACTCAAATGAAGAAAATTTAGTCCAAGAAGAGGTGATTATTTTTCTCTGTGGGGGCTCTCACAGTGATGTTGGTCGTGGGTTTAATGAAATGGCTGCACATGAACTTTCTGTTTAGTCTGGTTAGCCATCGGATTCTATTCCAGTGGGTTTGCTCTCATTAGTAATTATTGCTATATTTGTGTAGGAGGAAATCCTGAAGAAAAAATATGGGGGTATGTTGCCCAAGAAAAAGCCACTGATATCCAAGGTAGCCATGCTTCTCTTTTGGTATCTGTATTCTCATTGGTTAAATTCATCACTGAATCTACAGTGTTCCAATCTGATAGTAGGCCTAAAGGAGTAAGATAATGCTGAATCATATACTTCCTTCTTGGTCAGGATCATGAGCGTGCTTTCTTTGATTCTGCTGATTGGGCACTCGGAAAGGTATGTACATCACATCGACCATTCACTTACCTTTCAATTTGAGTTTAGCTTTTTCTGTTTTTAGTGCGGACAGCTGATATCATCACTTGGTCCTAATGTTATATCAGCAAGGTGGACCTGTTGGCCAAAAGCCGAAAGGACCGCTTGAGGCCCTCCGACCAAAATTGCAGGTATTGTTTTGTCCTTTATTTTATTGCTTGTTTATCGTTCTCCCAGATCCTGAAAAAAAGTAACAAAATTTTGATGTATTTTGTGTTCCCTGGAGTGGCTCCCATCTATATAACAAAAAAATATGGTGACAATTTTCCTCTTCTAACTCGAGAGAAAGCTGAGTTTGTGACAGGGTATTTATTATGCACCTGAAATTAGTGTTGTCAACTTCTTTAGCCTTCCATGCGGTCACAATTTGCTTCTTCAATTGTATTTATCTGATGAGGCCTCTGAATGAAAGGAAGTGATGCCTTTTCTGCCCTCTCAATGATGGAAAATTTCTGTCTGATAGAAGATACCTCTGTTTTATGCACCACCTTTTCTTCTTTCTGTTCCCTGGTCATTCTGTGGTGCAATAGAAACTTCTTGTACTCTATATACATATACATTCTTTTGTTGTTCTTTCTATTACTTGCAGTGTCCCTTATTAACTGTCAACGGCTCATTTGAAATAAAAATGTCATATTCAAGGAAGCCAATTTATTAGTATGAAAAGGATAACAAGAAATGGCAATTAATATGAGACAATATGGGGTGGGGAGAATATAAGAGTTCATACTACAAGAGTATGAACACGTAAATTCTCTCTTCGCAATGAGAAAGATATGTATCTTTTCATCGTCAGTTAGAATTTTTATACACCACAACATGGTGAAGGTACATTATTTCTCCATAGGAAGATTTATTTATCTTGTCAGTACGAATTTTTATACACGACAACATGGGAAACCTCTCCTTTTTTTGGCATTGTATGCACATCTTATGTTGTTCTTTGTGTATGTAGCCTACGCCACACCAACAAGTGCGTTTGAGGCGATCTGCTTATGCTCCCACTGAGGGTGAAGGTAGTACAATTGGACCATTTAAAGAGTTCATATGTTAATTTCTTCTACAAAGAGATTTCTGCGAATTTCATACCCATTTTTAGTTAAAATTTTAGTCTCCAGTAGAGTCATAATAATTGCAAAAAATCTGAGACATATATATGTGATTAAGTTGAATAGAAGATGAGAGCCAAAAATAAAAATTAAGTTAAAAAGAATGAGGGAGAAGAAAACCCTGCTTCTGACCGATAAAAAAAAACCTCTTTCTGCAGGCTTGAACAATCTCTTACCCACAGAAACGTTTAAAAAATTGATCCTTTTTTTATGTTGTTTATGTGACTAGCATCTTGACGTTCTTTTTACTTATTAGATTAAGAAATCTGACTTCTGTAATTTCATTCCGGCAGATGTAGGCCCCAACTCAGAGGATCCAGTCAACACTAATGACTAATTGCTGGTGGCATTATTTTTTTCCTGTTTCACCGGCAAGGATGAAGATGATTGTGTAGCCGATTGAGCAAAAAACACTATAAATTCAATCAGTCTATCGTACCAGCTATTTTGTAAGAATAAAGTGAGTGCTACGATGTTAACTGTGCCTGTATATTTTCAATGTGGCTATGTATCTTTTCAATGTGGCTGCAGACGCTTGTCCTGGATACAATATACTCGGAGGGGATCTACTTGTTGACATTTAAGACAATTTGACGATCATTATCATTACTACCATAATGGAAAGGAGGTCGGAGTTACATTTTTGTTATTCCTATTTTTTTCCCAAATATATAAGAAATGTCGTTCCATTTAACACGGCATTAATCGATAACAAAAGGTAATTAAGAATATGGATACAACTCCCTGCTACTGCAAGTGCAAATCCCTGCTTGAGTCCCTGGTGATGCCGCTGGCTTGCCGATGTTGTAGGGTGCACGCTCTGCCCTTACCTCGGTACTAGTCTAGGTCCATCTCTTCTTACTGTGGTGCTCATGTCCGGTACCTCATCTACAACCTTGATCTCATAGCCTTGGTCTTGGTCGTGTCTGACGTTAACTCTGAAGGATGTGCCACAAAGGACTATTTGCATCGGTTACAAATCCATTCTCGTAATGACTTCAAGATTCTGGGAGTATTTGAGCATGAAGTTCCGTGGAAAGGGATTAGTCTGTTGGCTTGTTCATTGATTTGTTAAATTTCTGTTTCTGGTTTATTTTCTTCTGATGAGGTTTTTTAGGATGGTTACAGTCATATTGGCGAACTTAGACTTTGAATTTGACGAAAACATAATACTATTCGCGAATGTCACAAATTATTTAAGAATTAAGGGTGTTATGTTCTCTATTTTCTGCATGGTGACGCTGTTGGTTCAGTAGTAGCCAAGGTTGCCACCACATCCATCAACTCAGGCTATATTTCATACTCCATCCTACATAAGTAGTATTATTTGGTTTTTCAAAATGAACTGAAATTAGCACATTCTGAAATGCAAAATCAAACAACTAGAGTGGTGTGAAGGGACTATTTATTTTCATTTTGTATACTCCTTCCGTAATATTGGACGGAGGGAGTAATTGTGTGTTCGTACTGGACGGAACGAATCTATGCTATTGGTAACCATAAGATAACCAAGTTTCCCAAAAGCTCAAGCTGTTAGAAAATGGAAATCTTTACTTATTTATTATATATTCTAACATCCCCCTGACGTGCAAGAGTCCTCAAAGTGCAGCACATGGAACATAATGGGATGTAAATGACTCTAGTGAGATTAGAACCTATGACCTTTTATAGCCTGAAGCTTTGATACTATGTAAGATAACCAAAGTTTCCCAAAAACTCGAGCTGAAAACGGAAATCCTTACTCATTTATCATATATTCTAACAGCAACCAATCTATTTTGAGCATCAGTATGCAAATAGTGACAAATGCCTGTTGTTTCTGCCACTGCATAGTGGGAACCGTCCTGCTTCCCTGCTACTCAGAATAATACTCCGCCTATTAGAAAAACAAGGTTTCGCTAATAGGGTATGCACTCCTACTAGGAGTTCAATAACATGAGCTAGGGTAGTGAAATATCAATTGAGGAGCCGAGATCAACATTTAGATCGTCTAGTGACTGATCTTGCCCTTATTACTACTATTGGTCATGGCCAATGCCAACAGGGTACGTGCACCTAAAATTTGACGAAGCAATATTTTTCCAAACAAAATTTGCTCAAAGCATATGCTCCCTCCGTCCAATGAAGCTCATCTGCATCACAAGATGAGTGAAATCATTGGACTCTAGATCCCAAATATAAAAAACAGAGTTTCTATCCCTCTCCTCGTGTTTTTGGTCTTGAGAGAGCAAACCCAGACATGTAATGGTTGACCCGTCTTTTTTAGCTTCATTGAACTGAGGGAGTAGTATTTTTTGATACGTTCAAACAAGTACATGATTTGGAAATGATTGATTACATATAAATTTCATAGGCACCCATATAAGTTAATCGAATGATGTAATTATTATTTACAAGAAGTTGATGATCTATGAGAAAAGTACCTGTAAACTGAATTTCTGAAACATATTAGTGTGAAAGCAATGGCTCATCTGTCAGTCAACTGCCTTTCCATTGTAACTTCCACAATTTCTTTTGCAAAATAACCTTATAGAATGGTGCTGTTAGAGATGCTTATTAAACCACATTCTTGCCTGCCGCCAGCCATCCCACCACATGATCTGACTGCGGGCGGCTATGCTCGGCCATCCGACAGCTAGATCGGGCTGACCATATCTGGCAGTAGGTGGCTGCGTTACTTAAAATGTAGAGAGCCTAATTGCCAAGTTGGGAGTCATATTTTCCCATGTGTTAGAGAGAACCTAACTCAATTGTTCATAGGTTAGAAAATTTTGTTTTGGACCAATTCTCATTTTTTTGGATTGGCCATTCTCGGTCCGCCTTAGAGACTTGTTATATGTTGATGTAAGTAGACGTGCTCTCCCTAGAGTTGTTTCCATTCTATATTTTCGCCGGCATGATATCTAATTGCCGATAGATCATTATTCAAACAGTTGGACTTCAGGGAATTAAAATATCCTAACTGTAGGGATGTGGTATTTTCATGTGTTTAGAAAACTTAACTCAGTTTCTGATAGCTTAGCAAATTTTGCATTGACCAATTCTCATGTTTTTGGAATATTAGCACTTTTCGGAGAGTTGTTTCCATTTTATAATTGATGCCGTCCCTTTTGGTGCATTCAATAAACAAATACTCCTCCGATTCATAGTAATAGTACTATTTGTTTTTCTGAATGAACTAAAACCAATTGATTTTCAAAAAACGACTAAGATTATTGAAATAGAATGGAGGGAGTATTCTTTTCATCCTGAGAGGCAATAAGGCAAATGCTGAGGCGTCCCTTAGGCATTAGAGGAGCTGGTCCTAGGGGCTTATTTCTATTGTTCATAAGTTCAAGAAGCATACTTCATGAAAATTGATTGACTGGCACCTTTAGAAACTACTCACATGACAAAAGAAGAATCAGGAAATCTATAGACATACATTCATCTCAATGAAGGTGACAACTGATCTAATGATCTTCCATTCCATAAATTTTATTTGAGTTATACTCCATATCCCTATTTTTTTTGCCATAGTGCATGGCCCATTGTGTAAGGCTGACATCTAAAATTACTCTCAAGTTGTAGTGAGCTAAACATGTTTTGTTATTAAATACAACATAGGTGATCAAAACAATAATCCAGCTCGATCTTATGGTATAATATATCACTAATTCTCATTGAATAAGTGATTCATATTAAAGGAGGGACGCTTTGCTCATTCCTAAAGAAATTGCCCCTATCAACCTCAGTCTTCACCAGTGCCAGCCTCAGGAAGTTGGCTTTAAAATACTTTTCTCCCCAGGAAGTAGCTTCCAAGTAGGTTGTGTCATCTTGGGTCCTTCCCAAGTCAAGATCCCTGAAGTTGAGATATGCAGCCCTTGGTAATTTTGACACATATGGCGTCATGTAGCTATACAACCTGTTTATCCAGTCTATGCTGCTTGCACTTTGCACAAATACTATGTACTGTATAATGTGCAAGTTGCCTCTTCTATGTGGGAATGGGATTTCAAATTCTGCAATCTCACTCATTCTTCCCCCAAATGGCTCCATGATCATAACACCAGTTTCATTTTCCTTCAACAAGTTCCACAGCCCTTGAAACCCACTTGTGGGGAATGGTTGCTGCACAAAATCAGATTTAATTTTGAAAGCAGATGGTGATACAGGTAGAAAATTTGCAAAGGCAACAGTTGACTGGTTCCAATTCATTTCCATGCAATCTGATCTCTGCAGACCCAATTCAGGGAAGGCTTGTTGCATGATTGGTTGAAGCTCGTTGGTTGTCCCTTGAAATAGAGCATCAAATGAAGCTACCACAGTTCTATTTGCTCCTGAGCCCGCAGCTAGCAAAACAACCATAAGATACACCCTTTCGTCCAATTCGGATGCAATTCGTTGCCATTTACTCACAAGCTCAGTTGCACCTTGTTCTAAGGTCCTTTGGATGCCGAAGAGGGTCAGTGTAGGGGGCACAGAGACTAACCTGATTTTTCATGACATCAATTGTTATAACAAGCATACTAATAATGAATATATTGACAAATATTTATACCACATTTTAGGCCTATTAGTGTTGCACTATTAGAGTGTTCGATAAAATTAGTTTTGCCTTAGGCCTCTAATTTTACAAGGGTCCTGACCTGATCTTCCATGACAACACCACACAAAAGCTGGCAGCCCCACCTCCTCTAATGGCCCAGAAGAGATTTTCACCCATGGATATCCTGTCAAGAACCCTGCCTTTTGAGTCAACAACTCGGGCATCCACAATATTGTCAGCAGCCAGTCCATATTTCCTCATCAAGTTGCCGATCCCACCGCCGGAGATGTGACCACCTACGCCGACGGATTGGCACCACCCTGCGGGGAACCCGCGGCTCCCACTACTTGCAGCAATCGCATGGTAGACCTCCGATAGTGTAGAACCTGCCTGGACCCATGCTGTGTTACCTTGTACATCTACACTGATTGACTTGAACTTGGATAGGTCAAGCATTACAAATGGCTCATCAGAAGAGTAGGAGAGGCCTTCATAGTCATGCCCACCACTCCTAGTCTTCAACTGAATGTCATTTTTCTTACAACATATGACAGATGCTTGGACATGGGATTCCTTGGTGGGTTGAATGATGAGAAGGGGCTTTAGGGCTGAGGAGTTGGTGATCCTGAAGTTTTGGAAGGTGGAATGTAAAGCAGTGTTGTAAGCAGTGGTGTTTGGAGTGAACACAGTTATAGGCGTGTGAGAATTTTGGGAGAGACACCTGATGAATGTATCAATGGAAACTGCACTGGACCCAGAAGCTAAAATGAGGAGAGGGACCAGCATGAATGTTGTCACAAAGCTTGATGTTCCCATTGCCATCATTTTAGCTTCTTGCCTAGAGGAAACTTTGAGCCTATAGAAGGTACACTTCCTTAGGATTGTTTCCCTTTTTTTGCTTGTAAGTTGCCTTTTATAGTTGCAAGTAATTAACTGTAAATATGCTATGACGTAAACCTACAAAACTTTTATTTTCCTGAAGTTTTATGAATGAAGACTTTCTTGTTACAAAAAGGGTCTGAACACTTATAATTGTTGACATTCGATTTTGACAAGCCAGGAAAAATACACACAAAAAAAGCTATTGATTGAGTATATATACATTGCTTTACAAGCTTTAAACTATGCTAGGTGTTGAATATGTAAGTTTGTTATTAGGTTTTGACAATCGAATAAAAATATAAACACAAAAAAGGCATTGATCGAGTATATACATCGTTTCTTATACAAGTTAGACCAGGCCATGCGTTGAATATATAAGTTGAGTCCCGTCAATATATCCGCCTGGCTAGCGTGCCTATTATACAGGGGACAGGCAGGTTTTTTATCATACATCCGCTTGCCTCCTCTTAATATGTGCGCTATTGTATTAAGATCCGGCTGGCACATGTGAATTTTTCGCATATAAATTTCATAATGTTAGTATATGCAGTTCCATAACGTTATTCATACGCAACTCTTCCATATTGCATAACTTATATTTGTGGTTATACCAGTTGGCTGGGGCTCCATGCTGCAAATATGGCTGAGTGCTGGCCAAAAATCTAAATTAACCTAAATGTATGGTTTTTTTCTAGAACAATGTATGGTGGTATTATTAGAGTTAGTTATTTGACCACAATGAGAGTCAAGCATTATGGAACCTCTTTAATGTCATAAGAAATGGAAGAAGAAAAAGAGCCATTACTAATTACAAAATCAAACGGAGCTGGCTTTCCAAGATAATACATGCCTGGATGCTCGGAATGGTACATGTGATTGATAATGATCAAGCTGGCCAATTTCTAAATCCAATAAAACTGTGTGTTGACTTTAAGAAGATGAGTATAATAGTGCATAAAGTTATATGCAAGGATTATGATTGGATGTTGACAATTAGGGGCCGTTTGGGGCGTGATTATAAGCAAGGATTTTCCATATCCACTGCAGCATCCATGCTTTTTTCTCTATCCAGGTGAAACATGACTAGGAAAAAAAACATGGATGCTACAGTGTAGAATCACGCCCCAAATGGCCCTTTATAAGACGGAACATACTCAAGTAACCCTATCCTAATATGATGTCTCAATGTGATTCTAGAAAGCATCATAAGTAATTTGTTAGAAACTTAGAATGCGTGATGTGCCCAATATTGCGTCATTTTTGCTTGTTGACCACAGAAGTTCTTAGTCTACTAAAATCTCCCTTAAATTGCTTCTCAATTAGTGTACCTTATATACTCGCAAGTGTTTAAATGTGATTATCTACTATGATGTGAATTTTACCAAATACTGCTCAGAAAAGGAAAATGTTTTCTTGACTGGACTCCATGAATAGAGTCCATGAACATAGGTCGCAGCATTGTACATAAAGCCTAACGTGGCACATATATAGCTCCCAGAAAATCATATATGCTAGTACTTGGATGTTGCTACTACCACGTCGACCTGGAAGTGCAGTTTTAGGACCCTATATACGTAGCACACAGACTCTGATCCTGGGCGTGGGGACTTTGGTTGTGTTTTTTCATTTATATTGGTTAATTTGAAGTGATTGCAAATTCAGTCCCACATGAGAGGCTTGTAATGCTTGGATTTTAGAGTAGATGTGGTCCTCAAGCAGTGTAGGGAAGTGGTGTAAGAAGGTGGTGTACTAATGTCATTACCAATTCTTAAAATGAAGTCTGCTAAGCCTTCAAGAGTGTACATAACAGAAGCTACAACTTTAAACCCAAAAACAAACAGACAAGTTTCAGTCCATGCTGTAACAAACTAGGACTGCCTCCTCAAACCACACCTTAGAAAGAAAGATGAGAGGAAAAGAGGACATCCATCTTTCTGACATTCACTCTAGCTTCTTTCTTTGTTGCATTTTTAGAATCTTTTTCATTTTCAACCACTTATATGTACCTCTAGTGTTGCGCAGGGGCCTAAGAATCTTCACTAGATGGGGCAAAAAAATACCTTAAAATTTTTCCAAGACAAATTATTGAAATAAAGTACTACAATATATACTGTTTTAACCAATACAAATTTTTATTATCAAATATCATACAGTACTCCCTCCGATCAATTTTAATAGATAGCGCTAATTTTTCAAAGTGACACTTTTTGGAAGACTAGTAGGCTTCTCATATAGCCCCAAAAGGGCAACAAGAGCATGTTCTTATATATATAGGGAAAAATTAACCAGCAGATACCAGCAGGACGAGTTTCTGAGGGTAAGTTAGTGACACATCCATTAGATGAAGATATGCCGGTCTTGCCTAAACTAAACCTTAAAAAACCCTCGCCCATCTAATGGAGAGGTTTTCTCTCACCAACTAGCTTATTGGGTAGCTAGTAGGTGACGGCTCTAACCTCTTCGCCGCCGAGCCCTCCGACTAGTCTGAACTCCTCTCCCATCCTCCGTCCAAGGACCCACCCCCCTCTCCCAACCCCTCCGTCCAAGGACACCAACACCTTTCAACCCCTACCCTCCTCCCCCACCCTAAAGAAATGCCACTTTTTGCTGCGTCCATACAGCAGCCTCATTGCCACCACCGCCGCAGGCGCAGGTTGTCTACCGCCGTCCAATAGAGATTCCATGGAGGAAAGAGCTAACCAGCTTCATATATACATGGTCATTAGAGATTTCGTGGAAGCATATGTGATTCAGTTTGGACTCCTCTTCGTAAAAAATCTGCAATCTATCATCACAAGTAAGTTTTAGAATTTATTTCTCTTCAAAAGTTCATACTTTCCATTTGTTTAATCTTTTTTCCCATACTTGTAGCCATTAATCGGAGTCGACCAATCACTGCTGAACCTTGTATTTTTTTCCCATAAGTGTTCTAGGGGAAACGATATTTGTACAACAGATTCATACACATTTTCCATACACAGCTGATGTGTATGGAAATGTGTAGGAATCTGCGGTAGGGTTATCACTGCCCATGTTCTAGAGCTATCAAGTCCTTGTTGCATTCAATCACTACTGAACTTTGTAGTTTTCAATTTTTTTGGCTTACAGAATGCCATTCAAGTATGTCAATATCAAACTTTTATTTTATACTTTTTTCCAATGCACATGAAGAAAAACAATACTGCACAGTACTTCGGATGAGCATGTTATTTTTTAAAAAAAAATTGCTCAACGTTGGTTTCTTTCCCAAAGCAAGGATTTTCAATATTCTGATATGTTGTTTGAATTGGTGAAAATTTGTTAAAGCATCCTCTGAGTCAGATTTATAGCTATATCTTGCTCATTTTACAAGATGAAATGACTTATGCCGCCCTTGACTTCAGGTTGGGGAGATTTCCTCCGGTTGTTTGAACAGCCAGTTGATGGGAGGTTCGATCATATTGTGCTTTT
Source organism: Houttuynia cordata (assembly GCA_039654745.1). Classification (NCBI taxonomy): domain Eukaryota; kingdom Viridiplantae; phylum Streptophyta; class Magnoliopsida; order Piperales; family Saururaceae; genus Houttuynia; species Houttuynia cordata. Next base: position 8,653,554 of record CM077512.1, read on the forward strand.
GTGCAATGCCACACCGGATCATGTCATTATTTGGATAGAAAGAGAAGCAGAAAGAGCTATGGAGGTAAGGCTTACAATTTTTTTTTCCTGAAAGTCAAATAAATTGTTTTAATGATGTATATGGATAGAGTTATGATTTTATCCAAGGAATAAAATCATAACCCTATCCATATACATCATTAAAACAATTTATTTGACTTTCAGGAAAAGAAATTGTACGCCTTACCTCCAGAGCTCTTTCTGCTTCTATCAAGGGTGGCATAAGTCATTTCATCTTGTAAAGTAAGCAAGATATAACTGTAAATCTGACTCAGAGAATGCTTTAAGAAATTTTCACCAATTCAAACAACATATCAGAATATTGAAAATCCTTGCTTTGGAAAAGAAACCAACGTTGAGCAATTTTTTTTTTAAAATAACATGCTCATCCAAAGTACTGTGCAGTATTGTTTTTCTTCATGTGCATTGGAAAAAAGTATAAAATAAAAGTTTGATATTGACATACTTGAATGGCTTTCTATGAGCTAAAAAAAATTTGAAAACTACGAAGTTCAGTAGTGATTGAATGCAACAAGGACCTGATAGCTCTAGAACACTTATGGGGAAAAAATACAAGGTTCAGCAGTGATCGGTCAACTCCAATTAATGGCTACAAGTATGGGAAAAAAGATTAAACAAATGGAAAATCTGAACTTTTGAAGAGAAATAAATTCTAAAACTTACCTGTGATGATAGATTGCAAATTTTTTACGAAGAGGAGTCCAAACCGAATCGCATATGCTTCCACGAAATCTCTAATGACCATGTACGAAGCCGGTCAGCTCTTTCCTCCACGGAATCTCTACTGGACGACGGTAGACAACCTACGCCTGCGACGGTGGTGGCGATTAGGCTGCTGGATGGCCGCGACAAAAAGTGGCATTTCTTGAGGGTGGGGGAGGGTAGGGGTTGACAAGGTGTTGGTGTCCTTGGACGGAGGGGTGGGAGAGGGGGTGGGTCCTTGGATGGAGGACGGGAGAGGAGTTCGGACTAGTCGGAAGGGCTTGGCGACGGAGAGGATGGAGTCATCACCTGCTAGCTACCCAATAAGCTAGTTGGTGAGAGAGAAACTCTCCGTTAGATGGGTGAGGGTTTTTATGGTTTAGTTTAGGCAAGACCGTCAGATCTTCATCCAATGGGCATGTCACTAACTCACCCTAAGAAACTCATTCTGCGAGTATCTGCGGGCTAATTTTTCCCTTATATATATATATATATATATATATATATATATATATATATATATATTCATTTTAATACTTTAACTCATGGAAGCAGAAATACTGATTTTGGGTATAGGTAATCTATACTAATCACAATTAAAATATGCAATGAGTAACACAGATAAAGTGGGTGATTGAAGACCCAAAATGGGTGTTGTCATTGGATCATGTTCAGACGTCAAGATTGTACTAGGGACAATGTAGGTGATTCAAGCCTGCTTATCACTTTTTTTTTATTTTTTGGTACTTCGGAAATGCCCCATCCTAAAGCTACCCTGCCTGGTGCCACAGGTTGAGCAAGGCTCAAGGGAGAGGTCCTACCACCACACTAATTGGTGGTTCGGCACTTGCACTTGATTAAAAGCTAACCGCCTGATCAAAATTGAGTTTTTTTAAAGAACAGGTGCATCTCACTCAAGATCACAAATGAGGCTTTCAAAATAAAAAAACTAATGTCTAGAAAATATGAGGAAACAAGTAAATGACATTCGGAAATGGTAGATTTTTTTAACTATTTTCCTTCTAAAAGTTGTGCAAGCTAAGCCGTTTCTCCCATTGATTTATGGTCTTTTTCTCAAACGAAAGGTACAAACACATTTAGGGGCCATTCTGGGCGTGAAAAAAGCAAAACATCCACAGTAGATATTTCACTTTCACTAATCATTTCTGGTTTTTTTCACTTTCAGGCTTTCAGCTGAAAGTGGAAAAAAACATTAAATGAATAGTGAAAGTGAAACATCCAATGTGGATGTTTGCTTTTTATCATGCCCCAAACGGCCCCTTAAGAGGTAAATTAAGACTTGTGAGGAGTGGCAAGGTAATTACAAAATTACCTTATTGCATTAGTTCTCTACTGTATCAATGCCAAGGTCAGTTGGGGCAATTGACCCTGCTTGCCCCCTGCTCCACCAGTGGTGCTGCTCCCTTTCATTCTCCATGCCCAATGATGGCATACTCTCCCTAAACCATTATATGAGTCCCGATTATATGTGGGCTCACACGCATTGCAAGCCAGGGGTGTAAGGACTATTGGAATTTGAAACGACAATTTTTACATTTGGATACTGATAAGGAAATGTAAAAAAAAAAATGATAGCAGGGTGATTTGTAGGTAATTTTTCTGATTGTGGAAACCCATTTGGGAACATGAAATTAATCATATTGTCAGCCTTTAAAAATCAGCCTGACTCCGGATTGGTGACTTGCGTTTGGGAATCTAAAAAAAATTAGGTGTGATTTGTATTTAACAGAGCAGGTGAAAAATTTCTGTCTTGGGCGGTGATGACGTGGTGGACGGTGGTGGCAGTAGCGGTGGTGGTGGTGGTAGTAGCAGTGGTGGTGGTGGTGGTAGTGGCAGTGGTGATGGCGACGGCGATAGAGGTGGCAACGGCGGTGGTGACGAAAGGGCAGTGGGAGATGACGAGGAAAAAAATTTTAGGCTGATTTAACATTTCCACCTCTTTTAGGGTTGATTTGCTAATTTTTTTAGTTTTCACCGTTGAGTGAAAATCCTTCATTTCGGCTCCCAAACGCACCTGGGGCTATTAGGTGAAAATTTTCACCTTTCTCCGTCAGCAGCTCCTATCAGTATCTAAACACTTTTCAGCATTTTTAGCAACTTCAGCTTGAAAATTTTCACTCAATCAGTATCGAAACGCACAATGTCTTAGTACTGGGAAAGGTAGGTTGCATCACTTGCCCTCCCCTCCATTAAAGCATGTAGCTTTAGAGCTGCTTTAACGCAAGAGTGTCATTGGTGTCCGTTTTTGTGCAAAAGCCAACCTTTGATAAATAAAAGTGGTTTTTATGGAACTTGATAACAAAACCGATTTTGTCAAAATTCCATTTTTTTCACAAACGCAAAGCAGTTGCCAACCATGCCCTAAGGGTGTGTTTTTTCTCTTTGAAAAATGGCTTTTAGAAAAAATAGTTTTTATTATAGTAAAGCTAAAGCGTGACTCGTATGGTAACGCCCACCCCCAAGGTGATTTTATCAAAAACCAACCTCTAAAACTCGTTTGTATGTGACAGATTTTCGATCAAGTATAAATCGCTTAAGTAACAATTTTGCCCTTAACTAGAGAAAGAAGAATGAACCTCCGCCACCCATTTAATGAAGGAGTGGCAACTGGAGTTTTTGTATAAAACTCCTCTAACAAATGGCTTTTGGACCAAGTTATAATAAAAAACCACTCTTCTTATAGCAAAATCGTTTTTGTATAAAATCTCTCTCACAAACACGATTTTGCACATGTGGTTATAAAGCAGATTTTAGAGCACAAAAGCTGCCTGTCAAACACACTTTAAGCCATGTAGCATTTAAATTTTACAGTTCTAAAATACTATATACATTTTGCACGTGACTTCTATTTCCCTCTTCCTCTCTCGACTCTCGTCTCTCTTTTCTGTGTAACTCCCACCCCTTTCCATCTTCCAAACAAATGGACAGCATCTTTGACATTCCCCCCACCCTCTCCTGCCTCCTCTGCCAGACGAAGAGCCACGGCCCGACGCCGCCATAGACGAGCCTTCTCCAGTGGAGAACTTTGTTGTGGAGGCTGAACTGGTGGCGCCTCCTCATGCTGAGGTCCTCCAATGTAAGGAACTGTCTGATAATCTGCCCTTCGCTGCAAATAAAAACTAGAATTATATTTGATTTGTAGCATTCAATTCATGACGCCCGAGGCCACAGGACTATCTCATGGACCGGATTAGGAAAAAAAATACTCCGACTCCACAGGATCTGAGCCATGCCTCATGGAGCTGGAGCATGGAAAATCGTCTCGCCGATATATCGGTATCAGGCCTAATCCGATACATCAATACTAATTAGTATCATTTTTTTTAAATTCCAAATATCGCCGATATATTGGCGGTTTCGGACCGATATATCGGTATTTTTTGAATAAAAAAGTTGTTTTTAAAAAAAAAATTCAAAATTTTTTTTCTGAAAAAAAACTTTTCATGTTTGTTTTCTATCCTAATATGCATACTTTGAAATTTATTCTTTGTTTTAATTAGTATAACTCATTTTAGAAGTTAGATTGTGAAAAAATACGGTAAAAATTACCGATAGCCGACCGATATTTTACCTCCATGAGCCGGAGTACTCCCTAGTCCCGCGTCCAGTTTTAGATGTTCCAAATGAATAAACCGGTCTGTAAATCAAACCGGATTCTGTCATACATTTCCAAAAACCACAAAAGGGACCCGGTTCTGTTTTTGGCTTTGCTAGAAACCATCGTGAGTGGGGTTTAGGGCTTTGGCCTCATCGGTCTCCGACTCGCCGCACCGGACTCGCCGGCCGCCGACCACCGGAAACGGTATCTTCCTTCTCTTCTTCTTCCATAACTTGTTCTTCTTCTGCACAAGAGTAGTTTTAGAAATGCTACAACGTTAGTAAAGCTGCAATTTTTGCCATAGAATGTCTTCTAGTCTTTGTACAAAGGCTTCAGAGTTAGTAAAGCTGCCATTTTTGCCATAGAATGTCTTCTAGAGTCTTTGTATAAAGGCTTCAGAGCTAGTAAAGCTGTCATTTCTGCCATAGAATGTCTTCTAGAGTCTTTGTACAAGTTCTTCATCTTCTATTGGCTATTACCCATTAGATTACATACTTACATATTTGCTGATTTCTTGCACTCTTGAATTGATGAGGAGGAACTTTGTCTAGCTTTTAATGACTGATACTCCCTCCGTCTGGAATTAGTTGTAACATTTGATTTCCAAAATGGAAAATCAAATGTTACTACTAATTCCGGACGGAAATTGTGGGGAGGAGGAAGATAGAGCTAGTCTCGGGTGTACACCAACTGTATCTGAGCTCCATGGAGGAGGAAGGGCCAAATTTTTTGTTCTAAGATTGGGATTGAATGCTTGGTCAATGGATGGCTCTCCAAGCTGGGGGTGTGGAGTGAGAGATAGTATAGTATGTCTCTTTTTGTAGCAATCTCCTATTGCGAGGGCAGGTATTTAGTAATAAAAGATATTTTTATGTTAGAAATTTACATATAGAAAAGGTCATTGCAAGGACAGCAGATTATCAGCTTGGGCATTGAGTAGGCAATGGCAAGTAGTGATGGGTCCAGTTGTCAAAATATACTGCAAGAGTCCAATCATATTGTCGAGTGTGATCTGTGATGTCTTCACTTTTTTGTGGGAGGGTGCTAAACTAATGGCTTTACAGTTGAGAGAGTGGATCTTGAGGTAATCAATGAAGGTTCATGTGATTTACTCCCTCCTGTCATTTTTAATAAATACAGTTTTCTTCAAATGAACTAATTGAAGAAAACTGTATATATTAAAGAAAACTGTATTTATTAAAAGTGAACGGAGGGAATAAAAGAATTGCCTAAAAAAAGATGTAAGTTCAAAGAACGAGCATGGCATTGGAGGTATTTTTCCATTAGCGAAACTTTTTTTATGGTTTGTCAAAAGGAAATGAAACAAATCCACTGGAAAGAACCAAAAACGAAACTTGGTGACTGGTTTTGATTAGTGCATTTGGCTATCTTTTTTCTGGTGAAGTTCATGTTTTATTGCATAAATGGCTGGATTGGTGCATTTTTAATCTGGTGTGTTAATCACGTTTTCTTGATTAGATGTTTGGATTGGTGCATCTGGATTGATTGTAAAACAGTTTTCTTTTTTCAGTCTGGAGATTGTTGTGCTTTCTGAAGGAAGATATGTCTTTGGGATAGTGTTGTCACACTCATCTCTTCTGCTGGTCCTCCTACACTGATGGCTCGTTGTTTTCTTCGCCCTGCTCGTCAGGCTCTCGCAGTATTTTATTCTCCCAAATCTGTGATTCCCTCGCACAACTCTTGCCCTCTTCTCCGTGCCCGATATTACATTTCTGAAATGTCAAAAAATGCCTTCGAGTCCAACATCCTCAGAATACTTCGCTCTGAAATAGATTACCAAAATGAATATGGTCCTCCTAAACAGGTGATCAATAACAGGCATGAAAACTATGGTAATGTAAAGCTCATAAAACTGATTTTTAGTTGTGGTAGTCTTCTCTGATTTTTTCTCTTTATTATTCCTGTTGGGGGCCAATTTGAAGCCTGAGAAAGAGTTCAATGACTTCATGATTGAAGACTGCCATGGCCAGCAGTGGATGAGGCTCAGACGCAAATACGATGACAAAGAGGACATCAAAGTTGAAGTGACCATGTTTGATGGGGCAGCCCCTGCATCAAAATCTGGTGAAGATGACAATGTGCGACTCCACATCAGTTTGATTGTCGACATCTCCAAAGGGGAAGATAGTGCTCTACAATTTGTATGCTCCGCATGGCCCGATAGCTTGGAAATTCAGAAGCTTTTCATGTTGAAGCAAGACCAGATGCTTGCTGAGCCCTACACAGGCCCTAATTTTGGGTAAGCTTTTTTCAAATTGTGAAGTTTTTTTAACATTGCCACTGAAATCTTCTTGACTCACAGTTAATTATTGTGGGTCCTTCATTGCAGCGAATTGGATGATGAGCTTCAAAGCTCCTTGCTAGAATTTCTGGAACGACGGGGTGTAAATGATGATCTTGCTGGTTTCTTGCATCAGTACATGAAGGACAAAGATAAAACCGAGCTTGTTCACTGGATGGGGAAAGTCAAATCATTTGTTGAGAAGAAGTGTTAGTTTATTTCTCTGTGCAACTATTTCTTGTTTGGTATATGTTTTTTCCTTTCATGATGATTGAGGGGCCTATTTTGATTCTTCACCTAATCATTTTCCTATTTGTGAAAGGGAGTTTTGTAGTCTAAAATGATAACTATTTAGAGCTAAGAAAATCTGATGGCTTCAATATACATGAGATTTGTTGCGATGGATGTGTTATGGATCTTATGTAAATGTGATATTTTATTTGGCAAAATGTAGCCCGTGAGTTTCTTTTGGTTTTTTAGAGAAGGTAGAGTGATTTAGAATGCAGGTTTGTTGTGTATGTGCGAGGGTGTGAATGATTACATCAGTCTACATTCTTAACAACCTAATTGCTTTAAAGCTGTGATACTGTTTTCCTTTTGGCTATAGTTATTGTCTCATCTTGGTAGCTAGATGTTCTTGTGAAGCTATCACATTGTAGGCAAGCTTTGTAGTTGCTATAATTATCATCTTGCTGTAAATAGTTTTATTTTTATTTTTATCGAACCCTAGCTTTGGGAACTTGTTCATCAGCAAAAGTTTACTTTCAGCTCTACCAAGAAAAAACCGAGGATTTTTGGCTCCCATTCTCCTCGTCCCATCCTCTCTGTTCACAGCTTGTAAGGCTATCATAACTCGTAAGGCTGATGTCTCTTTCCAGTTTGTTTGCAGGGCGTTGCCACTTGAAAATAGTCAGTTTTTTTTCGTTCTGATAATTGAATAGTCTTTGTTCACCATAGGAAAAACAGAAACCGATTTGCTTGTTCATAAGGTGACTAAAATGCCTGCCAACACCAAGCCTTGTCGAAATGAATATAGTGAACCAATAATATTGTCCAGTTTGTTTGTTTAACAAGATTTAGAAGCGTAAGAGGATGTCATAGGAGTAGAGGATAAGTACCCTCATATCCTTGTATAAAAATAAAAGGGATATCCAAAGTTATACAAATTATAAAGGTATAAAAGTTACGGGATATACTATGAAATTATGGGAGAGAGTATTAGAAGGACGTTTGCCAAAAGTAACTAAAGTATCAAAGAATTAATTTGGTTTCATGCCGGAGAGGTCAACAACGGAATCTATATTTTTATTACGGCAGTTACTAGCGAGGTATAGGGATAGAAAATAAAACCTCTGTATGACCTTTATAGATTTGGAAAAAGCCTATAATAGAGTGCCGAGAGAGTTTATTTGGAGCGTTTTGAAGAAGAAGGGTATCATAAGAGGTTACATAGATATCATAAAGGATATGTATGAAAGAGTTGTGACTAGCGTGTAGACTATTGGGGGAATTAAGGAGTTTTCAGTTACGATAAGTCTTCATCAAGGGTCAGTCTTAATTCCTTATCTTTTCACTTTAGTTATGGATGAGTTGACTAGTCAATTGCAAGATAATATTCCTTGGTGTATGTTTTTTACAAATGACGTAGTTTTAATTGATAAGAGTAAAGTAGGTTTGAATAAGAAACTGGAATTGTGGAGGGAGGCTCTAGAATCAAAATGTTTTGAAATAAGTAGGACTAAGACAAAGTGCATGAAATTTAATTTTAAGTAAGGTAAAACTATAGATAGATCCTTAGTTAAAATAGATGGGCAAGAAGTGCCAAAGTACGATCAATTCTGTTACTTAGGATCTATTATCCATAAAAAAAAGAGATATTGATAGTGATGTGGTTCATAAAATAAATGCGGGGTGGATAAATTGGAAGGCAGCTTCGGGAGTGTTGTGTGATAGGCGTGTTCCGAAAAGGTTTAAAGGCAAGTTCTATAGGACAGCCATTAGGCCTGCAATATTTTATGGAGCAGAGTGCTAGGCACCAAAGAGAAGTCATCTAGATAAATTGAATGTGGCCGAAATGAGAATGTTAAAGTGGATGCGTGGGATAACTAGGAGAGATAAGATTAGAAATGAATAAATTCAGGAGAGTCTAGGAGTAGCACCTTTAGGGGAGAAGCTGAGGGAATATAAGCTGCGTTGGTATGAGCATGTGCAAAGAAGACCATTAGATACTCCTGTGAGAATATTAGAAGGGATACATGTAAACGGTGTTAAAAGTGCGAGAGGGAGATCTAAGAGAACTTGGATGAAATTAATATTAAAAGGGATATTAGAAGGGATTTGACTTTACTATCTTACAAAAGAGGTAGTCCCAAAAGAGGCTTAAACGGAGGAGTAAGATCCGTGTCGCCGACCCCAAATAGTTGGAAAAATGCGCTACTTAATTATGATTATGATTGTTTGCAGTGCATGTGCAGCTAAAACGCCTGCCAACACCAACAATGTGATGCATTGTATTAGTTGGGAAACCATGAATCTTGCCTTACAGTTCTGTGGTTTTATTTACTCAAGTGAGCATGGGACTGTATTTCTTTTTTCAACACAGTAATTAATTGCAGGTTGGCAAGATCAGCAATGGTAGATTGGTCATCCGAGAGGCAGAGGCTTTGTTAGTCGTGGCCAACAACTCTGGGCTCTCATCTGGATGCCATGGTCCCCTTGAACATGTAGTACTAATGCCTACACCATATGAGAATATCCAAATGCAGTATATTTCTTCTAATGTCCCTCATGGCAAAAATGAGAAGTTACTCCCCTTAGATGCCTACAGTTGAACAAGCTCCACTTTCACGTGCTTCATGAAATAAAATGCACTTTAAATTGGCTTTCGGTGAATGTAAGCATCTTTCATGGGCTTTCCCATAAGATTTTATGATGTCATTTAGAAATGAAAAATGATATGCTCTTCCTTTAACGTGCGTTGGTGTTCATATGGTTGAGATCTAATGGTATGTTTTTTTCTCACAGAGGCCGGATTAACATGAGGCTTCAAATCGAAGTACGATAGCCCATGGTGCCTAGCGCACACCCCAGCGCGTGAGCCAGCAAAGAGACGCAAAATTCTTTAAAAATAGTTATTACGCTTTAAAATTTTCGAAAGAAACCAACAGATGTGCGGGGCATCCACACACTATGCAAAGTGATGATTTGTATTTGATGTTTGAGCATGGAGGTGGCACATCAATTGCAAGTAGAGCATGTTTTATTATTGTCAAATAAAGTAAATTGCCACTCCATAGGCCACCCACCCACGATTATATTCTGATTTACCTGGTGCGTGTGAAGGGAGGACCTTGTATGCACTGAGGGGATTGGCGGTGGGATACACTGCTCTAAGAGGTCAGTTGCCCTTCCCCTTCTAGTCAGGCCTTAAAGATTCGGACACCCCTGATTATAAAAAAAAATAAAGTAAATTGCATAATCTGGGATAAGTTAATTTTGAAATGTGAGTGAATACCTTTCCTGGGAAAAAAATCCCTATTTTCATTTTAGTTTTAAGTTTTTCGGCTGATGGAACTTCAACATTTTACTGCATATTTTTGATCTTTCATGATCTAGAGGATAGTTGGTTGTGCTCTTTGGATATATCGTAGCCACCCAACTGTATCTACATGTAATTAATTTTGATTTTTCTATATATGAAATGGCATAGATCGCATTCCATTAGTTATTGCACGTACTAGGTAGATTTCATGATGCAAAATCTCTTTGAACCTATGTCAATTTTGATTTTTTTTTTGTTGATGACTGTATCGTTAACGTCTTATTACATATGTTTCTAGCTTTCATGATATAGAGGATAGTTGGTTGTGCCCTTTGGATATATCGTAGCCACCCCAACTGTATCTATACGTGATCAATTTTGATTTTTGTATTTATGAAAAGACATAGCTCGTATTCCATTAGTTATTGCACGTACGAGGCAAATTTCTTGAACCTATGCCAATTTTGATTTCTATGTTGATGACTGTTTCTTTAGCATCTTACTACACATCTTTCTAGCTTTCATGATATAGAGAATAGTTGGTTGTGCCCTTTGGATATATCATATCCGCCCCAACTGTATCTATTTGTGATCAATTTTGATTTTTGTATTTATAAGAAGATGTCAATCTTATTCCGTTAGTTATTGCATGTACGACGTGGTTTTCAATTTTCATGCTGTAAAATCTCTTTGAACCTAAAGGGTGCATATGGTGACCTTGATCTGGATTTTGATTAGTGTGATTTACGAGTGAGATTTTTATATTTAGGCCCCGTTTGGTTTGCTCAAAAGAAGCTGGATTCTTAGGAAAATCTCCTCAGGAGAAAAGAAGTCAGCGGAGCTTCTTGCAATGGCATTTAGTGTAATTTTTAAAAAATGACAGGGATACTTTAAAAAAACAGAAACTGTGTTTTTTTTAAAAACTGCCCCTATCAATTTTTGAAAATTACACAAAATGCCCTCTATCAATTTTTGAAAATTACACAAAATGCCATCATGACTTAAATTCTTCCCAAGAATACCTTTTTCCCAACTAAACACCACTTTCACTTCATTTGAAAAATCTAACTTTCTTACTTCTAAAAATAGCAACCAAACAGAGCCTTAGTGTTTGAGAGTGTGATTGTGTAAATAACAGGGTCAGATGTGTGATTTGCACTCATCCCTTTCCCTTTTGCAAACCAAAAAGACGGAATTTAGGGTGAGATTCGGGCCAAAATAAAATCCTGCTCAAAACCAAGTTACCAAACATGGGATTTAGACCAAATGACACAATTCTATGAATCACAGGGTCTACATCCCTGTTGCCAAACGCATTCTAATATGCATGGTATTTATTGATTTATAAAAACAAGTAAGGTAGAAAAAGATAAAGATAAAGATAAAGCAAACCAAGATGATCAATGTTTAATCTACGTACGGCTCACAAGGTTAAGATACGAACTTGCCTAAGACTGTCTTGTGAACAATACAAGGACTTAGCCAAACAGGCTAGCCGGAGGAAGAAGTAGCCTAGCAATGCAAGGATCAAACTGTATGCAACAAAAGAAACACATGAAGTGGGACGAGCAATGCAATTGTATTTCTATCTCAAGATTGTACTAACAAAGCTGCAAAGGTTACTAGGCCCGAAGGCAATAGTACATTTCCAATGTGTTGTTAGGATAAGATTATAATCATAATCAAGTAGATGCTAGCATGAGATGGACATTGAAAAGAAAAAAGGTGGACATTGCACAAGGCTATGTGCCCAAACAACGTAGTGTGATGGCCTGAACCATCTCTGACTCCCTTTTGTTATCCTATGCTTAGTTTGCCAACAAAAGAAATGGAATTAACTGGCAGATTGTAGACATGATTCATTGGTAGACATGATTTATGAAGAGCACCGTGACCAAAATCCCGTGGCCATACTCCACAGGGTCCTAAAGTAGTAATAGAGATGTGGTCCGTTAGATGCTCCATCCTAAAAAAGTCGGTATATATGTTACTAACACTAACCAGTTTTAAAAAGGAGGTAGGAGCATCTATTTTAGGATGGAGGGAGTAGTCCATAGACCATCTCTATGTTCTCCTTTAGCTCCTTATGTAGCATGTCACAGGGGTTGGTCATGGGGGTCGAGCATAAAACCAATTTTCGATGCATGAACATTTTAATTTGACAAAAGTAGAAATTTTTTTTTTATAACGAGGGGTGTTTGAGTCCTTTGGAGCCGATTAGAAGGGGCAGGGCAACCGATCTCTTAGAGCACACTATCTCGTCACTAATCGCCTCGGGTGCATACAAGGCCCACCCATCATACACAGCGGGTAAATGGGGATATAATCCCGGATGGATGGTTAATGGGGTAAGAGTTCGAACTCAGGACCTCCACTTCAAAAAGTGTGCCATGGCCATCATACCAGCACCCGGTTGGTTATGGAAGTGGTTACAGAAGAAGATTGTTTGCCCGCTGGATTCCAATACTGGTTTCGTCATAGCCAAATTTATATTCCTATCCACTAAGCAAACCTTTGCTAGGCCATTAGTAATCAAATTCAGTGACCATTGATTATCTAAATATTTTTTTACTCCCTCCGAGCATTTTTATCTAAATCAGTTTATATGAAAAACCAACTGTATCTATTAAAAGTGCCCGGATGGAGTATTTAATAACAATAATACAATTCAGTCAAATTTAATTACCATATTTGCATATCATTGCAATTTAGGAATTGACTATCAATTTGATGCACTAGGTATACTTAAGTATATATCTAGATATGGGTATACTTAAGTTGTACTTAAGTTGAAGGTGTAACCTATTTATACCCTTTTTCCCTTTGAATGTTAATCAAGTGATATAAATGCATCAATTAGCATTTAGTCAAATTTTCCATATTGGCATTAGTTTCCGATTTAGTGCCCATTATAACGCTACACTCGGTATCAGGACATGATGGATCCTATCAATCCATCCTTAGGGTGTGTTTGACAACCTTGATTTAAATATAAATGTATGATTCATAAAACCATGTCCTTTGAAATCACAGGTAGATGAGATTTGGATTTGAGATACTGTTTGAGATTAGTGTGATTAGTATTTGGGAGTGTGATTGTGTAAATAATACGGTCAGATTTGTGATTTGTACTCATCCATTTTCCACTTATCAACTGAATGACGGGATTTAGTAAGATTTTGGGCCAAAATTTAAATCCAGCCCAAAAACATGTTGCCAAGTGGGATTTGGACCAAATGAAGCGATTCAAGGAATCACAGGGTCAAATCCCTATTTTCAAACGCACCCTTAGTTGACTCCCCCAAGGCTATTCATTGAATTTCGAAGTCAAACTCTAAAATATAATTTATACCCATTAGATAATCACCTCATTTTTATATGATATTTTTCATTCAATGTTTACAAAAAATTATATGTTAATTTGAACTTTTTAGTTGTTGAGAGAGAAAACCATATTAGCAGGAATTTTATTTTAATTATTTTTAATCAAAGCTCAAGTGTGATATTTTCCCAATAACATGTTTAAAATCATTATTTGACTCCATTTGACTCTTTTAAAACTCCAACTAGATTCAATCAATTTTGAGTCGAGTTCGAGTCTTGAGTTTTAAAGCATTCTAGTCATATCCTACGTACTTGGAACTCAATTTACGTTAACCAAGTTGACAATTGTGACTCCATTGTAATGACATGTCTAACCAAAGGAACACAAGGAGCCAAATATGTGTTGTGCGCGATCCCTGGTTGTGTTATTTCTAAGAGGGAAAAAAAGGAAAAAGGTTGTTGTAATGCTGTTTAACTACCACCATTTTTCCTAAGTGAGCACTTTTTAATTCGCCTACCAAATTTCATCATATTTTTAGTTCATCAGAATATCCTTTTCCTTTTTATTTTTTGAAACAAGAATATCCTTTTCTCCTTATCTGATAGGAAAGATGGCCTTCTTCTATGGGCTCCACTTAAATATTTATCTTAAAAAAAATATGGTTCACTTCAGGGCTAATCAGGTGACTAGAGATTATGGCTATGAACTTTGTATCTAGCAAACAAGGAGATAGCTAGCCGAAAGAGGGAATTCAAATCAAGCTTCATCAAGGTAGTCAGTGGTGAAGATTGACCAGCCACTGAACACGAGAAATTGATGGCACACCCGCTACTACATAGATACAAATAATACATGCGATTGAGATATGATTACCAATACAATGTTGGTTGGCTAATGAGTAATCTGTTGATTTCTGGTGATCAACACCTGGTGAAGCTTCACCGGCCACTCAAATTTTACTTCAACAAGAGGATCTTTAATTTGCTAATTAGAGGTTGACCTTTTAAACCAAAGTTTATCTTCACTAATGAGGAAGATTGCCAGACCCATTGGCTATAGACAACATTCTAGGTCAAAGGCCTAATAGATGGTAAGAAATTTTCATGGGACAAAAATATAGGATAGACCAACGTCATTGAGATGATCTTCTCAACTCGTTCTACATGCAAGGTCCTAGCTGATGTCTATAAAAGCTAGCCTTCTTCTCCCCCATAACATGCACCTAGTGAAGAAGGCCCCATAGCTTTGACCTGAAAGGGTTCTAACCGCTATGGCCTCCCACACATTTCTCTTTTTACTTAGTCTATCAGCTAGCCTTCTTTTCTCTAGTCAGTTCTTGGGTTGTGCTGGCTATGATGTTGCATCAATCCTTAAAGCATGCAACATTACCAGCTACCATGACCACTGTGTTAGGGGTCTTATAGTAGATCCCTGGAGCATGGAGGCCAGCATACCAGGACTGGCTAGGATCCTCACCCTGTGGGTTGATGGAGGCGAGGCACATCGCTACTCGCCTGCGCTGCTTGAGATGCTCATTAGAGGCAAAGAGGATCTTGTGTTGGCAGCTAATTGCAGGTTGTTACACAATAGAGCTTATGACAACTATTCAGCCAAAAGCAAGCGCAGAATGGAAATTGTAGGAAAAATTTGTCAAGTAAGTTTCCTGATCTATATCTTCATTAACTTCCTAGTTTCCTGATCTATATCTTCATTAACTTCCTAGTTATAACTTGTTTATTTTATTGGTGCAACTCACACATCCAACAAGCACACTAGATGCTCCAGGGCCGAACCAGCGTGCTGCTTGCTGGATTGGCAACTTTCATAGTTATATTGGTTAAGCGTGTTCTATAGATGTTAAATGACACTGATAGTTTGAATCCCATTTGTATGCGTGATGCACATGTGTCACCACTGGCTGGCATAATTTTTATACAGGGGTAGCAGGCTTGCTTGAGTAAAATATGTAAGCGGAATTACATATCTTATTTTCATCATCATTTTAGAATGCATTTGTGACGCTAATTTGTATGATAACAACTTGCAGGATCTAACATCAAAGTTGGTGGCAATAAAAAGCAAACTCGCCATTGGTGTACCACAGTTAGAATCAGCAAGCCCAAATTCAAATATTCAAAAGCTAGTGGTGGCCTCAAAAATAAAAGTCCCTCATCTTACTCGATATCTCAGACTGAGTGCAAAGACTTCAAAAGATGTCAATGCAGCTCAACCTCAATTCCAGCCAAATGTTGTGGTTGCACAAGATGGCAGCGGCAAGTACACTACTGTGACACAAGCAGTATTGGGTGCACCAACTAACTCAGCCCAGAAGTATGTGATCTATATTAAGGCTGGAACTTACAAGGAGAATGTAGTTGTGGATCGTAGTAAAGTGAACTTAGTCTTCATAGGGGATGGGATGGGCAAAACCATTCTCTCATCTAGTAGATGCAATGCCAAGGGATATCCGGTTAACGAATCTGGTGCACTAGGTAGATATGTATTTCTCTCATTTCCTTTCAGTAACACTTGGCATTTAAATCTTAATTATACAAAAGAATATCGGCTATTCCAACATTGTCAAGATCCAATAATTTTGAGCTTCGTAAAACAAAACGAATGTTGGTTAGTGACCAAGGCCACACCTCAGGATGTGGAGGTCCTCAATTTGTGACCTTCCTAGTTTGTGAAATATGATAGAGTCCCAAAGGGATGGGGTGTAAGATACAATGTTCTAAGAGTCCGCTTGTTTAGCGGCTCCATCCCTTCTTAGTCAGAATTTGAGGACTTGGACACCCTTGTTTCCAAAAAATACTCCTATCCATGTTAATTATCATGATTATTTGGATTTCGAATCCAAACAATTAATGTGGGTAGAGGGAAGAATATTTTTTTCTTTTTTTGAGGTTTATATATATCAAG
The DNA here is from genome assembly GCA_039654745.1 of Houttuynia cordata. Classification (NCBI taxonomy): domain Eukaryota; kingdom Viridiplantae; phylum Streptophyta; class Magnoliopsida; order Piperales; family Saururaceae; genus Houttuynia; species Houttuynia cordata. The sequence goes on from CM077512.1 coordinate 8,670,025, forward strand.
AAACGGTTTACATGAGATCGTTCTCATATAAAAAGAATGAGGTCAATCGTCTGGCTCGTTGGATTCTGATCCAATTGTGGGTATCAAATCAGTTGGTAGGTAAGTGAGTGTGTCAAATCAATTGGGTAAATGAGTTCTTTATAGCTGTCAAATCAAGATCCAACGGTTACAAATAAAATTGGCCTCATAAACAAAATAAGAGCGATCTCATTTAAATTTTTTTCGTATATTAAAGGGTTATGTTGTATTCATTTGTTTACTTTGTTTGATGTGAAGAGGTGTTTGGAGATGGATTTTTTGCTACCAAGATGACATTTGAGAACACAGCAGGCCCGCAAGGAGGGCAAGCAGTGGCCATGACGAGTGCATCCAATAGGGCAGCATTCTACCAATGCAGCTTCTTAGGGTACCAAGACACCCTCTTTGTTGCAGATAAGGTGCAATTCTTTAGAGAATGTGATATATACGGCACCATAGACTTCATCTTTGGCCCTGCTACAGTTGTGTTCCAGGACTGCAACATATTTCTCCGACAACCCAATTTGGGGCAATCAAATGAGATCTCTGCTCAAGGGAAAAGTGAAGCAACCATGAAAAGTGCCAGTGTGTTTCACCACTGCAATATTAGGGCAGCTCCAGGCCTTGATCCTACAAAGGTCAAGTCATATCTGGGACGACCATGGATGCAATATGCTACAACAATAATCATGCAGTCCTTCATTGATAGAATCATTGATCCAGCAGGGTGGGATGAGTTTCCTGATCATGGGGCTTATCATCAGACTGTAACGTATTGGGAGTATGCAAACACTGGTCCGGGTGCAAACACTAACAACAGAGTGAAGTGGCCAGGGGTTAAAGCCATTCAATCTCAGGCAGATGTACAGCAATATACCGTTAATTCATTCATCAATGGTGATCAATGGCTTCCTTCTCTTGGCGTGCCATTTAACCCTGGCTTTTATAAGTAGAATAGGATGGTGATTTTCTAAATCTTGTTTTATTTGAATTGGTACTGTTGACCCAAAATAGGTGGCATGACAAATGTTGTAAGAAATCCAGATTAACTTGAGTGCTTTTCTTTTTATTTCAACGTATGTGGAATTTCGTAATGTAATCTGCGGCTATCTATTTGAAAAAAGGATTTTTATCACATTAGTAGCTCCCTCCAATCCATTTGGCTGCATTTAAGTGGCTGCGTACCTTAGAATTAGTGTGAAGTAGTGGGTGTGTACCATTCAAGAAAATCACTATTTTGAACAATTTGGCTATATATGTAGGAGATAAATTGAACAATTTGCCTACATATGTATGACATAAGGTTTTCATCTCACCATTGTTGACAGCTTGATTACTCGAAATCCCCAATTATAGTTTGACTAATTAACAACGGTCACATTTTGGTTCCCTCTATACATTTAACATGCAACTCTTTAGCCTTCATTTTGTCAATTTTCTACTTTATATGGAACATATTTTGCAGAGTAAAATCGTATTTACCTTTTACTACTTTCAAATTCAATCTCCATTACCCAAGTTAGTAACTACTGCTCTATATTGGTAACATGTCCAAGAAAATGAAGTAGTCTGTAATCAAGGAACACAATCGATCAAATAATACGCAATGTGACCTCATTGTCAAGATTTAAAATGTCATGTTCTAAATGAAAAAACAAGCAAAAAAAATCTCACTAGGCTGCTACACTACAATTTTCCTTACCTCTGTATTTGACAAGAAAGGCAGTTTTAAACTCATATCTGGCAAAAAAGGAGATTCACCTAACAACAAGAGAAGCCTTGTGTTTTTCAGTCATAAATTTAGCCTTAAGCTTCAATATCATTAGCTTGTCCAAAGGGGTTGCCTGAGGAGATTCATATGAAAACCGTCAACGGAGGAAAATGTCAAAGAAAAGAGAACAAGTGGTTTGACTCCAGGTAGGGTTGATGATGTCGAACATATTAATGGTGAAGGAAAAGGGTTGCTTGAAGGACCAGCACCTTCAGGAAGTGCTAATAATCTGCAGGGCTCCTGTGAAGAAACTACTGCAAAGAATGGAATTTTCCCTATTACAGCCTATGATAGTGACAAAGGTTTGTCTAAAGGACCAGCATCTTTGGGAAGTGATGGCAATGTGAAAGAGCCCCGTGAAGAAACCTTTAGAAAGATTGAAACTTCACCTGTTACAGCCAAGTTTCATAAAGGGTTGCTTCAAGGACCAGCACCTTTAGGAAGTGTAGGCAATGTGAAAGGATCCTGTGAAGCAACTGGCAAAGAGAATGAAACCCAACCTATTACTACCAATCATAGTGAAGACGATGTGGTGGATCTTATCTCGCTAGGGGTGGAGTTGAATCACCAAACGTAGGTGTGTAATCAGTCATCAGTGTCTTGCATGTCAAAATTCACTTTTAGATGGCTAATTACCATTTCCTGGTAAAAGGAACAGTAGATTGAATCTATTAGTTTGAAATTACAAGAGTAGAAGAGAAAAAACATGGCTAGCTATCCCATACATACTTTTGAAACTGTAAAGAGTCATTAAACATGGAAAATGCTGGTTTTGTAGTCTTTACAACATATATGAGTTGATTACAAAAAGTAATTGTGAGAAAAAAATTCATTGTGAATGACACCGTATATGTATACTACGCCAAGTCTAATTCTCTTTTTTCGTGTTTTAGCTGTGATCACTCTACAAACTAGATTTGTATGACGTTAAGAGCAAATGACCTGTGCATCTCTTTTGAATATGGCATAATGTAAGTTGTGAAGAACTCAAAATTGGTGGAACAAAACAGAACAAACCATAGCCATTAGCCAATATAAGAAAAAGACCATCTTGGCCTCATTATCTTGCCAGATAAAATGTCAAGAAGCGTAATTGCTTTAGATGAAGAACCCCACCATCCCTCTCCATGACCTCTTCAAAATTTTCAGTTGATATTTCTCAATTACCACTAATGATAGGTTAGGGGTTAATGAAAATTAGAAATGGAAAAATATTTTACACAAAAATAAGTTTTTCACAGGTTAGAGGTTAAAGAAAAGCAGGGCACTGAAAATTTGCTTTTCCGGGGGCCCGAAAATGGCCTGAAAAAGTCCGAAAATAGCCCAAAATTTTCGGACCTCACAGGGCACGAAAGTCATTTTCTGGACGGAAAAAAAGGTCGGGGGGTTTGGGCTCCACCTCCCTCCCTGCAAGCCGAGGTTTTGTCCGGCGACGATCACCGAACCTTCTCCTCCGAACCTCAACGCCTCTCTTCTCTCTTGGTCACCATGTCTTCAGGGCGGCACCACCTCTTTGATCACCGTCATATTTCCAGCCGGCACCATCCGATGCTCGATACCGTTCCTTCCTTTTCGGCCTATACTTCTAGATCAGGAGAGGAATACTAAGAAGAAGACGAGGAGGACGAGGACGCAAAACATCTCGGTGATTCGCTGGAAAGATCTGTCTCAATTGGAGAGGCTCTCATTTTATTTCATCCACCACGACTCAGCTCCACGTCAAGTTCGCCATCTTCCCTTCCCTTGTTCTTCGTGTCTCAGTCCCTCAGAACCGAGAGGCATTTACCCACAAAATTGAGGAGAGATGGATAAGGAAAAGGAGGAGTTTTTGAGAGAATTTGGGGACGATTAGGCTACCCAAATGGCCCCAAGACTATCCAACAGGTTCGAGACTCCGAATTCAACAGATTAGATGGTTCCCTCCCTACTTCCCTTCTCCTTCGACAGAATTTCTCTATTTTTTTTTCTAAGTTTACTCTTTAGAACTTTATGTTTGTTTTATGAGTATTTGGTGTTGATTTTTATTTGTTTGGATGTATGAATGAAAAATTGGTCCAGGTACTTGACTATTGTAATGCACCAGCGAAAGATTTTAAGTGCATTTTCACTTCTAGAGCGATTGCGGCTCTAAAGTTGGTGCGAGAGTGCTTCCCGTGGAACAAAGAGAGATGCTTCATGTACACGATGGAGAATCATAATAGCGTGTTGGGCATTCGAGAGTATCCACCTTATATCAAGTAAGACTTTATTGTAAGAGACTAGTTATTCCAAAAGAATTGTTCTTCCTTGAAATTTGAAAATGTCTAATTTTTGCTGGTATGTAATGCATTACAGATTAAAAAGGACTTTTCAAAAGCTGAGGAATTCTACTCACGAGGAATACTAGCAGAGCCCCTGGGGGATGGTGAAATTGTGTCGCAATATGCAAAACTGATTTGGGAGCTCCACCAAGATCATGACCGAGCTGCGAGCTAGTTTGAGCATGATAGGTACCGGATTTAATTGTTTTTGCGAAATAGAACAATTAATATGGGATACATCATTTTGGTTCAATTTCATGTTATTTATAATGGATTAGTAACAGATTTTCTAGGACATTTTTATTTTTACATTTTATGGAACTCCTAACTATGCTGAAAAATTAATTTTCAGTGAAATTTTCATTAACACTTTCTATAACCCCTAACAGCTTTTTACGGAAAAATTCATTTTTATTTTTCTAGAAAAAAGTATTTTCATGAAAAAAATTTATTTTCTAGAACCCGTAACCCACCCTAAATTTCCAAGAAGAGGAAAAAAACAGAGAAAAAAAGAGTCAACCAGAAGACAGCGATACGCGCCATAAAAGAATAGAACTTGTAGACGGAGACCAATTGATCTGAAGAAAATGTTATGGAAAGCTGACTTCTTGAACTTTAACATGAAGCTTGAATCAGTCCAATCTGATATGTGTACACGAAGTTATGAAGATTTAACTATTGAAGTCCGTTTTCACCTCATTTTTGTATATTACTCTTGTTTCCTACAAAAACTAAAAACTATATTAAAGTAGTAGTAATTCTAATCAAACACTAGCATAAATATAAGTTTAGGAGATAATAAAATGCATATTTCATGTATAGATCACACCCCCAAACCTAGATTTGTCTAGTCCCTAGCAAAACAAAACAAAACAAAATCAAACAAACAAACCAAAGGAACTAATGCATAAAAGTAAACACCACTTTCGTAGGGAACACGATTGCATTGAGCGTATGCAGCAAGCCGTTAAACCTCTAGGTGGCCCTAGTAGGACGAGTGTTGTCTCGTGAGGGTTTGCAGCCATGCTACCCATAAACATGTATTTATGAAACTAATTAACCTAAGTGCAAAAACAAAGCAAAAATTAAAACATTACAAAACAAGCAAACCTATTATCCCGATAAGTACATACTACAATGCTTAAGAAAATCAACCACATGTACTTGGTTCATAATCAACAGGAATATAGAAGCCCTCAAGTAAGTGGTTTTATTCCACACTTTCATCTTGGAAATTTCTGCTTAATATTATATAGCATGATAATATAAATAGTAGAAACTGTAGAACATTGTAGCAATACATTCTAAATTTCTGTTTATACAGATCCAGTGTTACCCATTAACCAAAGAACATCAGAATCTACATAGTCATCGTAATCTTTAGGTTCATGATAGCACAGATCTGCGCGCCTCCTTCGGGTCCAACATTCTAGATTTGAGAGGATAATACACCACAGACTTTTTTTTTCTTTTTCCTTTTTTCGCTAGGACTGTGTAAGGCCTGACTTCAAGATGCTTAGGTTTAGCAATGACTCAGGCCAATGACTCCCAGCCAGTTGGCTTAGGGCATTAGGTTTTAAGAGACCGCTTCGGGCCCGAACATCAGCCTAAGTTAATCCTATAAAGTCAAGCAGCCCCTTTTCTTTCATTTTGTTTTCATTTTTTCACATTTTCATTTTTAGCACATATATTTCAGCACATCTTTATTTTGTCCAGGTTGTATTATACTCTCAACCTATTTCCGGTTCTAATCCCTTGCCATAGCCAAGTAAATGGTCTATCATGATCTTTTAAGCTCAACAGACAACTACACATCATCCAATGACTATGACTAAAGACATCCCACTGTAAATTAGCATTCAACAAATCTCTAGATGGTATTACTTTATGTAACTAGTGTGTGTGAGTGAGTTTTCTTAGTTCAAGCACCTGTTCCAAGAGGACTGTAACAGAAAAGTATGCTCAGTTAAGTGTATCTATCCTCCAGTATACTTACTCACACTTCCAATGCAAATTAATCTCCTAAGAATTGAAACATGCATTATTACGGGATAAACTATCAAAACCTATGAAAAAGTACTAACAAACAACCTAAAAACTAATCAATTTTTATTTTTTATTTTTCTGATTTTTTTTTCTTATTTTTTTTTCTTTTATGCAAGCACTATTCCCTCCCCCAAACCTATTATGAACATTGTCCTCAATGTGAACAAAATATAGCATGACAATGAGCATATAACAAAGAAAATCAAATAAAGGAGAGAATACACCTGAATACGTGGGTTGCCTCCTACCAAGCGCTAAGTTTAACGTCTTCAGCCAGACTGAGCCACGGTCTTGTGCGGGGTTCGGATCCTCAAGAATTCAACCTGGATCAATTAAATGATTGCCCCACACACTCCTATCCTTGTTGCCTAAGTATGGAGCACATCGTGGAATAAAAGGATGGAGTGGTGGGTAGGGAAGCTTTGGAAAGAGGGGTCCCTGCATTAACCATGAAAGAAGGTCATTAGAGAATTTTAATATAAAGGGAACCTCCTCCCCCACATCAACCATTTTGGCCTTATGGACCTCTTCTAGTAACCCAATTGGGAAAGCTTCCTCAATTAGTGAATCAACTAAACTATCTATGAAACAGTCCAAGTTATGTTCATTAAACAAAGAGTTAGATTGGTCAAGACATGGTATGAATGGTGTTTCAGGAATAGAAGGTTCCATTAACAGTGTTGTAGACTGCAACTCCTCAGATATAGAAGAAGGTTGAAAATTTGGTTCTATCAACACACTCACTTCTTCTTTAATTTCTACACCCTCTTGATCATTATGTAAAGCCCACTCATGCTCATTGTCAAACCTTTGGGCATTATGAAGGGATGTAACATCATAATCAGGGGAAACACAGATCCCTTCATCAGAAAATTGGCCCATCGGATATTGAGGTTGGACAGGTAAAATGCATTCTTCGTTCATATTCATGGCATGTGTTAGCTGTTCTAACTGTATTTCAATGTTGGCAAGAGCCTGTGTGTGAGAATGGACAATCTGGGCATGGGTCTGTAGTTCACTTTTCAGCGCTCTATATTTTGTGTCTATCATAGTGTCCATCTTGGCTTCCATCGCACTGAAAGCAGAGAGGAGAGTGGATTGGGTGGCTAGCATTTAGCTCATTTGATCTTCTAAGGATGGTTTCTTATTGGTTTGGCCAAACTGAGGATTAGAGGCTGGTTGGTAAGGTAGTTGTTGGCTTAGAAAATCTTGTCTAAGGGCCTGATGAAGAGTGGGCCCAGGGTTGGGTTGCTCCCAAGGGTTGTTAGGATAATCCTCCCACCTATGAAGACCTTGGGCCTCATTCACATATTTTCTTATAAAATCAAGGTACTCATGGGCCAAAAGGCACTCCACTGGGGTGTGAATGGGACTTAAACAGAGGGCACATGGTTCCGACATATAAGGAGTTGTATATTGTAGGGAAGATGTGCCACTCCAAAAATTAGAGTGATTATCCCACCCACGGTTGTAAGTATCAGCATATAAGGGTCGTGGGTGGTAGGGCACTTCATAGGGAGGGGGATTAGGTGTGTGTGAAGAACAATAATCATTAAAGCTCCTATATGGGTTCTCATGGCTAAATCCATAGAAAGGTGAAGACATTTCTTCACCATGCATTCATCAACCGAACCAAAATATCATACATCCACAAATCAGAAAATCAACCCTAGATATCCACAACTAGCAATCATCAGTCCTAGATATCAACAACTAGCAGTCCTAATAGCCACAACTAGCACAACATGCAGTCACAGAAAGAAAAGAAAAACACCAAACACACAAATTAATCTAAAAAGGGAAGGATAAGTGAATGCAAACTAGGGGAAGGGATGGCCCTTCCACGTTGGCGAGAATTCCACGTCTTCTCTTAACCTTGCAAAAAGAAAGAAAAACACAAATTAAGCTACTGACAAATAATCTAAGTTAAGACTCACTAATTACTCTAAAACTAAGCTAAGCTAAGAATTTGGTAAATTATTGGCTTCCGTCCCCGGCAACGGCGCCAAAAACTTGATCGTTTAAATATAAACCCTTGCAAGTGCACAAGGCAATTGTACTACGGTGAGTATTGATAAGGGTTGTCGAACCTCAGGGACGGATTAATCTTTTACCAAATTCAAGAGAAGAAAGTTGCAGTTTTTGTTTAATCTAAATAAAGCTATGAACTTTAACTACTAAGCTGAGTTTTAATCAATGTGGAGAAGACCAAGGCTTCGAATCCACCACAATAACTAGTGTATCGTCTCTCTCTCTCTTTTGAATAAAGATTTCCAATTGGCTGGTGTATTCCTCTCAGACATACACCTGTCAATTCAAATTATAGTGCTCTCCTCTCGGACGTAACACATAAATCAATTAAGCATATGGAATTGTGATCTATCTCTCTCAAGCATAAATCAATGAAACTTTATTAACATATGACAAATCAGAACACTCACATTCCTCTCAGACATGCAAGTAATCTTTCAGATTGAAATTCATAAAATCCACTCTTGTCTCTCTCAAGCACAAAGAATAAACTCAATGAATTAACTTTAATTGCATAACAAAGGTTCATACACCAACTAGAGTAAAAATAATATGAGAGAAAAGAAACTACACAACCAGATTATTGGGCTTCATCTACGCCTTGGATAGGAGTTTAGCCAAGCATGGGAAGAGAATCCATCATCTTCATCTTCATCATCTTCTTCTTCCTTTGCTCTAGCCTCCAAGGGACTCAAAACTCTATTCTCTAATGCCCAATACGTTCTCCCTTAAGGCATATATATAGGGGTGAAGGAAAACCCTCAAATCCCCTTCCAAATCCAAGTCAAAATAGGCCTTATTTCAATTCTGCGTATACGGCGATCGATCACTTTTGTGCCGATCGATCGCTTTGCATCAATACGCAAATTCCAGTAGATACGATCGATCGCGTACACGTCCGATCGATCGGTTTACTATTCATTTTGCAGCACGATTTTACAATGGTCATAACTTTTCGCTCCGAACTCCGAATTATGCGCGGTCGGTGGCGTTGGAAAGCTGACTTCTTGAAATTTAACATAAAGCTTGAATCAGTCCAATCTGATATGTGTACACGAAGTTATGAAGATTTAACCATTGAAGTCCGTTTTCACCTCATTTTTGTATATTACTCTTGTTTCCTACAAAAACCAAAAACTATATTAAAGTAGTAGTAATTCTAATCAAACACTAGCATAAATATAAGTTTAGGAGATAATAAAATGCATATTTCATGTATAGATCAATGAGAGAAGGCCAGCCGTCGAGAGAGGAGAGGAGAGGGAGCAAGCTGCTCGAGGGCGATGAGTGAAGGCCAGCCGCCGCAAGAGGAGAGGAGAGGGAGCGAGCTGCTCGAGGGCGAGGATGGAAGGCCAGCCGCCGCGAGAGGAGCTGCTCGGGGTTGAGCGAGGGCAGTCTGCAAAAAAACCCTTCTGTCAGCCTGATAATTATCGAAAATCAGCTGATTCTCGTTCGAACGAGAATCAGTGATTTTCGGCTTTTTTCGGATGATTGGGTGATTTTTTTCTCGAATCACCGTCAGGAGTGATTTTTTTACAAATGAGAAACCAAACGCACTGACACCTGATTGGTGATTTTTTTCACCTTTTACTATCAGCAGCTCCTATCACTGAAATCAGAAACCAAACATCAATCAGAAGATTCTGCCCCAATCACAGTGATTTTTTTCACATAATCAAAAACCAAACACACCCTTATTGTAAGAGACTGGTTATTCCAAAAGAATTGTTCTTCCTTGAAATTTGAAAATGTCTAATTTTTGCTGGTATGTAATGCATTACAGATTAAAAAGGACTTTCCAAAAGCTGAGGAATTCTACTCACGAGGAATACTAGCAGAGCCCCTCGGGGATGGTGAAATTGTGTCGCAATATGCAAAACTGATTTGGGAGCTCCACCAAGATTATGACCGAGCTGCGAGCTAGTTTGAGCATGATAGGTACCGGATTTAATTGTTTTTGCGAAATAGAACAATTAATATGGGATACATCATTTTGGTTCAATTTCATGTTATTTATAATGGATTAGTAACAGATTTTCTAGGACATTTTTATTTTTACATTTTATGGAACTCCTAACTATGCTGAAAAATTAATTTTCAGTGAAATTTTCATTAACACTTTCTATAACCCCTAACAGCTTTTTACGGAAAAATTCATTTTTATTTTTCTAGAGAAAAGTATTTTCATGAAAAAAATTTATTTTCTAGAACCCGTAACCCACCCTAAATTTCCAAGAAGAGGAAAAAAACAGAGAAAAAAAGAGTCAACCAGAAGACAGCGATACGCGCCATAAAAGAATAGAACTTGTAGACGGAGACCAATTGATCTGAAGAAAATGTTAATACGTGAATTATAAAAAAAAAAGTTAATATGGGGCTTAGTTCACGTGCACTGTGGCACCTCCTGCCGTCAAAAGGAGATCCAACGGATCAAGCAACTTAGGCATGTGATTAAATCTGTGTGCCTCCTACAAATGTGTGCTCAACTGTATGCAAACGCAACTTAAAGGGACTCAATTTAATTCATGGGAGCAAAACAACTCTAGAAAATGAGAAATTGTTGACTATGCCGGGCATGCCACATAGGGACTGTGAGTAGCCAATGAAAAGCCCACATGCAGGATGTTAGAAGCAGAAACATCAGTTGGATCATTATTGAGTGCAGCAGGCTGACCATGTTAGCTTTACGCCAGGGCGGCCAAAGCCGTCGATCTCCAAAATCAATGAGCACCAAACAGCTGAGTGTACACATAATTTTGGAGATCAGGGGCTGCATGTGGGCCATGTTATAAACCTTTGTAACCTCTAATTACTAATGTTTTAGCCCTGGTGACATTCACGGCCAACCTGGTGTTGTAAATACACTCAAAATTTTCTCACATGAATTATTATGCTCCCTACATGGAGAAATTATTAGGTCCAACAGCATAACCACGCCCGGCGAAAATGACATGTCTAGCCTGACCAATTTGGTCACCAAAATCACGTTCCACCGAATAGATTTTGCCATATAAATAGAAAGGGTTAAATAAAAAGAAAAATTACAACTTTACCAAAGATTTATGGGTCCCCCCTCCACTTGTCCTTAGGTCCTGCTTTCTTGTCACACCATAGAAAATCGTCTCGCCGATATATCGGTATCGGGCCCAAACCGATACATCGATACCAATTAGTATCGGTTTTTTAAAAAATTCCAAATATCGCAAGTATTTTTTGAATAAAAAAATTATTTTAAAAAAACTTGTTTTCTATCATAATATGCATTTTTATGTATATTTTGAAATTTATTCTTTGTTTAAATTAGTATAATTCATTTTAAAAGTTAGATTGTGAAAATATACGGTAAAAACTAGTTTTTGACTACTGATATTATTTTTACACAATATCTCCAATATTTCGTCTCTTTGGCCGACCGATATTTTACCGATATCCGATACGACATTCCATGTGTCACACAATGCGGTTAAGAAAATATTTTCTGGGCAAAAAGGGGCTCTTTCGGCACAACAGCACCGACGAACGCCGCCGGCTCACGAGCACCAGCCGTCGAGTATTCTGCCAGAGTGGGACACCCATTAATATTTCCCCTGCATGGAGGCTTTTCATTGGCCGGGTGCAATGCCTACATGTCACGCCCGGCACACTCGATAACTTCCCCTTCCATATAACAGAAGAAAAGGGCTAGAAAATCCAAGAAGATGAGGGGGAGCCCTTGGGGCCTACTGAAAAGCACCCTCACAACCCCTCTCCACCTCTCCTCTCCGATAACCAAATCCCTCCCCTCCACCACATAACACACACATATGCTCCCCCTTGCAACAAAGCAAGAGAGCCAAAAAGGCCCAAAACCCACCAATTTGGTGCCCATTTTGACTACTAGCCAGTAGTACTACTACTTTTGTTGCCATTTCTCTTCTCTTGGGCATTTCCACAAACACCTAGACCAAGCGCCCACCATGGCCTCCGCGGCAGCTCCCACCTCCGTATCCCTCCTCCCTTCCACCACCCGCCAGTCCTCCTCCCGCGCCCACCCAGCCTCGCTGGGCTTCGCCGGCCTCCGCTCCGGCGCACCCCGCCGCCTGGGCTTCGCCGGCCTTGCTGCTGCTGACCCGCTGGTTGCCCATGTGGCTGCCAGATTGAATGGCGTGGCCGCCGCCGGAAGGGGGATTCGTGGGGTCGTTTCCATGGCGAAGAAGAGCGTTGGGGATCTGTCTGCTGCGGACTTGAAGGGGAAGAGGGTGTTCGTCCGGGCTGATCTTAATGTGCCGCTTGATGATAGCCAGAACATCACCGATGATACTAGGATTCGGGCGGCGATCCCTACGATTAAGCACTTGATTGATAATGGTGCTAAAGTCCTCCTCTCCAGTCACTTGGTGAGCTGACTCTGGTCATGTTTTGGTCTTTTTAGCTCATTACTCCTTCTGTCGGAATTAGTGTTAACATTTGGTTAGTTCATTTTGGAAAACTAAATATTTGTACTAATTCCGATGAAGGGATTATTTGAGTGATTAGCTGGTTTGCGTCTGATATCGGAAGTCTTGTAATCTGTGGTATTAGCTCTGTAGTATTGACGATTAAAAATTGTGCTTTGCATTTGTTTATCTTATGCTACTCCTCTGTCCGGCATTAGTAGTTAAATTTAGTTCTCCAAAATTAACTGAACAGATTCTGGTCAATTGTGGTCTTTTTAGCTCATGTAATTTGTACTTGAATGATTGGTTGGCCTCGTCGGATACCGGATGTCTTCTAATTTGTAGTAAGGTAGCTCTCTCCATCCGGACTTAGTAGTAGCATTTGGATTTCTCAAATGAACTGATTTTAATTTAGTTTGGAGAATCAAATGTTACTACTAATTATGGACGAAGTGAGTATTAGTTTTGCACCTGTATGTGGCTTGATTTATGGAGTTTTGAATGATTATGGTATGGTTCAATCAGTTAGTTATGTCAATGGTGTGATTAATGATCTTGCGATGATTGCATACCTCATACCTGGTGCTTCATCAAATGTGTGTGCAGCAATTTTCCATTTTTAGACTGAATTTAATATATTTGTTTTGATTATGTTTATCACGTTTAGTCTTCCTGATTCGTTGTCTTCCTTTTTTCCATGTTGCTTTTGTTGGTGATGTGGATAATATTACAGTATCGGGAGGCTGAAGTTTCTGCTTTTCTAATTTACCTGCCTATCTCTGTGTTTATGCAAGGCACATGCAGCAATGAGAAACTTCCTGTTTTTACTCCCTCCATCCCACATTAATTGTCTGAAAGTAGAAATCCAAAATGGACTAAAATTAGTGCATTTCTGAGTGCTTCATTGGGGCTATTTATAGGGAAAATCTGCTACATTAGGTAGCAAAGCATCTTTGTTTCTTTTTCCAATGAAGTTTGTTTGTCCAATTTCTTTCTCTCTCATTCAAAGTTCTCATCTCTTTTGTTAATTTTCAGGGGCGCCCAAAGGGAGTCACTCCAAAATACAGCTTAAAACCTCTTGTCCCGAGGTTATCTGAACTCCTGGGCATCACGGTATGTGTTCATTGTTTTTCAAAACCTATGTGAATGGTGAAATCATGGATCAATTTTTATATGATCCCTTGTTTGTGCATTCATTAGGTTCAAAAAGCTGATGACTGTATTGGCGAGGAAGTTGAAAAATTGGTGGCTGCCCTTCCTGAAGGTGGTGTGCTTCTTCTTGAAAACGTGAGATTTTACAAAGAGGAGGAAAAGAATGATCCCGAATTTGCAAAAAAGCTGGCATCACTCGCAGATCTATATGTAAATGATGCTTTTGGTACTGCTCACAGGGCTCACGCCTCCACAGAGGGTGTCACAAAATTTTTGAAACCCTCGGTTGCAGGATTCCTTTTGCAGAAGGTAATTCATGGTAGATGTTAAAACAAACGGGGAAACATGGGCTACAAGATGACTTTATTAGTCATTTTTTAAATATGTGTATCCTGTTAGTTTTGTTATATATGTCAGATTCAAAGTAAGGCTCTTCTTTCTATATTTCAGGAACTTGACTATCTCGTTGGAGCAGTCTCAAGCCCCAAGAGGCCATTTGCTGCCATCGTAGGAGGCTCAAAAGTTTCATCCAAGATCGGTGTGATTGAATCTCTCCTTGAGAAATGTGATATCCTCCTTTTGGGTGGAGGTATGATCTTCACATTCTACAAGGCACAAGGATTGTCAGTGGGCTCCTCACTTGTGGAGGAAGACAAGCTTTCTCTTGCTACTTCACTTCTTGAGAAGGCTAAAGCCAAGGGGATGTCTCTCTTGTTGCCCTCTGATGTTGTTATTGCGGACAAGTTCGATCCAAATGCAAACAGCAAGGTTTACTTCTTATTTATCTTATCAACTAATCTGATGATTGTATTTAATGTGCTTGACGAAAATGAACCAGTTGGGAGTTGTTTTCCTCTGCTGTGTCATTTCTTTTGGGTGATTTAGAGTCGCTTTGGTTACCTACTCTTTAGTGACCAATATATACTCATAGCGCCTTCCAGTTGTTGATTAAGGCCTATTATGCATTCTCATTTTTGGTTCTCAATACTTTTATAGCTGAAACTGAAAGGATCATTCTTCTATAGGTTGTACCTGCAAGTGAAATCCCAGATGGTTGGATGGGACTAGACATTGGGCCAGATTCTATTAAGACATTCAATGAAGCCTTGGATACCACCAAGACAATTATCTGGAACGGGCCAATGGGAGTGTTTGAGTTTGACAAGTTTGCAGTTGGAACTGAGGTGGGTAATGTGTTTATTTAAGTTCTACTTTTGATACGTATAAGACCAACCTGAGTACTTCTCCCGCAACCAGGAGATCCAACCAGCACACCAAAGGCTGGATTGGCGTGTTTTTATGGTATTGACATGGTTTAGTTTACTAGCTAATAGAAAAGCAGATTGACTATCTACACGATGAGTTTATAAAGGCAACAACAATCTATATTTTTTGTTATATCCATCCTTTTCAGGTAACACTGCACTAAAAGTAGTAATCTCTTGAATACCCAAGAAAAAGAACATAACAAGCTTTGTGTCATCTCTATCTGGATACTAAAGGTTTAACTGTCACCTTTCCTAGGCAATTGCTAAGAAGCTAGCAGATCTTAGTGGAAAGGGTGTAACAACAATCATTGGTGGAGGAGACTCTGTTGCAGCCGTAGAGAAAGTAGGAGTAGCTGGTGTTATGAGCCACATTTCAACTGGTGGTGGAGCCAGCTTGGAGCTTTTGGAAGGCAAAGAGCTTCCTGGAGTTTTGGCTCTCGAGGAAGCCGTACCAGTTGCTGTTTGAGGCCTGTTTTGTTCTTTGTTTTCTCATTTCTGTTTCTCTGATGCCAATGACATCAATTAATTTTTCTCTATCTTACTCACTCTGTCTACTCTCTTCAAGTTTTCATTTGTTGTATTGCCCCTTAGAAGTGGAATACGAGGGTAACATGAAGGAGTTCATACTGTAAAATTTTGACTGTTTCACAATAAAAAGGACTCTTTCCTCCATTTCTTTACTGTTCATTGAAAGACTGGTGGGAATTCATAATAACAATGAGGCATACTACAAAGCAAAATTATAGTCATGACTACAAATATGCATTGGCAATATGTAGAATAACTTTGCAAATTGGAAGTGAAAGCCAGTGGGCTAATGCATACATTAGGAAACGAGGTTGGGCAAGTAGGAGACAGCCAGCATGAGTAAGAAATCCAAATTCTTTAGATGAAGCTAAGTTTAAGAAATAAGGTGTTTGGTTGGGCATAATTCACTTCTTTTGATTAATTTAAGTCATGGTGGCATTTGGTGTAATTTTTAAAAGAAGATAATGGCATTTGATAACAAAAAAAACCTCATCATTAGCTGAAACCTCATTTTTTTAAAAAAAATACCCCTGTTTTCTTTCGGAAATTACCCCATTTGCCACCCGAAGAAATAAATTTGAATGAGGAGATTTCCCAAAAGAAGTTGGATTCTTAAGAATCCAGCTTCTTTTTGGGCAACCAAAGAGGGCTTCAGTATACATGTTCTATATACTATTTCCTCGTCAAATATTTAAGGCTATGTTTGGTTAGCACTTTTAGGAGTAGGAAATCCAAATTCTTTAGATGAATTTAGGTTTAAGAAAAGTGGTGTTTGGTTGGCCAAAATCAACTTTATTTGATGAATTTAGATCATAGTGGTAAAAATTATAATTTTCAAAAAAAGACAAAGGTATTTGATAACAAAAACCTCATAATTAGCTTTTTTTTAAAAAAAATGTCCCTGTCATTTTTTTAATTTTGTACTAAATGCCATTGAAAGAAGCTCTTATGACTTCTTTTGGGAGATTTTCTTTTTGGACAACCAAACAGGACCTAAGTGTCCTGTATGTTTTTAACAAAATCGACTAAAATAACCAAAAATGGCACACTCCTTTTTCTTGTACCAATTAACTAAAAAATAAAAAAACCAAACTGTCTGTTTTGGTTAAACCCTCCAACATCATCTGCTGCCTTCGTCCTTCCTTAGAGCAACTCAAATCCTCCGCCCAGCATACCTTTCATTTCATCATTATTCCTTGATCTTCTTTTCTTCCTAACTTTCAACAAAATTTGATTAATACAGAAGATCTTCAACAACATTTTCATGGCTGGCAACTCCTACTGTACGTATCCCTATTACTATATGACTTTTTAACGACATTTTTGCCAGTGAGCCAAAGAAATGTAATAGGGCATCCCATTTTCTGATCCCCAAGTGTAGTATAATTTGTTAAAGGTTTATTTGCTAATTGAAGATATAATAATTAAAGAGTCCCGTTATGCCGACATGCACTAAGGCGCAGTAGCCCTTTATATTCCGATTGCGAAGGCTTGAAACATCCCCCATCCTGTATTAACCTGTGCCATCCGATTTTAATCCAACAGCTTGCAGTGCCTGATACATGTTAATGTGTGAGAAGCTAAGCTCATCTTAACTGTTTCCAAACTCTAACCACACACACAGAGAAAAATTATTACTCTATCCAGAATAAACAAGAGTTATGTTATGCACATTGTTGAGAGTTTTGTTTATATGCCATATTCGTTGCAATCCCCTGGTGTGCATGCAAGGCCCACCCATTACAGGCCACCTGGTAAATGAGGATATAATTTCGGATGGGTGGCCAACAAAGTAGGGATCCGAACTCAGAACCTCCGCTTGAGGAAGCATGCACTGGCCATCGCACCCACACCTCGTTGGTTGTTTCGTTTATGTTAACCATGCCTCAGTTGCATCTATATGAGGCCAATTGATTTAGGCATTGGAGTTTAATCCGACGAGCAGCTTTAATACAGGAGGCAGGCAGGTTTGAATCACTACGGGCTCTGTGCGCCATCCAAAAGTCCAGATCATCACGACTCTCGCTGACGCATGTGCGGCGGAGCTCCTATTAACTTTTTCCTTTCATATATTACAAAGGCTTATATAATTTACAGAGGCTTATATCATTCCTTGTTAATAAAAGTCCACCTCATAAGAATTCTTACCAGCTCACACTAATCTCATGATTAATCCCTCATTTACCCTTAAGAGGCTGTTTGAGGCGTGATTAAAAGCAAAATGCTATACTGTAGCATCTATGTTTTTTCCATATCCAGCTGAAAAATATGGATGCTACAATAGACGTCCAAAATCCACCGTGGATGTTTTTACGCCCCGAAGGGCCCCTTAGTGGCCGTTTGGGGCGTGATTAAAAGCAAAACATCCAGATGGGATATTTTGCTACACTGTAGCTTCTGGATATTTTATATATCCAGCTGAGGTGTTTCAGCTGGATGTAAAAATCCACATGGATGCTACAGTATATATCCAATATCCAGTCTGGATATTTTTGCAATAATCACGCCCCAAACTGCCCCTAATCTCCCCTCTTTACTACAGCCCACGCTCCCCCGCCCCCGCCCTTTTGCGCACGCCACACCCCCGTGCGCCACACCGTCTACGCCCATGTCCCGCAAGCCAGCTCCGGCCAAGCCCTCCGCCGGAACCCTAACCTCCCCCCGGAGAATGCCCCCCCGCCGCCCCACCCTCCTAGCCGCCGCTGCCGCCTTCTCGGCCCTCGCCCTCTTCACCGCCTCCTTCCTGCTCCTCTCCGGCCCCCCTCTCCCCTCCTTCCCCTCCTCCTCCGCCGCCGCCCTCCGCCCCACTCCGGTCAAGATCTACCTCTACGACCTGCCCCACAAGTTCACCTACGGTGTCATCGACAGCTACCTCGCCGCCCGCGGCTCAGCCGCCGAAGGCGGCGGCAAATACCCCGGGAATCAGCACCCCGGCGAGTGGTACCTCTTCTCGGACCTAATCCGGCCGGGCCGTCCGACGGGATCGGCCGTGTTGCGCGTCGACGATCCGGACGAGGCGGATCTCTTCTACGTGCCGTTCTTCTCGTCGCTGAGCCTGGTGGTGAACCCGCCCGGCCGGACGGAGGTGGCGGGGGGTTACAGCGACGAGGAGATGCAGGAGGAGCTGGTGGAGTGGCTGGAGGGGCAGGAGTACTGGAGGAGGAACCTGGGGAGGGACCACGTGATCATCTGCCAGGATCCCAACGCGCTGTACAGGGTGGTCGACCGGGTGAAGAACGCGGTGCTGCTGGTGTCGGACTTTGGGAGGCTGAGGCGAGACCAGGCGTCGCTGGTGAAGGATGTGATTCTGCCGTATTCGCACCGAATTAATCCGTTCAAGGGCGACGTCGGCGTGGACGGCAGAAAGTCGCTTTTGTTCTTCATGGGCAACCGGTACCGGAAAGAGGTAAAATTTAGTTCCGTTTCGGGCATGGATTATTTAAGGACTGAAATTGAACTGGTTTTGTACTTTCAAATTTAGGTTCATTTAGCAGTATGATTGGGTTGTTTGTGAACTTATATAATTACAGCGTTATCATTGCAGAAATTGAACTGCTTTTTGTACTTTCAAATTATAAAAAGATTGCAAATTACGTTTCATTCAGCTGTATTTTTGGGTATATTTAATTGTTGCACTATATTGAACTGCTTTTTTAAAAAAAATAACTGCTTCTTGGTCTGTTTGCATTGGGTTGTTTTGTAGTACTTTTGGGTCTCATTCAGCTGGGGAAGAATGAGTGATCTTTATGTGACTGCGTTTAACGTGGGTTTCTGGGGCATAATTGACCAAAATATTTGATGATATTATCGGGTCATAGCTAAAATTTGTGATTTATGTTTAGATATCTACAGTCCTTGTTTGGTGTAGTGAATATCTTATTACAATTCTCTGTTTCTGTAATAATTTTATTGTTTGATCTCATTTGCATCTTATATGAGCTGACTGAATTTGAAGAAGAAGTGTTATGAGTCAGATGCTGGGAAACATAGTTAGACTTGAATTGATGTTTTGCCTATTTCACGTGATAACTGTGTCTAGTTGATTTAGCTCAAGGGATTAATTATTCAATTAGGAAGATGGTTCTTGTTCTAGGGACTCATTCTTATAAACTGCATCAACTTATAGTTGATGAATGAGCTCAATGCGATTCATAATCATTTATTCTAAAATATGAAAACCCAATTGTTTTTTATTTTAGTGTTGCAGTATGAAGAG
This sequence comes from Houttuynia cordata, assembly GCA_039654745.1. NCBI lineage: Eukaryota > Viridiplantae > Streptophyta > Magnoliopsida > Piperales > Saururaceae > Houttuynia > Houttuynia cordata. The sequence goes on from CM077512.1 coordinate 8,689,770, forward strand.
TTGGCAAGTTTGGTTTGGCGTCATTGTATAATTTTCTTCTCCTTTTATTTAATTTAGATGGTCATCATGTCTGCCAGCCAGTTTTCCATTGGATATACTTCTGTTATAGTACTATAGGATTGACAGAGCTGCTCAATTTAAAAAGAAATAAGATTGATAGAGCTGCATTTTGTCTCATGACATGGTCATTTGTACGGAACATAGTGCCAGTACACCATCTGGAGTAACAATTAATTCAGTAGGTGTTAAATGATTGGAAGCAATCGGATGATATCAGGATCAGAGTTATATAGCTCTATGTACATTTAATTTCCCTGAGTAGCTAACTGAATGGATCTGAATTTTTGAAGTCAAATTTGTGCAAGTTATGTCTAATCTCCAGAAATTTTAATGATGACCATGCAAATTAGGTGCATATCTCCTTTAAACATGTCCCATTATCTTATCTTATTGTACCCTGTTGAATCACTCATTTCTACAAGTTGCGTTTTGAAACCTCTTGAGCATGGATATAAGATCCGTCTTTCCGTCAAAAATGATATTTCTTGGTTATGTTGACTTGCTTTGCTAGCTCGTTTTCTTATTTTTTATTCATTGTTTTTGTTTATTTTTCTACGAATTTCTTGTTTATGGCAATGAGTGTACAACTTATTGGATCAGGGAGGAAAGGTTCGTGACATTCTCTTCCAGATTCTTGAGGAGGAGCCTGATGTGGTGATAAAGCATGGGACCCAATCGAGGGAAAGTCGCCGAATGGCAACACAGGGTATGCATTCATCAAAATTCTGTTTACATCCAGCTGGAGATACTCCATCTGCTTGTCGACTTTTTGATGCAATTGTGAGCTTATGCATTCCGGTTATAGTTAGCGATCACATTGAACTGCCCTTTGAAAATGTAATTGACTACAAGAGGATTTCTATATTTGTTGACACCGCCTCAGCTGTCCAACCTGGACACCTGACCTCTATGCTGAGAGAGATAAGCACAGAGAAGATATTGCAATTCCAACGGGAACTAAAAGCAGTATGTTTTCTTTCTCCTCACTGCAGGATTCAAAATTGATATTCTTTTGCTATAGGTGGTTAATAGGTATTTGTCCTTAAAACATTTATGTGATATTGCAGGTGAAACGGTATTTTGAATATGAAGATCCAAACGGAACTGTGGAGGAGATCTGGAGACAGGTTTCCCAGAAACTTCCATTGATAAAACTGATGATAAATCGTGACAAACGACTAGTAAAGAGGGAGATGTCTGATGTAGATTGCTCCTGTCTTTGTTCTCATCAGAATGGCACTACAAGCATCCCATAGAATGGCCGCAGTTCATGAAGTAGTTGGCTAATTTAAATTAGACAACCTCCTTAGCACACGGTAGATTTCTTTCGTATATATTCTATGATTCTTTGCTGAAGGTATATAGGATGATCATTGTCGTAGAGGGTGTCTTTTTCTTTACTCCATACAATAAGTCTCAATTTATATTTCTTCTTAACCAAATTCATAATGTATATGCGGTACCTCAAATACTGTTTCTTGTTAGTAATTTATATGCTATAATTCCTTTTTTGCTTTTACGGTTTTAAACAATTTTCATGTAGAGATTGTAATGTAAAGTACTGCACAATTTTGCTGTAAATTCCTGTTGAAGTTTAAATTTTTTTATGGGTTGTTAACTACGGTTTAGGAGTGTGCTGGCACAGTAAAATATTCTTGATGACAGCTGAAGTTATCCCAAAAGCCGTTTTCTGGTATCCAGTTGAATTCTGCCTGAAAAATTTACTGCAGATGGATGTTCCACTACCATGCGCTCTGAAACCTGGACACCAATTTCTTGCCACAAAAAAAAAACTCGGACAAATTAATTCAAGTGTACTGAAAAACTTAGGCATGCCTCAAAGAGAAACATCAGAAGAAATGCCTCCAAGGCGGTTGCAGCAGGAGTGATGGCACAATCATAAACTGAGGAGGTTTCTAGCAGCCAAGTTTTAACCATGAGGTGCTATATTAATGATGTGATCTGGCACGAACTTTTCTTTTTTGAATTATACTTCCTTTATCCGACATTAATGGTCCCATTTGGTTCTGCAAAATGAACATTTTAGTTCATTTTGAAAAACCAAAACCGACTACAAAAGTGGACGGAAAATTAGTTCATTTTGAAAAACCAAAATGGACTATCAAGTGGGCCATATAGAAAAGACCATATTGTTCCCTGTTTTTCACACAGATATGTAGATTATACTAGGAACTCGTGGAATTTTTAGGTTGATGCTTCTCTTTTTTAGGCTTAGCTTGATTTATTTCAAGAAGAGGGGAGAAGAGAAGGGTGGAAAAAAGTGAAGGGTGGAGGGTGGAGTGCTACAGCTGTGAAAGGTTCAAAATTCAAATTCGTTTATGAGTTGTAAACTATGATTTCAGGGCGTTCTGTCAGAGAAAATTATGTTTTGTGACAAGTGAAGCTATCTCAAAAGCTCATTTCGTTCTGTATTCATTGGATTCTGTCTTAAGAATTAGTATGAAAAAAACTATGCCTGAAGAATTTACTGCAGATGGATGTTCCAATATCATGTGCCTGAAACTTGGACACCAATTACTCGCCAAAATAAAAACAGGACAGACTGAGTCAAGTGCACTGAGTTAACTTTACTGAGGCTAGGCGCTGGTGCATGGCATGAATCTTTTGCTTCAAAGCAACTTGGGGGATTTTGAAGCTTATTTTGAGGCTTGTCGCTTCTTGAGGTTTAACACCCTCAATGCAAGGAGGCAGTATTTTTTAGTGTGTCCCAACCTGCCCCAAAAAGGTTGCTAACCGCAACTTGAGCCCGAAACTTCAGCCTTGCTTTGACTTCCTCAGGATGGTCACCTGAAAAAAAAAGTTGTGACATTCTCAAACGAGAAAGAGAGAGCTAAACCTGAGAAGGATCACGGTGACTTTGGATGGCCCTCCAAAAACAAACTTGCTCATATGCATTGGCTGATAATCCAAGTTCCACTAGGGTACATTGAGCAAACCTATTTTCATCCATTGGATGAGCACACATAAGTTTCACTTCCTAAGAAGAAGCTCTTACTCACAAAAGACCAACTCAGACAACACAAAAACCAAAATTCCGGATCAAAATTAACCATTTCCGTACCAATATCATGCACTTTATCAAAGACTAAACTTAAAACCTCAATTAGACAATATCCAGAGGTATTGAGCATGGATGGCTAATTAATTGCGCCATACAAAGCTGCTTCTGATAACAATGTTTGTTATGCAAACCAGAAAAAAAGCAAACCAGAAAAAAAAAATTATTAGAACTGGAGCAGGGCCTGAGAGCACTGATATAATTAGCATATATTGAACATCAAAATTATACCAATATAAGGAGTATAAGGAAATGAACTATAGAGAAAAAATTACAGAACTATGCAGAACAGCCGCCTCTCCACAAAACGAAAGAGAAAAAAAAAAGGCAAAAGAAAAACAGAACAGAAGAAAAATAAAATTCAGATCCTGAATCTACATAAACTTCTTCCTGGTACTACATTTTGACACACTCATTTCTACATGTGGAAGGATATCAAGATGGGAGCATGCCCATTATTAATTTTTATAAAGTGGCCAGAATATAAGTAACTGACCAAAAGTTTAGCACATTTCTTAGAAGGTATCTGGGAGAAAAGACCAAATCTTGCATTACAAACCAACATAGTAATGCAAGCGGAGACAAAAAGGATTAATTTTAAAGTTATCAGACATATATGAACTGACACATTCAAAATACTCCCTCCGTCCTGAAATACCTGCCACATCTTAAAAATGTGGGTTCATCAAAGTACCATTTTTCTTCAAAAAATAAGACAAGTCAACTACCTGAATTGTTTCATCAAAGTACCTTTTAGAAGAACAAGCTTTAACTTTAACACCTAATTAGTGCACAAGACCTATTCAGCTAATTAGTGTCTACCATGCTGCAACCAACAATTTTTCTCATCCTTCTATGCCTCACCCACCCTCTCAGCCTCTCTACATCAATCCATTCATCCTGTTCAGCATACAAGTTTGATAAGATCACATAATAACTAGTATTATTAGGGTCTAATCGAATGAGTTCTTCTGCTGCAAGCTGCATAATCTTAATGTCTCCATTTACTGCTCTGCAACCAGCAAGAAGGGCACCCCACACGTGCACATCAGGCTTCACGGGCATCTGATCAATAAGGTCAAGTGCTTCTGCAACCAATCCCTGCCGGCTGAGCAAATCGACCAAGCAAGTGTAATGGACCAAATTTGGAGTCACGCCATACTTCTCATTCATGCAGTTAAACCACTTCCAGCCTTCAGCCACAAGACCACAGTGGCTACAAGCAGCTAGAACGGATATGAACACTATGCCATTAGGTCTGAAACCTTGCTCTAACATGTTTAAGAATGTTTCAAGAGCTTCTTTACCACATCCATTCACTCCATACCCGTTGATTAATGAACCCCAACATGCAATATCTTTTTTCACTAACTGGTCAAACACTTTCCTGCCTATTTCTATTCTGCCAAAATTGCAGTAAAAATCTATCAAAGCCGAGGATATGAATACATTTGCTGAGTATCCTTTTCTGATGATATGGGCATGGATGCTAATCCCATGTTTTTGATCCCCCATCATAGAGCTTGATTTCAGCACACTAACTAAGGTGGTTGCATCTGGCATGTCATTAACGAGTTGCATTTCTCTGAACAGCTCAATTGCACAATGGGGTAACCCTGCTTGAGCATAAACCGAGATCATTGCACTCCATGCAATAAGATCTTTATGGTCAAGAAAATCGAATAATATTCGAGATGTCTCCACCTCACCAAAACCTGCATACATTGTTAGAAGGGCAGTAGCCATGGACACAGAAGTAAAGAAACCAGTTTTCACAATGTAGCAGTGCATCATCAACCCACATTTAAGCTCCTCCATTTGTGAACATGCAGATAACAAAATCCGAAGGGTAGTATTGTCTGGCCTCACATACAAAGAGACCATTTCTATGAACATTGATAAAGACCTTTTGGGGCTCTGATTATCCAGACAGCCACGGCTTATTATGTTCCATGAATCTATGTTCTTTTCCTGCATCCGCTCAAACACTGTAAATGAGGTAGTGATATCTCTGCATCGTGCATAGAAAGCCATCAGAGCGTTCTGAAGAGTAGAGTCAAGGTAGAAATCATTCTTGACAGCAAGAGCATGTATCTCTTTTCCAGTAAGCAAAGCTCCAAGACCGGCACATGCTGGCAGAACACTTATAACAGTCACAGAATTTGGCATCACTCCAGAATTCTGCATTCTACGAAAAGTCTCAAGTGCCTGATGGAAGCACCCATTCTTCACACAGGCAGTCACCATGGCAGTCCATAGAATGACATCCTTCACAGCTGTTTCATCAAACAGCTGTGAGACACTTGATATTCCATGGATAGAGTACATACCCATAAGACTCGTAATCGCAGAAGCTTCCCTATCAAAACCTGTTTTGGTTGCAAAGTCATGAACTACCTGTGCAAGAACTTCAGAACCCATACAGCTGACTGCACGGATAAGTCCAAGAAATTTCGCATGGTCTGCCCTCTCCCCTTGCGTAAGCATTGACTTGAAGGACCTGATAACCTCCATGAGCTGATATTTCTCACATATATATCACCATACACAAATGTGGCATTCACTTCGAAATCATGCTGGACACACAATGGCAGAAGACTCATTCTTGGACATTAAAGCAAACTTTACAGCCAATCTGAAAGATTCAGAGGGGGTTAGTAAGATATGTAGGTTTGCAGTTTGAAACAAACTCTGAAAAGTATTTATCAGGGTTACAGTGTTTTGGTTGAATTTTAAGATTCGGCTCAATGAACTGAGTATTCAGTAGGAATTGAAAACAGAGTTTAAAAAATGTGAGATCAGGATTATACATTACGGTTACTAGTTCATGATCTGGCATGTACATAATGAAAACGTCATTCTCATTTCTACGCGAATTTTTATGAGAGCGCTTCATATGCTTCTTTTCCTTCGAATGTTCATTTTCCCATTATGTATCCCCATTTTTGTCCTACTTCTTTTGACGATGATTGATTCACCACTGATAAAAAGGATATACATTGATTATATATGATATCTTTGAAAAGTTAAGTAATGAGCATATCAACCCTATCGTCCCAATAAAGAGAAGAACCAAATATTAGCTTTTAGAGACAAATTGGCAAACAAACAATTTCAACGAAATCTTTCAATTCTTATATTACTATACGTCCTAACTCTATGTATTCCTCTATCCGCCGAGTACATTGAATGTACATAAATGGCCATATTTGTTACCTACATAGCCATAAATCCTCAAATTGTAGATTATGCACATCAAACAGCAGATGAATAAGGCATGGCACCAACCAATGATTACGACCACATATTAGTTCATCAAGCAGCAAGAGCGAAGTGAAACAAAAACACATTTTAAATCAAACATGGCAAAGAAAAGCAACGCAGAAAGGAAAAAAATGATACCTTGAGATGATCTCCCTGCAAGGAGAAACTGGGGCTTTAGGTGATGCAGCTGCCCCACTTGAAGCTTCGCCGCCGGCCATTGCAGAGTGTGATAGCGGGAGAGGTATTGGAGGGGCAATGGCAGAAGCGAGAGATGAAGGAGCTGGCGATGTGCCTGGAAGAGATGGACGAACGGAGAAGAAGTGGATGGAAAGGAGCGAGCTTGCGCAGGCTTTCTCAGGGAGGTGAGCATGGCGCTCAAAGCTCCCAGAGAGACACGAAAGAGGGGTGCCGAGACAGGAAGGGTTTACTGGCATGGACTTGAGTTCGGAAGACTTTCCAACTTGTGTCGGCCATTTAGGCCCATCTATCCTGAGCCCAATAGCTATGGGCCTGGATGGGCTTGATTCCTTGTTTTGAGTTTTGAATGGTTTGCGCTCTAGGCCTGCCTATGGAGAGGATAGGACAAGCGGACTAGATCTTACCGATCGTGCAGCCTGGGCTTCTAGTTAATTGCAAAGAAAAGCATAAACCAAATCCCGATTATGGATTATATCCCGCTTTAACTAGTGTTTATGTTGTGTTGGTTGTGTACACACTCGAGGGAATTGGCATTGGGATACAGTGCTCTCTGTTTTTCTCCATTTTCTTCGCGGTTTCAAAAGTTGAAATCTCTCTCTCTCTCTCTCTACTGGACTAGCCATAGCAGTGCTTGGAGGAGGAGGTTTGGACTTAGGGTGCGATGCTGAAGCGAGAAGATTGGTTTGTTTATTCCAGGTAAAACGCTTTTACACAATAATTGTCTTTGAAAAACTGTAGTTTGCAGTTATCTATTTTTAGAAATTTGTAGTCGACTCCTTTGGATTTTCTTTCAATTTTCTATCACATTTTTTTTATATCTAAAAAAATATTTATTTTTTTATTTAAAAGTTTTATATTTTTTATAAAGTGATTGTTTTATTTATTAAATTACTACACATAGAATATTAGATTATATAAAGTTTTTTTATCATATAAAATTTTAAGAATATGTGTTTTCTATTTTTTTGTATTAAAAAGTTGAACTTAATTAGATTTAGGGGCCGTTTGGGGTGTGATTAAAAGCAAAACATCTGCATCTACACCGGATGTTTTGCTATACTGTAGCATCCAAGTTTTTTTCACTTTCAAGTTGAAACACGTTCTACTGTAGCATTCAGGGTTTTTTCACTTTCAAGCTGAACTTCTGAAAGTGGAAAAAACCTGATTGCTACAGTGGACATTGAAAATCCACTCTGGATATTTGCTTATAATCACGCCCCAGACGGCCCCTTATTCTCCAAGAATTCCATGTCATAGGTGACGCATGGATGTAGGGCGTCCATTATCCCACGAGCTCCGACTCTGGGTCCGGCATTGCATAATATAGACCCGACAAAATACCCGCTTAAAGTTACCGCCTCCAAAACAAAAGCTCCCAAGCTCAGGGCCTGTCGCCCGCCGCAGTCGCCACCGGGATCCGCCATTGATTCCGACAGCTTGGAGGACCCAAGCTTCCGCTTTTTCTTACGCGCGCTTCTTCTCTGAAAAGGAAAGAGAACCAAACTCCCTCAGACGAAGCCCCTCCTCCCACCGGAATCTCTAAATCCGCCTCCGCCGCTGCCCTCCGCCGGTACTCCGCCATGAATTCCGACACCTTGGAGGGCCCAAGATTCCTCCTTTTCTCTTCTCTCCAAAAAAAACCAACCCAAACTCCCTCAAACGAAGCCCCTCCTCCCTCACCTGCCTCCGCCTCCGCTGAATCCTTCTCCGACCTCGGCCTTTCCGAATGGGCAGTCCGGACCTGCCGGGAGCTCGGGATGAAGCGCCCCACCCCAGTGCAGGCCCACTGCATCCCCGAAATTCTCGCCGGAAAAGACGTGCTAGGTTTAGCGCAGACTGGGACGGGAAAGACAGCGGCTTTCGCGCTGCCGATATTGAATTGCCTTGCGAAGCACCCGTATGGCGTGTTTGTGCTTGTCGTGACGCCGACGAGGGAGCTGGCGTACCAGATTGCCGAGCAATTCAGGGCATTGGGTGCGTCGCTGCGGCTGCGGTGTGCGGTTGTGGTGGGCGGAATGGATGCACTAAGCCAGGCGCAGGCACTTATTCAGAGGCCGCATGTGGTGATTGGGACGCCTGGGAGGATTAAGGTGCTCTTGGAGAGTAATCCTGATATTTCCTCTGTCTTCTCCAAGACCAAAGTGAGTATAAATTCTTTCTGATATATTCGTAATTGTAATCAATTAATGCCTTTTTCTAACAATTTGAGGTCGGCGACATTTATTTTTAAGTGTATTTTGAGCTATGTTTGTTGTAAGAGATAGTATATTCATATCTATTCTTGTGAATTTTAAAAAAGATTATTGTTATGGAATAGAGGGAGTATATGAAGTTATTAGAGACCGGTTTACATGAGATCGTTCTCAGCTTGCATGAGCCAAGCCATCTCCATCTGTCATCTGTCAGATCCAGATTTAACGGCAGAAAGGCGGAAAGTGTGAATCACCACTACCCAAGATTACTCGGGCTTATGCAAGCTATATTTAAAAGTATAACTAGTAGGGGAGTGGAAGATAACTTTTACTCTTGTAACCTGTTACTTTCTTGCCAATCCACTCTGTTCACCATTTTGTCTAAATAATTCTTGTAGACGGATTCAATTTACAGCAGCTGTAGATCACAATGTGGCACAGAAAATAACTATATTATATAACATACTAACATCGCATTTTAATTGAACTTGTTTCTAATTTTTCCACTAGTTTCTAGTATTAGATGAGGCAGACAGAGTGTTAGATGTTGGCTTTGAGGAAGAACTTAAAGTGATATTCAGATGCTTGCCAAAAGGACGACAGACACTTTTGTTTTCAGGGACTATGACCAATAACCTGCATGACCTTCTTGATCTTTCTGCAAATAAAGCTTACTTCTACGAGGAATATGAAGGGGGGGGTAAAAATAGTTGAGACCCTTAAGCAGCAATATGTTTTTATTCCGGTGAATGTGAAGGATCTTTATGTATTTCACATTCTTTCCAATATGGAAGAGAAGGGTATTCGTTCTGCCATCGTATTTGTATCTACATGCAGGTACTTTCTATTTTTATAACTTTTGGAATTTAAACTTTTAATAAGAATCGGTTTTTATGAAATTTAGTATTTTGGTTGTAGAAATTGTCATCTTCTTACTTTAGTGTTGGAAGAGCTGGGCCAGGAAGTTGCAGCACTTCATTCTCACAAGTCACAACCTTTGAGGCTTGCTGCCTTAAATCGATTTAAGTCTGGCCAGGTCCAAGTGTTGCTTGCTACTGATGTTGGCAGTCGTGGTTTGGACATTCCAACTGTTGATCTTGTTATCAACTATGATATACCAAGGTTGCCATCTAGTCTGTAATTTTGGTCAAACTTTGCTCTGTTTATACTCTAATAATAATACATGCCTACTTTTTGGCAGGATGCCAGATGATTATGTTCACAGGGTGGGACGAACTGCTAGATCTGGCAGAGAAGGATTGGCTGTGAGCTTTGTTACACAGGTTTGGCACTTGGATTCTAGATTCTTTGTTATGAGATCTATAAATTCATTGTTGTCAGAAAAAAAATTGTTGAAGCTTTTGTAGTTGTCTTATGCATACAATAGATTATATTATTTATGAATTACATTGGTTTTAGAGTGTTCTTGTTATTCTCTAATATCTTCTTTTGGTGTCTGTTGACTATACAGAATGATGTAGAACTTGTTCATGAAATCGAGACTGCGATTAGGAAGCAACTTGATAAATATGAATGCAATGAGAAGGAAGTACTTGCAGATATTACAAAGGTAAATGTTTAAAACTCCGTACTATATGAAAATTCAATGAATTATTACATATCTTCGACCATTGGGCATAAGTTGTGTCAAAGATGAGTACTGATATTTGCCTTTTTTAGTACTCTGGACATACTGAGCTTGGTGAAATCTCTTGTACTTCTCTCTCTCTCTCTCACAGACGACAACTCATCCAGACATTCTCTCTAACATATGCACTAAATTGTTTACTTGCACTTTATTCGCCACGAGAATTGTTTAGTGCAATTGCTTTGTCAGATATGTGACCACCTAATCAAGTTGATTTGTCCATTACACCTATTTTTCTGCAGGTATACAAGGCGAAACGGGTTGCAACCATGAAAATGCTGGATGATGGGTCTGAAGACAAAGCAAAAGAAAGAAAAGCTCTAAAGCTGAGGACACTGGCAGAGAGAGGGTTAGTAAATGAGAGAAGGAAAAAAAACAAAGATCAAGTGGAGATGTAGAATAATAATCGATTAGTGGTTAATTGGGTATAAGTTACAAGCTGGAGGAGCTAAAAGTGAGACAAGAGGAGAAATATGCCATGCCATGCTGATGGGTCCGGCTTCGACTTCAAGCTGGTGAGTGTATAGTGTAAGTCGGCACTGGTAGCATCCAGACGGTTTTTTGCAGGACTTGAGGATTTAATGTTATATGATTTTGTTTAATTATTGAGGCTCGTTGGTTAGTTCTTGTCAATTTTGTCACATCTTTCACAAAATTTACTAGAAGGTTATACGATTTTTAAGGGGTTGAATGTGCCTCAAATTTTGACCCTATTTATTAGTGGAATCCAAAATCATGGTGTGGTATCCAGACGGTTCTCTGCCAGACATGAGAATCTAATTGTTGAGTTTCCAGATCAGTTGGGAGTAAATTTTGTTTAATTATTGGGGCTTACTTATAATACATACCTTGTAATACATGATTGTAATCTCTTAATTAAGGGTATGTAATTCTTTAAATAAGTGAAATGAAAAGAGAAAGGTATCACATTTAATTCTCACATAGTATCAGCCAGGAAGTGCATCATTTCTTCCTTATTTCAGCTTTTTTCTTATCCTTTGAGTTACTCACCTTTATCATCTCTCATGGCCTCCACTAATAGGTCCTCATCTATTACCATGACCTCATCATCTACCCTGCCCATTGTTAAAAACATTTCTCAGGAGATCAATATTAAACTTGCATCTTCCAACTATTACATGTGGAAGATGCAGCTTCTTTCGGTTCTCCGTTGCCATAGTCTCATCGGCCTTATTCAGGGTGAGATGAAGTGTTCTAAAAGTGATGACTTTGACGCTCCTGTTCGAACACGGCTACGGCTCAATCAAATGGTGCTCGTCTGGCTTGCATCCTCTGTTTTTGAGGAAGTTCTACCACAAGTCATCTATTGCGAGTCTACCTTCGAGTTCTGGAGCATGATGGAAATACTTTACGACAAGTTCACCCGCTCTTGCATTCGGGGAGTTAAGGGTGAACTCCACTCATTGTCCAAGGGTTCCATGACTATTTCGGAGTATGTCAACAAAGCACGGTCACTGGCTCATACATTGGCCATGGTTGGCCAGCCCGTGGAAGACAATGACCTCATCATGTATCTTCTCAAAGGCCTCGGACCGGAATTTGACCTTGCCGTTGCTGCCATCTAAATATCTACCGAGTTCCCTACTATTGAGCAAGTCGCAGCCCTTCTTCTCGATTTCGAGACACGTCTGCAAGGGCAAGCTGCCGCTCCTGTTGCCCTTCTCTCCACCTGTGGTCAGTCAAGGTCCGGCCCTACTCGTAGTGGTGCTTTATATGAAGGGGGGCATGGCAGTTTCTCTCGTGGATCCCAGTCTGCTATCCGCCGCCCATCTAATAGTTCCACCTCTCGTGGTCGCGGCTCGTCAAGTCGCCGTGGACCACAAAAGTGTCTATTGTTATTGTTGTGGTTATCCCAATCATAAAGCTGATGTTTGTCAGGCTCAAGTTGCTGCTGGACCAGACCAGGTTTAGGGTCTTACTGCTTTGCACATGGCAAACCACTCTCATAGTGCTTGGTACCCCAACATTGGGGCCACGCATCATATGACTGCTGACATGGGTAATGTGGAAGGTATTCTCCCTTTCGTGGATCTGATCATGTTGTTGTCAAAAATGGTGTTGGGTTAAATATTTCACACACGAATTATATAAATCTACCATCGGACTCTCATCGGTTGGAAAAAGTACTAGTAGTTCCCAACTTGACTAAGAATCTACTTAGTGTTTCACAATTTTCCCGAGATAATCATTGTTATTTTACATTCTATCCTTGGGGATTTACTGTTAAAGCTTTGCATAAATGAAAGATCTTGCTAGCCGGACCTAGATCAGGTGGCTTATATCGGGTTGGGAGCATTCCACCGGAGTTTCAACAACATGTGGGATTCTTATGCAATAAAGTTGATGGCGATTTGTGGCACAACCGCCTAGGTCACCCATCCTCCAAAATAATGAAGACACTTGCATCTTCTTTTAGTCTACCAAATAATTTGAATAAATATTTTTGTGATAGCTGTAAGTTGGGCAAGATGTCCAAACTACCTTTTGAACGAAAGACTATTTATTCTAGTGTTTGCTTTAATACTCTTCATACAGATGTTTGGAGGCCCGCGCCAATTGTCTCTCTTGATGGGTATAGATACTACCTTTTGATCATAGATGAATGCTCTCGGTATATTTGGTATTTCCCATTATGGCACAAATCTGATGTCACAAGCATATTTATTGATTTTCTTAAATCAATTAACCACCAACATGGGGCTCTTGTCAATCTGGCCACAAGTAAAGCAGCCTCCCTTCTTCTTGTTGTTGTCCTTGTCCGCACCCTGGAATTGGGGCTTCTTTCCTTTCCTCTTGAAGTTCTTCTTAGAGGTGTCAGCATAAGACCCACCTTTCTTGGAGCCAACATGATGAGCAAGGTTAGCAGATACATTAGAAGCCCTCGTATGCTCTCCCATTTCCTGCTCTAAGCCCAGCTTGGCAGTAAAATCATCGAGAGCGAGTTTCTTATCACTCAAGTTCAATGCCACCACAACTATTTCTCATGATGAAGGAAGACTAGTGAGTATCGTAGACACTTAGACCCCCAGTGAAATTAGATCTCTAAGCATCTCCAGCTCACTAGCGATAATAGATATGGCATTTATGTGCTCAAGCACATTCTTGCCTTCCTCCATCGTCATGTTGGTGTAGCGAGTGTGGAGCATCCTGATGTGAGCCTCAGTATGCTCTCCATACCTCCTCTCTATAGTCTTGTACATTTATTTGGTCATTTTGTGCTTCTCAAAAAGCACTCAATAGTAGGCTCCATAAAGGTAAGCATCGTAGTCCTTGGTCGTGCATCCTCCAGTTTAAGCTTCTCGCATTCTCTCTTTTGAGCAATAGTACTACCATCACCTGAAAGTTCAACACTTTGGTCCAACAGATGACCCAAGTCTTCAAGGAACAGAATGTGACGAATTCGTGTTCCATAGTAAACAAACCTTATTCAAGTAAGGGATGAGTTTACATGAGATCGTTCTCATATAAGGAGCATGAGGCCAATCTTTATTGCCGTTAGATTCCGATCAGAGGGTGGATATCAAATCAGTGAGTGGGTGAGTGTGTCACATCAAGGAGTGGGTGAGATCATTATGGATATTTATAGCCGTCAGATCAAGATCCAACGGCTACAATTCAAAGTGGCCTCATATAAGCAATATGAGAGCGATCTCATTTAAACTTTTCCCGTCAAGTAATCATCCGAATACATATAAAAAATTAGATGAACGTGAAAGCAAAAAAAACCTTTTTTAGTGCACAAGGAAAGGCTGTGGTGAAATTAGATGGCAAACATCTATATCATGTTCTGTTTGTTGGATTATAATATGGCTTTCTGTATAACTCTTAATTAAATATGGGTCCGAAAGTTCTATTTACACTTTAGAGAATTTGAAGTATAAAATGTGTTTGAAATGGATAACGACGTTGATTAATTACATACGCAAGGTGAATGTGCATTAGCAACTGTCAGCAACAAAAGATATCCCTCTCTCTGTAAATTGCTCATGTCACAAAGGCTAACTTCATCTTTTGAAATACAACAGTGGCTATGTTTAAGACATGTTCAAGAATAGAGGTGACAATAAACATTTCTAGGATGCTATGCAACAACTGAGAGTTGTGACCTACTCGTAATACCATAAATCCCATGAGTCACCCCAAAGAAAATGAAGCAAATGAGTATCATATCACATGCTTATGAGAGGGCCTTACCGTATCAATCATGAAATAAAAAAAGCTACAATTGCTTTTCAATGTTTCAAGTATATATACAGATAATAATATTTAGTAAATGAAAATATAAATAATGAGCCTAATTTAAGTCATTTTACCTCTATTTTACAGATTTTGTACAAAAAATTGTATAATTATTTTGATACATTTTACTTTGTGGGCTATAATTACATTTCATGGTGGTGAAAGACTTATTTATAATATTATTTAGTTGCAAGAGCTTGAGATAAGAAATCACAACAGCATCAGTATATTATAATAGTAATAGTAGTAGTATGTATAATGTTCTTGATTTCAGCTAATAGTGTTTCTTTTCTTTATTGATCGAAATTATTAAAGCAAAAAAAAAATTTCGACCAATAATAATCCGACTAAGAAAGTACATGAGTAGATTCCTCATAGTAAAGCATAGGGAAGCCTTTGAAACCTATATAATTTTCAATTTCTTTTAAAAAAAATAAAATCTGCTAACTGTTCATAATAATTGATTCTTAAACGAAGAAGAAAAAGAAGAAAAGAATAGATAATAATTCAAGTATTATGTTCTCAAGATAGTCAGAATAATTGGGTTTTATATACTCATGCTGACCAGAACAATGAAGTGCATATACCTTCCATAATCATGAAAATTACTATCCTTTGCAGGTAAAATGCGAACCCAATAAACTGAATTTAGTTTATATGACAAATTTAGTTTTTAATATAATCAAATTGGAAAGTGAACGAGAAATTATATATGACATTAAGGTGAAGACTGCAAAGAAGGAAAAGGAAGGACACAAGAATCGCCATATAACCAAGAAACTCAGGCCAACAGACAAACAATACAGACAGATATAACGTCACACTATTACAAACTCGTTATGTTCTACTTAAGAAGCTAGTGTCGCAGTCAAACTAACTCCCTATGTTCTATTGAAACAAGCTCAAATGTAATAATATGTCTTCAAATCTTTTTCTTCTCATGAGACGTTAGTTGCCTATCTGTGCAATGTAGTTGCTCCCTATTTTGCAATTTTAAGAGCATAAATAAAGGATACATAACATATATTAGAGTTAATCATATACATTTACGTGGAATATTATGAAGGCTAGAATCACCGTGACTAATGCAACAGACAACAACACAAGAAGTGAAGGACACTAGAATTATTAAGAAAGAGTTAGAAGGTAGCCAGATATTCTAGAACAAAATGGCAAGATAAACAATATAATCATCATTGTAATGAGCAATAACAAAGCTGACCTCAATAAACATCTTTATATGCCAAAAAATTTAGTTTACATCAAGAAAGAACCATGTAGATATGAAAGCTGAGAGTCAATATAGCTTCTCTATATACATCATGAAAAGAAGCAGAGAGATACATACTATATCAATGGGTGCCCTCCATTATTGAAGGCGACCTAGAACCCAGAGTCCCATCCCTCCCAAATCTTGTCACACTACTCCCTGCTTTGGGCGTCCCTGCACCTGGGCTTGCACCACGATAGCTTGCTCGAAGGCTTTCATCCACAGAACTCGTTGACTTGGCTATAGCATTCCTCACAAACTTCTGCGCAGCAGGGGAAAGCGTCCGAATATTAGGGCTCATACTGCCCCCTCTTGCAGGAGAATGCAATGGTGGCTTACGAAACATGTTGGACCTATCCCTCAACTTCCGCGCAGCATCCCTCGAGAGAGAATGTGCTCTCAAGTCCCTCGAAGGAAGATTTGGAATCGTATAATGAGGGCCATCAGCACTCCCAACATCCAATGGCACGTCCTCCCTGTCCAACCGCAACGGGGTGCCTTCGATCTCTCCCCAAGTAATAAATGGCGACTCGTCCACCCCCGGCGCAGGCGAAGGAGTCCTGACAAAGCTATACCCACCCTTCTCCTCTCTCTTCCCTGACTCCATATACAACTGCTGGGGAGTTTTCCTTAAATCCTCTAAATCATACTTCCTCAACCTCTCTGCCTCCCGCCCGGCAAACGGAACCATACCAGGCGTTGCCCCAGCTACTGGAGTGTAAAGAATTGCCACCGCGTCCTCTTCCTTTGGCCTAGAATCTAACAGTTTACCACTAAACCTCGTATTGGATTTATTAATCTCCTTCGTCATCCGCTTCATCTTCTCCGCTAACTCCTCATCCGTCAATGGGGCCTCATCAGACACCGTCGAATTATACATAAGCAAATTCTTCGCCTTATACTTCCAACCCTCCAATGTGCTAACCGGCTGGCCCGAAGTCCCATAACCATCCGTAATCCGGTCCTGCTTATCGCACTCCAGTGCGCGCACCTCCTCCTCCTCCGCTTCCAGCAAATGCGCATATTGCTCCCGCCTCTTCTTATTAACCTTCTCCATTATCTTCCCAAAACTATCATTATCCTCACTCGTATACCGCCTCATAAACTCATCCAGCGATAACCCGTCGTCCACCGTGTTATCATCGTCAACGGCCGGGGCTGCGGATGGCGCATAAAAAGAAGGCGTACTATCGGAATTACCATAGGGCGTGGGGGTTACCGACGGGAAGCGGAAACTGGAAGAGTCGGAAGGGGTGGCGGCGAGCGAGGCGGAGGGGCGGCGGCGGCGGCGTTCGAAGATCTTGAGCTGGGCGTCGCGGAGGAGGACGGGGTCGCCGGAGCGGTGGGCCTCGAGGAGGTCGAGGCGGTCGCGGAGGGCGGGGACGTCGGGGAAGTAGTCCCGCTCGATGATGCGCTCGATCGCCTCCACATACCTGTCCTCGTCCAGCACCACCGCCGCCCTTTTCTTCGCCCTCCCCCCGGCCGACCCCTCTGCCGCGACGATGGCGGAGGAGGCGCCGGGGGATGGGGAGGCCGGGAGGATGTGGCGGGGGGATTGGCCCGGTGATTGGAGCATGGTGGCGGTGGATCGACGGAGGAAATCGGGAATTTGCGACGGAATTGTAGGCGAAATTAGGGTTTTGAAGGAAGGGCGAGGAAGCTAGGAGCTTTGACTGGAGATTCTCAAAACCGCGTCGTTGACTCGAGTCGGGCTTGATAAAGAAAAGAGAGATTGCTGGGCCGGTTCAACCATGTGGGGATGCCAATTGGTTCAGGCCTCAGGGTCGTCCGGGATTAGAATAAACATCGGGTTTTGCAAATAAATTGAAAAAGATAATATATATCTACTAAATCCTTAATATTTGATAAAAATTTTAATTTTTATTGGATTATAGAAAGTCACGTGACATCTTCTCATTGCCTCGCCCTCTTCTTCCCCATCTCCCCACCGACCACCTGCTGCTCACCAGTGCCATCGAGATCGTCTCCGTCTTCCTCGACCTCCAGCTCACTACCCAAACTCTCCCCTCCCCCTTCCTCACCATCTTTGCCCCCTCCGATCAGCTTTCCTGCCTCCAGTTCCACTTCTCCCCCGCCCACCTCCGTTCTCTCCCCCATGGTGACCATCTCCCTGCCCTCCTCGAGAACCACTCCCTCATTGTCACCACCTCCAAAAATTCCGGCCTTGTCGCCCTCAGTAGCATTCAGATCAACACATCTGCTGTCTACGACGATGACTCTCTCACTGTCTACTGCGCCGAGGGATTCTTCGGCCCGTTATTCAAGTTGCATCTGTGGAGTGTCTCACCTTCTATAGGCTCAACTCGTCCTACAATCTCTAGTCAATACTCGAAACCACCCCCGGCTATGATCTTTCTTATGCCGCTATATGCTTTCTCACACAAATCTAAAGGGAAACTATCTTAATAACCATTCGGGGCCTTAGGGAGAAGGGAAGGAGGAGACTGAAGGAAATCATGTGATTATGTTAATGTACAGAGCATTTTAGAACAACTATCATTTCTAAATATACAGTATTTTGGAATGGACGGAGTATTTATTAAAAGTGACGAGAGGGCATATATACGAAATGCAAATGAGACACCATTGAAAAAAAAAAGAGCAAATGAGACCTACGGAATGTAACAAAAAAGTATTTTTGAAGTTTTTTTGTCGTCACGATATCCGAGGGGTGATCACCAGTGGAGGTATGGGCTATCCTTAGGGGCCGTTTGTGGCGTGATTATTGCAAAACATCCAGACTGGATTCTGGATAAAAACTGTAGCATCCAGGTGGATTTTTATATCCAGCTGATACACGTCCTGAGGTATTTCAGCTGGATATATAAAATATCCAGATACTACAGTATAGCAAAACATCCCATCTGGATGTTTTGCTTTTAATCACGCCCCAAACGGCCCCTTAGGCTTCCGACGGCCATCAACGAGGCATTGACATTTTCTTTTACATTTGAATTGTACTTAGAAATAAATACCCTTCTACACTGTCACGAAATATAGTAGGATCTAAATGTCCTCTTTGCTACTCATTCCGTTCAAAATTATTATCACATAAGGTTTTGTAAAATAAACTAAAATTATTTCATTTTTTTAGGGCTGGTAACCTCATAGCGCTCTTATTTGCAACCGTCGGATCTCATCCGACAGTTGGCCCGAGCCATCCCTCCCTTGCTCGGCGCCACTAGCTTGGTGCCGCGGCGGGGCCCCGCCTCCCTCGCCCCCGTCCAGACAGCGCTGCCCCGGTGACCCCCCTCTGGCTCGATGCCCGCCCACCCCTGCGATCCCCTTCCTCTCTCCTCCCTCCCTCTGGCACCCTCCCTCTCCCACCCCGGCGACCCCCGCCATCTCCTCTGGCTACTTTCCACCTTTCGCCGCCCCACCACCACGGCGCCCTATCGAGCCAGGGGGGAGAGGGAAGGGGGTCGGCGGGGCGCCCCATTGAGCTAGAGGAAACGGCGAGAAGGGGGTCACCAGGGTGGCGGGGAGCCCCGTCGAGCCAGAGGGTGGGAGTGGGAGGGGGGGGTCACCAGGGCGGCGGGGGTCACTGGGGTGGCGGCACCCCGTCGAGCCAGAGGGAGAGGAGGAGAGGGAGGGAGCCAGAGGGAGGACGGGGGCGGAGCCAAGCAGCAAGGGTCCGGGCAGCGAGGGAGGAAGGGAGGGGGTAAAAGACCCCTCAACTGTCGGATGAGATCCGACTGTTGAGATCAAAGCGCTCTAGGCACTCAAAGGCTACCTTTATTCTTAGAAAAAACTTATGTTGATAATAAATATGGACGGAAGGAATACCTTAGCATAGAGTGATAGATAGTTTCTCCGTGAGAATGATTTTGTAACATCATGGTATAATATGAGAGCTATTTTGGTTTACGATATTTTAGTCAAATCAATGGTTTAAATTGAGTGTCTCCACTAAAATTAGGAACACCAACCTAACACCTAAATCAGCCTCCCACTCCCACAACTACAAAGTTAATGAAAAGGTGGCCAAAACGGTGCAACTAAACACCCCGTAAGCTCTTATTATTAGTGTCTTGCAATCTTGTATTCCTTTCTTTCCATTCTTGATTTTTAATTATCCAACGAGCAGGGTATTAGATCCATAGCTTCAAAGTAACTCCTCTTTCGATTACGCCCAAAGAGGTTACTCCTAGGCTTAGGCTTTCTGAGCATACAAATCACCTTTCATCGGTAGGCGTATTTTTGCTATTTGTCTCAATTAAAAATGACCGGGGGGGGATAACACATCAAACGAGAAACCCTCTTTTGGATAATCCACACATAAAACCTCCTGAGGAGAGCTTGCACTGAGCCAAGCTCCATAGCTTCTTCCCATGTCTCTCTCTGCGCCTCTTCTCCCAAACCCACTTCCACTCCGCCTCTCCTTCCGCCACTCCGCCGGCCAAAGCCTCCTCCTTTCCGCCCCCTTCCTCCCGCTCCGCCCCTGCCGGCGGGGGAATTTCACGAAAAGAGCTGTCTTTCGAGCTTCTTCTTCCGAGAATGGAGATGGGTCGGGGCGGAGTCTCTCATGGACCCGCATTTCTCGCTCGCTCAGACGCGGGGCGGAGAGGTTGGCGGCGAGTTTCGGGGATGCCGTGAAGAAGGAGACTGGGATTGATTTGGAGGATGCGGGGAGGAGGGTCGTGGAAGTGGCGGATGGGGCCCGGGAGGTTGTCGGGCGTGGCGAGGTTGCGGTCAGGAGGTTTGTGTTTGAGCTGGTGCCGGAGTTCGTTGATTGGAATCGATGGGAGCGGTGGAAGGTGATTGCTTTAGCACAATTAGCAATAAGTTTCTGCGTTTCCTTCTCGTGTACCATAATAAAAATTGAAAATTCATGTTAATAATCTTGAAATGAATGATAATTGGGGATACTACTGGCAAGTTATAGACATAGTACACTAAAATTTATGTAATTCAGTGCACACGCACCATGTGCATGCATAAATGATGGTAGAATCGTTGGTAGCAATTTGTGGACGTTTGTGGATTTGGAAGTGTAGAAGAGTGTTGGCGGTCTTAAAATGCAAGACCTTATCATGTGTGCAGAATTGAGAGATTGACAGCATGAAAATTGAATGCTTATGCATAATCTTGAAATGACTGATCATACGGGAGCTTGATCTAATTACTAGTATCATAGAATTACTGATAGTGGAAAGCTACGTAAGTGTGATCCTTTGAATTAAGTCAATGCGGACCATATGCATGGTGAAGTGGTACTCTCTCCATCTGGAATTAGTATTATCATTTGGTTTTCCAAAACGAACTGGAATTACTATTAACATTTGGCTATCCAAAATGAATAGAATTACAGTTAACCATAATGAACTAAAATCATTGCATTTTGGAAAGCCAAATGTTAATGGTAGTTCCACACAGAGGGAGAAAAATGATTGGTAGGAATCTGTACACATATGTGAAGTTGGAAGTTTAGGCTAGTGCTGGCAATCTTTAAATCATCAAGACCATATATGTATGGAACTGAGTAATTGGCAGCGATTTGTTGAGGAGACTGAAGTTACAAGTTCGCATGGCTGTGACTAAAATTGGCTCTTTAGGCGCAGAACATTGTGTAAGTGATTATTCAGTTCATCTTGTGAATGAACACCCTGATTGTTTCTGATATATTTCAGCCAGCTATCTTCATGTTTTGTTTGGAGGGTGGGAGACTACATCATGGAAATGGAACTCAAACACCCGATGTTCCCCTGGAAGCATGTCCAGCGGTTTTACTTGGATCGAGGTGGCCAAAATGAATAATGGAAATTTAGCTACTATAAGAGCCGTGGCATTACTCTCATTCTGACTTTTGTCCAGTATATATATATTTTTTTAGTATTACAGTTTCTTGAGGCTTATAGACGTGCTGAATTCGTTTGGTCTCCTCGGTGAGGAATTTGATCGTTATTTATGCCTTGCTTGCTTGTTAAAGTCATATAGAGTTCTTCTATTTTAGTTGCTTAGGTTTACTTGTTTGTTTGTCAACTGTATGTCCGCCCTTTTTGGATGTAATTTCTTGTTCTTTCAAGCTTCTGGGGCCGCGAACCAAAATGGGTCAGGCGGAGTCTCTCCTCGACACGAATTTCCCGGTCTCTCCACTGCAGGGCGGAGAGGTTGCTGGCTAGTTTTGGGGATGCGATGGAGGAGCCATGGATTGATTTAGAGAATGAAAGGATGAGGGTTGAGGAACTGGCCATTGTGGCCGGGAATGTGGCGAGGGTGCAGTCAGGAGGTTCGTGTTTGTGCTACTGCCAGAGTTAGTTGATTTGAATCGATTGGACCGGTGGAGGGTCATTGCTTTACCACATTTAGCAATAAGTTTCTGTGTTAATAATCTGGTACAATATCAAAAGCTGTAAATTTAAGTGGTAATAATCTTGGACCGAGTAATCATACAAAGCTTGATGAAATGTGATCATTAGAGTAATTATCGATATAGACATACTGATAGTGGGAAGTTATATCGGGCCGAGTTGCTGAACTCAATGAACATACTATCAAAATGAAAACATTCTCAATGAACTCGGACCGCATTAGTGGTAGCACGAATAATAGCATTTTGTAGACATTTGTGAATTTAGAAGTTTATAAGAGCAGTGGCAATCTTAAATTGCAAGACCTTATTTTAGGTGGGCAGAATTGAGTGATTGGCAGCATATTTTAGAGGAGACAGAAGTAAGAGTTTGCATAACTGTGACTATATTTGACCTTTTGATGATCAACGTAATTGTTCGTGATATATTTCTAGTCATTTTTAAGTTGTGCTTGAAGGGTGAGGGTTTGTTTCATGAAAGTGGCGCACATCATACAATCATGGACTCTTACACTTGATATATCTACAGAAACATGTCCATCGCGTATTACTTGGACAGAGGTGGACAAATTACATGAAGGAACTTTATCCACTATGCCCGTGCCGTTTCTCTCGTTCTGACTTTTGTCCAGTATATATACTTAAGTAGTACGGTTTCTTGAGGCTTATAGATGGAATTTTTTGGTCTCCTTGTTGATGACTTTGATCGTTATTATGCCTTGTTTTCTTGTTAAAGTCTTATAGAATTCTTCCATTTTAGGTGCTTAGGTTTATTGGTTTGTTTTTCAGTTGTATGTCCGCCCTCTTTGGAAGCAATTTCTTGTTCTTTTAGTATTGACTAATTTGATCATAGGGAAGTGTATATCATGTAATTCCCACAAATATCATGCCTCATTTTTACTTTTATGAATTTTAGTGTTGCTTTTTGTGTAAGCTGTTGTTCGTTTTAAGTTGTTTCTATTCTATTACATGTCTCTTGCTGCGAAAGGTTGTGTTCTCTCAAGTAAATTTTTGATACACTTGTTCTTTGTCAACAGGACCTGAAGACCTGGGATGCCAGAAGAATTGGTGTCTTAATATTGTATACTATTGTTGCGATAGTTTCATGTCAAAGAATGTATGTTGCTTTTACAGTTCCACGTCTAGATCGTCAGAGCAAGGAGGAGTTAACTGAGGCCTACATGGAAGCATTGATTCCTGAACCTTCTCCAACTAATATCAAGACGTATGTGTACATTTGTGTAATAAGAAGCTAGTACAGTTGCATTCTGTTCGAAATTCTGCAGGCTTATTTTTTGTCCAATTCTAACATATTTATTTGCGTTTTATACTAGGTTTAAAAAAGGTTTGTGGAGGCAAGCAATGCCAAAAGGTCTAATAATGAAGAAGTACATTGAAGGTCCTGATGGAGCTCTTCTTCATGATAACACCTATGTTGGTGAGGATGCATGGAAGGATGATCCTGATTCTTTGCAGGAGAATATATCACACATTATTGAAAAAGATGGAAACTTAAATCAAAATCAGAAAGAACAGCTGAAGGAAGATTTGGGAATCACAAGTAAGTTTTCTGAAGTGGTCTCAATTGCTCTTACTGCATTTCTTTGAAGAGCTTGCTAAGTAAATATTTACAAATTATTTCCATATGGCTGAATAATTAACTATTTCAGCCACCGTAATATTGTCATGTATATTTTCCATAGTAATTATGTCATTAAAAAAACTATGAGCAAATATGCTCTAACAAATATAACTCTAGTAGTCTGGTTGCAACTATCTTCACTAGAGTGTTATCTATGCTTGCTTAACTGAAAAAATGGTTGGATGGATGAAACTTCAGGTAGCTGGCTGTAAGGCAGCCTGTAACACCCTCTATTAAGCTCTGGGCTTGCTAGTAGATGCGCCACGCCTTTTAGCTATGCAATTGAATTTAATCTATGCTTTTCTGCTACTTTTCAACTTATTGAAAACTATTAACAATTACATACAAGGGGAAGGTCAAGAAAACAGAGGGACATGGAGAGAAAGGCTTAGAATGTGGAAAGAAATCTTAGAACGAGATAAATTGGCTGAGCAAATGGATTCTTTGAAGGCAAAATATGTGGTTGATTTTGACATGAAGGAAGTTGAAAATAGTCTGCGTAAAGAAGTGGAGGAGAAATCATTGAAGACACAAGGTGCAAGGGCATTATGGATCTCCAAGAGATGGTGGCGCTATCGCCCAAAATTGCCTTACACTTATTTTCTTCAAAAGCTAGACTCCTCTGAGGTGCTTGTTTGTCTTCATTTTCTACAACCTAGAAAACAAGATGGAAAAAAATTGTTCTTTCACAAATCTTACATAGTTAAACCATGCTGTTTTTGAAATTAGAATGAGTGAATGTATGGAGGATTGATTCTTTCATTCATTTTGTCACTACAGGTTGCAGCTGTAGTCTTTTCTGAGGATCTGAAAAAGATATATGTAACAATGAAAGAAGGATTTCCATTGGAATATGTTGTAAGTCCTATCTCTCATCTCCCGTCTGTTTAGATTAGTATTTCAAATTTTGATTGCTGAGAAAACAAGTATTCTGCAGGTTAATATTCCCCTTGACCCTTATTTGTTCGAAGCTGTAAATACGTCCGGGGTTGAAGTGGATCTGCTTCAAAAACGACAACTCCATTATATCCTCAAATTGGTTCTTGCCTTAGCACCTGGAATTCTTATTTTGTGGCTTATTAGAGAATCTGTAATGCTTCTACATATCACATCCAGCCGCTATTTGTATAAAAGATATAATCAACTTTTTGATATGGCTTATGCGGAAAACTTCATCCTGGTAAGGATTAATTTGTCTTGCTATTTCTTTTCTGTTTAACTTTTGTTCTTTGTGAATGATAGTTCATATTTATCCAGCCTATAGAGGGTTCCGAGGATAGGAAGTCTATGCACAAGGAAGTTGTTCTTGGGGGTGATGTGTGGGACCTACTAGATGAGATAATGATTTATATGAGAAATCCCATGCAGTATTATGAAAAGCAAGTGCAATTTGTTCGGGTAATGTGCTTTACATTTTACTTTTGTTTAAGAAAAAAATAAACGCAACTATGTTATAGTTTTTTCAGAGTTGGTATCTTCTTTCTTGGCAGGGTGTTCTTCTCTCTGGGCCACCTGGAACTGGAAAAACACTTTTTGCACGTACATTAGCCAAGGAAAGTGGACTTCCTTTTGTTTTTGCTTCAGGAGCAGAATTCACAGATAGTGAAAAAAGTGGAGCAGCAAGAATTAATGAGATCTTCTCAATAGCTAGGAGAAATGTAAGTATAATCTTTATTTAATTAAAAATCTTAATAAACGGAGGTTCTTAAGGGTGTGTTTGGGCGTGAGAAGCGCTTCTCTTGCAGCTGCTTTCCGCAGATATATCCTCAAGAGGGTTAGGCAGAAAGCAAAAAATGGTTGCAAGAGAAGTGTGATGGGACACTTGATGAAGGGAGAGGCCACTTTGTTTGCCAAATGTGCCCTAAAATGTGTATGATGGGTTTTAGCTAGTAGATATTTAAATTTAAGCACAACCCGAAACCGAGAAACAATACACTGTGCATCATTTGTCTTTCTTAAAAACGCTAAATCCTGTCATGTATAATATTTTTCTGTAATAAACAAAATGCCAAATTACTCGTGTTTTGTAGGCTCCTTCATTTGTATTTATAGATGAAGTTGATGCTATTGCTGGGAGGCATGCAAAAAAGGATCCAAGAAGGCGAGCAACATTTGATGCTCTCATTTCACAACTGGATGGAGAGTACGTTATCTTTTAACATTGAGATCACTTGCTTTTCAGGTTCCTCTTGTTGATACACATTATAGTTTCATCAAGTAATGCTTGATTATGGCTTCTATAATTTGACCACCTATTCCAGGTGCAGTTTTTAAATAGTTATAGAATTCTTCTGCATGCATTTAGACTTGACTATTAATTTGCCATACCGCTTATCATTCTTTACAATACACAAATATCTGAAATGCAGATATTTCATTTTTTTACAGGAAAGAAAAAATAGGCGTTGATCGGCATTCACTAAGGCAAGCTGTAATATTCCTTTGTGCAACAAATAGACCCGATGAATTGGACTATGACTTTGTGCATTCTGGACGAATTGATCGTCGGCTGCACATTGGTTTGCCTGATGCAAAGCAGAGGGAGCAGATATTTGGTGTCCATAGTGCAGGAAAACAGCTTGCGGAGGATGTAGACTTTGAGAAGGTAGCTATTTCTATATTTTTATAATCTACCTTAAGGATTCAGTCTCCCCCCTCTTTGGTTGATGTGGCATGACTTGGTGCGAAAAGTATTCTCCATCACTTGCCACATCAGCTTATAATTTTCTGGGGCACAGGGCAGCCAAATCATTGAACTGTTTTAAATGGATGCTTATATTATTGAGTTGTGTATTGCCATCAAGGTCTACTAATTTGGAAACAGGTAATCTGTGATAGAGATCCAAAGGGACCTTGAGACCTTAGCTGCCCTACCTGCCTGGTCAACAAGGTTGGGCCATTGATCTGGCCAAGTCAACCAGCGAGTTGCCTTGTTGACCAGGGAGTCATAAAATATATTCCTCAATAAAACATAGTTTATGAACTATGGAATATAAAAGTTAGCATTAATGCTTAAGACTTGTCCTTGAGCAAACTGTTTTCCTGCTTGACTTAGCTTGACCAGGACGAGTCATGGTTTGCTCGCCGAGTCAAAGGCGAAGTTATACATAAATCACCTTGGCTGGTTTTAGCAAAGTGGTGACCAGGATATGGCAAAAAAATAAAAATAAAACAACTTGGTGACCAGGAACTCGACCTGGTTGAGTTGCTTCAAGCTTTTTTTGGTTGACCAGGCGAGGCTACCATGTATACTTGAGACATTTCATCACTACATGGTTTCTATTATTAGCAGAATTATCATTAAAAACTCATTTTGCATTTTTGCAGCTTGTGTTTCGGACTGTTGGTTACTCTGGAGCAGATATTCGGAACCTTGTCAATGAAGCAGGAATAATGTCGGTAAGTCAGATCTTTCACATTGTTCTTTGTTATTATGTCGTTTATACTAGGGTGTCAAAACACGAGCCATCTTGCCATCTTATGAACTACTACTGTTTGGTGTGGGATTAGCTTAAACTCAGCTAAATGCACAACACATTGAGTGAGCTGGCCTCTGTTGGGAAGTCTGACTAAGTCCAGCTCAAGCCTAACGTGGTTTGGGCTTGCAAATGCTGATGGATAGGAGGCTGGGGCAGTATCTAGCAGAAGCCAGGGTGGCGAATGTGGGATGGAGGCTGGACTGGGGCAGGGCGGGGTGGATGGTAGTGAAGATCCATGTCTTGCAATGGTGTGTGCATGCCAGTGTGTGTGTTTGGTTTTTGGTGGGGGCTTGGGGTTGAGGGGGAGAGTTAGTTGCTGTGCATGAGCCTAACCTTTTTTTCCAAGTAGTCTTTGTTAGAACTCTAAGAACCAAACTATATTTCTGAATAATGGAGTCTGAATTACATAAGATGAGAATCGATCTTATATAGAGATCAGATTCCTAATACAAGGAAGACCTAAAACAGGAAATTACTTAATAAATAAATAAACCAAAGTGGACTAAACTACCCTCTATAATATAATAAATAACACTAAGGACTTAACTAAATTACGAATAACTTTACTCTCTAACACCCTCCCTCAAACTCTAGATGTGTAAAACATCAAGAGTTTGCACGAAAGGGTATGCAGTAGTGGACGGCGGATGGAGGTAGTGGATAGTAGGCGGCAGTGGCAGATTCTAGAACGAATAGACGGGATCATGATGTAGCAACGAACGGCGGATGCAACGGAGAACAAGGTGGTAGCAGATCATGGTGGAAGTAGGCGGTGGCAAAGGATACTGATTTCAGGATGCAGAAAACAGATTCAGACAGACATGCAGATTTCAGATTCAGAGTGGCAGTAGACAAGCAGATTCGGAGTGGTTTAGACGGATTTCAGATTCAGGCGGACTTCATATGCAGATGGATTTCAGATTCAGACAGACTTCAGATTTTGACGGATTCAAAGTGGCAGTGATAGCAGACTGACTGATTCAAAGTGGTGCAGGCGGAAAAAAAACGATGGGTGGAAGCAACAAAACTGATGGTGGTGGGCGGCAAAAGTAGGCAGCAACTCAGCGACAGATGATTTCAGATTTCTGATTCGAAAGCGGACAAACAGGATAATGATATCTCAACAGTAGATTCAGTGGACATTAGTGGATCAACAGATGGAGTGATGCAGAGTCAAAGTGGTAGTGGTCGAACCAGAGTGGACAGATGGATTTAGAGCGACAGACAGAGATGGATGCAGAGTGACAGACGGAGTGGGATTCAAAACGGTAGATGGATATGGGAACCAGAGTGGCAGATGGTGGCAGGAATATCAGCGGACAAATGAGTGGCAGACGGAACAGATTCAGAGTGGAAGACGTACAGGGTCAGTGCAATGGACGGATTCGGATTTGAATTTAGAGTGGCGTGGATGGAAGCAACGGGCGGAAGCGACAAACCGATGGTGGTGGACAGCAACAAACCAGAAGGCAAAAAATAGAGAATCAGATAACAGTAGCAGAAGTATGCAAGGCTGCAGGCAGTAGTCGTATATGGAAGCATCACCATAACTGTCTAGCAACCAGAACAGAAAACTGTGGGGACCACCAGCAAGATCAGCTGGTGAAGCACGGGCAGGCTGGACCAGCTTGATGCAACAAAACCACATGAGCCCCGTCTAATCAAACAGTCCAAATCCGGAATCACTGAGACTAGTCGGGTTCACCAGATTTTAGTCTTCTCAAACCAAAATGGAAAGGTTGGAGCTGTGGAGGATTCGATGCAAATTTTTTTGTCCAGAAGATCCCAAGCCGGTGGAAGATTCACTTCAAACACAGCTTTCCATTCTGAAAACAAAGCAAAAATTCATCTTTCCCGATTCAACTCTCCACACACGGCCTTCCAAATCGAAACCTTCACCGCTCCTGAGCTCAAGCCAGACTTTCATGCTCCGTCAGCCTCGCCGTCGCTCTTGCCCATGCCCCTCAGTCCGCCGTCATCATCTCCGCCATCGGCCACCGTCGAGCTCGAACCAGGCTGCCGCCGCCGTGACTCCTCGTCGTCTCACTCTGTCGACTGTTCCCGATCAAACCCAGGGCCTCTTGTCTGCCGTCGACCGATCTCCTTCTCATTTGGCCGCTCGAGCAGAGCTCTGCTCTTCTGTTCTTTTGTTCCCAAGCGGGCGAGCAGAGTGCTCGAACCAATAAATCAGTACCAAAGGCCCTTTTCTTCTTCCTCTCCGCCACAGACGCCGACTCACCGCGAGGTTCGACTTCGACTTCGCTGCCACAGCAACCCCGTCTGAAAAACGGTCCTTCTCAATCAAAATCCGATCTTTGAGATCGCAACCAACAAATCTGGAAGTTCTTCTCCTGCTCGCCTCTGTACCTGAGCAACCTTCTTCTGCTAGGCCAGATCAGGCACAAGGTCCGGCCGGCCAGAGCAGCAAGCCGCCGGCCTGCCGGAAAGAAATAGATCAACTGCGCGCCCTCAGGAAATCGAACCTAGAGCTCCGATACGATATTAGAACTCTAAGAACCAAACTATATTTCTGAATAATGAAGTCTGAATTACATAAGATGAGAATCGATCTTATATAGAGATCAGATTCCTAATACAAGAAAGACCTAAAACAGGAAATTACTTAATAAACAAATAAACCAAAGTGGACTAAACTACCCTCTATAATATAATAAATAACACTAAGGACTTAACTAAATTACGAATAACTTTACTCTCTAATAGTCTTGAACTTGTTTTGCCAACTTTGGTTTTTGGCTTTCGCTCAGTGAAGCCCATGCCACATCTCATCTCTCGATGGGAGCTTAAGTTTTTATCCTCTGTACCTCGTTCATCACAATGACAGCTCCAGGTCAAAAATATATTATTACCGTCTCTTTCCAAGAAAAAGAAACTTTCTTAATCATGACATTGCCATTATTTGTGCATATAAAATGTTGGTTGATAACTTTGTCTTGAATAATCTGCAAATCCAACTTTTTAATCATTATTCACAGGTGAGAAAAGGGCACACTATGATAACGCAGCAGGATCTTATTGATGTCTTGGATAAACAATTGCTTGAAGGCATGGGGGTATTGCTTACAGAGGAAGAGCAACAGAAAATAGAACAGAGTGTATGCCTAAAATATTTTCCTAGGCTTGACCTTAATTAAGATGCTTAAGTATTTACTTTTTTCCTGAATAGCTGTTTTCTGCTGATGAAATAGGTACCTCTTGAAAAGAGGAAATTGCTTGCTGTACATGAAGCAGGTCACATTCTATTGGCTCACTTATTTCCAAGATTTGATTGGCATGCTTTCTCTCAACTACTTCCAGGTGGCAAGGTATGAAAGCAACGCATGAACATTTGTTTTAAAAAGTCTGTTCTTTTTAAAAAAAACAATAAGAAAAAGTTTATTCTTTGAGGCGATCACTGTGTCTGCTACTCTGTAGTCTGTACAGAATACTCCCTCTTTGCCATATTTAGTGCCCTATTTTTCTTTTAAATGAACTAAAAATAGTTTATTTTGAAAAAAAAAGGACAGTTAAGTTGGGACAGTGGGAGTGACATACTTTATCATGGATTTTTGTGAAAATTTTGGCATACTATTAAATAAGTGAAAGTTTCCCATTCTCAGGCCTCACAGTTAACTGAAAAACTATTTCTCTATTTGTAGTCTCTCCTGCTCATAATTGCAAATGAGATTAATGAATTCTGACATTCATCAAGTACCTGGCATCACATTTCGTTACATAATACTTTTCCTGTTGCTTTTCTGGTGGGAAAAGGAAACTGCAATATCAGTGTTTTATCCAAGAGAAGATATGGTAGATCAGGGTTATACTACCTTTGGGTACATGATGATGCAAATGGTTGTAGCGCATGGTGGCCGCTGTGCTGAACGCATCGTTTATGGAGATGACATCACAGATGGAGGTAGAGATGATCTTGAAAAGATCACAAAGGTGAGTGATGCGAATATTGTCAAAGAATAGTTAATCAAATGCCTTTTGATCATTCAATTTTTATTATATCTTTTACGTTTGGCCTTCTATAATGTCGGTCAACATGAGATAGTTTTTTAGCTTCTTTCGAAATTATAGTCCAAATGGTATTCGGAGAAATATATAGAGTTATTGTTGGACCAGAAAGTCAAACAAACTTGTCATGGATGTCTTAGAAAATCATCTTTGATTGTAAAACCTTCCCAGTTGCATTTCTAATCAGCCCTTCGTGCATGCTATTTTTCCTAATTGAAGTCGCTAATCACATAGCTGTCCGCCTGATAAAAAATTTGAAATGTCTCACTATTTACAAAAGGGCAGTGAAATTTGAAATGTCCGCCAGATAAAGAATAATCAATTATATTCTCAGGTCTACTTCATAAAAGAGCAGTGAATGGATTTTAGACGTGTGAATCGAACTTCTAGGTGATGCATTTTAAAGAATTTATTTATTCTTTCATGTGGCATGCTCCATATCTCTAATCAGAATGTCTCATTTTAATGTTTCTATCTATTCTTTGACATGTTTACCATTGTATATGTAATAGTTTTTTATGATTGACAGGAAAGTTTGATGTTGAAATGACTATCAACTTGTTTTATGTCAATATGTTTGAACCTCCATGCTTTGTATGAGTTTCTAATATTATACCTCATTTTCACGTTTGGCTTTTCCTACCAGATTGCTCGAGAGATGGTAATTAGCCCTAGAAACTCGAGGTTGGGCCTCACAAAGCTGATAAACCGGATCAGAATGGTAGATCAACCTGATAACCCGGACAGTGAGCTGATTAAGTATAGGGTACATATCCCATCTCTATTAGTTGTTCTTTTGACATCATGTCATCCTTTTTCTTTCATATGTTTACCATGTTATGGACTATAATTTATTTTTTTGCCTTCTTTAGTGGGACGATCCAAATGTGGTTCCTGCTGATATGACTCCGGAGGTTTCTGAACTATTTATACGAGAATTGACAAGGGTAACTGCACTTGTTCCGTGTACCATGTCCAGTCTTCTTTATTTATAAAATGGTTCTTGTATCTTTCTTTATATGTGCTTCTTAATTTCTATTAACTCTAGATATATCGTTGACAGTATATTGAAGAAACTGAGGAGATGGCAATGAGTGGTTTGGAGCAAAACCGACATATCCTTGATTTGATTGCAAACGAACTTCTAGACAAGTCAAGAATAACTGGGCTGGTATATGAATAAAGCCTATTACTTATGATTGTTCTTGGAGATGTAGTTTGATGCAGATTTTTTTTATTTTAGAGATTCTTTTCTATTCGTATGTATATGCCATTGATCTAAATCAATTATTACTAGTATCATTCTCATCACCGCCATTTCATATGCCTTGCGCCAGCAATAGGGTCGTCACACTGAATAACATTGTTTTCTGCTGGAATCAAGATCATAATCATAATCAAGGAGCGCCTTTTCCCAACTATTTGGGGTCGGCGACACGGATCTTACTCCTCTATTCAGGCCTTTTTGGGCTACCTCTGTTGTAAGAGATAGTAAAGTCAAATCCTTTTTTGCTAGAATCAAGATGAATCTTTAAAATTTGTGCACTGTGATGGCGTCCAATTATTGAAGTCGGGATGCACTTCCTGACCAATCCTCGAAGGAAAATCAATGTTTTAAGTTCCATGTTGGAAAAGATTTCCCTGTTTATTGTGTGGATGGCAATGGTTACTTTTGCAGGCCTCTAGTTTGTGCTGTATTAGTCACAAGAAACTGAACAAAGTTAGTAGTAAATAAACAGTTCCACGTATATGATACGCAGATGGCAGGGTCTTGGTTAATCCTTAGAAGGTCTAGACGTGCAATACTTTTGCTTGCATTTGTAATGTTAACATTTTTTGGGTTTGCTGTTTTCAATTAAAATATATCAGTACTCTATTTTTTACCTAAAACTCTTGTGTGAAAATGTTGTCTGAATAACACTCATCTTTTCTTTGCAAATAGTGAAAATGGTGTATGTTGTCCTCTTTCAGGAAGTAGAAGAAAAAATGAAGCAATTGTCTCCAGTGATGCTGGAGGATCTCGTAAAACCTTTCCAGATTAATTTGGAAGAGGTAATATTCTTAAATCTCCTACTTTTCTGTGTGCCTTTATCTAATTTCCTTATGGATGGAAATAATCGATACTACAATTGCTGAATACTGGTTGACTGAGAATACCTGCGCAATGGATAGTATTTATTGTGTACTGCAAAAGTTCAAATGTGTTAGTTAACTTCTAGACAATTTGCCTGAATTCGTCCAAATGATCACAGCTGGCAGTTTTTGAGAGGTGTTTTAAAGATGCAATCTAATTGTAGTCCGTTAAATTGTGGAAGTTACTTTTAGCCAAATTTAGATTGTAACAAAAGCTCTTTGTAATGACTGTCAAATTTCATCTCATTTTTTTGCGCATGTTGTATGGATGCTTTTCTGCTGATTTTTCTTTCCAATTGTAGCTCCTACAGATAAATAATTATATATATATATATATATATATTGTATAAAAGGTATGTTTCTGTTGAATTTGTCAGGAGGGGCCGCTTCTTGTTAATGACCGATTGCGTTACCAGCCATTGGATGTCTACCCTGCGCCATTGCACAGATGCTGATATTTGGCATTTCAGCATCCGGTAATTTGTGTACATAACATGACGGAGAGGAGGGAGCCGCTTTCATTGGACAGCAATGTATCGCCATCATTAACCGAGAAGATCCACAAGAGGTTGCTCTCAAAAGTACCTGGTGGAGCTCTAAGTATGCCAGTAGAAAATCCGATCGGAAACGAACAAATTTTCATGGTACCATCCTTTAGATTACTGCCAGCCTGAATTTTTGAGCCATCAGGGGGCCGCGAGAGTATTTATCTGAGCTCAAGCGAAATCAAGTTTCAACCAAAAGGGAATGTGTCTATTTTTGTGAGCAATTCCCCTATGCTTGAGATGTTATACAAAATAGGGTAAAAAGGAACGATTCTGGGTATAATTGAGCCAAAGTGGCATTTGAATTCATTGTCCAACATGTTTTCTTTTCATCTGGATATGTTTTCTCGAGTAGTATCTTGGCGTGTTGGCAGGGCAAAGGTGCTTTGGAGGCCCTGCGTGTGTGCCCTGAGACACAAAGGGTCCTATTAACTAAAGGATAAGACTTTCAGCACCACACATACTCGGCAACACCCATTTTGTTTCACTCTTAGAACTAGGAAATTGTACTTTCTAAGCATGCTCGTAACATCCACTCTCAATCCCTCTTCCTCCAGCAGCAGCACCTACATCCGCCTCCGTCTAGGACTTCTCCCCACCTTCCCCTCTGCTACATTGATTACAGCCATGGCTGCCATGGAAACAGGCAGAGCCGGGCCATGGCAGCTATATCCAGGCTTGCCTCAATGGCTGCCACACCTTCGCCCATGGCGAACCAGGTGACCATTGATCTGGTCTAGACAGCCAGGCCACTGCAGCTCTAATTGTCAATTGCTGTGGTGATCTTGTTATGATGTAGAAAAAAATGAAAGCACCTGGCGGCCAAACAGGTAGCTCGATGGGTTGGGAGGTAATGATCTAGATGGGGCAAGTTCTTGAAGATGTGCATGAACGTAAATCCTCACCACATGAAATTGAGGCCATATAATAAAAGTTGGCATGCAAAATAGCCGAGCTAAGGCATCTGTTCTTCATAGCCCGACTCAGCTTGCCAAATATTCATGCATGTTTACATGCAGTTGTAAAGTTAAAAAAAGAAGTAATTGTACAGTTATAGAGTATATCTCAAAATATCACATGGAAAAAATTTAAAATGCGCATTGGTGCATGCACGGTGCATGTTGTTTCAGGGCTTATATAACACGTCCAAACCCTATTACCATGGACGACACGATTGCGCATGCACATGCACCAGGGCACACACTGATGAATCTCGTATCACATACTCCGTCCCATGAAGCTCGTCTGGATTTGAAAAAGGATGGGTTCTACATTACATAGTTGACTTTGCTCCATCAAGACGAAAAACATTGGAAGAGGAGGGAAAATTCTGTTTATTTATATGGGTCCTAGATTCCAATAAAGTTCACTAATTTGCAATGCAGACGAGCTTCATTTGATATATGGATGGACTATGTAGCTGGATTTTTTGCATATATTATAACAGACCAAATTAAGTACATATTTTCTAGAAATAATCTCCCTCATTTCTCATTGAGTGTCCTCTTTGGTTTTTTGAAATGAAATCAAACTAGTTCCCAAATAGGACCCTTAATGTGAGATGAAGGGAATATATTTCTCCCAACATGGTGCACCATTTTTTGATAAAAAACTGAACACAACGTTTTTTTGTTGTAGGACACAGAGTTAATGGTGCATGAAGAACTTGTAAAGGCTGAAATATTCAGGCTAAAGCCACATGCAAAAGTTGTGTATAGAAAGCCTTAGTTATAATTTTAGCTCCCAGACACAAGTAGGTGTAGTTATAAAACTACTAACTCCAGAAGTGGCAAATCTGATTGAAACCATTGCATCAGAACGTTAGTTAATGGAAGTGTTGAAATCCACGCAAGTAGTCAAATAAGTCATCATCATCACACACCTACGCTAAAAAGTCACGTCCAAATTAACCAACAACATCCAAACCATGAAATAGTTCATGCTTAATGGCTAAAAATCACACACAAACTACCCTCCTAATTCATCAATCTCTCTCTCTTTCTATTCAAGCCCGTCATTCTGCAAAGCAAAAATACAAATTTAGATATAAAGATAAAGACTACAGTTCACATATGCGAACAACAAAAAAAGAGAAAGGAGAAGAAGTAAGTTTTACGTCATGCATCAAAGCTGAAGGCGCTGGAGACTAGCATCTTGCAGGTTGGGCTGAGTGGGCTGGAGGCGAAATTGGTGTGGCAGATTCTGAGGAGAGAGCTGCAGCATGTTTCTTGCTTGCTGTTCATCATAATATGCACCAAAGTGGTCCAACATCTGTGGCTCCACAACCTTATGCTCCATGGCTGCTACCTGGTGTTCTTGAAGCTAATCATCACAATCCCAAAATTAATAGCAAAATTCATGATTCAACATATGTTATAAGGTAGATTATTGCTAGAGGGGCAGGCGGGTATGAATCACCCGCCGTGTGCTGTTGGATCGGATTCTGACGGGCACACAAGGGCACATATTAACTTTTTTCAAAGAATGAAAAGCATTCTATGATATAAGGTAGATTATTGCTAGTACCATCCGGTAAAGGCTGGTGTTTTGGTCCTCCAGAAGGTGCTCCTGTAGAACATGCAGTGCAGACACAAGTGATTATGATCTGAATTAAGGGGAATGATCCAATGTAAACATCCGTATGGTAATTATGCAAGCATGAGACATTCGACTGCTCCCAATTGAATTACCTTCCTCCGTAGGTTCTCAAGTTGTTGCTGCAGCAGCTGATTCTGCACTCCCAGCCACAAGCAAGTTATGACTACTATGACTTGATTATATCTTAGCTTCATGAAAATGCATTATAAGTAACCATGTTACATATTTTTCACTTTGCGAACCGTATTAAGGGGCCGTTTGGGGCGTGATAAAAATCAAATATCCACTATGGATAATCCACCTAAAAGTGGATTTTTTGAAATTATCCACTATCCACCTGAAACACCTCAGGAGGTGTTTCAGGTGGATAGTGGATAATTTCAAAAAATCCACTTTTAGGTGGATTATCCATAGTGGATATTTGGTTTTTATCACGCCCCAAACGGCCCCTAAGTGTCCTAGTGGGTTTTTACAAATAAACCAATGATTTTTCAAAATCTACTTGTTCATTTTGAAAAACCCAATAGAACACTTAATACGGTCGGAAGGGGTATTTTTAACGATTTATTCAGTGACCACAAAAGTTATTGGACTACTTCACTTGCATTGAGTTTTTTTTGCAATTAGGGAGATTAAATGAACCATGTAAAATAATTATGAGACTCTTCACTTAATCCTCCCTAATTGCTCAAGATGGTCAATTACAGCTTATTGAAGATGATACAAATTAAGAATAAGAGAGTATAATAATACCTTCCTAGCACGGACTTTGTTGGTTGAAGCTTCTAGCTGTTGTTCAAGCTGATGCAAGTCGGACATGGATAGGGACGATAAGTCATCACCAGTGTATTGTCTCATGCTTGCCTGAAGCTTCTCATTATCATTCCTCATCCTTGTTATCTCACAAAATATTTGCTACACAAAATAATATATAGAAGATATTTTACCAGTATTAATTAATTTCCGAATTATCACCAACTAATGCATGGCCTCAACCTGAATTATGTAATGGAGATAATTAAAGATGTACCTAAGGAAGTACCTGGTTATCAATCTCCTGAAGACGATGGCCAGAGTGCTTTTGATAGCGATCAATCACTTGCCGCAGGCTACAACAGAGAAAAGATTGAAGTCATTTATAATTCATTGTAATTTGAGTAAACAATATCTACATAGATCCAGACAATTAGTAGAAGAGGAATGGCAATGTCTTTTTTTTTTCTTCCCCACATTTCCTCCATGCTTGTGAGCTTATTGATAATAGACAAATCTTTGCTGTTAGTATTCACATGATCTTTCCAAAAAAGAAAAGCATTCACATGAACTACCAAGGACGTTCGTACATAGTGTAAGTACAAATTTTACAATCAACTACTAAGTGATCTTTCAAAGAAAATCTTCCAGATCTTGTACCATGCCCTACTATCATCCTTGGAATCAAATCATGATGAATATGTAGTATAGATAGCAAAGAAATAAAAGCAAGCAAAGGTCAGTCAGTGATGATTTGTAATGACTATCGGATCATGGAGTCTAGTCTTTTATGCAAAGCAGAAGTCTTTTTATGCAAAATCAAGAAATTAGACAAAGAAGCAGCTTTGGAAACTACAACAGTCAAATGATTAACAAGATAATGGATTCTCTTTTAATGCAAGTAATTATTTGTCTTCATAACCATTAAGGCCAGAATGTTGTATCAAATAAAAATAGAAGAAGAAGACATAATGAAAGGCCAGAATAAGAATTGCAAATTGGGAAGGACCCCAATGCAAAACTAAAATATAATGGACCACATTTCATGTGGTACAGATGAATATCATGACAGAAATAATTATCACAAATTCTGCCTTAAACAACTCATTAATTAGTCTGACCAATAGATATCCATCACAAGAAAATAAAGCAATTGAAGAAAAATAAAAAGACCAATTCTGGGCAAGCACAAATGACAACATATATACACTATATATGTGTTGAGTACTGGAAAAAAAGTGAAAAATGTTAGGGCAAAATTTGGGAGTGTGATTTTGTCTCTTAATGTATGTCAATTTAATGTACAAAAATATATGGAGTATGTGAGAGGAAAAATGGGGTATATGTACAAATTGGGGTACATATACAAATTGGGCTATATGAAGAGGTTGAGAGGAGACAATCTCAAGAAGAAGCCAACACAAGTGGATCTTGAAGAGAAAGCTATCATATTGAGCAAGACACTCCAAGGTGAAGCTAAAGGAAAATGAAGATCACAAAAGTCCAAGACAAAGTGGGAGCACACCACAAAGCCCATGGCCAAGACATCACTTAAAAGCAACCTATTGAAGGCCCATCATGAAGACATACAAGAGGAGTGCATATTTTCTAGAGGATCAACTCACAACCATTAGATCATCCATAGTTGTCCTCTAGGCCCATAGCTTTTGGATCAAATTTGTTAGGTTCAAGAAAAACCCACTAACCAAAGTGATCCAAAGCTTCTTTCAAAGCCCACCTAAGGTCCTTAGGAAAAGACATTTAGAAAAAGCCCATTTGTGAAATGGGTTCTTGGGCTAAAGGAACCACCCATTAATATGACCCAACCCACATAAGAGAACCACTAATGGGTGGGTGGATATGAGGTGGATCCACCCATGGGTGGGTGGATATGAGGTGGATCCACCCAAGGATGGGTTGATACACACCTCCCTCTCCATCTATAAATACCCACCTCTTGGAAAGAAATGGGCAAGCCTTCTCCCCAAAGCCTCTTGGCCTTATTCTTTGCATATCATCTAGAGCCTTGAGGGTTCTTGATTATTCTTCCTCTCCTTTCTTTGAAAGGGGTTTAAGATCTTGTTATGAGATCTTAGGAAGAGATTCAAGTCCTCTAGAGCCTTGATGCTCTTGATTATTCTTCCTCTCCTTTCTTTGAAAGGGGTTCAAGATCTTGCTATAAGATCTTAGGAAGAGATTCAAGTCATCTTGGATCATGGTTTCTTGGAGCATATAGAATCATCCTTTAGAAACCAAAGCCCCCACTTGACCTTTGAACCAAATACTTCCAAATTCTCTCAAAGGTCTTGAATACTTTGATCTACTCTCCGGTCCATCATTAATGATTAGATGGGTTCATACCATTGACCCTTGAGAGTAGTTCAAAGTATCTTTGGCCATGGTTTTCACTTAATCCCATAGGAAAATTCTTAGAGAAACCAATCCCTTGTCCAAAAAGCCTCTACAATTTCGGAGCATCACTAGTTGAATCCAAGGATGGACAATGGACGGCCATAAGCTCAAAACTAGGTTGAGCAAAACGGGTAGGATATCTCACATCCTCCCTTCAAGGGTATGTACTCTAGTCACTCCTACTTCCTAGAGTAAGTACTCTTAAATATCTTCTTTACATGTGTTAGATTGTGGTATAGACCATAGGGTCAAACCACTCTTTTGAGAGAGAGTTGGGTCGGTGTGACCCATAGTGAGTGTGGATTCACTCTTGTATGGTTCCCGGTGATCCAAGCAAAACCGGTGAGTGTATGATGTTGTGGGTGAGCTAAAAACCCTCACTTAGTGAATGTCGGAGGTTCCTTGGATTAGGTGCTCCGAGAGTGGATGTACCCGTTGAAGCGAGTTGCTTGACGGCGAACCACTATAAATCTTGTGTGATTGCTTGTGATTGCTCGTCTTGCATAATGTTACACACACACACACACACACTCCACACCTCTTAAGTCTCTCTCACTCATGCGCTTCCAATTACTTGTTAATAAGATAATGTTGCATTGAATGATTATTTAAATTAACATTATCTCTTATTAAAATAGAGTGAGAGTTTTTAAGTGGTTGTCCTATTCACCCCCCCTCTAGGACCTAAAGAGCACTTTCAAAAAACAATGAAAAACACTTAATGCAGATAATACCCACAAAGCTATTTAACTAACATAGGAAAAATCTGAATCTCCTGAATTCAATTCATTGATATTCTAAGTCACCCTTTGACTCCATGCATTAACAGAAAAATGCAGGACTTGAGCAAGAAAAAAAAACAAAAGAAAAAAATACACGAAAAATATATAATACATAAGGAACAATAGAAGATTAACATGGGATGAAAGGAGATAAAAGTGATAAAAGATCATGGACGACCTGGAACCAGAGCTGCAACACTCAAACATCTTGCCACTGCTGGAGAAGACGATGAGACCAATTTGGGCATCGCAAAGCACGCCGAGCTCAGTGGCCTTCTTGAATAGGCCTTGCCGGCGCTTGGAGAAGGTGACCTGCCGGTTAGTAGTGTTTTCAATCCTCTTGATCTCAATCCTCCCACGCCCCATAACTATCAGATGGAAATAACGGCCTTTTTTGTCTGTGGAGAGAAGAAAAAGGAAAATTACACCATATTTTGCCAGCTAAAAGTTGAAAAACACTTGAAAAATATAGCACTAGAAAGTAAGCACAAAGGGGCACAAACATGTAGGTTTGGATTTTTGGCAAGAAAGCTCAAATTGGGGAGCAGTTTATATTAAGGATTAGTAGCCACAAAGAACTGCTATCAAAAGTAGAAACTTAGTTTAAATGGACTAAATGCTCTCTCTATTGATAGTGTTTTCATTTGGTGTTGGTGCATTCATAACAAGGTGCAAGCAAGGAAAGAAGAAGAAAGAGAGAGGCTGAGGGAAGAAGGAACTTTCTTCTTCTCAGTGCTTACCTGATACTGCTTCCTTTGCTTGCTTGAAGAAACAGCAGCTAAGGAATAAGGAGTGGATGATGTGTTTGGCACTTTAAACCAAGTCTACCACTCCACTCCCCATTGACCCTTTATTTCCGTGCTAACCACCAAAGTGCCCTACTTAATTTGAACCTTGAAATTAATTTAAATTAATTAGTATCCTGTTATCATATACTCAATGACATGTTGATTGTAAATAAGTAGATTTGTAACACACAACAGCTTTGACTAGTCAAATATTGAATTTTTTCTGTTTAAAATTTTTCATCAATGATCAATTACATAATTTAGAAGAAGAAGTAGACAAGCTACATTGTTATATGAGATGGGGAAATGAAGGTAATAGTGAATGTCCCAGATGATGATCATATTGTGATCTTCATTAGTAGCATATACTGGTGGGAATGGTGGCTTGTTTGTAATAAATACTGAAAACAAGGATCAGAAGTGAGCTGTCTCTGGAGCCATGCATGTGTAAAAGGTGCTGGTGACTGATAACCGCCCAGCCCAGATTTGCCATGAAGGTTTCCTGGTTTTCTCTAATATTGGAAGCAATTCAGTGGTAAGAGAAAACTGGGTATTCCTGGAAATGGAAGGTTTGGGGGTTGGCCAAAACCCCATGACTCTCTTTGGGAAACGACAGAGAGTCACAATCCCTGATAAAAACTATCATTTCATTGCTTTCCTAAGTGCTGGGGCCAGAGCCCTTGAGTCTTTGAGCTTTATTCCATAATTAGATGACATTGACCGAAATCAGATATATTCTGTCCTTGTCAGCTCATAAATTGTATTATTTCCCCTCTCTCTCTCTCTCATTATAATTTTCAAGCACACTCTTTCCCTATGTATATCTCTATATATATATATATATATATATATATATATATATATATATATATATATATATATATATATATATATATATATATATATATATATATATATATATATATATATATATATATATATATATATATATATATATATATATATATATATGGGTTATTTCTAATTTGTTCTTTCTTGTATAATGGTATATTATTGTACAGACATATATATATCTCAGGAAAAGCTTACTGAATTGGGTGGATAATAGCCTGGCTTTCTTGATAATTAATGGCATGTGCCTGTTGTGTAGTACAGATCAGATGCAATGGAGGTCCAATGTAAAAGGAATGTTCTCCAGTGTCATACGGAGGCTAGCTATTGTGCAACCCTAGGTTTGAACTGCTATATTGCTGATTGGTTATTCAACTATTTTCTAGAGGTGAGGATAGACTACTGTATTTTTCACCAATCACCCACAAAGAAGCTATCAATGAACCAGACTTGTAGTTACAAACTTAGATTAGGGTCTTTCAATCATAGGTACACTTTAATTATAGTCGACAAACTGTAACAAAACTCCTTTTTTGACTGTGCTCTAATTAGTTACAACCTTATTTGTGCATAAGGTTGGATTGACATGGATTAAATTTGGCTTTCTCCATATATATGATGAGTTCAATTGTTCAAATTTGTTCATTATGATATCCATATATAAATTACATATTACTTTACCTGGAGATTGCTTAAATTAGAATACTTAATTCCTTAATTTGCATAATTTTTTCAAAAAGTTCTTAGCGTTTTTAACTTGCTTGAGTTAGTTAAAATATGTTTGGCATTGTAAATCCCTACAAAGGTTTTTGAAATTTTTTGATAAGTAAATCCCTTCAAAGGTTACTGACATTTAACAGCATGCATTTCAAGTCTTAGTCCATTCAGTTGATGATCTCATGAAGTGTTTACATATGAGAATGCTTCCACTTTTCAAATCAAGTTAATTACTATGTTACTATAGTTGGCTGGGTCCTGCTTAGATTAACCCATCAAAACCTAAAAAATGACATTATTA
Organism: Houttuynia cordata; assembly: GCA_039654745.1. NCBI lineage: Eukaryota > Viridiplantae > Streptophyta > Magnoliopsida > Piperales > Saururaceae > Houttuynia > Houttuynia cordata. The sequence goes on from CM077512.1 coordinate 8,733,097, forward strand.
ACTAAATATTCCAAAAACCCAAGTGAACACAATTCTTGTATACCAATTTACATGGCATCCTAAAAGGTTCGATCAGCAAATTTCTAAAGAACTAATGTGAAGAGGTACGTTGCCATCTAATGCACGCATGAAGTGCAGGAGAATGGCATTTAGGGTTTGGTTTGATAATTTGGAGGGAGACCCGTGAAAGGTTTTCTACAAGAGGAAACCTAGGGTTTGCAGAGATGGTCCCCTTGGTTGCCTCTCTCAAGTTTCTGTTATTGGGTGGTTGTGGAATCCCACTCCATCAAAGTGGCCAATTTGCCTGAGACCCCCTATCGTCATTAAAGCCTATCTGGATCACACTTTTTACATCTGGTAGTTCAAGCATTCATTTATTTTCTTCTCTTCTTTACCTACTTCAAACTACAACAAGCAACCTGCCTCTCCCTTTCTCTCTGGCCATTTGATGGAAACCTGGGAAGAAGTGTTCATGAAACTTTGGTTAGAGACTCTAGCTGTCTAGCATCTCTTCTTATCTCTAACTATAAACACAACCTACCCACAAGGTAGAAGCTACTAACTAATAATATGAATCTTTAAAAGCTTCCAAATGCATAGAATTAGCACTATTAAACTGTTAACTACCTCTCTCAGTCTCTTACTAACCATATATGATGAGGCCTCACTTAAAATGAGATCGACTAGGAAGAAGTGTCCAAAAGCAGAACTTCCACTAAAAAGATAAACAACATAAACCTCTTCTTTGTTTTCTTAATTATAACGAGGGGTGCCTGAATCTTTAGAATATAATCATAGTGGGTAGCCACAGATCAGTGTCTCTAACTCATGACCTCCACCACAAAAATCTCTTCTTATTGATCTAGCAAAATCCTATAAACACAATTATGCCACTAAATAGATGATCAATCTTTTAAACTTTCCAAATGGTTAATTAAATTTCTCCCTCTCTATCTCCGAACCAAAACAAGTTAGACAAAGACATTAAAGTGAGTGAGAGACGAAGGGAAATGAATGCATGTGAGGGAGGGGAAGACAAGCCCAAATTAATGGTCAGAGATCTCCAAAATGGGATTCTTCTCATTATCTTCGTCTAGAGGCAGAAAAGAACGAAATCAGGAATAGAAATGTTGCAGAAAAGGTCTCATGGGGTTGCAGAGGTGCATCGACTCTCAAAAGAGAAACACTTTTGCGTTTTGGCCACCTTAAAAACGACGCTTGTGGAAATGCATGATTACTTCCATGCATCCTCTCAAGTACATGCATGGTTGGCCCTTTGCCATGTGAAGGAGCTGTAATCCTGTCTCACTGAAGGCCCCCTATCAACCTCACCTTTCCTCCTATGGAAATCCAAACGTTGCCAACGTGAGAACAGTATGAGAAGGACAGAGAGTGAACACATGAGTTCGAAATTTCAATGTAATTTTCAGAGTAAAAGAGTTAGTATGTGTCCTGGCTCTCGCACATTGAACTGCGCTAAGGTGCCATGAGCCGTCGGATCCAAATCCAATGGCGCATATATTAATACAGGGCAGCAGCCTACCCTTTAAATTAACCCACGCATCGGATCAAAGTCGATCCGACGGCTGGCACCGCCTCATACATGCTAGTGCAATGTGAGTCAGGGTGCATACTAAAGGGAATTTCTTTCAAGGCTTCCAAGTCCTGCCATGCACATGCACATGCAGCTATAAGAAGGAAATAGGGAAGTTAAGAATAATTCTGTGTTCACAGGAGCTTGATGAAGTCATTTATGTGGAATCAGATACTTCTGTCTCTTGGGTGATTGGTATTGTCTCAGGAAGATGTTAGAATTTGGATGCATGTACCTCGAAGCTCTCTAACTGGCATTTGGGTTGAGAATAGTGTACGTCCAAGATTAGACATGTTGTTATGTGTTATCCATTTTAGGCCACAAGAGGAGCATTTTTTCTACCAGTTGCTGTAAGTTTGAAAACTGTGAACTCTTCACATCAGATGGCTTATTACTTTGAGGACTTTTTTAGTAGTAGCTTTATAGAGTGGGAAAGCCAAATTTTATAGAAGTTGTTTGGCTTGAAAGAATTAACTTTTAGAGAAGAATTTAAGGCTCGATGGTATATTTTATAAATAAACATGAAAGGTAAGGGCACGTAATAGGAAAAAATGTGTTTTTATTTATGAAAACGTGTTTTTTCTATTATGTGCCTCTGTATATACAAAATTATAAAATATGTCACTAAAAAAGTCACTTCTTTGGGAATATCTCATTTTTGGAGGAGATTTTCATAGAGAAGTTGGATTCTCCTATACCAAATAGGCGTGGAATATAACTGGGTGAGTCAGGAAGTTTTTACAAGGAAAGAAATCTCATTCGGACCATAACGCGAGGGTTGGTCTTGGCGCTGGGCACAACCTGGCGCTGAGACCAGCCTAGCGCCAGGGTTTGAGAACACCTGACGCCAGGAGTGGGGCTAGGTGCCAGGGCATGTGTTCAGTGAATGAGACTCATGTGATTTTCATAGTTAGTCAGTTGATTTTGGTTTTGTTGCGTGGTTCGTGGTTTACGCGAGATGGTGTAACGAGTAGTGCAACTACGGGACGTCAGAGTCATGTGCGTGTAGGACTCAAGCCAAGACGCAAGGACCTGAGCGCAGAGCCATGTGGCACTGGCCCAGGGGTGACATATGAACGTGGGTAACCTAGCATGAGGGATATCTTCCGAGGATTTGAGTGAATCTTGGTGCAAAATCTATGGTTTGTCCTAATCGCGGTAAATAAGGTAAGTATTGCGGAGGATCGGGAAGTATCAGTTCGGTTGAGATAATTAAGGAAGATAAGTCTTAATTAATAGAAGGGATGTAATTCACTTTTTAAGCAGCCAATAGAGAGGGAGATGTCTAGAGAGAGAGAGGGCGTCCTATTGGTGGCTCATAATTGGTAGTTTCCTAGTTGTGTAAAGAACTAGAGTTGATAAGGAAGTATCCTAACCAAAAAGATTATAAACCTATCTAATTATAGAATAAACATGTTGGACGTCCTGATCATAATTGAGGGAAGGATTCTAATTGGTTGGTGAAAATTTGGGATTATGAAAGTACTAGATTAGGGGTAATCCTAATTAGAGAAGGCATTGGCTATAAAAGCCAAGGAGGAGGTCGGCCCATGTTTTGCACACCAAGGCTTTGGGTCGACTTGTGCAAAACCCTAGTTCTTCTTCCCTTCCTTGCCACAAATTCTAGTAACCTTCCAACCCTTCTCTTAACCTCAATTCTCATGCGATCAAAGGAGTAGGATCGAGCTACGCGTGGAGGAGAAGGATCGAGCTACGCGTGGAAGTGTATTTTACATACATCTAAGTGGTATGATGGTTTTTCCTAACCAATCTGATTTAAACTCTTTTGCTTCTTTCTTATCATAATTATTTGATGATCCTTTTGATGTTATCTCAGTGATAAGGATTGTATTAGTGTTTAATTCATGAGAGATTCCTTGTTATTTATCAAGTAAGAGTATCCTTGTTGTGATATCTTGTTTCATGCTTGTGTTAGTGCATACATGCTTACCTTTGATGAAAATATCTATATGGTCATGTCTCTTGAATGTGGGAGCTCATAAAGTTTTCTTCTTTATTTCTGTAATGTCTTCTTTTAATCGTCTTATATGGTTAAGGGATGTATTAATGATATTAAAAGCTTCATTAGAGCAAAGGTTATGCCTTGAGTCTAGCTTAAGGATTTAATAGCAAGTAAAGTCATGAAATCACTAAAATCCAGAACATGCTGGAGTCTAGAATTACTCTAGGAGGGGAGTAATTAAGGGTATTAAGGTCATATTATCTTGATTAATGAGTATTAATATGAGATTACTTATTATAAGCAAGTAATGTCCTCTCAGCCAAAACTATTCCTGTGCCGACAGTGCTGAGCATAAAAATCATAACTAATTGTACAAAAATCATAAAAATACACCGTTAGTGGGGTTATAAACTAGACTCATAAGACAGTCGTAAGTGGGATGTACAGTATAAGACAGTTTACTGGAATTAGGGTGTTAAAGCACTAATAAATATTATTACTCATAATATGATGTAATTGGATCAAAATAATATTAATACATTATGATAAAACCTCTTAGGGACTACAACAATAAGTAAGAGAGTCCAAAATATTAAGACTTTGGGACGAGTCAGTGTACCTTGGGGTCAAGGTGATCATGGTTTCCTTTGTACAGCGTGGAGTCGGTTTGAGTATCCAATTGGAGATCAAACCTTCCTAAAAGCTATCTTGACATTAAAAGATAATACAACTCCAGACCTAGAGATGTTCCTATCAAAGGTAATATATGATGCATGATGTGTGATCGATGAGTGAAATTCATACTCCTACAGTGAGTTATCCATCGGCCTAACTTTGAAATCTAAATTGTGTTTTTATGATGAACTTTATGTTACTGAGAGTGATTACATATTATACTCCAGAGAGTGAGTCATTTATTGTCGAGAAACTTTGATGTTCTATTTATACTCCATTAGTGAGTCATAGTGGTAAGAGTTACCTTATTCTCAGATAGTTGAGACCTTTGTTTTTGTTGAATCATTGTCCAGTTTGACATTGACCTATTTTTCCACTAGAGACCTTACGAGGATCTCTCCGAGGTGGACTCATAGTATGCTCACGAGCTATTGCTAAATCTTGCGAGATCTTCTATACTTAGGGAGTTGTGATTCTTTACTGCCCAAAAGGAGGCACATACGTACGTTTTAGACTGGTCGACATTACGAAAGGTCTTCAGTCTCCGCTCATCGTGTCCGTAACACACGGATGAGGCCAGCATGCCTAAACGCATGGCCTGGTTCCAAAAAGAGAACCTCTAGGATGTTCTGGTATATTTTACCTTTTGCGATCTGTAAATTCAGCGAGCAGAAATTGTAACTCCTTGCACTATGGGTGCCTGGAGCCTTTGGTATTATGACCATTATCTCTTTACACTGGTAATTGTTTGGAGTCTTATTGAGATTACTCTTCCCTATACTTGTGCATTGGGACTGTTATTATTTGACTTTTCTGTTCAAGTAAGATAAACCCTTGATTGGTCTTTCATATAGTATATTCTTGATTATCGGAGTGATCTATTCTTCATATCCTATTTTATCTTCCTAGTGGGTTTTTACATCCTACTGGGTATTTCTATGAAATACTCATGCATCCTCTGATGCAGACTTTAAGGATCAGTAAGTCAAGACTTTGCAGCTCGAAAAGGTGGAGTGATTTTGTGGAGTACGTTTTGAAGAATTGCTTTTATTTGCTTTATTTCTTTTGCTAGAACTTTATTAGTGTTGGCCAGTGTGTGCCTAGATTTTTATGTTTGTTTATTTGACAGTTTTACCTGCTGCAATAATTTAAGTAGGAATCATTTGCTATATTGACAATGTTATTTGAAATTGGATGAAGAATTTCTTAGTTTTTAATTTCCGAGTTTTGTTACGAGTTCCTGGTGATGTCAATTACACATTCTTTCGTGATGATGTAATTGACCCGAGTGATCGAGTATTCGGTCGCGTCCCAAGGTTCCTATCTCGGATTTTGATTGGTTTACTTAAAGGCTTCCGCACTCCGATCGAGGATAGAAATTTTAGGGCGTGACAAGTTTTAACTCCCACTCTGTTGCCAACTAAGGGACTCTATCCCAATTTAATTGGTGTATGTGATATGTGTAGGGATTAATCGTAGACTACGGCGGTTTAAGAAGCAGTTTATCCATACCCCTCCATTTGGGCAATAAGGATTAGGACATGCCTGCTAGCAAAACAAAGAGTTCCGTTAGCATGCGCCTAGCTCACACGCATCAGCATGCGCTAGAGCATCACAAGCTGTCGGAATTTGATCCAACATCCCACGTTAATACGACGTCTTCTGCCAGCCCCTCAATGAGTGCACTATGTTGGATCTCGATCCGACGGCTTGAGGCGCACGCTGACGCGCATATTAACTTTCACAAAACAATAATAAGAGACATACAAATGCAAATTATGCAATACTCCTTGATGATATAAGGTCCATAATCAATATCACTAGAGTCCATTTGGTGCAAGAAGTCTCCCCTTGTAGTAGACTCAAATTGCCTTGCCTGACTATTAGTCCTCTCTACGTACGGTCCAGATCCACTCTTCTCTGTGGATCCATCCCAAATCGACGGCCATAATTATTCCAAATCTCGCGAGGCACTATAGCTCGATTTCCGCATAATATAATTACTGAAACTCGCTCTCCCATCTCAGAGCTCCATACCCCAGAGCTCCTCCAATGGCGAAAGTTCCGATCTTTCTGGCCCTAGTCTCCCTCCTCCCGCTCCTCTGCCACTCCTTCTCGCCGGAGAACCCCACCGGAAGCCGGCGCATACTGGTCATTGTTGACGATCTCGCGATCAAGTCTTCTCACTCGATCTTCTTCGGCTCACTCAAGGCCCGGGGGTTCGATCTCGAGTTCAAGCTCCCCGACGACCCCAAGATCGCTCTGAAGCGATACGGGCAGTTTCTCTATGATGGGTTGGTCTTGTTTTCCCCGTCTGCGAAGCGTAAGTCGTCAAAATTGAATCTTTGTAGCTCTGCATTGGTAGATGACTTGTTTTTGGGATTTAGAAGTTTGCCTGTGGGATTTTTTGGAGGAGATTGGTGAAATGAAAGGTTTGTTAAGTTGATTTGTTTATGTGCAGGGTTTGGGGGTTCTTTGGATGTGGCTGGTGTATTGGAATTTGTGGATTCGGGGCACGATTTGATTGTTGCAGCGGACGCGTCTGCGTCGGAGTTGATTCGCGATGTAGCCAATGAATGTGGTGTTGATTTTGATGAGGCAAGTGGAAGTATATGGTTGGTTTGTTAAGTATGGTTTCTTAGTACTAATAATTTGGTGAAAATTATAATGCAGGATGCTGATGCTATGGTGATTGATCATACTAGCTATGCAGTATCTGAGTCTGAGGGGGATCATACTTTGATTGCCAGTGATGGGTTCATTGAGGCGGATGTGATTTTGGGGGATAAAAAGATTGAGGCATGTCAAATTTATTCGTTTATCTTGTTTCTGTTTGCTATGAACGTATCTGTGGTTCAATATAAAAAATAAAAAAAGAACTTATCTGTGGCCATTATAGTTTAATTATATGATATTTGATTAGGAATTGAGTGGATATTAGTGAATTGGAATGTTTTTATCAAATGGTGGCCTGTTTCTGATTAGTTTTAAAAATGGTATGCTCCAGGCCCCTGTTCTTTTTCAAGGAATTGCCCATTCTTTGCATCCTGCAAATAGCCTGGTAACTGATATCTTCCTGTTGCGTCTATCTTATATTGTCATCTCTTTTATTCAGATCCTAGATTGTTTTGTGGTGTACATTATGTCTATGCTTTGCTGTATAGATATTGAAGGTTCTCTCTGCCTCTCCGGCAGCATATTCTGCTAACCCCAAAACCAAGTTGTCAAGTCCTCCAACTCTTACAGGTTCTGCAATATCCTTGGTTTCGGTCGTGCAGGTAATCTGTTTGCTAACATAGTGATTTATTGCGTTGAATTATCAATTTTATTGTCACTATTTGCACATGGGGACACAAGGGGTAATCAGTTACTTTTTTCCCCGTTTTTCGAAGGCTACTTCTTTCTTCTGCCCATTGTAGGTTAGAACTAGTTAGTGAAGGGTTCTCCCCAATTTGAGACATAGCTTGTCAGTATGGCAACGCTAGATAATTGAACACCTACAGCTCGAGAAGCCTTTTACCTGTTTGGTATTGTGTGAGGCTTACTTTCCCATAGAAAAGGTGTTTGTGAAGAGCAACCATGAAAAGAGGTTCTAGTCTTTGGAGTGCTGACAAATTTAATTAGCCTACTATCTTCCTTTGATCATTATGTTAGAATGTACGTTCTTTACAAATCAATAACTGTGGATTACATATTTTTAACTTAAAATTTTGCAGGCAAGAAACAATGCCCGGATCTTGATTTCTGGATCTTTGTCCCTGTTTAGCAACAGGTATGCTGTGTAGTAACTTGGGTATTGTTTCTTCTTGTTAAGTGTCTTTTTTATGGGTAAACCATACTTCTGTGATTCAGGCTAATCAAGACCGGAGTACAGAAGGCTGGAAGCTCGATGAAGTGAGTAAAATTTCTGTGGATATGTAGACATAAGTTAATGGCATCTTATATCAGGGGCTTACACTCCAGTACTATATGTTGACATTACTTTTCAGTTATTAGCTCTTGCACATTCCTTGGTGTTCCATTTTTGTGTGCACTTAGGTCCTTGATGGAAAACTAAGTTTTTTCCTTGGAAGATGCATGTAATTTGTTCATGATTGGCTATAAAGGGTATCGAACATAAACAGAGGCTAATGAACCAACTTAAAGGGATCACCATGTCTGTTGTTATATGAACAAAATGTCTTGCATATTTTGATTTTAGTGAAATATGTTAGCAACGTGTATTCTTAACATAAACGAATTTGGTAATTGCAGGCATGCCAAATCTGGTAATGAGCAATTTGTGACTGAACTTAGCAAGTGGGTCTTCCACGAAAGGGGTCACCTTAAGGTTAGCTTGCTGGACTGTGTTGCTATTTGAAGCAAGTCTGATTTATGGAACTTCAAATATTGTTAGTTTTAACTTCTGTATTGGCTGTTTTTAGGCTGTCAATGTTAGGCACCACAAGGCTGGTGAAGCTGATGAACCCTCAATGTACAGGATCAATGACGATCTGGTAATTCTACTTGCGTTGCTGTACCTAATTATAGGCTGGTAATACCTTGTGTAATAACCAGAAGGGAAGATTTTGAACTTGTATTCATCTTGAAAAGGGTGCTGCTGTTTAATGGTATTCACGCAAAGAGCAACTGGGAGAATTTCCTTTAAATGGTTTGTATTTATCCTCTGAAATTCTGATTGCAGGAATACTCCGTAGAGATCTATGAGTGGTCTGGCAAGAGCTGGAAGCCTTATGTTGCTAATGATGTTCAAGTTCAGTTCTACATGATGAGTCCCTATGTGTTGAAGACCTTATCGAATGACCAGAAGGTATCTAGGTGTCCTTTGGTTTGGTTTTTTTGTGTAAAATGCCACTCATGCCTAAAATATTTCCTGTTACCTGATAATCATGATTTGTCATGACAGGGTTTGTATTACACTTCGTTCAGAGTTCCTGATGTATATGGCGTATTTCAATTCAAGGTTGAGTACCAGAGACTTGGATACACAAGCTTATCTCTGTCGAAGCAGGTACACAATCTAGTTTAAGGCATTGATGTGTGTAAAATTTTAGGCTTACCATAGCCCCAAGTAATAGCTCTTACTGTCTTGAAGTTGTAATCTTGCTTCTTAAAAAAATGTCTTATGAATACAGAAATGTTTTGCATGGTTTTCACAAACAAGTGCAGATTTAAAAAAAGAAAGAAAAGGAAACTTGTACACTTTCAGTGTGGATTGCAAACTATACTAATTGAGGGCATAATAGTTTGGTTGTCTGACGATGAAATTTCCTTTTTCCCTTCTTAAATGCACCTTTAACTTTGAATAATATTTCAGATCCCTGTACGTCCATTTAGACACAACGAATATGAAAGATTCATACCTGCAGCATACCCCTATTATGGAGCTTCATTTTCAATGGTATGTTTATTTCATTTGCTTATTTCTGGAACTCTCGAGGATTAGTGATTTGATTGTTGAAATGTTCGGTTAAGTGCAAGCATTAGATTTTCATTTTGTGGCTAATTGAAATTTGAAAATAAACAGAAGAGGTCTAGAAGATTTATTCTCTATGTTATGCCACATCAAATCAGCCAGCCAGTTTGCACTCCTACTTGTGCAGAATGCATTGCATGAATTGAATTTTGATCGACTTAAATGCTTTATAGAATTTAGTCTCATTTTCTAATTTATTCTACTTCATATTTTGGTTGCAGATGGCAGGGTTTTTCATCTTCTCCATTGTATACCTATATCACAAATGAAAGGACCCACATTCTGAGCGAATAGGATTTTTGAGATTCTTTTTTTTTTATACTGGACTTCTGAGAATATGAGATTATTGAGAGTTTTGACGTCAGTAGGTCAAGCTTCACTCTGTCAGAGTAATCCATAGAAAATCTATGAACAAAACCATGGCATCGTTGCCACCAGATCCTGAAGGAAATGTGAGATTTGAGGTATAGGATAAGTTCTCTTCATCCTGTACAATTGAGTTTTGCGATTCTTCACCTTGCTGGATGGTCTTTTTAGCAAGGTAGTGGTTTTTATAATTTAGTGTTATCTTGTGACATTAGAAGAAAGGTGTTTTCTATGAGCCAAAAAATAGCTATCTGTAACCCTTGAGAAATGGTTATTGTTGGAAGTATTTTATTTGAAAAATATCTTTGCTCAGGTTGAAAAAAAGCGTCCCATGAGACTCTTGCCCCCTTTTTCCTGCATACCTGCTGCGGTTTGTAGTAGCTGATTCAACTTTTAAAGACAAAAGGTACAAGCTCAAGCGAAAAAGAAAGCGGGTAAAAATTTCAAACTGATTGCAAGCAAATCAAAGCCAATGTGCCAGAATTGAACTCGGTTCTTTGACCAAACTAACGGTTGAGCTGCACTTAGCTAGGAGATTGAGAACTTCGATGCTATTCTTTTAAATTTTTTAACAAGGTACTATACCTAATTAGCGGATACTTAAGGTTTATATTACCTATCTTAATGTTATCTTTCACTAATCAGATGAGTGGATTGATTTAATTAAAATGTAGAAAATAGGTGGCTGTGAACTCAACTTGCTATACCAAGCCTATACAAGCCTTGCCAAGATCAAAAGCGTGGCGGTACCGCCAAACTTTATAGACAATCTCCAAGTAAAAATTTGAGATTTTTCAGCAAGAATAGTAGTTCGAGATTGCAGGTGCTAATTATTCTTTGCTCCCTTTTTATGATCCTTGACTGGGCATAGGAAACGACCAACTGGAGACCAAAGTCCCCAAACAGGGTCCGTTTGGGTTGCCAATAATAATCGTGTTTTATGTGGAACCCTCTGGGGGCAGCCCCTACTACCGCCATGCACCTCACTACTTTGCTCCCAGCATTTTCTCAGTTGGATATGCCTTCAACCCATACTACCAGTACAGCATGGGCTTGGCCGGTGTCTCTCCTGCAGTATATGGAGGCTACAGTGCTGCTGCTCCTGCCATCGTCAACCCATGGATCTTCAGTGCTCAACAGCAGCTTTTGAACCAGCTCCATGCCAACCAGGTCCTGAGCCAAATCCCGGCCAACCAACTCTACAACCTGCAGCTCCAGGGCAGTTATTTGGGATTTCCCTACTCCTACATGAGCTCACCCGCTGCTCTTGCTTACCCCAACGTGAGTTCCCCTGCCGCTTTTGCATACCCCACCACCTCAACTGCTGTCTTTTAAGCAATTCCTGATCTCAGAAGATTTTCAGTTGAAGTTACCAGGGAATAAGATGTAAGTGAAGAATAAGTTCTTTGGAACTTCTTGGAAGTTTTGAATGAACATCAAGGAAAATGAATAAGCAATATGTTGCATATATGGTCGCTTTATTGTAATAATCTGTAATGTTCGAATTTCTTGATGATTTTCAAGAAATTTATAACTAAAAACTGCTCATCTCAATATGGCCATGACTGCTGATTGAAGTAGTAATGCATTTTCGTTTTAAACACCAAAGGAACAGATCGTCCAGCTTTCAGAAGCTACATTTTAACACAACTAATCGAATTAGGATTTGCTTCATCAGTTAGAACTTTGAAGCGAATAGGTACACAAACTTTCAGTTACATGTCAACGGGCTCCACTTGCAGACAATGTGAATAACTGCTGGGAAACTTTAGTTTCACTCAAGTTTGGAATCAAAAGCGTCAGTGCCTACTGTAACTTTACTGAATAATCCCTATAATATTCCCTGTGCCCTTACATTTCTCCAAACCAGGAACAGGGAAGGGTCTTCCTCCCTCACCCACAAACGACAGGTCTTTTCCAACCTTCACTCCTTATTAATGGACCACCCTCTGCACTCCACTGCTGCCATTGTCCAGCATGGTGTTGAGCGTAACTAACCTACTCAGAGCTTAAGCTCTGAGTGGATTTTCCTAAACAAAGATCTCATCAGACCCTTGAAACAAAACCACTTTATGATTTAAGGGGTGAAAGAACAAACTACTGATCGTTATCCTCGCCACATTTTCTGTCCATGAAATACTCCAGAAACAAAAACTCCATCAGATCTTTCAAACAAACCCACTTTGGAAGTTCAAGATGACGGAATAAGTATTGATATATCTTCTCACCACATTTCTGTCCTTAGGATACATTTATCTCTAGCAACGAGAAACCAGTCACCTCCATTGACCTAGTCTTACAGAGGCCTTTATAAACCATTTGACTGAATGAGTAATTGTTTATCCCACAAAAAAGCCTTCTTTGAGGTCTCTAAAACAAGAGCCGTGAGGACCCAAGTTTGTGCCCCAACGAGAGCAGTGAATCCTTCTGTTGGTGATTTACCCCGCATTGGCATTACATTTGCATCTGCATAGTATTAGTCGTTCTTTAGTGTGTAGGTGAGTGTTGTTCAATGGATATCCAACGCTTGAGCGTGAATCTAAATTCATTGTCGGGTTCAATTTCCTAACAACTTAGGCTTTTGGGAGGCTTTGTAACAAAACCTATTCTACTGTCTCAACACCTAGACCATGCTATAGGTCAGTAATTGTCTAAGCTCAGGTCCAAATCCTAATACCTCCCACTAGCATCCCTGATTCCCTCTGCATATATATATTATGTAAAAGGCAGGGACTTGACAAATAACTAACCCATTTCCAAGACATGAGAATCTAGTTTATGTAAACAGAATGGGAGAAAACCTGACCAATAGTAAACAAATGGCCAATTACTGAAGCTTATTATGCATATACACATTCTAGTGAAAAACACTAACGAAACCTCCTCAACTAAAGTGCTTGAGTATAAGGAGTGTTGATTTAATGTAATAAGTGCTTGAACGTGTAGGGAAGTGTTGGTTTGATGGATATCCATAGGAAGGTCCTTCCCCTAACAAGTTAGGATTTTAAAAAGTCTTGGGATGTAGCAAAACACATTCAAATCTCTCAAGACCTATCAGACAGCAATGTTCTAAGCTCTAAAAATCTATATAGACTTCATTGCAAATGAAGTCCCAACTCTAAGATGGGCAAAGGAGTGCAACCCTCCATATTATGAACACACTGGGACTACACAAAGACCCCACCGATTTTCCAGGACAAGAAAACCTTGCCTTTTTTCCTGATAAATGAAAGCGAATATAAAATAATGCTAGCAGATTTGGCGAACGCTAACCATAATGAAACCAAGAACTAACAGCCACTTTCTAGAACTTCACCACCATCACCCAATTAAAATACACCATGCTACCAGTGTCTACATTGTATGAGGAGAGAGAGGGAGAGAACGGTAAAGGGATGAAGTGACAGACAGTATATAACACCCGGACCGGACTCTAGTGTCTAATCTTGAGAACACCTCCATTGGTTTAGACTTACATAGGCTTATACACGGCATACGAATTGTAACTGAAATGAGTCTTTGCTTATCCAAGAGATTGTTTCATAAAAAGCCTTATTTGCAACTAGGTTTCTAGATCAAGGGCCGGGAGGACCCAATTTTGAGTCCCAATGGGAGCAGTCCACAATGGGTGCTTGACGATCCATTGGCATCTAATTTGTGATCTCATGAGGGTGTCTGCATAAGATTAGTCGTTCTTGAGTGTGTAGCAGAGTGTTGGTTTTAATGGATACACATTGTTAGGTTCTTTCTCCTCACACATTAGGCTTTTGGTAGAGTCTTGGTTCGTAACAAAACCACCAAATCTCTCAAATCTAGATCATCCTATAGGCCAGTAATTGTCAATGCTGAAGCTCAGACTCTAATATCTCCCAATAAGATCCCCCACATATAATGTATAGCACAGAAACTTGAAAAAAAAAATGCTCACCAATATCCAGGACAAGTGAATCTAATTTATGTTAGCAGAATGGGAAAAAAGTCACCATCATTAAACGAACAGCCACCGACTGAAACTCCTTTTGCGCATACACATTCTAGTTAAAGAAAACAATCAAAATTCCGTCAATACCAACTGCTTGAGAGCATAGGGAAATGCTATTATAATGGTTATCCAAGTGCTTGCATGTGCAAGGAGTGTTGGTTTACTGAATAGCTCTTGTTAGGTCCTTCCCCTAACAACTTAGGCTTTTAGGAGAGTATTGGTATGTAGCAAAACAAACTCAAATATTTCAAGACCTGAATTAACCTAACAGACGACAATGTTCGAAGCTCTAAATATCTAAATAGACGTAGTTCAAGTGAAACACCAACTCTAATCTCTCAAGACGAAAGGGTATACGAATGCGACCCAACAACGTATCTCTGCATACTATGTACACATTGGCACTCCACAAAGACCTAACCAATTTTCCAAGACAAGACAATCTAGTATTTCTTCTTTTTTTGAAAAAACACAAGAGAATTCAATATACGCTAGCAGAATTGGAGAATGATCACCATAATCAAATTAACAGCCATTGACTCTAACTTCTGTTGCATATACAATCTAAATCCCTCGACATAACCAAATTAGCATACATGATGTTACCAATGTCTACGCATATGAGGACAGATACATTAATTTCAAATATCCAAACTTTCCATCTGAATGCTACTCTTGAGAGGAACATACTCACCCAGATAGCCTCCAAGGTGATCATGGAGCGCAGTCTTGTCGATATCCTCATGATGGTAGCTCTTGCACACATAGTAGAACACACTCTGCACCAGCAGCCCCACCACATTGACCACCACCAGCAATGCCACCAGCACTCCCCCCACCAACACCTTCGTAGCGAGCCCGTACCGCGCGCCGCCCCTCACCACCACCTCCCCGAACGCAACCCCCACCGTGGCACACGCCGCCAAGTACATCAAAACCAGCGCGGCCGCCTCACGCACCTTTCCCCGCAATAGCTCGCGGCTCTTGCGGACCGCGGCAAATCCCCGGACGGGCTCCAGGACGGTGACGACGCTGGCGAGGTGCCACAGCGCGGTGACATAGACGTGGGCGGCGAGGAAGGCAAAGAGGAAGACGGGGAGGAGGAGGAGAAAGAGCGCGTCGTAGTGAGCGCGGGCGAGGGCGAGGAGGGCAAGGAGGGAGAGGATGAAGGCGAGGTGGTAGAGGAGGATGAGGAGGGAGATGACGAGGAAGGTGGGGAAGAGGCGGCGGAAGGCGGGGGGGACGGCGCGGAGGGAGTCGGGGAAGGAGGCGGGGCGGGAAGAGTAGAGGGAGGCGACGGTGAAGACGGCGGAGGCGGTGGAGAGGAGGGAGAAGGAGAAGAGGAAGAGGAGGTAGAGGAGCTGGTAGAAGACGAGCAGCGGGATGTTGGGATTGTTGTTGTTGTGGTGGGAGGAGGATGGGAGGAGGGAGTGGGTGAGGAGGGAGTGGAGGAGGACGGCGAGGGAGAGGGGGAAGACGAGGGTGAGGGTCAGGAGGGTGAAGGTGTGGGGGGAGCGGCGGGGGACGGAGATGGCTTCTTTCAAGATTTGGGAGATGCTCAGGAACTGTAGCTCCTCCTGTGCCAGATCCATGCCTGCTTCTTCTTGGATTGTGTTTCTTGATTGTGGATTTGGTTGGGGGATGGATGGATGAAATGGGGAGGATTAGGGGGGGAAGAAGGGAGATTTGGAGGTGTGGAAGGGTGTGTGTGTGTGTGTGTGTCTTAGGTTTGCCAAGTGCCTGCCTGTCAATGCTGCAGAGAGTGATGAAGAAGGAGGTTGTTGGCAGAGCCGAATCCAGGAAAGTCACCGCATCATCGAAAGTTATATCGTCAACCGACAAATCGATATTATGTAATATCGTTTTTTTATTTTTTTTTAAATATATGTGATATATCGGTTTCAATTGGAACTTTTTAAAAAATATAATCAACTTTCTTGTTTCGGACCGATATATCGCTATTTAATAATAAAATAATATTTTCGAAAAAAAAATTCGAAAAAAATTTTTTTTTTAAAAAAAAGGGGAAAAAAGTAACTTTCCCACTTGTTTCCCGTCCTGATATGCATATTTTAAAATCTATGCTTTGTCTAAATTAGTATAACTCATTTTAGATGCTAAATTATGAAATATATGGTAAAAACTAGTTTTTGACCACCGATATTTTTTTACAAATATCTCCGATATATCTCCGATATTTTGTCTCTTAAGCCGACTGATACGATACCGATATCCGATACGGAATTCCATGGGTGTGGAGATGAAAATGGTGTGTTGCACCTTGAGTGGTGGCTAACGGTGCGGAGGGCTTTAGCCCGCCGCACAGGATTCAACTTCGTTGTTGGTGGGTTTTGTGAGGTGAGTAGCTAATAAGTCCAATAAGTTAGATGAAAATTTACCTCCTTGAGATGGGCTTGGGCTCCATCAGGTCGTCATGTTTTGTATAAGTAATAGTTATTTGTTTCTTTGTTGTTCGATAGACAAAGCTAACTGATCCATCCGGTTTCATAGGGTGAAACTTTTCCCACATGGACAGTAGAACCCAATATATTTTTACCGTTGCTAAGTAACACCACACTATCCTCATTTAATATCTGACGGCATACCTCCATTATCGAATGCTGACCATCCTGAGGATTGGACGCTACCATCAAATATATAACGATGGATCCCTACCGCTAAATTTAACTCAATGAAACGGTTGACATTAACTGTCATTTCTGTCAGATGGAATGCCGATTCTCGTTGGTCGAGCTCTATAGTCAAAACATATCATTGGAATGCTACCAAGCATGCTAAAAAAAGACTTTTTTCCAAACATATTTACGAAAGTGGGTGTTACCGAAAAATTGCGGGGTGCTAAAAAAATCACTTGTTTCCATATTGATAGCCTAATTTGTATTTTTAAGAGTCTCATTTACATGAGCATGGCTTGTGCAACCTACATGAGCAGAGGTGCCTCGAGCCGTCTGATTGTGAATATGTGATGCAACTTCAGGCATCAAATCAAAACATAGGTAGACTTGAATCACTACTCTGTCCACCGGCCTTAGACCCGTATCAGGCAGACGTGTGTGAGGCATATCTCATACTCCCTTCGTTCTATAGCTATGTACATTTAGAAATATTCATTGTTCTAAACTATTATACGTTTTGTCAAATCACCTGACTTCCTCTTTCCAAAATTGGAGGAGATTTGGAAGGATTGACTTGAACTTGATTCGTGAAAAAGCATACGAGTTGGGTGGGATATTAGGGAGAAGAAGTCATGTGACTTCCTTGTGAGCTTCACGGACCAATAAAAATGAGAATTTTCTCAAATATATACAGTATTTTGGAACAGAGAGAGTATAATAAAATCATATAAATTATAAAGTCCAA
Source organism: Houttuynia cordata (assembly GCA_039654745.1). Lineage (NCBI taxonomy): Eukaryota > Viridiplantae > Streptophyta > Magnoliopsida > Piperales > Saururaceae > Houttuynia > Houttuynia cordata. Next base: position 8,750,534 of record CM077512.1, read on the forward strand.
TATGATGTCCTAGGTTGGAACGACAGTTTACCTTGTTGAAATGGGCTTGGGCACCATGGGGTCTCGATGTTTTTGGCTTAAGATTGGGCTCCGTTCGTGCAATGGAGCTTGTTTTTGGATTATAAAATGAGTGAAATTTATGGAACTCTAGGGCTTGTACAAATAGAAAAAAGAGTTTTGCCTTCCCCATTCATGTTTTTGACCCTGAAGGAGCAAACCCAGTCGTGTAATGTTTGTCCCAGTCTTTTTTAATGGAGGGTGGAGGGAGGAGGAGTACTGTTTATTATTTTTTGTTTGTTTTTTATACACAAATAGTCCTTTTTTGTATTAATAGTCTGATTTGGTTTTTGAAAACAAACGAAACTATTAATATGGAATAGAGGGAGAGCATAATACTTTTGTGATGTTAATCTAATCGGTAGACCACCACCACCACGTGGGATTTTCTACTACTTTATAAGAAGAAAAATGCACCTCCTACATTAAATTACCCACATGGCTGATGTGGCAAGCCTAAAAGGATAATATCATATCACCCAATTTCCGTATGAAATTCCATCCCGTGGGTGAAATTGTGTATGACCTAATATAGGAGTAGCATTACTCATATGAGAGACATCGATCTCCAAGATGGATGGCGCATAGGGAGGAGTTTTGGGTTCCAGCTGAAAACCACTTTTTGATAGTGTGCGCTACTCTTCCTTGTGCTTCGTCAATCTTGCAGATCGTAAAAATGACATGATGTGCAAATTGTACTGAATAATTTCTCCCTCATATAACATTTTTTATGCTATTGTGTGTCATTTCGTTGTTAATAAGAGGTGTCCAAGTTTTTAGGACCGGTAAATGTTTTAGTGACCGAGTTTGAGGACCAGATTGCAGGGGGTCCTCAAACTCGGTCACGCTAGACGCCCTCTTTAGGACCCTACTAAAACGGGTAGAGTAACTAGCATCTTGCGCGGCGTCTTAGATCATTGCATCGACCACTAATGCTTTGCCACGTACTTCAGAACCTTCATTTTGGAGGTATGGTCATAGTCATCCCACCAACACTCTTGATTGTTTGCCTCTATCTTTTTTCTTCAATTTTATTTGTAAACTGGGGTAGTCGAAATATTTATGGCGCGACTAGAATGGGCAGAAATTTTTTGTTTAGTCTCAGTGATTTTGATTTATTTGGTTTATGTAGGGGAGGAAAGACTGAAGAGAGCGAGTGATTCTACACGTTTGTAAGTTGTCTAGTTGTGAACCAAAATTAAGACTAATTTACACTGACTTATTTTGGCATTCATCTCGTCTTCTTAGATTAGTTAATTCTGATGTTCTTTTAGACTAATTTAGAATATGAAAGAGCATTGAAACTCAATTAACGTTGATTATCTAGTACGATGATTGATTTAATTGAGGGAGAAAGAGACTAAAAGGAGTGATTAATGTGTTTAGTTAGTTTTTATCTTCTTTTTTTAAAAGGCATTAGGAGTCCAAGTCGAAAAAGTAAATGCCAAGGAGGTGGTGAGCATGAGACAATGTGTACTCCCCTCAGATGGAAGCTCTAGTGATCAAATGTAACTTTGGTAGATTCAGCCCTTCCCACTGGCATTTTATAGCGGTCTATATTAATTGATGTAACTCCTAATGCTCTTTTCTCTTCGATTCTATGAATTAGTAGCGTCCATCACTCTACTAGGATCATAAAAAGAGTAATATATGTAAGCTCAAAAATGAAACATAATGACTAATGTACACTCATGACAAAGTTCATGTCTGACCAATAAGTGTTAACATTTCATGTTTTTTTTTCGTTTTTTCAAAGGAAAATTAGTGATATGGGGGCAGAGCATACGAAAACTAAAGTAATCAGATAGTAGATAACCTTAAAATTCGCATTTGAGTAGTACAATGTCATGATAATATCGTACTCTCTATGTCCAAAAAGTCCTGACAGCATTTGAAAACGAGTTATTTATTGGCCTATAGGGCTCACAACATTTCAAGCCTCTGATTACCTTATGCACGTTCAGGATCTATTGGCCCGTGCATATGCAGTCACCTAATTTTAGATCTGTAATTTTTCAAATGCAATCAGATTTTTTTTGGATGGATGGAGTATATCATAAAATTGACTCACAAACCATGACTTGTTTTGGTCACTGTAAATGGATGACTTCAAAATAAAAGCCATCACATAAGTCTCACAATCCTTTTGTGGTTTTTGGTACAAAGAAGTCACAATCTTATTCAATGAGATAATTAAGGTCCACTTGCTCAAAGTTCAAAAAATTCAAGCTTCAAAATTGGCGTGTATGGCATACGTCAAAGATTCATTCCATTCATTGACTGAATGGGGTAAGATCAAATTCCAAATTATTTAGGCAGCAAATTACTAATAGTATAGTGGCCTTCGTTTTCATGCCCCATAAAAATGGAATATTCATTGGTATCAGACATGCTCACATCAATCTCTATCTGTTAATTGATTAGAGGCTTGATTAATCTTTAAGTTAGTCTTTGAGTTGGCACATAAGAACTGTCGAGTTCTGATCTCTACCCTGTCATGTGTATCTTAATCCCTCTTCCCTCTCTATGTGATTTACATTATACATGATACTTTAGACTCTGGTACATGATGAACTGAATAGTCGTGAATAATGATAATAACACTACAAAAAGAAATGTTAATTGTAGGGTTTGGTTGGATCTAATTACAAAAGGTAAGGCTATGCAAAGCCCACATTCCATGTCCAGAAAAAAACACACCATCTCACAGTTTTGTTGTATATTCTGTCTGTCCAAAACATCTGAAAATAAGTCAAATTTATTGACCTGTAGGGCCCACAACATTTCAAGCCTCCACTTACCTCCACACATGCATGTTCAGGAGATTCTATTGGCCAGTAGGGCAGATCCAGTCACCTCATAGTGGATCGTAATTTTTTAAATACTGCCAGGTTTTTTTGGACGCGGTAAGTATTATTACAAGCTTTCCTAAAAAAAAACACTAGGTTGGCTAATTTGCATCATATAAATAGGATTTGAAAAAGAAAATGAACAATGTGTTGCAAAAATTGAAAAATAAAGAAAAGAAGTTGGTTGCTTATCTAATGGTCTTACAGATAATGGGGTGGGGGTCCAAATGTGGGTTTATCCAAACAATCAACTGCTTTCAATATAATCAAGATCTAATTTTGTTCTTAACCATGCCCGAGTGAAAGTTTAATTGTCCAGATTTGAAAAATAAATAAAAGAAGTTGATTGCTTACCTAATGGCCGGTCTAACGGATAATGGGCTGGGGTCCGAATGTCGGTTTATCCAAACAATCAACTGCTTTCAATATAATCAAGATGAAATTTTGTTCTTAACCATGTCCGACATCGCAAAAATTTAATTGTCTAGATTTGAAAAGGAACTTGTCCCATAAAAATTGCCCTATTTCATCTTTATCCATTTCATAGCCATTACTGAACGGAGTTGAAATGTTAACATAACATCTTCCTAATATCATATAATTCCAAATGTGGACCTTGGTATATATGGGACGGAGGGAGAATGAATTATTCCTTATCAGTGACATGATTATTATCATGAAATCGTACAATGGATTGCAAAAATGTGAAGATATCAAAAACAGCATAGTCATATGTATATGAGAATCATGTTCAAATTAGAAAATATTGCCTTTGATGGAGTTAATTAATTAAGGTACTGTTTTTTTTACAAAAATTGTGAATAATTTCTTACTTAAAAAAGTGTTATGAACTATAAAAGATAGGACTTATATTCTGTGATAAACCATCATACGTGCTTAATGTTTTTCCTATGGAAAAACCACTAGACGTAATTCTCACTTACATCTTTAGCCATCAGAATTGATTCTTCTATTCAACATTTTAGACTAGATAGACAGGTTAATTCCATATATGACCTGCCCCAAAAGAGTTGCAGATCGATTGAGACCCGAGGGCGACATTTCTAACTTGGAATGAATGCATGAGGATTTCTAACTTGGAATGAATGCATGAGGACCCATCCAGTTGAGTACACGTTGTTTCCCTTTTTTGCTAAACATAAATGATCATATCTGTTGGTAGATGATCAGCATGGAAGTGACATGGGGACCCAACAACACCATAAGCTTCATATAAACTTCCGAGCAGACTTTCTAGTTCAATAATTAGATAGGCATATAAACACTTGAACTTGTGGTGCAGCCGGGGCTTGCTGATATTGACATACGTGTATTGTGACAAACAAAACAGTTGAACTTGTGCAGCTGGGGCTTGCTGATATTGATCATATATACGACATACATATTAGGTGCACCGAAATTTCCGAGATATTTGGACTTTGTGAAATCCTTTACTCTGCTTAAGATTTGGCAAGTATTGAACTAGAGTTTCATATACCGAAAACATATACTGGCAGCTGAGAGAGGCCAGTGTCTTCCTCTTCCCGGAACCAGGGAAAGTACGCTGGTTTTTATCGGCGGGGTTGGGATGACTTAACCCTATGGTGCAGCTCAGATGAAAGCTTGCCTTAGTATTTCATTCTGGTAGTACTTTATGTGTATAAATAACATTCTTGGTTTTATACCATAAGTTTTGATTCCTTGATTTAATAGTCTAAAGTCTGCACAAAAAATCTTTGACATCATGATCTTCTGTAGTTTTATCAATTAATGACTTTATACTATTTCTTGTTTTACAAAAAGTAAACTATTATAATAAATCTACTTGTTGAGCTGTTTAAACTTCCATTTGGCTCATGTTACAAATATTTCGCAAACAATTAAGACCATAAGTATCTAATTGTGTTGACCAATTTCAACCTCATGATACATTATGTTTACTGAATAAAAACATCTTCCTCCTATTTTAAACTTGTAATATGACTTCTACTTGCAATGATCTTAATTTACCTTCAACTCCAAACATCTGGAATGGTTACAGGATTAGGATAATAAGACATGTTGTACAAAAGTTATAGAATAAATAATTCTTCAAAGCTTGCACTAATAAGATAGTATTCACCTTCTGCTTGTTATTTGACTTCATTCGACAATAGCATTAATTTATATTGAAACTGGACCACTCTACGATCGTAACCTGGACCACTTTACGATCTTTGCAGTATTAGTATAATCATAGAACTTTGAGAAAAATTATAGGCATGATTAATTGTTTAATCTATGTCTGTTTAAGATACATTCACCACCACTATGCTTGTTATTTGACTTTCTGCATATAATAACCATGATTTGCCATGCATTTAAATTGAGGCCACTAGAACTTTGGTGCAACTAATTCCGTATGCTATTTGATTAAAACATGTCAAATGTTCATATAATTGGCTGCATTTGACATTGAGGAGAATTTAGACAGTGGACTAGTGCATCTTAAATAAAAGTTCGCATTGACAAGTTAAGTGTGGCTGGATCCTAAATTTTTACATACCTTAAAAAATGGAAATTGGACAACCAAACCTTGCTTGTGTTAGTTTATCATCAGGTACTTGGACTTCATGTACATGTAATGAGATCCAACCCTTCCTTTTCTACATACCAAAGCCTTTCTTTATGGTATGGAATAAGTTATGAGCAAAGGCTGCGTGAGCGAAGATACCTCAAGCCACCCGATTTCAATCTCATGGCCCTCATCAGATCAAACCCATGTGCCCCCGATTGACGCCTGCTGTCAGATCAAAATCCTATGGCCCAAGGCACCTCGGCTCATGCAGATGAACATGATCCCTGTCTCGTACTAACGGGAATCTTTCTTATAATCAACTAATGTGGAAGGAATTTACAATGTGAAGTCCTTTTCTAACATAAAAACACATTTGAGATGTAAATTTGAGCTGTGAGTTATGGCAACCAATTGAAGCATATTCATGTGAATGTGCAATGAACCTTATATGGTCGTCAAGATCAATTGTTTTTTTTTTTTGTGGGGGGGGGGGGAGTTAAATTTATTGGCATGTGGAGGCCACAATATTTTTTTATATAATTCCTCATGGAAAACAGAGCAATCAGACCAATTAAAATTACAATTACATTAGATGCGACCAGTCGAAAGTCCACGATAGTTCAACAAACTATGGAACTCGTCATCTCCAAGCCACCAGGCCATAGTATTTCAAGCCTCTACTTACCCCCAGCCTCCATATATGAAAATGAGTTAAATCTATTGGTTTGTAGAGCAAATTCAGAAATTCAATTCTGGATCCATAATTTTTCAAATGCAATCAGATTTTTTTTGGAAGGAAGAAAAAGAATATTGCATCCCAAATTATTCGTAGGCACATAAAAGTTCAATAAAGTGAAAAAAGGGGTAAAACCTACAAGTTCAAAATTACATGACAATTTAATAGAACAATATATTACATGGATTCACTGCCTATGGGCGGTTGTTGTAAAAAAATGAAGTTAGCAGCCCGTCCAAGTTCCACATGGTGGACCAGTTCCTGAGTACAAGTGAGGCCCAAAGGTGAACCTAGTACAAGATAGCACGTGTAGGTCTTTGTCACATGTAGACTGAGCGGAGGACTGTAATAATGGAATGTCGTATTGGATATCGGTAAAATATCGGTTGGCTAAAGAGACAAAATATCGGAGATCTTGTGTAAAAAAATATCGGTTTCGAAAACTAGTTTTTACAATATATTTTCACAATCTAACTTCTAAAATGAGTTATACTAATTTAGACAAGTGCATATTATAATGGAAAACAAACAAGAATTTTTTTTGAAAAAAAAAATTTTGATTTGTTTTTAAAACATTTTTTTAAAATGATGATATATCGGTATCCGTCAACCGATATATTGACGATATTTAGAAAATTTTGAAAAAACGAGATTTCGTATTGGTGTATCGGGTGAGGCCCGATAATGATAAATCGAGCCGGGATTCCATGACTGTAATGGCCAGAGAAGAAGAAAGGTATTTGCTCACTATCTTCTCCCTTTCCCAGACAAGTCAAATGAAACCATTTTCCAATGATAAAGGACTATGAACACCACCATTTGCCCCTAGCAGCCCTACTAGTGCAACTGTGCAAGGAAGCATGAAGAGCTGATCTACTTGCAAAACAGTGTCTAAGGTTTCTTTGCTGTGGAAGTAACCTCTCTTTCTATGCCCTGGCTCACACACGTCGGCATGCCTCGAGGCATGGCGGGCTGTTGGATTTTGATCTAAGGGCGTACATTAATGTAGGGGCCCACATTTTCACACCCCTCTAAGGTATCTCCCCATCTCACAATACCACGTCGGATTTTCTTAAATCGAATGCTTCTTTTTTTTTTATGGGCTCACAGAGACACCATTATATCACTCCTTAGATCTCACTATTATCCCTTAATAATAACCTTAACCATTTAAACGCTATTCCTTCTGATGGCTGACTGACCGCAACCTCTAGGGACCATTGGTGCCCATTTGGAGACCATCGACAACCATAAAAATCAGATTGAGCATGTTCATGGTTAATTATCAAACATTAATGAAATTAAACAAAATATCTCATGATAAGGGTGAATACACACCCTTGAGACGGTGGGAGGCTGGTTTGAATCAACCACCTCTGTATTAATACGCTATACCATTGCTTCTCATGAGGAGCTGAACAATAAGTTATGCTAGTTTCTATTGTAGTTATTAAAAAATAAGTCGTTTTATGACGAGAAAATCTCTATAAGAGTAACAACCAAAATTGCCAATTCAGTCTTAATTGCGTCGATTGGATCTTCTTCCCTTGGGAGAGGTCCTAGAGTCGAAACTATGTAAGCCATTTTTTAGTGAAGGATACGATCAAATTGTCCTTGTTGGAAATAATGGTCATGTACACATAACATATCCCTTGTCCTAATGTAGTTAATATTTTTTCACCATCACATCTACTCGTCCTTAATACTTAAAAGAAATTGTCAAAGAACCTCATCAAAAAAAGATTGTTAAACAACCTTATAAAAAATGGCAAACAAAAGATTAAGGTCTTATTGGGGCCAATTCAATGTAATCAAATCCCTGCCGGCAGCCGGTGAGCTCTAGTCTCAACAATGTTCTTCATTGGCGGGTCTTCTACCGTGAACAAATATTCCGTAATTAACCAAGACAATAAATCCAAAATAAAAAAGGTAATTGATTTTTCGTACCATGATAAACCATAAAACATTACCTTATTTAGTATTCTCACATTTAATCATTTAACCATAAATAGAATGTAACAAAAGATCTATAGAAAGAAAAATTATTTGGCTAAACAACGATGATGGTATTGCTTTGAATTTGTTAATATCAAGAACACGGTTAATTTTGGCTTTTAGTAAATCACATTTCCTACCCTTTGTCAAAAAAATAGACATAGGCCCCTCACCTTCTAATAACTACACATGCATTCGTTATAAGTTATAACATGGGCACCTCACTCAAAAGTCAAAACTTACACTTAACCCCCTCTGTCCTTTGCCAAAACTAAAAGCATAAACCCCTCGATTTTAAAAATATACACTCTACATACACCCTTAGGAAATTGTCCAATTAGTACTATGAAAATCTAGAATTGGATATACTTGTTACTTTGGAAAAAAACTTAGAGACTGTTTTAAAATCTAGAGTTGGATTTTTTTCAATTAGTACTATGAAAATCTAGAATTGGAATTTATCCAATTAGTACTATGAAAATCTAGAGTTGGATATACTTGTTACTTTGGAAAAGACTTACCACTCTGGCCAAACTTACCAGAACTATAACAGCAGTGACTTGTCTGTCTTAGGGGAGGGGAAGTTAGACTTGGCGGCTGGCGCCTTTGAAATGGCAAACTCCTGTCTCCTCCCCAACCTCTTACTCACCAACATCCCGAGATTGCCCAGGAATACGTACAACAACTGAACGCTCTCTCTCTCTCTCTCTCTCTCTCTCTCTCTGTCCTTTCCCTATATTCTAATGCAAGGCTGCAATCACTGATCCTACTTTTCTCCCCCTCTTGCATGCCCCAATCTTTCCTTACTGGGTTTTTCTGCTGTTTTTGGATTGACCAAGTTTGTATTATCAGCTGAAAAGCCCTCTACTAGCTCTGTCATGTCTTGATAATTGATATTTGGTTGCCTTCTTGAGGTATTTGCTTCAGTTTTATTTTTTGCTGATTTGGGTCTGGTGAAATTTGAGGTTTGGTGGACTCTGCTAAGCTGAGATTTCTGTGAAGGCGTTTCAAGCCAGACTTTTTTTTTTAAAGGTTTAAGCATTTTCTGGCTGAAAAACTTAGTTTTTGTGGTCAGAATGTCTCTATATGCTATTTTCAGTATTTTCTTTTGGTAAATTGTTATATTCTGATTTTTTACTGGGATTTTTGCAGGTGGCTGCGGCTGATTGAGACGGATTCTTGTAGATGGTCTAATCTCCTTGTATTTGTGGAGTATGAAGGATTGAGCTTGCTGGGTAGTGGGGAGTGAGGGGGTGGGAAAAATCCTATAATTGGTGAAGAAAGTAAATAATGGCTTCGGGCGAAATCGATGAAGAAAGTAATAATGGAAGCATGTGGGATTTGGAACAAAAGCTTGATCAACCCATGGAGGAGGAGGCTGTGAGATTAAAGAATGTGTACAGAGAAAAGGTAAGAAGTTAGCTTTTTTTTCTTCTATTGTGAAATTTCTTCAATGTTGAGCTGGTTTGCCTTATATTTAAGTATGTTTAAGAGTAATATGACCTATAAAAAGTTAGAATGGAGGTGGATTTTGATTTCTTAAGAAAAAAGGTCAATAAGTTGTGTAAGAAATATTTATTCACTTGAGGTCTGATTTTTTTCTTTAGGATGGCCCATGGAGGAGCAAATTTTTGGCCTACATGGGTCCTGAACCACCAGCTATAATGCACGGGTAATACTTTAAGTATCTAAGCTGATTCAAATTTGTTGTTCCCGTGCAGAAATTCTCATCATTATTGATTTTGCGCCTTGCATTCCAGAGTCTTGGGGTCGTTTATGGAGACTTGGGCACTTCTCCTTTATATGTTTTTTACAACACATTTCCGAATGGAATAAGCGAAAGGGAGGATGTGATAGGAGCTCTATCTTTGATAATTTACTCACTGACTCTGGTGCCGCTTCTTAAATATGTCCTTGTGGTGTTAAGGGCAAATGATAATGGCCAAGGTATGCAATTCAGATGCAGTTTTGCTGTCTTCATTTTATCGTATCCTATTGCATGTTAGCTCTGATTGCTTATAAGGATGTGATTCAGTCATTTGCTTATACCCTTCAATTTTTTCAGTTGCACTGTGTAAGTGAGTATACTTGACAGTTTTAACTTCCACTTTTATCATAACAATTGAAATTTGGTAACTTGGAAACTTCTCAGACAAATGATCAAGCTGTACAACTAATTATATTATCTCCATCAATAAAATTTCGACTTTCTAAATCTAGATTTTAGTTAGTCTCAGCCTCATCTCAAGCTTGTTTATTTTTTCTCAGCTGTCTATTATTCTTATGCTAAAATAGTTTTGCAAGTATAAATTTGATCTAATTTTATTTAAATCTCAGGTGGAACATTCGCCCTATATTCACTACTTTGTCGGCATGCAAAAATAAAAATTATTCCGAACCAGCACCGAACAGATGAAGAACTAACAACATATAGCCGACATTTAATTGCTGAAAATTCAGTTGCTGCCAGAACTAAGAGATGGCTTGAAGCAAAATCTTACAGAAAGAATTCTCTTCTGATTCTTGTCCTTTTTGGCACATGCATGGTAATTGGGGATGGGATTCTTACACCAGCCATATCAGGTTTGCCTTTTTTGCTCTTCTCCTCTATTTTGTATCTCACCAACAACCAATCACTGTAATAGAAAATGGTAGCTTGATATACATTGGGAAGAAAAAACGAACAAAACTTATCTGCATCTTAACCATGAAATTATTTTCCACATGGTTTTACATTTATTGTTTTTCACATTTATTTTTGTGTTTCTTGTATCCTTGTCGAAAAATTTTGCACTTCCGTTCCATAAAGTCCTAACTAACTGATCCTTCCGATTTGCAGTTCTCTCAGCTGCTGGCGGGATCCAAGTGAACCATCCAAAAATGAGTAATGGTGTGTAGCACACTCTCAGTCTTGTTGGTGCTTACATTTTCGTCCTTTTCTACTGTTTGCTAATGTTTGAACGGGTTAGTTATACATCTAGATGAAAAAGAATATAAAATAATAGAAAAATTAATGTAGGTCTAGTATGCACATACAAGATTGGTCATGCAATGTCTCTTTTCTCTCTTCTGAAATGTTTTATAATATACCACAGAAGGCTCATTTCCCTCTACAACTAATCTTCTAACATTTAGTTGCCAAAAAAGATTCCTCTTTAAGACTATAGCGTTTAAAAAATTACAGAGAATCATTCACAAATGTCCAAATGTTAATGATGAATAATGAGCTAATATTGATCAATAAATAGGGTACTTTTGAAATTGGTTTTTAAATTCAGTCTTGAATTGAAAATACATTTGCAGCTGTACTGTTAAACTACGCCAGTGAGGTTCTGGAGCCTCTCAACCTTTCTTTTTAGCTTAACATGCTCCTTCTTTGAGCAAAACTTGGATGCGATATTGGTTCTTTCTGCTCACAGAGTAGTTTCTCTAGAATATCTCTTGATAATGGTTTATTCTTGAAAATTTGCTGTCTTTATTTATTTATTACTTCGCTGTCCTAACGGCTTTTTTGTGCCATATACTGCTTCAAATTTTCTCTTATCCAAACTGTTCAGAGAGAATCCCTCATTTACCAAACTGATTAGGAGGAGAAACAAGACAAGCGAATGACTCGAAGCATAATGCAGGTGTGAGTGCGACCATGTGATCAGAGATATCTGAGAGTATCTAGACATTGCGGAATTCATGGAGTGCCTAAAATCACACAGAAAGCAAACACTTAAACAAAAAAATAAAGCTCAATATTATCACAGAATTTATTCTTGAATGTTTTTGAAATTGGATAATATCCAAAATAACTTGATATTTAGACGATCTGAATCGATTATTTTGTTAATTAAACAATAAATATTACTCTCTCCGTCCAAAAGTACCTGTTTTCATTAGAAATCCAAAATGAACAAATGGAGAATGTAGAGAGAGATTTAGAAGTGTTGGTTGTATCATGATTCATATAAGAGATCTATGCTGCATGCTAATAGAAATTTTTATCATGATGTTTCAGATGTGGTTGTGGTGATTGCTGTAGTCATTTTAGTTGGTTTGTTTAGTATGCAACATGTTGGCACGGATAGAGTTGGATGGGCTTTCGCACCCATTGTCCTCCTTTGGTTTCTCTTTATTGGAGCAATAGGGGCTCTTAATATATGGAAGTATGACACTTCAGTCCTAAAGGCTTTCTCTCCAGTTTATATGTACCGTTATCTCCATCGAGGTGGGAGATATCGATGGACCTCCCTTGGTGGAATCATGCTTAGCATCACAGGTCAAAATGCTATTATATTTCAGTGCATTTATTCTTATGGTTGCTTGTGAAACTTTTGAGGTTTTGACAGCTCAAATCATCTACCAGGGACGGAGGCTCTTTTTGCCGATTTGTCTAATTTTCCTGTTTTGGCAGTTCAGGTATTTCTGTTACCATGTATGAAATTTTGTCTGTAGGACATCTTTTTCTAAAACCATTGCTCTAATTCTAAATTATTCAGAAGATTGTAAACCAGTAGTTCCAGCCTACATCCACTTGTTCAAAAATCTAGTCATTCTGGATAATTTTTATGTGACTTCATGAGATTGTCTTGAGATGTTCTTCTCCACCTGCATTTCCTTCTGTGCAGATAGCTTTTACTATGGTGGTGTTCCCTAGCCTTCTTTTGGCGTACAGTGGGCAAGCAGCCTATCTTTTACAACATCAGGATCATGTAAATGATGCTTTCTATCGCTCCATCCCAAGTGGGTAGCTAGTTATAATTTTTACTTTGATTACTATATCTCAAGATGACTTTATGGAGTGCTTATTTCTCAAACTCATTTTTTAATAACTGTAGATGGCGTATATTGGCCAATGTTTATAGTTGCAACAGCGGCTGCAGTTATTGCTAGCCAGGCTACAATATCTGCAACGTTCTCAATGATAAAGCAAGCACTGGCACTTGGCTGTTTCCCAAGGGTCAAGGTGTTGCATACATCAAAGAAATTCAGGGGTCAAATTTACATACCAGAAATAAACTGGATTCTTATGGTTCTCTGCATCATCGTTACAGTTGGGTTTAGAAATACGAATAAGATTGGTAATGCATATGGTGAGTTCATCCTATGTTATGTGTATAATTGATTTTTATAATTAGCATTTGGCTATGAATGGATATCAGCATATATGAGCTCTCTTTTTGTATTTAGCTTTCTAAGTAGCCTCATTTACTCAAGTCTTTATTGTATTCTACTTTGCCACTTTGCTCATTGACCGACTACTGTTTACCACAATGTCATAACAGGAACAGCTGTGGTGTTAGTTATGCTTGTGACAACATTTCTAATGATCCTAATCATGCTACTTGTGTGGCGTAGCCATTGGATTCTTGTGCTTATATTCACTGGTTTGTCTTTAGCTGTGGAGTTAACCTACCTCTCTGCGGTTCTTTTCAAGATCAACCAAGGAGGTTGGGTTCCGCTTGTGATTGCTGCAGCCTTTCTCCTCATCATGTACGTCTGGCACTATGGGACACTTAAACGGTATGAGTTTGAGATGCACAGCAAAGTCTCTATGGCATGGATATTAGGCCTCGGCCCCTCTCTTGGTTTAGTTCGTGTCCCGGGAATTGGCCTTGTGTACACAGAGTTAGCAAGTGGAGTCCCTCACATTTTTTCACATTTTGTAACCAACCTCCCAGCCATCCACTCTGTTGTGGTTTTTGTCTGTGTCAAGTACCTCCCTGTTTATACAGTTCCATTAGAGGAGCGGATTTTAGTCAAACGGATTGGACCCAAGAACTTCCATATGTTCCGTTGTGTTGCAAGATATGGCTACAAAGACCTTCACAAGAAGGATGAGAATTTTGAAAAAATGTTATTCGACAGCATCTTCTTGTTTGTTCGCTTGGAGTCCATGATGGAAGGTTACTCTGATTCCGACGAGTATAGTTTATATGGGCAGCAGACGCAGAAGTCAGCAGATTTTCTTGTCAATGGAAAGAGTAGAACAGTTTCTTCATCAGATGTTGATTTGAACAATTCATCAATTGATTGTATAGTAGCTGTTAAATCCTCACCCAAAACAGTTAGTCAGGTGGGTTCTTCAGGGCAGACGAGTAGCCAGACTGAGGCAAGTGAATTGGAGTATTTAAATAGTTGCAGGGAAGCTGGGGTGGTTCATATACTCGGAAATACCGTGGTGAGGGCCAAAAGAGATGCCCCATTTATCAAAAAGATTGCAGTTGATTATATATATGCCCTTCTGAGGAAAATTTGCAGGGAGAATAGTGTGATATTTAATATACCTCATGAGAGCCTCTTAAACGTTGGGCAGATATTCCTTGTATAGAATTTAATCCATTGAATTTTTTTATGCATAAAGTGGTGTATATACCTGAAATAAATTGCCGCTCCAAAGCTAAAATGTAGAGTTACATGATGAATTAAAACTCATGAGCACCAACTCAACAGATCAAAGGTAAGCCTCAGCTAAGTAGCTAGCCCTGAGGCCACGACTTGCAGTGCCTGTTGATCCGCAAAGGCCACGGCTCCCTAACCCTCACCATAAAGGCGGGAAAAAAAACTTTTACTTCTGTATTACTTGCATCCTCATCTCTCCCAACGACAGGTGATTAGGTTAGGGAGGCCTCGGGAGATCGTGAAAGGCAGAGGAAGGGCAGAGCTAGCAGGCGAAGGGGCATGACCAGCAGGTGATGTGCGTAAGCCGGTGGTGAGGCAGAGGCAAGGAATTTGTTCAAGGTGAAGGGGAAGAAGCGTCTCACATCACATCGATTCACCCTGCGAGGCGGGTGTCTCAAGGCTACCAGCTCACATATCGCCAACTTTATAAACATTTTCGCAAGTACAAGCAAATGAACTGGAAACTCGGGTCTTCACAAATTTTCTTTCCTGTCTACCTTTAAAATCTACAACCATCACAATGCCGGATATCAACCAATTATGGCCTATGGATTTCTTTTCCTTTTAACAGTCACAACAAACCACACACTAATCCATTGATGTTTAAGTCACCACCACACTACTACAATGAGCTAACCCCTTTCTTCCCTTCTAACCTCCGGGCTCCTACTGCCTCACTTCACATTGATCAACTATCTGAAGTGCCTGTAGATCCTTGCTGCTGATTAAGCTGACCCTCTGTCTGCTGGACCTGTGCAGGAGGTGGCCACGCCATGTAGGCCAAGGGGCGAGGCTGTTGAGCGGCATACATTGCAGCTGTTGCTTCATCAACTGGCTTCCCCACAATCATCCCAGGTGGGCCATGCTGCGTGGGGGCATAATAGTATGGAATTGAATCTGCAGGAGCACCAACAGCTGGATTAGCAGGTCGTGCAAACCCTAGGCCTTCCTCTTTCAATTCGTCCCTCGGTACAATGTCCACCAAGAAATCAAATATATCAGTCCTTGTTATGGCAGCTGCTATATCGTTCTTCTGGAGAGTCCTCCTCTTGTTTTCCTCAGTATGGATCCAAGAGCGGAAAGTTAATTCCAAAATGAACATTTCACAAGCTTTTGCAAAGATTACCGGAGCCTCAGCGGAGATCATTCGAACATCTTCATCAGCTTTCATAATCTTCTTAATCCGCGCTAGTGGAAGGCTGTGGTTTTTGAAGTCGGTGGTTTGTTCCACTTCTTGAATTTGGTTGGCCCAAAAAACCTGGAGTTGTTGTTGCTGTTGATTTTGGAATTGTTGGACTTGTTGGTAAGCAAGTTGGTGTTGGCCTCCCATTGCAGGAGAAGCTGGAAAGGATGAAGTTGGTTGGCCAGGAGGTGGAATGGCTCCAACTATGGGGGCAGTGCCTGGTACTACCATTGGAGCAGCTTGATAGGCAGAGGCATATGCAATTTGAGCAGGTACAACTCCAATTACTGTCTGCTGCTGCTGGCTAGATGGATCCATACTATACATATAGGAATAAGATCCAGGAGTTCCTTGTTCACTGTCGTCGTATGCTTGAGGTTTGCTCATGTCATAACTAAAGAAAATAGAAGCAAAGAGAGCTCATTAATAGTCTGAAATTGCCCTAGATAAACATACAGTAAACAAAACACAGCAGCAAATTTCACTGTAAGCAAAGAGGAAGTCATATCACACAAATATATTCCAGAAATACATTCCGTATCTGTTGCAGAAAATCACAGGGCTAACCTAAAATAATTGAACAGTAATCGTAAACTATAACAAATGCCAGCAAGATCAATCTCAATCTGTTGTAAATGCAAAACAATACTTCCAAATAAACTTCGGGAACCAATAAGCATAACATCAGCTCTGCACATAACATTAGAAAACATATCTACTACACAGCAATCAGAGAAAAGTCAGAAAGTTGAGCAGGCATCAACTTCCCAAGTATCTACGACATTAAACACAGAATAGCAGCTAGAAGCAGCACTAAAAGTCAAAGCCAAACAGGGAAAACAACTTCCAGCTTCAAAACCACAAGAAAAATTAACATCACCCTGTTTGGTCCCTCAAAAATCAAGGAAGCAAAGGTTTTAAACAGGGCAATTGAAAATAGAACTTCGACCTGTTAAGTGCATAGAAATAGTCAACTTAAAAGGTAGGAAGCAAAGATACTCCAAAACGGGAGCCATACCCGTATCCCCATCGGATATGGCTACATATGTGTACTACCTTTACATCAGACTCCAACTATAAATAACTTCATCAAATCCTTATTAAGTAATGCAAATATTAACCAAATACAATATTTACATTGTAATTAAGGTGTTAATGCAAGAACTAACCTAAAATGTATCTAAATATCTAAATATGTATAGAATCTAATATTCTAATACAACTATCTCCCCCATACCGTATCCTGTTATATTGAAAATTGCCTCACAGTACCTGGTCCTGTATCCTATCGTACCCAGTCTCGTATCCCTATCCGTGCTTCCTTGCTTTAAAGGGATATACAATAAGCATAGTTCACAAATACGTTAAACTGCTTGCCAACCACCATTAGATATTCTAAAGTTATATACTCTATTCTAGTAACTAAGATGCAAGTAAAAGCAGTGTGATCATCTTAACCAAACAATATGCTCAAATATCAAACTGAAATTATGTAGTACCCACATGATAATCCAAAATGTGATAAAAAAAATACCCACTCCGTACGGTCTAAGTAGTAACATATAGTTTTTTACATGAACTGATTCTAGTTCATTTCGGAAAATCAAGTGTTACCACTAATTCCGGACGGAGCATATAACTGCACCTTACTATAATTCCTCCCAGTATCAAACACACAGCGTTATCAAGATCGCAACCAACCCTAAAAAAAACTCAAAAAACAGCCTAAGAAACACAGAACAACAAGATTCCAAGCATTTCAAACGCAACCAAACTTCCCATAAAACCCTAATCACAAACACATGAAAAAGACCCCAATCACTCCTACACCCGAAACCAGAACAAAACCAAGAAGCTCCAAACCATGCATTCTCCCAACCCCATCAAAATCCTTCAAAACAAGCACAAACAAGAACCCTATTTCTCACTACCACATGCATCAATAATTTCCCAAAAAAATGTAAAAAAGCATGAATAAATGAGCCCGGAAATGTCGGAATGGGAGGTCACCTGAGTGGGTGGATGGAGGGGCTCGGCCCCGGGGGCGTCGGGGTCGGGTCGGGTCGGAGAGAAACCCTAGGAGAGAGAGAGAAAGAGGGGAGCGGCGACGAAAAAGGCGGAGGAGAAGGAGGATGACGACGACGACAACTGCGGGTGGGGGGGAACCGGAATCGGCAGTTGAGAGACGAGGGGATGACCGGCTGGTGGCGGTCACGTGAGGCGTACGGAAAACGGAATCTGAATCCGAATCCGCCGTTTTGGTGTATGGATAGACTGGTGGGAGGACTGCTTTTTGACGGAATCTGATTCCGCAAATTTTACATTTTCGGCCCACAAATCCACAATGGGATTCCTGCCGTCCGTCCAAAGAAGTCTGTCTGCATTTGAAAACCATTGCTGACTTTGCTCCCGCTCCCTCACCACTTACAAACATGGAAGGATGAAAGTTCACCATTCCACACTCCCGTACACAGACGGAGGATATTCACCGTCTGAAAATACACGGACGTGGACACCCACTGACCATGTAATGGGGTGGGCCTGCGAACTACTCATCCAACACGACACCGAGGGGACTTGTTTTTTGTATGGGTCTTTAGAGTCAAATTCATTAATTTCCGATTGCAGACAGGCTTCATTGGACAAAGGGAAAAGGAGTATGTAATTTCTTCCCTCCATTATTCTTTTTCTAACCTTTTGTTTAAAAGAAAAAAAAACTAACATGGGCTACAACCCATGCCCGTCTATCGGCTGAGATACGATGGTGCGGGCCGCTTGTGGGCATGAAATTCTGTATCGGATATCGGTATCGTATCGGTCGGCTAAAGAGACAAAATATCGGAGATATTTGTAAAAAAATATCGGTAGTTAAAAACTAGTTTTTACCGTATAATTTCATAATCTAGCTTCTAAAATGAGTTATACTAATTTAGACAAAGCATAAATTTTAAAATATGCATATTATGATGGGAAACAAGTGGGAAAGTTACTTTTTTTCCCCTTTTTTTAAAAAAAAAATTTTTTTCGAATTTTTTTTTCCGAAAATATTATTTTATTATTAAATAGCAACCGATATATCGGCGATATTTGAAAAAAAATGAAAAACGAGATTTATCCATCTCGTTTTATCGGGTGGGGCCGATATCGATATATCGCCGATATGGAATTCCATGCTTGTGGGTGCTAGTATTAATCCACCACACCAAATGTAGCACTTGCATGGGGCTCATATTATTAGGGGGTGATTTCAACCAGAAATTTGGTTTGTTCTTTTAACCGGTCTAGGTCAGGTGAAAAAATTAAAGAGTCAGTCTTGCCAACCCTGCAATGCGCTGTAGGGCTGACAATTGTCAGAGCATGTGGAGCCCATTGATTTAACGGCTACCAGCCCTGCAAGCTGCAACACACTTGCTCGAGCTAGATTTTTCCTTCTTAGAAATGTAGGTTATAATAATATGGAACAGATGGAGTATAATATACATTTACGATGCTATTTTAGTTTTTGTACTAGGACGAAATACTCCCTCCGTCCAAAATTACCTTATTGGAAAACTAAAATGAACTAATAGTTTGCGGGTGATAAAAAATGCTTTTGGACAGAGGGAGTATATGTTTCTGGGTACATGATCCATTTTGACTCTGGTGAGACGAGTTCTTGGCTCCAAGAGTGATGAACATGATCAAGTCCCGAGTTTTAGAACATTAGTTACATTTTTTTTGCAAGAAAGAACATTGATTACATATTTTGAGTTTTAGAACATTGATTACATATTTTACAATTCTTTGAAATATTATAATGGAGTAGTCAAATTAGAGAATAGGTGAAATTTAATGATCTCATTTGTCAATCTTTTTACCCCATCCATACTTGAACTTCTAACCGAAGAAACTTGTCTAGGTAAAAATTTAGAAACTTCCATATCAAATCAGACATTTACTTGGGATGTTTTTTTTTTCATATTAGACTATTAAAATGAGATTGAGGGACTATTTTAGAATATGAGACGTGGGAAATATGGCAAAGTAGGTACCTCTAAAAAAACTTGTCTAAAAAAAATGGACCAATGTTAGACATGACATGGCAAGGTAAACTAGCCCTTTTTAATTTCTCAGATGGCCCATTTCAAACATGAGTGAGACACTTAATTCTGCTACACATGCTCGCAGACTAGCTCAATTAAATGAGAAATGCTGCCAAATGTGAAAAGTAGAAGAAATAGGAAAAACAAAAATAAACTAGACATACACTGAAAAAATTAGTGAGACACTGATCCTAAAAACAAAAAATAGTGTTTCATAAAAAAAAAAAGAACACAGTGAGATGGGACCTTGCAAGAGTTATTTAGGCCCAGGCCATTTTTTTTATTGGTGGAAAAAAAGTGCCAGGACATTTTTAGAGGGAAAACAAAAGGCCTCATTTCAGCCCAATGAAATCACCATTAGATACTCACAAAAACATCGCTAAATCATGATAAGCCCATTTCTTGCACCTTCCATAGTCCCATCAGATCAGTCTAGCCCATGTAGCCCATCTAACCTATTTGGCTAATCAATCTTTGTTATTTTTCTTTGGCATCAGGAATTTGGCTAATCAATCCTAATTTAAATCAATGTGTTGATTTCTAGTAGTGAATAATGATATCATTATCATTACAAAAAGAAAATAGGTACATATATAGGAGAGCATTGGTTCCATCAATTGGCTGTTGTGTTAAAAGAGCTTTATTTGTTGAGGCTAACCAATCACAAAGATCTACCAAAGCAAAGACAGGCAAAAATCAGCCATTCTTTTATATGCTTCTAGAATTTTTAGATTCTCATTTTTTGGGCCTTTCTACCTGGTTAGGCTTGAGAGAGTCAAATGATTCCCTTTGATTCCACAACAAATCTAAATTGACAATTTGAAAAAATAAAAATCCCAACTTCTTTTAACCACAAATATATTGGCACTTTCATATGAAAGGAATATTAATTAGAAAACCTATTAGGTAGAGGGCTCAATCTTATGCAAGCCATTAGATCTTCATCCAATGGCCTGCAGCATGGCAGATACAAAAAATTTATTCAAGGCCCCGGTGCTCATAAAGTTTTCCTACTAATAAACTTGATTTAAAGTTGTATCCTCCTTTTTTGGATAATTAAAAGTTGTATCCTCCTAAATCAATCAATTTCAAATCTGTTCACCACAATTCTCATGGTGCAATTCAAGCCGTACAACCAAACGACTTGGACACTAATTTCATCTCGACTCTATGCAAATGAAGGTGAAGAAAAATGTATTAATTAACTTGAGAAATTGAAAAGTAAAGGGTTTGTTTCACGTATCTATTATCTTCCCTAAAGTCATTATCAAGATGTGATTAACCTGAAGAACGCCACCTAGTGTGTCTCATTCTTTGTTAGCCGACCAAGGAGGCGAGAAGATGAGACAAAAGCTTATGTTACATTTTGATTGGTTGCACCATGTCCATGGAGACCAATCAAAGCAACTAGCTAGCTTGGAAATCAAACCGGCCATGGATGGCCATATAAGCCGGCTTTGAGTAAAACCTTTTTCAACCTTGGAACTTTTTCTTTCTTAATTCAAGCCTAAGTATAGGTTGGCTGTCTCCACCCATGTCTCTTTCATTCAGCTTCTCCAATGAGTCTATGGCATTTCTCCCATTATTAAGAGAGCTTGTGTTTTTTTTTTATTACGGTGACACCTCAAAATCAGACTGAACACAAATTAACTTGCTCTCAAGTTGACCTAATTAAGTTATCCTGTATAAAAAAATATTAGAGTACCTGAGATTGATATTTAGGATTGTTAGTAAAAACTGCTCTATATGCATCATTAGTTAAAATACAGCTCCTTTTCCAGATCAATTGAAAGGAATAATGCAAAAAAATATGGGCAGTTCATCGAAGTTATCGATAGTTTTAGAATTCCAGGCAGCACATATAATTTTTAACAATACTAACAGCCACCATTTTATTTTACAGTAAAGCAATAACATGTAAATTTTGATCACCCCAAAGCAGTCATTCAATTTAAATCCTCTCCCATCAAGGATAGCCCTATTAAGTATTATGAAAGTAGTTAAGTATCAAGTAAGATGCCTTCTCTCAGCAAATAAACAAATACAGCTGCATATCTATATTGCCTTTAGATGTAGCATATTCTAGCAAGTCCTTTTCCCATACAGCATGCATGACTCATCCTCCTCCTCATAGAGAGGCTTAGAATACATAAATATATGCTGTCTCCTATCCTCAATCTCACTCCGCCCGTATTACTCCATTAAGGGAGACAAACCATAGAAAGTGGAGAGGGAGAAGCATGGCTGGTTGGATCTCTGTAACATCAACTGCTAGTGTTCCTCACCATGGGATGGCCATCCGGAGGTTCGGCCCCGCTCGCCAGGAGCAAGAAGTTGTCATGTCTGACATACTTGGGGAGATTGAGCTGTGGTCATCTTGGGACATTGAAGGCCCTCCCAGCTTGGGGCCCTCAGAGCAAACTGAATTTGTGGACAGCTTCATCAACAATATGGATTGGCCTAGTGAAGTTGCTTCTTGCTCAGCTGAGACTCCAAACAATTCTCCTGATGAGTTTGAAGGATTCTCACTGCCGAGTAATCTTCATGGCAAGGTATTGATGAGTGATGGTGGCGATGACTTAGATTTTGGCTTTCTGCCAGAGACATTGGGGGTCGCATCAGATGTGAATGCAAACGTGGAGATGGAGGAGATTGTGGTGGCTCATGGGGTGGATGCTGGCCTTAACCTTGTGCACTTGCTACTGGCTTGTGCTGAAGCTGTGGGGTGCAGGGACACAAAGCTATCCAATTCCATACTTGGTCAGATTTGGGCATCAGTGAATCCATGGGGGAACTCATTGCAAAGAGTCTCTCACTGCTTTGCAATGGGATTGAAGACCAGAATCTCTAATTTGCACAATGTTGGCCCAAATGGACCAATGACCAATGGGGGCATGGATACACTTCTAGTAAGTAGGGAGGAGAAGATGGAAGGTTTCCACCTCTTTCACCAGTCCACACCTTATGTTGCATTTGGCTTCATGGCTGCAAATGAAGCCATATGCCAAGCAGCACAAGGGAAGGACTCATTGCACATACTTGATCTAGGCATGGAGCACACTCTACAATGGTCTTCCCTCATAAGGACACTAGCATCAAGGCCTGAGGGAGCGCCGACACTTCGAATCACTGCAATTGGCACAACCGCCACTCCTACCGAGCTTGAGACCAGCGTAAGAACCCTCATCGACGAGGCGGCTTCTCTAGGCATGTCGCTCGAGTTCCAGGCGATGCCGGAGCCCGCCTCCCCATCCTTGTTGAATGGTGAGTCCATAGGTGCAAGAGAAGGGGAGACACTGTTTGTCAATAGCATCATGCATCTGCACAAGTATGTTAAGGAGAGTAGAGGTTCCCTCAAGGCCATCCTTCAGGCCATCAGGAAGCTAGGCCCAACACTTCTCACTGTGGTGGAACAAGATGCAAACCACAATGGGCCTTTCTTCCTTGGCAGGTTTCTTGAGTCCCTGCATTACTACTCAGCCATCTTTGACTCACTTGAGGCATGCCTTCCCAGGCCAAGCCTGCAGAGGGCGAAGATAGAGAGGGCTCATTTTGCAGAGGAGATTCAGAACATCATTGCCTATGAGGGTGCTGAGAGACTGGAGAGGCATGAGAGAGCTGATCAGTGGAGAAGGCAACTGGGCCGGGCTGGGTTCCAGGCAGTGAGCCTCAAGTGCATGAGCCAGGCAAGGATGATGCTATCAGTGTATGGTTGTGATGGGTACACTCTGGCCAGTGACAAGGGGTGCTTGCTTTTAGGGTGGAAAGGGAGGCCAGTCATGTTGGCTTCTGCATGGCAAGTAAACCATACTAGTTCATCATCTTGAAGACGTTGCAGATAGAGTTGCATTTATCATGACTTTTAATTCTTTCTGTTTTAAAGTTTTCCTTTTTTTTTCACAATCAATGTCTCTGACAAAATTGAGTTAGGCAATTTGATGCAAGGATCATGTTGATGCCAAAATGTTGTAGGAATTTCTTTTGGCTGTTAGTATTCTTGGAAATGGAGTACATAGTTCTTATCACTTATGTCTACACAA
Organism: Houttuynia cordata; assembly: GCA_039654745.1. Lineage (NCBI taxonomy): Eukaryota > Viridiplantae > Streptophyta > Magnoliopsida > Piperales > Saururaceae > Houttuynia > Houttuynia cordata. The sequence continues at coordinate 8,774,423 of CM077512.1, forward strand.
GAACTTCAGTTTATGTTTAATAGTTTCATCTCGCTAATTTAGATTGCATATATATGTCCACATTAAAGCCGGGGCATGACCTGTGGCCACGATCAAGAAAGCGACAATTTTCCTAAAATGTACTCCCTCCATTCCAAAATACTATGTACATCTGTAAATAATCACCGGATATCATAGAGAAGAAGTCATGTGATTTTCTAGTGGGCTTTATGGTCCAATAAAAATGAGAATTTTCTCAAATGTACACAATATTTTGGAACGGAGGGAATAGTTATTAATGGGGGACACAGGGAGTAAAAATTTGGATGCTCGTGATCAAATTGTACACTCCAGCCAACTACTGTAATATAAGAATTTTGTTCATTTGGGTTTCTGGAATATATTGAATGCTCTCTTTATTCTGATATGTTATCTGAGTAGCACCCCAGCCAACTACTGTAATGTGAATAATCTTTTAAGAGACTGGCGAATGAAGTTCTTATAACTTGTTCTTTCAGCTGTGTTTTGTGTCCCTCGTTTTCATGTCTTTTTCCTGTAGTACCTGTCTCTTTTGCTAATATACACTCTGCTTACCTAGCAACACACAATGATCTTCGTAATCGTAATCAAGAAATGCATTTTCCTAACTTTATTTATCGGTGATTGTAAGCATTCGAGGTTGGCGAAATGATTTTACGTAAGAAAATTTATCCAGGTTGGTCTAGGTTACCTTCTTTGATGCCCTGATGGATTTAGTCTAGGTTAGCTTGTAATTTCTTTTTATTATTAAGAATATAGAATAAGCAAAGAACACGCTGAAATTGAGCATTCATATTAGCTTCTTAATGACCTATAAGCAGCCCCTAGTTTCTCCATATTCATAAGTAGCAAACAAGAAAGATTTTCTGGTAATCATGAGTAAGTTCCTTATGAAAAGAACTTTTGCTACTTCTAGTCCTACATGAGCCTTAAATGTATAACTTTCAATTTAGGTATTACTTTGACATAAATTGCTTCTTTCAATGCCCATAACTGCTGCCCCTACCTTCTTATAAAGGGGCATTATTGCAATTGAATGAATTTTTTCAAACATCCTTTTACTTTTTCTTAATACAAACATCCTTTTACTTAGAAGAACTTGCTGATGACCTTTTCAAACTAAGTACAGTTAAAAGAAACTGCAATTCTCCAAAACCACATTGTAGAATTGGTGGCCTATGAAATGAAGCAAAATGTGAGCATATAACCATGTTTTTTTTTATGATGGCATATCACCCATGTTGACCTTGATCATTTCAATGTGGTCCAATATCTTGATTTCGGTGAGGGCAATGGTAACATACCCACATGCCACATGGGCATGATTGAAGTCCATATTTCCCCAATAATAATGTCTACATTACAATTAGTGGCAGAACTGTAGTACATTTGCTATATTGAGCCAGTCTGTTCCTGTGATAGTGTCAAAAGATGCTAGCTTCTACACAGTTCTACTTGTGAATATTGAACAATGGCGTCTGCTTTTGATTTTGAACAGCTGAGATTTAAAGGTTATTCTCATTTTGAGGTGTTTTATCATGAATTCAAGTAAGTTAATATGTTATTACCAAAAAAGGTGAGTAATATTTTCCCCAAAATTTACAAGCTCAATAATAATGAGACCTGTTTGGTGAGCAAAGGCGGGGAGCCATTTTACACTAGCGGCGTGTTTGATGTGCCAAAGAGGGCCGTTTGGTTCGTGATTAATCTAAAACATCCACAGTGAAAAATCCACTTTCATTATTTATTTTCAGATTTTTCACTGTGGATGCCTGAAACATGTCTTGAGATGTTTCAGCTAAAAGTGAAAAAAAAGGAAATGAATAGTGAAAGTAAAACATCCACTGTAGATGTTTTACTTTTTATCATGCCCCAAACGGCAACCGGGATCACATAATGTTGGCCCCAAAGCCATTTTCCAATTTCCCTTCATAAAATATCCCATCGCGGGTATTCTTGCTTTCCCCTAAATCTCCTTGTGGGAAACGGTTTTGAACAAAGTCGCTTTGCAACCCAAACACGTCGTAATTAAAATAGCAAGCGTTCCACAAGCATTTGCTGCATTCCTATAATGCATTAGCACTGAATTCATCATCATCAACAACAATTAAATGATCAAATAGACCATATAAGATGAAGACCAAACATGGTTTCCTCTCTCTCAGAGGCATAATGATGAATAGTATTAGCATTCAATTCAGCAGCATCAAGAACTGTGAGTTGCAAGATGTAGTTGCCTTAACAGCAATTGCTGACAACTATGAGTATATGGAAAGTCCACACTCCCATCTCAGCACCGATACACTTCTATCTTTTGCAATTAGCCAATTTAATTATTGCAACTGTTGATCCAAATCCGCCCCAAATTCACAACTTGTTGCTCTTCAAGCCCAAGATTCATAATTTACTCTTCAATATATGTTGCCACTATCTCATCGCATGTGAATTGAAAAAGTAAAGGATTAATGTTACGTGCGCTCAAGCGCTCACGCTGAGCAGGTTTAATCTGCAAACCTATGCTTTACACATGGTCCTCTACATTTGCCGTGGCAAGCGTTCTGTAAGCGCACATACCATCGCGGTTAAATAATGATATCAAAATAGAAAATGACCAACAATAAAATTGGCATGACTCCATTCACCCCCTCCATCCAATAAAGCATGCTTGCATTTATAAATATACGGATCTATCGTTACATGGCTGACTTTGCTTCTTCGCAATTAAAAACATTGGGGGGGGGGGGGGGTTGGATTCGCAATTAAAAACATTGGGGGGGGGGTTTGGAGCTTAATAAATTTAACTCATTTTCAAGTGCACACAGACTTCATTAGATGGAAGAATTAAGAAAAAGCTAATATTCCTCGTAATATCCAATAGAATGCTAACACTGATTGATGAGTCTTAACCAATGAGAACAACAGGTTTTGTGTGCATGAGTTGTCCATGCCTTGGGCAATTGTAGCCCAAAAATATGCAAGCACTGATGTGTGGTCCTACCTGGTCCCATGCTTAGGAGAAATTATACAATGCTCCAAGAGCACCTCCCGCTTTTCAAAATACATACATAATTCTCAGGATCATTGACACCCACTAAAGCATGTGCACTAGCGCATTACTTGCACTAATCTGCACTCGAATGTGCCGCTGATCCTGATAATCGATGACTCTTGTAAAGTGGGAGCACTTTTATATACAAATGGGCCAAATAATAAAAAATGTTACTGTTTCCCTAATCAAATTGGAGAAATTATTGGGTACAACAGCTTGAACACGCCAGCTTTAAGCCAGGGCACCAAAGAGCCGTCGATCTCTAGGATCGTCGGCGAATGCGCCAAATAATGAGCGCAGGTGTAGAGCGTGTGCGCCATAGCTCACCAAATAGGGAAAAAGAACTTCACCCAACTACACCAGTCCCAGATTCTGCAGAAAAAAAAACTAACGGCTTTCCTTTTTATGACGTCATAACTACCAATTCTTCCACATTAAAAAGTTCAAGAAAAATGTGAAAATGCCGAGGAAAATGCCGGAAACTCCAAGAAACCAGAAATTCCACGCAGAAGAAAAAACCAGAGGAAAAGAAAAAGAAAAAGGGAAAGGAAAAATACCGCCATGATCAGCAGCAGAAGATGATGATGAAGAAGCAGAAGATGATGATGAAGAAGAAGAAGATGATGATCATTGAGCTGGTTCTACTGGTTGCTGCTGAGACTGAAAGACGAGTGAATCTAGCAGAGGAAAATGTGAACTTGCATCATGCACGGAGCTTAGAGCAGAACAGAGAGAGTGGAAAAAATGGCTGAAAATGGCCATGGAGGAACTGAAATGCATCAGAATGTTTTGACCTTTTGGATCTGCAGCTTCACCAAATTATGACGTCATAATTTAAAACTGTTTTTGCTCAAAACAGGAAAAATGGCGGAAAATGAAAAAGGCTGCTGCTGCCTTGGACCAGCAACAAGCCCGTAATCAGACTCGCTCTTTCTCTCTCTAGAATTCTAGAGAGAGAAAGAGGGAGATGGAGGCACGTGGGGGGAGGGGATTGGTGGTCGGGATGCCATGTCAGCCGCATCTGGCGGGGCTCGTCCTACGACTCTGCCGATTCCGTATCTTGTGCCCATTTGGCTTTCTCCTTCTCTCTCTAACTTTCTCTCTCTTCTCTCCTATTTATTCGCTCTCGTCCGTTCGTCGCTTTCTCTCTCTCCTCCCCCCGAAGCCCTAACCCCAATCTCAGCCAGGCCTGCGCAATCGTCCTCCGCCGGCCAGCTGATCGCCGGCGCCATTGCCAGTCGCCGAAAATCCCGCCCGGAATTGGTGAGGTTCCTTTTTTGGTTCTGGATTGGTTTCCTATTTTGGAGCAGTTGGATTGATTGAAATCTGTGTTCTTTTATGGTATGGATTGATGGATGCTGTGTTGGTGCAATTTGGGGCTGATTGGTTTTGGACTGAGGTGAATTGGGTCAGCTGGATTAGTTCAGCTGCTGGAATGGTGGTTCCTGGGGACTGTGAGTAGGGTTTGGATCATGGTGAGGGGTCTTAGGGTTGGGAGGGGTTTGTTGCTTTTGCAGCTGTTCTTGCTGAGTGAGTGTGGAAGTGTGACTGGGAGTTTGAGTTGTCTCATGAATCAGTTTTGGAATGAATTTAGTTGTTTTTTAATTAGTTATTGATTTTGGGAAAATGAGCAGTTGGAAATGCAAAGTGGTTTTGTGCTTGTAGTTGGCCTAACTAGTGGAATGATCAAAATTAGGTACTCCCTCCGTCTGGTGAACTGATTTTTCAGTTCATTTTGAAAAATCAAATGTTAAGACCAATTCCGGACAGAGGGAGTCTTAGGATTGGGAGGGAGTCTCTGGGTTGTTGTGTTTGTTGCTTTTGCAGCTGTTCTTGCTGATTGAGTGTGTAAGTGTGCCTGGAAATGTGAGCTGTCAGCTGAATAGCATTTGAAATGAATTTAGTGGATTTAGTTGTTTTTAACTTGGTTGTTCATTTTGGGAGACTGTTGTTTCGCATGGATGAGCGGTTGGAAATGCACAGTGGTTTTGTGTTTGTAATAGGCTTAACTAGTGGAGTAATCAAAATTAGGTATTGGAAGTGAACTTTTATGGCATTCTTTGTGGCATTCTCCTTTCTCATTTATGTAAGCTTCCCGTATATCATCATGCTATTTCTAGCTGTTACCATCATAGGGTTCCACATGTCCATTGCATCAGCTTAATTAATTTCCATCTTATCTATGTGGTTTCTTGTTTGTAATGTTAGCCCTTGTAACATGGCTGGTCTATTTCAGATTTTGTTTGGTGCATCAGGCTGAATCCTGTCATTATACCTCTGTGCTTCAAATTACCAAAATAAAATACCTCTGTGCTTCTTCTCAGTACATAGCATATAGCTGCTATAACTGGTTGGTCTCTGTTATCACCCACCCACCCCCAGGGGTCAGGACATAACAGTTTCTGTGTGATTTCAAAGTGGAATCCATGCATCCTTTCATCACTGCATTATGCAATTCACTACAGCGTGCTATGATTTGCACCATAAAAATACTTGTTCATCTGTGTGTCTCGAAGAGAAAACTATTTCTTTCAGCAGTAACTGCGTATCCTAAAGACTAGTTAACATATAGTCAGAAAAAAACAGCTGTAAATGCGTACCCTAAAGACTAGTTAACATATAGTCAGAAAAAAAATTCTTTCAAAAAATTCTTTCGATTTTTAATGGAAATATTGTGTAATTACTACTTTCTTGTCACTGGAACTTATATTTAAACACTTACATGCTATCCTTGCATCTACAATGCTAACTCATTTCAATATCAATTTCTTGCATTTTAGTGCATGATCATGGAGGCTTGCAATAGGTCAAAGCCCTTTGGAAGCTTTGGATGTATTGCCTGGATAATTAACAGGGCAATACCTTGACCCTCCGCTTTGTTTTTGGGGAATTCCATGATGAAGGAAAACGGCTCTTTGAAGCATAAAATGATTGATAGAAATTGGGTCCTGAAGCGCAAGCGCAAGCAAATTTCATCGGGATTGGAGATATCAGAAGGGAAAGATGGTGTTTCCCTTTCTTTGGATTCTTTAAGGAGCAGCTCTTCAGCTAGACGGAGAGTAAAAGATGATGTTAATGGGTATGATTCTCCAGAAAAAAGGAAGGGAAGTGATGGGGTAAGCTGCTTTTTCTTCATTTGTTGGATTTGTGTTTATTTGGCTAGCTTTTAATCTTTGCACAAAAATAATAAATTACACAAAAAATAAATGACTGGGGAAGGGGGAAGAAAAGATATCTTAGACCATGATAATCTCTTTACTTTGTCTGATAAATTTAATGCGTCTATACGTGTTGTTGGCTTCCAGTACTATTATGAATGTGTAATCTGTGACCTTGGTGGCAACTTGCTGTGTTGTGATAGCTGCCCTCGGACATACCATCTTCAGTGTCTAAGTCCCCCTCTCAAGGTACCTCCTGCTTCCTTGTCACTTTCTTTCTTTAAGAAAAAAAATGAAATTAATAACATCATCTACTTTGTTAACTAAAGCGCACTCCGCCTGGGAAGTGGCATTGCCCAAGTTGTTGCGAGCAAAAAGACACTGCAAAAGCTGTAAGTCATCCTTCAGATGTAATTGCACGACGAGCAAGAAGTAAAATCTCCACTGATAAATTCAAGACTGAAATCAGATCATCTGGAATGGAAAATTGTCACTAATTGTACATAGCTCTACTCCAGATAAGAATAGATTATCAACTAGCAAGCAGCAATCTTCATCAGCTCAGGTGGTCACACCAGTCAACAAGAAATCAGTTTCAGATCAGATGGATGCATCTAGTAGCTCAAAGGCAAGCCATTTCTCATCTGATGGTGGAGTGGAAGATACCCCTTGCTCTTTTCCTTCCAAGGATGTTCAAACTTCTGTTAGAGCCTCGGAGTTAGACAGGGAGGTGGAAAACAAGTCTCCAGGAAAAAGACTTATTCTACATTTGCGTTGCTCTTCGAACAAAGTTAAGAAGAAGAAACGGAAACGTAGTGAGGGAAACAACCGCCAAAAAAAATTGAGAACCGAAAGGGGAAAATTGGTTGAACCTACTTTGGAGAAGAGCATGCAGGAAGTGTCTACTGCATGTTCAGAAGTTCGACATCGCAAAAAAAAAACGTAGCTCTATTAAGTGGCCCAAGCCAAAGGAGACTTCCGGGCTGCAGGAGCTGGAAGTTTCCGAACAAGAGAAGGTATTTTAGCTTTAAGAGATTCGTAAGGGGAAACTATTCTTTCCACTTCATTTTTTTATATCAAAGTGAGAAATTTGCACTTACTTTTTGACAATCAGCTTATTCGTTCTTTGATTCTTATTCTCTATAGAGGCTACCGGAGGAGGCATTGAACTCCTTACATGGTTTGGATGAAGTGAAAACTGAAATAGACAAAGTAATGACATTTGGAGAAAATGCTGAGGATGGTGTCCTACAGGTGATTGTGCTAGTTTTTCCTTTTATGCAAACCTATTTGTAGTCTTTATGTTAACAATTGAGATTTCTTTGTGCTTGTTGATAGGTCGATCGCATTTTAGGTTGCCGGATTCAAAGTAGTGGGTCTGAGACATTGGTCACAGAGCTTGCTGGTGTTAGTGGATCTGGGGATGTGCAGGACAATGGAAATCTCCAAGCTGATGGGTCTCATGTGGGCTTAGCTCTTTTTCGTACAGAAAAGATGACGGAGGATACTCCTGGAAGCGTCAATGTGGATGCTGTAGGCTCACCTTCAAATAAAGGTCATGGAGAAGAGTTGGATGCCATGGCATCATCAACTACTGTGATTATTGAACCGAGTCTGGCTTCTGTCAAAACTGAAACTTGTGATGTATCTGATATGAGTGCAAGGGATATGACTGTGTTAACTAAGAAAAGCTCTTTCGAAGGTTCCAAAGATGAGGATAATGCAAGCTTGGGGATTGGATTAGGAGTCATTACTGAGAGTAAGATAAAGGATGGAGTGAACCAGAATATGTCTGTTGTCTCTTACGAGTTTTTGGTTAAGTGGGTTGGCCGGTCTCACATTCACAACTCTTGGGTTAGTGAATCACAACTAAAAGTCCTTGCAAAGAGGAAGTTAGAGAATTATAAGGTGAAGTATGGTACCTCTGTGATAAATATTTGTCAAGAACAGTGGAGTCAGCCGCAGCGAGTCATTTCCCTTCGTGATACTACTGATGGAAAAAAGGAAGCATTGGTAAAATGGTGTGGTCTTCCGTACGATGAGTGCACATGGGAGAAACTAGATGAGTCTGTCATGAAGAAATCCTTCCACCTAATTGCCCAATTTGAAGAATTTGAACGACTTGCAGTTGATAAGGATGCCTCTGCATATGAACAAGTAAGGGGTAGGGGTAATCAAAGTGAAATATGTCCTCTCACCGAACAGCCCAAGGATCTTAAAGGTGGTGCATTGTTTCCACATCAATTAGAGGCCTTAAATTGGTTAAGAAAGTGCTGGCACAGATCAAAAAATGTGATACTGGCTGATGAGATGGGGCTTGGGAAAACTGTTTCTGCATGTGCTTTCCTTTCATCACTTTATCTTGAATTTAAAGTAAATTTGCCTTGTCTTGTACTCTTCCCGCTTTCAACAATGCCTAATTGGGCTGCAGAATTTGCTTCTTGGGCTCCTCATTTGAATGTTGTGGAGTATCATGGGGGGGCCAAAGCAAGGTCTATCATACGGCAGTATGAGTGGCATGCCAGTAATACACTTGTCTTCCGCAAGAATGAAACCCTGCCATACAAACTAAATGTCCTTTTGACCACTTATGAGATGGTGCTCGCTGATGCAACTCATTTACGGGGGGTCCCTTGGGAGGTTCTCATAGTGGATGAGGGCCATCGTTTGAAGAATTCAGGATCAAAACTTTTTAGTTTGCTGAACTCATTTTCATTCCAGCATCGAGTATTATTAACTGGGACACCCCTGCAGAACAACATTGGTGAGATGTACAACTTGCTGAATTTCTTACAGCCATCATCCTTTCCTTCCCTCTCATCCTTCGAGGAAAAGTTTAATGATCTTACTACTGCTGAGAAAGTGGAGGAACTCAAAAAACTTGTTGCACCTCACATGCTCCGTAGACTTAAGAAAGATGCCATGCAGAATATTCCTCCTAAGACTGAACGAATAGTTCCTGTTGAGCTGACTTCCATTCAGGCTGAATACTACAGAGCTATGCTCACTAAGAACTATCAAATTTTGCGTAATACTGGTAAAGGAGTAGCTCAGCAATCCATGCTAAACATAGTCATGCAGCTTCGGAAGGTTTGTAACCACCCATATCTCATACCGGGGACTGAGCCCGAATCTGGTTCTGTGGAGTTCCTCCATGAAATGCGCATAAAGGCTTCTGCAAAGCTTACACTGCTGCATTCTATGCTCAAGCTTCTGAATAAAGAGGGCCATCGAGTCCTCATATTCTCACAAATGACGAAGCTTTTGGATATTTTAGAGGATTACTTGGTGATTGAATTTGGTCCCAAAACTTATGAGAGAGTGGATGGATCTGTTTCTGTGGGGGACCGGCAAGCAGCAATTACTCGGTTCAATCAGGACAAAACCCGTTTTGTCTTTTTGCTTTCAACAAGATCTTGTGGACTTGGGATAAATCTTGCAACTGCAGATACAGTGATCATCTATGATTCTGACTTCAACCCTCATGCAGATATACAAGCCATGAATCGGGCCCATAGAATTGGGCAATCAAATAGACTTTTAGTGTATAGGCTGGTTGTGCGTGCAAGTGTTGAAGAACGAATCTTGCAACTTGCCAAGAAGAAATTGATGCTTGATCAACTCTTTGTGAACAAGTCTGGATCACCAAAAGAAATTGAGGATATCCTAAGGTGGGGGACAGAAGAGCTCTTTAGTGATTCAGCTGATGGGGACGGAAAAGATGCTGCAAATGAGAACAATAATAGTAAATCTGAGATGGTTGTGGACATAGAACAGAGGAGCAAAAAGAAAGGTGGTGGTACCCTAGGAGATGTGTACAAAGACAGATGTACAGATGGGTCGCAAAGAGTTGTCTGGGATGAAAATGCAATTTTAAAGTTGCTTGACCGAACAAACCTTGAGTCAGCGCCTGTGGAAGGTGCAGAGGTGGATATGGAGAATGACATGCTTGGTTCAGTAAAAGTACATCTCTGCACTAGCTCATGGTGTCTAATCAGTTCATAATATTTGTTTTAGTCAGTTTTTTATACTTAAAGTTTTCTCCCTTCTTATTTTGTAGTCTGTGGAGTGGAATGAAGAGCCTGTGGAAGAACAAGAAGCAACTGAGTCACCACCTGATGTAGATGTTAATGACATAGTGCATAACGCTGAGAAGAAAGATGATCCTGTTACAAGTTCTACTGAAGAAAATGAATGGGACCGGTTCCTTCGTGTCAGGTAAATACAATTGTCTTTGGGTCTATATATTGAAGAATCTGCTATGTCCCAGTACATGCACTTAATGGATGTATTTTTTCATTGTTGTAATTGAACATATTTTGATATAGGTGGGTTAAATATCAGAATGAGGAGGAAGCAGCTCTTGGGCGTGGGAAACGGCAGAGGAAAGCCGTTTCCTATAAGGAGGTCTTTGCTGCACACCCTAATGAAGCTTCAAATGAGGTATGCCATTTTTTCTTTATTTAAATGATTAGGAGTAGATATCATCAATTTTTTTGTCATTTCTGTTTGCCTAGCATTATATATCTTTATTGTTGTTGGTATGGAAATGTTGTTGCTATTATACAGACTTCATTAAAACTTGAAATTTTCAATCATTTGTTGAAATTGAGCAGAGTGGCAATGAAGATGGTGAGCAAGAGCCAGATCAGGAGCCAGAGCCAGAGTACACACCTGCTGGAAGAGCTTTAAAAGACAAATTGTTAGTTATACTTCGTGATTATTTTAGCATTTACGTATGTTTATTAGCCAAATGTTGCTTCTGATTCTCTTTAAACAGTGCTAAGCTTCGAGCTCGACAGAAAGAACGACTTGCTCAGCGGAGTCTCAGTGAAGCGTCTCGCACTCTTGGATCCTTGCCAGTGGGTTTTGATTTAAAGCCTGATATCTCATCTGCAAATGCCGAGTCAATACTGATTACTAAAGAAAATGAAGACCAGTCTTCAGCAAAAGTGGTTGACCCAAGAGCGTCAGAGTATGAAGCACCTACTGAGAACATAACTGACCCGTGGCCAAGGAGCAGCTTTTCGAAACATGGGAACAAATTACTTGACGGCCGTCATTTGGATCTCTTGGTAAATCCCTCAAGTAGTTTTGATCCCAGTATTTTCTTGCCCAGCCACCAGTTTCAAGGTGCAAGTTCTGGAGGGATGTCTATGCCTTCTACAACTACTCTGGGAGCTGTTCTAGGTCTATGTGCTCCGAATGCTCCCATGAAGGAGTCAAACACCAAAAGATTTCAGTCGTATGCAGAACCGCAAAGCTTAAGTGTCCAACAAAGTGGAAAGGGTATTGGTATGCTTGACTTTCCCATTCCGCCAACTCAAGGTTGTTACACTACAACAAAAGCCGGCCCCTCTGGAGAACCTATGACAGATTTATCTGCCCTTCCTGATGCATCAGAGTTTTTTCCACATATGAAAAGCTCCATTCCCAAGACCACCTTTCGTTATCATCCAGTACGTTCTTTCTGAGCCTACTTTTTTGTTTTCAACTTTCTTTCTTCTGTTTTTTTTTCGTGTGCATGTAATTTTTTTTTTGGGGGGGGAGGGAGAGGAGTAAGGGAGCTTCTTAGATATTTTGGTTTGGTAAACACGATCCGCAATCACGTTTTAACTCTTAAGAATCATCAGCATAGAAAATTTCTTAAGTTATAACCAATTTTGCAAAATAAGAATGCCATGAAGATACAGAAATTTTGATAATGAAAAGATAAAATTAATCATTATCATTTTCTCAGAAGTGCATCATCATATCCGTGAATGTCTTACATCTACAGTAGCGCTTAGGGCTTGCTTTATATAAAGTCTTTATATTTTTTTTTTCTCAATTTCTCAAAACTTCCAGACATGAAATTAAGGTTAATGTCTATTATCATGTTTTTGTTTTCTTTGTGGAGGATTTAGCTAGTCAACTTCCAGGAGAAAAGTGTTCATCTATGTTACTTATAGATTTTCGTTCTGGTTTGCAGTATTCCTCAACCTCACAAGGAAGAAATTGTCTTGATCTTGATAGTTCAGTCACTGGATATTCAACTCTGAGGCAGGGTTTGCCTCCATCCAATTTAAGTCTCGAGGAGAAACAACGATTGAAATTCCCGTTCCATGCTAAGGATCTACCAAACTTCCGTTCTGATCTCCCAAACTTATCATTGGACCTAAAAAGTGAATCTTATAATCAGCTTATCAAAGATCTCCCTACCATGCCATTGTTTCCGAATTTCAGGCTGCCAGTAAATGAGACTCCTAACTCAAACCAGCATACTTGGAGGGAGACCCTGCCTATGCTTGGCCTTGGTCAGATGCAGCCTGCTTATCATTCATTATCTGAAAATCACAAGAAGGTTCTTGACAACATTTTATTAAGAACAGAATCGGGAAACAAATTGAAGAAGAAGGCTAAGGTGGATGCATCTTGGTCTGAGGATGAACTGGATTCATTGTGGATTGGAGTTCGTAGGCATGGAAAGGGGAATTGGCATTCCATGTTGAGAGATCCAAAGCTAAAATTCTCGCAGTATAGAACACCTGAAGATTTGTCAAGAAAGTGGGAGGAGGAGCAGCTCAAGATATTGGACTTGCCTGCTTTTCCAATGCCAAAATCCTCGGTAGGCACACCATTTTCAGGCATTTCAGATGGGATGATGACACGAGCACTTTTTGGAAGTAAATTGACTAGTGTTGGTGGACCTGAGCCCTATGGCCCACCTAGGTATCGGTCTCATCTGATGGACATCAAATTGGGTCTTGGTGATTTATCATCCGGCATCCCACGTGTTGAGCCAACTGATCAGGTTTGTCAATCAAGTGGATTATGCCCGCCCTTCCCCCCTTGGAAACCAGAGAAAAGTTTTGTTGGAGGTACACTATTGGGATCTTATGGTCGGCCTGGGCCCTCAAATTTTCCACTGGAGCCCTCATTTGCATCTAGTTCATTACCAGGAAGTTCGCACCAAAAGGAGGATGAACAAGGTGGGAACAAATACCTCAAATTACCGAATTTTCTGGGTACATCTTTAAATTGGCTTCGTGAAAGCCAAAATAACATACAATCACGTGAATTAAAAACTACCCCTCCTACTGATCCAGATAAAAGGCCCAGTTTTGGACATGTTCACACTAATGAAGGAACCTCTTCTTATAACTCTTCTGTTGACAAGCTTCCCCACTGGCTTCGAGAAGCTGTTAATGTCCCTTCAAAGCCCCCAGAACCTGAACTGCCTCCAACTGTTTCAGCCATTGCTCAGTCTGTTAGACTACTTTATGGAGAAGAGAAGCCTACGATTCCACCATTTACAGTTCCTGGGCCAGCTCCTTTTCATCCAAAGGACCCAAGAAAGAGTTTGAAGAAGAAGATGCGTAGATTGCGCAAGTTACGACGCATGACTCCGGAGGTTGGTACATCAAACTTGATTCCGCCAGCACCACCATTTCCACAGATGCCTATGGCCGGCAGTTCTTCACTGGTATTTCCTTGGGAGGACCCTTCTCTTAGCCTCCCACCTCTTAATTTAAACTCATCTAATTTGCCATCTTCATCGACATATTCCACCAGCCATAAGAAATCAGGAATTACATTGCCACCATCACCTGAGGTACTCACCTTGGTGGCGTCTTGTGTAGCTCCTGGTCCACATGTGCCAACTTCTAGGTTTCTTGCAGCCGATGTCACTGTGAAAAAGGAGCTTGAAAGTGTTGACCCAATTGGGAAGAATGAATATTTGGATTCAATGAAAGGTGAACACAGAAAGCGGAAAGCGAGGAGCTCAGAAGTAGGCAGCTGGAAAAAGGCTCCTGGAGAAGGAATAGTTGATAGGGTTGAGAGTGGGGACTCGAGCAAGACACATTCAGACCCCTGTGGAGCTCACCAGACCGAGGTTGGGGAGATCTCTTCGGAGGGGACTGTGTCTGATGACAAGCAAGGCGAACACGAGTAGGGAACATATTCTTTTTTCTTTTTTTTTTTACACCATCGGGCATTAGGCCATTTTTGTAATCATTATTTGTGGAGAATTAGGTAGGAATATTCATTAAATCTTTGTAAGTGAAAGAAAAATTCAAGGAATATAGTGTTGCCTCGTTATAATCAGCCTTGTATGTTTCTTTATATCCACTTCTTTGTATGGCCTTTCAAGATATCGATGTTGGATACTGTGCCTTCTTTGGTAAACAGGATCTTGTGGTTGTAAATACAGAATGGATTAAATGTAAAACAAGCGATCTCTGGGGGAAGTATAAGTGAAAACTTGTGCTGCTAACCCCTTTGTACTGGTAAACTACTACCATGTTTTTTCTCGAAAATAAGCATTTTCAGTTACGGCTTTACACCTTAACATGAGTTCGACTCCAACTGAATTGGAAAAAATTTCTATGAATGTTATATGCAGTTACAAATAACTTGAGGAAATGATTGAAGCAGTCTCAAGTACTCGGACGTGAAAAGTTGTCTGTGTTAAATGCAGTTACCATTGACTTGATGAAATGATTGAAGTAATCTTTAAGTACACGGTGGTAGGCGATTGGCAGGTGGACCGCCCTTACTGGTCATGATTGGTTAATATGGTTTGGAGCCTTCAAAAAAATTTCTTTTCTGCTATTATAGAAGGCATAATGGTTGTTATCTTCTCTGTTTTTGGCTTAAATTGAACTTTGTTGCATGAATATATATAGGCACACTTAACTATTTCATATCGCCTTTTGAGAGTTGTTTTCTTTGTTTTGAAAACAACCTTTTTAGAGGTTGCTTGCTACAGATGATATCACAAGTTGCTTTAGATCTATCATGTATTGGGTATGGAATTGTTTGTTCAATTTTGAAATATTGGAACTTTTAAGATAAATCTTAAGAATTTGATCTTTTTTTTTTGCAATTTCTGTTTATGTTGAATTCAGTGGGGAAGGAGTTCAACAATATCCTGAAACAGTGGAAAATGTTGCACTGAATTGTGCTGTTACACTAAGAGGAGCCTTATTTGCTAATGGTAATAATCTAATAGGAAACGCAGTAAAACTATGGCTATCATCTGTTGTCCAGTATGCAAGGGCTGTAACTTTCTAGGTTTCACTGGCATATAAACGAAAGAGAGGAGGAATTGGACATACTTGGGAATCTGAATCTGATTGCCATGTCAATTTTCTGTTTGTAGCTCCACTTGTTCTGACTTGTTCTATCTTTTAGATTGCAAGACTCCTAGTTAACTCAGACCGTTTACAAAACTGATTTCGCAACTGTTTCTGCCATGTTCCACATGATTTCATAAGATTGTTTATATATATAAACAAAAAAGATGTCCATCGATCTTAAAAATGATTGAGGGATTGGCATATCACTTCAATTTCTTTACTGACATACTGAGGCATACCTGCTACTCCCACAGATTCCTTTTCCTGCCATGAGGAAAACTTTCAACAAAGTTTCCAGAGTAGTCAGCTGTTTCTCAGGAGGCAACACATGGCCACAGACTTTGAAGAGAGTCAAACCGCCCATTCATTCTTGGGCTTATTTACTGCCAACGCTCCCTCTTGCATATGGAATATAAAATGATACTATTGTATTTTTCCGCCGACAAACTGTTCTTGAAATGCTACTCTAATCTGTTTACATCTTTCAAGATATGTCTAAAGACTTTGTAAGCCTAAATTTCCATAATACCAAGCTGGCACCCCAAAAGAATTTCAAAAAATGTCAATGGCCGTCCATAGGAATTGATGAAATCCAAAAAAATCATCATCACTCATGATGTCATCGATCTGAGTATCACAGATACTACCGAATTCGAGATAAAATAAAAAAGGAAACAGGTTGTCTGAATTCTTTTCACAAGGATGGTGATTTTGTCTACTTTCTAGAAAATATAAATGAACTTCAAGTATGAACCTATGTCAAGTTTCAATGTCTTTTCTTTTGGGATTCGTAGAAACCACCATGACCAAGTTGTACTATACATAGAAGACATACTGTATTCATTGGAAGTAAGTATACTACATATACAATATGAAGAAAAATAGAGAACTTCAAGAACACGAAGATAAGGATCTAATATTCATTTAACTTCATTTCACTACAAGAATTCCTCTATAGACAAACCACAAAAATTTTGGGTATTAATTCTGGTGCAAGAATGCGCATACCCACCTTTCACATTCTAAGAAAAGAAATAAACTAAGAAGAAACTAAACTCTGTGACATTTACTGCTGTCATTTCTCTTAGTGAGAGGTGGCTAGCATTGAAGGTGCACTAGGAGCTCTAGAAGAGAGTGCAAATCTAGACGAAAATGCGTAGAAATGATTCGGGCTGCCTTCGAAAGCATCGTTGCCACTATCGAAGTTTCGCGCATAGCTCAAAGGATCATAGTGGCAGTGGAATGTGGTGGACCTTGTAGCTGAACGCAGCATCTTGCTCTGCCTCTTGAGCTTCCTCATGAATTTCCTCAGGCAGCAGCAGCAGCTTGTCTGCCGCTGTGCGTGATGTGGTGAGGCAGCAATCACGGTGCCGCCACCGCCTCCTCCACAAGCAATGGCCGGAGACTTGTGGTTCATCTGTGCCATACTCTCTTCTCTACCTCTCTTGAGAGTTTGGAGGGAGGAGTGGTAGTAGAAGTGTGGAAGACTTGAGTCTTTGCTCATTCTTATAGGCTGGTCACAATGTCACACTCATTTTAAAACTATTTTCTTACATGTTAAGCAGCTCATTCTTCCAAATGATTTCATGGCCAAGTCAAAGTTTATACTTACCTATCACAAGTTTCAATGTATATACTTTTTAGTTTATAGGTGCTTCAGTACCTAGTGACTATGAAATGCTTCAATAATAATGAGGTAAAAAGACTCTTTACTTTTGCTATTTGTCATGTAACAAAAGCAAGTCAAGTAAAAGGGTAACTGAAGTTTGGAATTAGACAAGCATCCAACTTTTGTCACCTTCAATCCCCCCAAATGGAAAACAGTGAAATGTTCCAGAGGACAATACTTGTGAGAACTAATTGAGGGGGAAAGGCTAGCAAAAGTACCCTCTTGAAGGACCCTGTGTCTAGTAACAAACTGGGACCCAATGAGTCCTACTTGTGTCTTGCGCACCACAAGTTATTTACTCCGGGCGGACCACTTGGGATTTATTTCCACTTTACTAGAGCCATTGATCTCCAAAATCAACAGTGCGCAGGAAAGAACTGAGCCCCCTAGCTGGAAATCATTTCCTACGGGAGCACATAGCTCCTCTGAGAAGTTATTAGGTATGCGGGGTATACCTGTAGGTTGTGCTCATCACCAATTAATGATTGACATAATTTCCAATTTATAGGTCCCTCATGAGCCCTTATTACAAACAGGGGAGTTGTGTCAATCACCTGTTGGTGGTGAGCATGACTTCCCCCTACGTGATGCGTACCTAATAATTTCTCTAGCTCCTCCCTGCATGGCAGTCGATCTTGGAGATCTTTGGCTCGTGGAATGGGGGGAGTAAAAATGACGTGGTCTGCCCGGAGTACATATTACTAAATAATTTCTCCTTGTGGTACTGGACACTATTTCTACAGCAATATGTACTATTTTTCTTTTTGCAGGATACTTCTTTTTCTGGTTATCCTGCAAGATACCTTAAAAGTCTTGGCCTTGTGCCTTTGATTAATTGATTGATGGATCCCAAATGAGGAAGGAATCAGATACCATTCTTTTCCTGTGAGGTTCGTACAATTTTTCATGAATCACCCCTCAGGAACCAAGTGGGGTGGGACATCCTACTAAATGTGATCCAAATAACATTGGATTGAGTCACAGTTTTTCTTCTGACATAGCTGAAGACTGCCATGCATAACACAAAAAGTCTGATGGAACATTATTTGCCTGTATGGATTGGTATCTATTCACGAGAAGATCATGAAATACATATGTGTGTTTTTATGGGATTTCAATGTTTGCTTATGGATTTCTCCCCCAAAAATGATCGCTTAAAGATATCACATTCAATATGATCTTATATATTCCATATGACTTAATATAGACCATATGATTTAATATATATGAACAAGTTAGCTAGTGGGACTTGATGGAGAAGATCAGTAGGTTATTTGTATTAACTATGATTAAGTGAGGAATACTGTTAGGAAAAGGTTAGCATGCCCCCCCGCTCACCCTAAAAAGCGATTCACGGCCCTGGCCTCCTGTGTCAATGCATCCGACGGCCCACGTGCTAATGGGACCCATATGGTTTTCTTAAAATCTTAATTTTCTGTTCTTGAGACATACCTGAAAAAGATAAAACGGCCCAAGTTATACTGGACCTAGTGAAAGTTACCCACTCACAAGAAGATCACGAGGGACAGGTAAATTTTGTTTTTTCTCACCTAAATGCTACAATGAGCAGCTCATTTTGGTGAGCACAATAAGCAGCTCATTGTAGGACCATTTTAGTATATTTATTTTTTAAAAAAATACCTATCCTACCCTTCCCCTTCCTCCTCCCCCTCCCCCTGGCAGTCTGCTCCCTCCCTCCAGTCGCCCCGCCACCCCGCCGCACCGCGGCCCCGCCGGCGACCTCTCCGGCAACCCCGTCGCCCCGCCCTCCTTCCCTTTCCCCCCTCTGGTTCGACAGGGCGCCGTGTCGAACCAGAGGGAGGGGGTGGCGGGGCGCCCGTCGGCCCCCCTTCCCTCTCCCCCCTCTGGTTCAAAAGGCAGAGGGGGGTACCGGGGCGGCGGGGTCACCGGGGAGGGAGGTCGCCGGCGGGGCTGCGGGGCGATGGTGTCACCGGGGAGGGAGGGAGGCACTGCTAGAGGGAGAGGGAGAGGGAGAGGGGGAGGGGTAGGATAGGTATTTATAAAAAAAATTAAAAATATTAAAATGGACAACTCAGTGTAGGACATGAGATAGTCTATCAATGGTCCTACAGTGAGCTGCTCATTGTGCTCACCAAAATGAGCTGCTCATTGTAGTATTTCTCTCTCTCTCTCTCTCTCTCTCTCTCTATATATATATATATATATAGATTTTAACATACTACAATTAGAAGTACAGAGAATTATGGGAGTTAACAACCATTTTTAACTAGAGACATTACACGTTATTTGATATACTCCCTAACCCTATATCATTTAGTCGAATTTATTTTTCAAAAACCAAATTGTTGTACTCAATGTGGAGAATGTCTCAGCTTTCCATCAATAAAAGAAGGTCACTAGCTTATTTGAATGAAGTGTGATTATGTGTTGTAGCATAAACTAGTGTATTCAACAAAAAAAAACATAAACTAGTGTATTATGATGATTAATCAAGCTACAGTAATTAATTAATCTTCTTTTCAGTGGTGAGATATGACTTGACCCGGTTGAAGCTCATGCTGCATGCATGTCTGAGACTCCTCCGAGGATCTAGGTTCCAAGGTCCACATGGTGGTCACGTTTCAAGCAAGTGTGCCTCTAAAGAATTTGCATGCTATGGGGTCTCCCATGTGCTCTACATCCTTGGCTTAAGGTACCAATTGAGAGCTTACATTTTTTTATTTTTGGCACTAAGTTGTGTAATCACATGCAACATCAAACCCTAGTCAACCTAGTTTATTGTTTCAAATGTCCATCACTTATTAGTTTATACCCCTCATAAGATGATGTTGAGAAGGGCCAACATGCAGTCATCCATTCATGAATGAATGAATTCCTTGATTGTGCTTCATGGAATTTTTGTATGTATCGAAAAACATACAGCAAACCGTTCATTCATTCATGAATTTCTTGACTGTGTTTAATGAAATTGTTTAATTATTGGAAAACATACAACAAACCCTTCACTCATGAACCTTGACTGTGCTTCATGAAATTTTTTATGTATAGAAAAACATATGACAAACCTATCATTCATGAATGAATTTCTTGATTGTGCTTAATGAAATTGTTTATTTATTAGAAAACATACAACAAACTCTTCATTCATGAATGAGTTCCTTGATTGTGCTCTATGAATTTTATTTATTTATCATGAACCATACAACAGACCGCTGATTCATGAATTCGGATTGAATGTCTTGGATCCTGACATGCTTGTCTCCTCTTCATAGCTCTATTTTTTTTCTAGCACTGCATCGCCCAAATCAGAAAAACATGTTGACTCTCTTCCCTATGCAAAGATGAAAGATCTCCCTGCAGTATCCTAATCAGGGAGGAGAGCATCCAAAGCTATTAGCTTATTATATAGTCCCTCCATTTCACATTACTAGTTCTCTTTGGTTTTTCAAATAGGACTATTAATATAGAATGGAGAGTGTATATTCTCATTTTATGTTCAAATTTTATAGATACATGTTCTCTCACTTCATCTTCATGTACGTGCAAGCAAGCAATATCTAGGCTCCTCTACATGCTTTCTTTAGCTTGTTTTTTCAGGAAAACTCTCTCTCTCTCTCTCACACACACAAACACATATTGACTTTTTGCCTTTCATGTGCAGAGATAGCATTGCTGATTGCCCGATGTCTATGAGAGGACATACCATGTGCAGAGATAGCATTGCTGATTGCCCGATGTCTATGAGAGGATCCTCTCATAGACATCCGGCAATCAGCAATGCTATCTCTGCCTTTATTAGTCACCAACTTTCTGAGCCTTTGTTTACTTGCTAGCTGTAGTTGCACTATAGTCACACTCACACATAGCATAAAGTAGTCACGGGCAAGCCTCATACGTGACATGCGCCGCTGCCCTTTCCTTCTTAGCGTTCCTCCATTAGTCAAAGGAATGCTATGTTGGCGATTACAAGGTTGGGGAGACACACCTAATTAGTTAAACATCCGTGACTCAAACTAAGAGCACACATGCGACATGGAAGTAATTTGCTGTGCCTAACCATGGCTGCTTATATATGACTTATCAGGACTTTAGTTATGTCGAGATACAGGGTAATTATATGAAAAAGTATTACAGAAGCACCAAATTTTCAATTCATGAAACATACTTCTCTTTAGAAATAGGGTGTTCAAGAAAGTGGGTTGGAAAACAAGAGACAAGTAGAGTAGATCAATCCTCTAGAAGTTAATAAAAAGTTGCATTATATTTTAGAAGTGGAACTCTGCCATTGTGTCTCACAATGCCCGGTCCCAAGTCCGGGGAAAAGGAGGAGGGTTAGCGTCAGGTTGACAGCCGGCTGTAAAAACTCCGTATCTCTATGGATCTTATACCACACATTCTAGCTAGAGCTAGAGCGTTCCCTGGAAGCGACGCGTTGTGCCAAAACCCTGGTGCAATGATAAGTAAGCAAGGGTTGGCTAGGGCATTCCCTAGAAGCGACGCATTGCAACAACGCCCGGTTGCAATGAAAAGTGAGCAAAGGTTCTTGCGTTGGTCTGAACGAGCACGAGTAAAGAAGCTAGTCCATGAGCGTAGGATTAGAGTGGCATCGTGGAATATTGGGACCTTAAAGGTAAGGGTATAGAGTTAGTAGAAACGCTCAAGAGAATGAAGGTTAACATAGTTTGCTTGCAGGAGACTAAGTTTGTAGGAGAGAAGGCTAGGGAACTGGGGGAAGGCTTTAAACTAGTGTATGCAAGTAAAGTTTCAAATAGGAATGGGGTGGGTATAGTGGTGGATAAGGACTTGAGGCAATGTCTTGTAGGTGTCAAAAGATTTAGTGATAGAATTATATTAGTGAAGCTAGTGTTAGGGGATTTCATAGTTAATGTAGTTAGTGTGTATGGACCTCAAGTAGGATTAGGAGAGAACCTTAAGAGGCAATTTTGGGAGGAAATGGACTTAATAATGCAAGGGATACCTAACAGGGAAAATATTATTATAGGAGGCGACTTAAATGGGCATGTAGGAGAGAATAATATAGGATTTGAGAGGGTGCATGGGGGGTACAGTTTTGGGGAGCGGAATGAAATAGGAGAAGTTATTCTTAATTTTGCAATAACAAACGATCTAATCATAGCAAATACCTATTTCAAGAAGAGGGAAGAGCATCTAGTAACTTTCAAGAGTAGACCTCACAAGAGCCAAATAGATTTTTTCTTAGTTAGAAGTGAGGACAGAACTACTTGTAAGGATTGTAAGGTTATAGCCGGAGAACCTATAGCACTTTAGTATAGATTAGTTGTTTTAGATGTTCACGTAAAGGGGTGGAAGAAGCGAAGTTCGGATAATGTGGAGCCTAGGATCAAGTGGTGGAACTTGAAAGGTGAGGTGCTTAACACTTTTCTGGAGAGGTTGAGGATGGAAGGGGATTGGAACTTAAATGAGGAGCCAACAATGATGTGGGTAAGCATGGCTAATTGTATTAAAAAAGTGGGTAAAGAAGTGCTTGGTAAAGTGAGGAGGAGAAGGGACGTTAAAAAAGAAACATGGTGGTGGTGTGAAGAAGTTCAAAGAGTCATAAAGGAAAAGAAGTGTTTCTTTAAGGAGTGACAGAAATGCAAAAATCAAGAGAATTGGGAGATATATCTTAAGGGAAAGAGAGAGGCTAAAAAGATAGTGACTGAATCTAAATTTAGGGCGTTTGATGACTTATATAATAGGCTAGGGACGAAGGAGGGGGAGAGGGACATTTACAAGTTAGCTAAGTTAAGGGATAGGATGAGTAGGGACTTAGAGCAAGTTAGGTATATTAAAAGTAAAGATCAAAGGGTTTTAGTGAAAGATGAGGAAATTAGGAAGAGATGGCGTGAGTATTTTGAGCATTTATTGAATGAAAAGTGTACTAGTAGGATAGATTTTTAGTCTAGTCCTATCGAAGAGAGAACTTATTTTAGGAGATTCTCCATAGAGGAAGTAGGAGTTGCGTTAAGGAAGATGAAGAAAGGCAAAGCTCTAGGACCTGATGGAATTCCTATTGAAGTGTGGAAGGCACTAGGAGGTGTTGGCTTAACTTGGTTGACTAGTTTGTTTAACAAGATTTGGAAGTCTAAGAGGATGCCAAAGGAGTGGAGGAGAAGTACCCTCATACCCTTGTATAAAAATAAAGGGGATATCCAAAGTTGTACAAACTATAGAGGTATAAAAGTTATGGGACATACTATGAAATTATGGGAGAGAGTTTTAGAAGGACGATTGCGAAAAGTAATTAAAGTGTCAGAGAATCAATTTAGTTTTATGCCGGAGAGGTCAACAACGGAAACTATATTTTTATTACGGCAGTTAGTAGAGAAGTACAAGGATAGAAAACAAAACCTCTATATGACCTTCATAGATTTGGAAAAAGCCTACGATAGAGTACCGAGAGAGCTTATTTGGAGTGTTTTGAAGAAGAAGAAGGGTGTAATAAGAGGTTACATAGATATCATAAAGGATATGTATGAGAGCGTTGTGACTAGTGTGCGGACTATTGGGGGGGAAACTAAGGAGTTTCTGGTTACGATAGGTCTTCATCAAGGGTCATCCTTAAGTCTTTATCTTTTCGCTTTAATTATGGATGAGCTGACTAGTCATTTGCAAGATAATGTACCTTGGTGTATGCTTTTTACAGATGATGTAGTTTTAATTGATGAGAGTAAAGTAGGTTTGAATGAGAAACTGGAATTGTGGAGGGAAACTCTATAATCAAAAGGTTTTAAAATTAGTAGGACTAAGACAGAGTGGGTGGAATTTATTTTTAAGGAAGGTAGAACTATAGACAGAGCCTTAGTTGAAATAGATGGGCAAGAAGTGTCAAGGTGTGATCAATTCCGTTACTTATGATCCATTATCCATAAAGAAGAGGATATTGACAGTGATGTGGTGCATAGGATTAATGCAGGGTGGGTAAAGTGGAGGGCAGCCTCGGGAGTGTTGTGTGATAGGCGTATTCTAAAAAAGCTTAAAAGCAAGTTCTATAGGACAGCCATTAGGCCTGCAATACTCTATAGAGCGGAGTGTTAGGCACCAAAGAGGAGTCATATAGATAAATTGAATGTAGCCGAAATGAGAATGCTAAGGTGAATGAGTGGGATAACTATGAGAGATAAGATTAGAAATGAATATATTCGGGAGAGCCTAGGAGTAGCTCCTTTAAGGGAGAAGCTGAGGGAATGTAGGTTGCGCTGGTATGGGCATGTACAAAGAAGACCATTAGATGCTCCTGTGAGAAGATTAGAAGGGATATATGTAAACGATGCTAAAAGAGGGAGAGGGAGACCTAAGAGAATTTGGACAGAGTTAATAAAAAAAAATTGACTTTACTATCTCTTACAAAAGAGGTAGCCCAAAACAGGCTTGAATGGAGGAGTAAGATCCGTGTCGCCGACCACAAATAGTTTGGAAAAGGCGCTATTTGATTATGATTATGATATTTTAAAAGTGGTCTGCTAGGGAATTCGGGAATTCCACATCTCTGTTAGGCTCCCTTTTAAGTTTGAAAGAAAATGGGAACACCAAAGAATTTGCTTTAGGTTTCTTTTCTTTCAAACCAATTATGTCCCATCAGTCCCTTTCTTCTTTTAAGGGAGAATCCTTCTCCTGAGGAGGGTTAAGGTAGAAAGGCCTTTAAACCCATGTTCTTTAAACCTTAAGGGATAGCCCATTTTCTTCTTTTCAGTCAGTTTGGCTACAAAATCTTATGTAGTGTATTATTGTTTCATCTGTCGACAATATAGATGAAAAAGGGGTAATTCTTTGGTTTGTAGGTAGGACTCATGCATATGTGTTAACAGGATTCAACCCTGGGACCTCTCCTACAACTGGGAACTAGCGTGTTAAAGGCTAGATTGGTGGTTAGGATTGTAAAATTACTTTAATGCTTTACAATAATATCTGTTAATATTCCAATTTGATGAATATTAGAATATATAAATACACTCTAGGGATTACTCAAGATGATTTGAGTTCCTAAGCTGAACAATTATACTCAAGTATTTGTATTTTCAAACTTCAAGCTTCAATCCACACTGAAGTAATCCTTGCTTTTTAATCACATGAGTGTGGATTGCAGCTTGAAAAATCACTCCATCATAAAGAACAGATCAGATGCATTTTGTCCACTGTTCTTCACCTCTGGTAGTTATAAAAAACTTAGGACATTGGATGCCATTATAACTCAGCATATATGATCACATCACATTGGTACTTCTGAAATAGTGAGTCCTCAAGGCGGAAGCTGAACCATCATGAGAAAATCTCAATGATCTGAAGATGATAGTACGAATTGTAAAAAAGCCATTGGCCCAACCACAGAGGAGAGACTTAGAGATGTTCCTCAATGCATGCAGTAGTAAGATATTGCTGTTAAATTGATGGAAATGAAACCATAATGCTAAAAGTTTTTTTTGAGGGAAAGAAGATGGGAGTCGCTGTCATTATACAAGTACCATGTTTTCTAATTTAATGGCTAACTCCTTGCATGAGCTTACTTTCTTATGGGATCCTCTTATCATGAGCCTGAGTGAATTGCGTTGATTAACAAAGGTAAGAGCAATTTTGGAGCAATTTTAATCCAATTATATGACATCTTTTGCAGCGCGGTAAATACTTTGTGAACCAACATGTTTCAGAGTTTCCCAACAAAACCGCTTATTGAAGCAAATTCTGTTGGGCATTTCCTGTATGCTTATGTGTACATGGTTTCCGGCTCTTACATGGACTAAAATTCACAAGATGGAGCAACTGCCTCCCTCCCTGTCAAGATAGTCATAGAGGTTCATAATCGTATGCAAAAAAAGTCTATACTTAAATGTCTTGTTCTGAGATCAATACAACTTACCTCTTTGGGTCTCTGTATAGAGCATATGCATTTTGAAACTTCAACCAGAGTGTCCCTGTCTCTTGAATGTTCACATTTTGTGGCCCTGCCATGTATGCTTGGACCATGAACTCATGTGTTCGCTCCCTGTTATGTTTGAATCCATGCAGAATAAGAATTACGTGAGAAACCATTTGTTGCTAACTAACCTACACATGAACTTATGGCCAGTTAATCAGTAGGAGACTCACCTTCCTTCATAATTAGATAGCCACACCAAGTAAGCTGCACCGAAGTACATTGATGAGAAGGGATTGAGGAGATCTTCGACTGAGTTCACTTGGTAAGCTTTGTAGCCTACATCACTGATAAAAGGAAATTATTAAGCCAATATGAAGCTCTTACAGACTCTCTGTTCTTGTTAATGCATATGATATGAGTATGTATGGTAATATAGAGTTACTTGTAAAGCCAGGAAGCAATTGGAAAGTCTATTCCCATAAGTCCAACGCGTGAGCTTATGCCATTCACAAATCTCATGCTGGTTAGCTCAGCAAGAGCACACAAAACTCCCTGTTACTCAGAAGTAAAAAAAAACTGGTGTAATGAGTTTCCAAAAGATATTTTTTTAAAAAAAGATTAGTTTCGTGGAAATTTGCAATCACAGATTGGATTTCACACTCAAGATTTTCTATTTTTTCTATTTAGTTCTTCAAATGAAAAAGAAGTAACTTACAGGCTCTATTCCTTTACAATTGAAGTATCTAGAGATAACAATTCCTGAAACAGCCTGCAACAAATGAAGTCAGAAATTGGCAAAAATCATCCAAGAAGAGGGAATATAAAAGACAAAAACTGTAGTCGTATAACTTGCAAACTGGGTCATATATAGGTAGAAGTGCAAAAATAGTACACACACGTGTGTAACAACAGAAATGCTAGTCGTTATACCTTAACTTCTGTGCGGGAAAGATATGGTTTCTTCTCTTTGTCATGGGAGAAACGAACTACTCCTTTCCTCTCCCCTGACTTTGTCCATTCTTTAAGCACATCCGGATGCTTCCACAACTCTTCCATGTCTTCACGAGAAACTCTAGAGTCCCAGTATTTAAACTTATCGCCTAGTCGGTTACCATAAAAAAGAAAAAAGTTATCGCCTAGTCATATGGATCTCATTAGAAATTAAATATGCAATTTTTTTTATAATAAGAAATTAAATATGCAATTCCTTACATAGTTAACAAGAAAAATCTTGTCTTATAGGCTGAACTAAAACAGCTATTTCAAAATATACATATCTTCAATATCAGCAAGTTCATAATGGTTTATCTAATTTTAATTTGACTACCTTCAGTAGATGTAGTAGGTATGGTAGAGTAAGCATCAGGAATAGCAGAATAAGTATCATAATTTAATGGTTCCCTAAACAAATGCCAAACCAGATATCAATAAGCAGGTAGAAAGCAGACAATATATTTAAATTTTCAAAGTAAGAAATTATCTGATCATAGTGGCTATAAGCATGTCTAACACATCTTTTTCTTTTTCTGGGTGCATGATTCTGTGATACCAACCTTCTAGAGGACAGACTGGTAGCGATCCCAGTAAATTAAAGTTGATTTATGTGTTGCCTTTTTTGTTCCTCCCTTAAAAGATCTAACCATAAACTCCTCAGTCCTCTCTCTGGAAAAGATAAACAAAGTTAAAATCGAGGGATAAAAAAATAACATTTTTCTCATGTTAAGATATGAACATTAACAAAATTGAGTACTATCTGGTAGAGTGAAAGTGTAAAGATTTTGCTTAATGATAATGCATACACAGGAAGATTAGCTGATCTTAGATAACTAAAATTATGTCTGCATAATCAGTTGATATGCGCTATTTTTAATCAAATGTCTAGTTGTAGAATACATTGTGATAATGCAGAAGATACTAGGTCAAATGCCTAAGTATGCTTTAATCATATACGAGAGAAAGATATGAATGTTGTAGAGTGGTTGTGATATACATGCTAGGTTTACAATACGAAGACTGGTGTTCAGTTATAATACAATTAGATCAACTACTAAAGTACAATAAGGTACATACTTCCCATCAAACCCACATAACCATTTTAAGTAAGCAGCACCAAAGTACACATTGATGAAAGGCTTAGTAGATCTGAATTCCCTTCTAGGATGTACTTCTGGTACCCCATTTCACTGCAATTACGTGGCAGCAATTATTTACAAATAACACACCTACATAGGGAAGTTGATATCCCCGAAGAAAAAAAAAATCTCCCTTTTCTTTTCATTTTTTGCTGAACCATGCACATATATTCAAGAACCAAAAAATATTCATTTGTGAAACCTGTACATCCTTTCTCCAGTGGCCAGGGTGATATTCATAAGCCCAAAACTAATCTCCTTTGTTTTCTTATTATACCGCTTCGAGAGAAGTTGTCTGTCACTTTCAATTTCAGCAATAGCACAAATCATGTCCTAAGAAATTAACAATACAAAATTTAGCATTCTCCATGTAGAAATCAATACTGACTTGATAACTAATTATAAAGGTGCTTTCTGAATTTTCTCTTAACATAATTTTCTCTTCATACAAGTATGAATACAAAGAGCTTTGAACAGGCACTACAAAGCATCCTTTTAAACAGTGTAACTTAGAATGGTCATAAAGATGATGATAGCAGAAATATTCGGTGATACTAACAGCTCTTACCGGATCAATCTGCAATCCTAAGTGACTATCTACAACAATTTCCGCCAAAGCGTGAGAACATAAAATACAATTCAGGGCTTTTGAAAGCAAAGATACATTTAATTACATAAATTGTATTAACTGTAAGCTACAAATATTAATCTGCTGAAGGCAATCACATATCAAAAATAGGCACAGTATGCAGCATTTAGAAAACCTGCCCTTGTTTCACCTTCATTTCAGTCTGGGTCAGATAAGGTTGCCCATCGGGACCCCGTGAGAGGAGAACCTTCTCTCCTTCGGTTTCTCCAGCATCTATCCATTCCTTACTCACATCAGGATTGCTCCACATTGCTTCCATGTCTTCAGGCTGCACACACTCGTCCCAATACTTGAAGCTGACTGCCATCACGTTTTTTGTGTAAAAATATGTCCTTCAAAGGAATTAGTCCTTCTTCAGTCAGAAGTAAGACATGATGGAAGTGGCTTCTCACAATACAGCTGCTTCAAAATCACATACACATGTTTCATGCGAGAGTGAAAGAAAAATGTATTGTATGAGTATCATATCATGTGTATAGGAAGCGTATAGGCCATGTATGTAATGCATAGTGAGTGACAAGTATAAATATTGTTTGTAATAGAGGCCATGTAGGGTGGGATACGTATCAAACGTGTAGCATGATGTATCCAACGTGTAGTATTTGTGTGTGCTGATGAAGTGGGTAGCTTAAAAAGAGTTCCCAATTTATCAATCACCATTGTTCATCTAAGTCTACCAATTTGTTCCTCCCAAGTCCCATTCCTGCTACTAGACAAGATAGGGAAACATGCAATCCTTTTCTTTGCGGGTAAAATTCTTAGGGCATCCTTGTTAGAAAGTAAGCATGAATAAAACGAGCTCAAACCAGATCATCTTATAATTGGAAGTTCTTCCCAATGAATGCACTAAGCATGATCCCATGAGCCTGAAAACAATTATAGAACCATTGGAACAACATTACCAACATCAACGAAAAACAATTGTTTGATCAAATTCAATGATACCAATAACATGCAAAGGAAATAGACATTCTATGGAAGAAAGAAGAATAACATAACAACATGCAAAGGAAATAGACATTCTATGAAAGAAAGAAGAACAACATAACAACATTGAAAGGAAATAGAAACTCTACGAAAGAAAGAGGACTAACATGAATGAACAAGATAGAGAGAGAGGTGGGGGTGCATTACCAGGATGAATGTGCTCACTAGGAGAGCTTAAGGATCATGACAGGAGAAGGAACTGGAGGGAGGAAGAGGAAGGATCAGGAAGAAGCTGGGACAAAGGGGGAATTGATGGTGGTTTTGGCAGTTGGTACGGTCTTTGGGTGGCGACGTTTCAATATGTGATTGGCTTTGGATTCTTTGGTAGGGAAGGGCCAAAACTGAAAATGATGACAATTTAGGAAGCACGGATACGAATACAGCAACATGATACGGATACAACATTTTCTCAAGAAGTAAAGTAAGATACGATACAGTTAATAAAAAATTATTTATATAAATTTTAAATATATTTTGGTATTGTATTACCACATTTTTTCCTCTTAGACCTTGTAAAAATTACAATTACAAATTTAAAATTATTTTTTATTCATTATTTCTAATAGGAAAGAATGCCACACAAAAAATAATTAAGTAGACTCGAACCTACTACCTTCACGGTTAAGTTATAGACACCTTTAATGGTAATATAAATACGTAAAAAAATATATATTTTATGTCAGATACGATAGGACACCCTTACTGCCATGTTGCTCCCGTATCCATGTCCGATACATATCGGACACGGATACAACAGCGATTTTTCTGTATCCATACTTCCTAGCTTATAATAGAGGCTAAATCTAGTTATTTTTATTCAAAAAATTATTGGGTGTCACTAGCACAATACTCCAGGCAGTTAGGGGACCATCGATCTTCAAGATCGACGCGTTGTTTTCGGATGTGTGGGGCTGGGCGGACCCACAGTCACGAGTCGCATGAACATGACATGATAAAATTAGCTCAGGGGTTTCGAAGACGATCAGATACTGTCCTAGTCTTAAACATACACGATGTCGATTAGGGATTGGCTATTGTTGTTTTTAGGACTCTACGGGCCCGTTATGATAGATGAAGGATATAATGAGATCCCACTGGCAGAAGGCTTGCATGATAAGCATTGTCATGCTGCCCCATGTGGACCCTATACCATGGCCCCAATGGGGCCCCTGTTGACGTAATTTGTACAGAAGAGGAAAAATTAAGGGGAATTTATATAATAAATTATAAAAAAAATATGAAAATAATATACTGTAGCAAATATTTGTAAAATAGGGTATCTGACAAGCCACGCAGGTGCCCGTGTGGCACAGGCGCTTGCGTGGCTTTTTTTAAAAAAACTAAACCAAAAGGCATCGATCGGTTAAAAGAGAATCAAGGCGTCCGTTCTTTTACTACTTGTCATTTTTTGTCCCATTTTAAATAGGCAGTCACTTCAACGATACATATCTCTCTCATTTCTAACCCATTTTCACTTTTTTTTTCATTCTTCCTTATTTTTAGAGCTCTTTCTAGTCATTATGATATCACAAAGATGTTGAGCCATCACATACTATTTATCGTAGTTTTTGTAGTATTTTTTTTGATAAATAACATGCGATGGATCAACATCTCTGCGATATCATTATGACCAGAAAGACCACTAAAAATAAGGAATAATAAAAAAATTGGGTGAAAATAGATGAAGAATGAGAGAGATATGCATCATTGAAATTTGTCCCACTAAAACAAATCTGTCCCATTTTAAAGGGGCGATAACTTCAATGATGTATCCCTCTCATTCTTTATCCATTTTTGCCCTTTTTTTTTCTTCCTTATTTTAGGTGGTCTTTCTGGTCATAATGATATTGCAAAGATGTTGATCTATCGTATATTATTTATCGAAAAAAATATTATAAAAACTACGATAAATGGTATATGATGGCTCAACATCTTTGTGATATCATTATGACCAGAAAGACTACTAAAAATAAGGAAGAATAAAAAAAATGAGTGAAAATGGGTTAGAAATGAGAGAGATATGTATTGTTGAAGTGAATGTCTATTTAAAATGGGACGAAAAATGACAAGATAGTAAAAGACGTCGGTTCTGTTAAGTTGAACCGACGCCTTTCTCTTTTAACCGAGAGTCGTCTGTTCAACCGACGCTTTTTGGTTTGGTTTAAAAAAAAAAACCACGCAAGCGCCCGTACCATGCAGGTGCCTGTGTGGCTTGTCAGATACCCTATTTTGTAAATATTTGCTACAGTGTGTCATTTTCATATTTTTTTATTATGATTTATTATATAAATTCCCCAAAAATTAATCAATCTTCTTTTAGGTTTAAACCAAAAAAATAGTGCCCACTTTATTATGCTTCTTATTCAGGGAACGATGATAAGAGGAGAAGATTGAAATCCTGACTCTGAGAGTGTTTCTATTTCTATTTAGGGTTTCTCCAAACGCACTTGAAGTTTCACCCCCTATATAGGTCCAGCTTATCCGATCAGTTGAAGATCTTCAGATTCTAATGGGATGACAAGAAGCCCACATCAGAACAGATCTTTAGTCCATATCTTCTTTCCATCCCCTCTAACCCCAAACGCGGCTGCCTCCCTAAAAAGGGCAATTTTAGTTCAATAAGAAACTCTCATAAAACAAAAACTACAAGAAACTCAGGGGCTGTTTGACACTCTTTTATGTTACTTTAGGGTGCGTTTGACAACCTTGATTTAGATTTAGAGGTGTGATTTTTTAAATCCCGTCATTTAAATAATCTCGTGAGATTTTGTAAATGACAGGGTAGGGCCTGTCATTTTGGGCGACCCTCTTTTAAGTTATAATAAGAATCACGTCATTCTGGGGTGAGATTTTAGGAAAGAATCAAATCCCACCTAAAAATGAGTTCCCAAACACAGGATTTATACAAATCACGTGATTCTTAAAATCACATGGTCTAAATCCACGTTGCCAAACGCACCCTTAGGGTTTACTATTTAAGTCAAAATGTCGCATCGGGATTTTTCTTTGGGGAGTCAAACAGCCCTTGTAATGGAGCCCTTCTCAACCTCTCAAATCTGATTTTCTACTTCATCTTAATCCACCACTGAAATCTCTGGTCAATCCATCTAGTTGTCAAATACGCTGAAAACAGGGTCATTCTTTTCCCCTTCGCAGAAAAAGTGTAGAGGTTACAGCTAATGCTTTTCAGTTAGCTCTTCTCCTTTTCTTCCATGGGCTCACACAGGATTCTAGTCATATTTTGGCTCCTTAGGAAGGCAACCAGAGGGGCTATTAAGGCTGCCAAAATGTCGCCGAACAAAATTGCAATCAGACATTCCCACCAAGTTCAGCTCAAAAATCCTCAATCTAAAAGATTTGGAACGCAGTTATATAGGTGAAAGCAAATGGAATCAATGGATACAATTCATCAATTGATCCTGTTCCTTCTGTTACAACTTATTTTCAGGGGCCACGTTGACAAAACAGCCCACCCCACCCTCAATAAACCCCAAAGCCTTTCCTACTTGGAAGAGGACAAACCTCTCTCATATAAATTAATGACAACAGCACAATACAATTAGCAAGACTTCTCTTTTTCGAAGCTTGTCCCTTTTCAGTTATTTGTGGCAGCCACCAAAGCCATGTGCTCAATCAGATCTAGCACTCGGTTACTGAAATAAAAGAAATGAATAAATACCAACTTAGATAATTAACAAAGGTGAAGAATTCAGCACAGTTTTGGAGGCAGAAATTACCTGTAGCCCCACTCGTTGTCATACCATGAGACAAGCTTCATGAAGGAAGCACTCAGTCCAATCCCAGCTTTGGCATCGAAGATACTTGATCTAAACGTAAGGAAAACAAATTACCATTGTAGCATGTTTGTAATCCTGCACACAGACTGTTGAGATATGAATAGATAGTGGATAATTCGTCATGTACCTGGGATCGCTGACAAAATCGTTGGAGACAACATCCTCATCTGTATATCCAAGAATACCTTTCAATGGACCTTCTGATGCAAACCTGAAAAGATTTTGGATTAAATTAGCTAAACCAATTCTCTTGGAAATTATGCAAAAAATGAATCCTCATTATACACTTCATCCTCCATCCAGTCAACAGTTTTTTACACTTGTTCTAAGTGGCTTTTGAAAGTAGGAAGACCCATCACACAGGCCATAACATATCCACGTAAGTAAAAACTGGGCTTGGAGGACCGATAGCATTTTCCCCAGTAGCAACTATGCACCTGGGGTAGTACTGATAGAACACAAACCCTACGAAGTGTAGAAAAATATCTCATCAGCATACTTAATAGCAGCTTTGACATCTTCATATGAAGCTCTTTTCTCAAGCCTGCATGTCAAGTCGACGACTGAAACATTTGGGGTCGGAACTCTGAATGCCATTCCAGTGAGCTTCCCATTTAGCTCTGGAAGAACTTTTCCTACGGCCTACAACAACATAATCAATTAATAAGATTTTTGCAAAATGAAGCAAGCGCATCCTAATACAAGCCAACTAGTAACCCACCTTTGCTGCACCAGTAGAGCTGGGAATGATGTTCTGACCAGCTCCACGGCCACCTCGCCAATCTTTCATCGAGGGACCATCAACAGTCTTTTGCGTAGCTGAAATATAAACAGCCAGATTAAAGAGTCAGACCGGATTAAATAGTCAGACTTCAGTATTTTTAGTAAGCTATCTCCTGCATAACTGAGTATCCTCAAGGATGGCGTTGGGGAGACCTGTTGTTGCATGCACAGTGGTCATCAAACCTTCAAGAATTCCAAATTCCTCATGCACCACCTGAAAAAATTTAAAACATGCAATAAGTTGGTAACATTCTAATTTAACAACATATAAGAAACAAAAAACCCCTCAAACAATAAGTTAACCCCAGATATGATCCAATTATTAGCTCTTTCAAGGTCTTAAAGGCCAGTTTTTTTCCGCATTTGGACGAGAAAAACATGAGAATTAATATAACCGACCTTAGCCAGGGGAGCAAGGCAATTGGTTGTGCAGCTTGCATTAGAAACAATGTTCATGCTTGGTTTGTACGTCTTCTCATTCACTCCTACGACAAACATAGGTGCATCAGCTGATGGAGCTGAAATTACCACCTTCTTAGCACCACCCTGATCAAGTTGAATAGAAAGAGTCAGCACCAACAAAAAATAAAAGTTTCCTTTCTCAATCTTCATTTATATTGAGCTGTAAAATGCAAAATACCCAACCTGCAAATGAGATGATGCTTTGTCCAATGTTGTAAAGACACCAGAAGATTCAACAACAAACTCTGCTCCATAATCACCCCAAGGAATTTCCGCAGGATTTCTGTGACCAGGCAAACCTAACATCAGAACTATATCCCTCAGAGAAGCATACTAAGGTTATTTTTCTTTTCTAAAAATAATAAAGGTCAGAATTTAACATAAAGGCACACTTGACTATAAATGGAAGCATCCTACTATAATATGCATCTAACTAGCATATTGTGTCCTCAAAAGAAAGAGCACTTATGGTTCAGATGTTCAACTAAATTCAATTTTAGGCATTAACTTGGTTGGAGTTAATAAAAAAGGATATGACTTTACTATCTCTTACAAAAGAGTTGGCACAAAACAGGCCTCAATGGAGGCGTAAGATCCATGTTGCAGACCCCAAACAGTTGGGAAACGGTGCTACTTGATTATGATTATGATTATGACTTGGTGGAAACAGGATCACGTAAAACGTGCCAATGCTCACAACTACCTCTTGGATGTCACCACAATCCTCTTCCCATTAATTTCCAAAGTGGTGTCATCCAGAACCTTAAGAGTTCCCTTGAAAACTCCATGTGTTGAATCATACTTGAACATGTATGCCTACAAATGCATCATCGAAAACATCACTTCATCATACGATTTTTAAAATTAACAAACATAAAATTTTTAATGTAAAGCTATGGAAAGACGAACTTTTAGAAAAAAAATTTCCTCACCATGTATTTTGCATCTATGAAGGGGTCATTTACAGCAACAACATCCATATCATCTCTACTTGTAGCTACACGTAGAACCAACCTTCCAATACGACCAAAACCTGCATAAAATATCAACAACTTCAAAATCTTAAGAAAAAATTTCACCAGTAGAGTTAAAAATTCTTACATGTAAGCTATTTAAGTTTGAAAGCATCTAAGTGTTCTGCTGACAAACCAGCAAACTCCATCTATAGATCTTTTTCACATTTCTTAATTCATCATCACCAAGAAAAAAAAAGTTATACCATTGATTCCAATCTTTGTTTTCCCACCAGTCGATAACTCTAAAACAAACAAATAGATAACTGTTAAAAAAATACGTTTCAACACAAAGGGGACAATGGAAAGCAATGTTTTATTCTCTTACTGTGAAAAGCAGGAGGAATCTCGGTTGCTGTGGCTTTGATTGGCTGAACACTTCTAGCACTAAGTGTCCTGCACAGGAAAAAAAAAGGACGCACTGTCATTAAAGATGAGCGTGCCTTCCTTGTCATTTAGGTGTCTGCTAGTTTTCGATTTCGTCCAATTCCATCCGCTTGTTTTTCTATGCTTTTGGATGCTCCCTTGGTATTGGTATTACTTAAATCACTTAAATACTTCAGTCCCCTGATGAGAGCCATAAGCAGCTATATACTAGAACACCTATGATCTCAATGGAAACAGTTGAATTCAGGTTAAAAGTAGTACAACACTTAACTGTTTGGAGGATACGTTTCCAAGGTTAACAGAGGAACCAAAAATACTGGACCGTTCAGAACCAGAAGTCAGGTTGCAGTTTACAGCAGAGGAGGATGTCTGTGCAACAATTCATAACTCAAACATCAGCAGTAAGAAAATATACGTCAAAGGTCCAATAAAAGATGAGCTAAATTGTTGAATATTTCTGAACCTTCCAATTATTAAAGCTTGTAGACATTGATTGAAACACGTTTCAGCTAGAAACTAAACCCAAATATGTGGAAAAGGCTTACACAAATAGAAGAAGAGACCATATTGAAGACAATTTTCCATGAATTTGCAGATTACACAAGCATATTTTATTTGAAAATGAAGAATTGTAAGCCACAAATAATTATTATTATTATTCTCATAAAAGGAAAATTTTGCGCTGTAATAATATGAATAAAAGCAACATACCAGTGACTTTTAAAATGCCTAATAATATAAGAAGAAATTTAAAGCAGGGCATACAATCATTGTAGTAAATTTCTGTCAACAACAAAGACCCAAAAAAACAAATTAGACCGAAACTTCAACAGGCTAGCATGTCTACACAACCAGCAAATCCAAGTCTCTCACTCAACAGTAACTCTTCCAGCATAATAAGCAATCCAACATCGTACTACACTAATCTTAATCACCTTTCTCACTCAGCGTCAGAAAAAATTAAGATTTCGCAGAGTGTAAAAAGATTCTAGAATCACGGAAAACCCAAGTCACTGTAACAAAACTAATTCATTCATAAATCAGAAGATAACACTCCAATCTAATTACACATAAACCAAATATATATATATATATGCATAAAAACTCATTTTAGTCACCTTCTAACTACTACAACAGCAATCCAACAAATTCACTAAGTGTAAAAAGATCGCAACATCCCGGAAAACTAGCTCATAAATCACAAAATAACACTCCAATCTAGCGACACAACTGAAAAAAAAAAAGCTGCAATACTTTTCAAAACATCTAAAAGAGGCCGGAAGATCACAAATTCCAGCAAATCCACACTTACACTCAACACTAACTCTTCCACCAAAACAAGCAATCCAACAACCTACTAAAACTCATCTCAATCACCCTTATCACCATAACAACAGTGATTCAAGAATCCAGTGAAAAACCCAAGCCCCTGCATAATCACCAAACAACAGTCCAATCTAGTTCAACACAAATCAAACACATATCTTCAAAAACAAAAACAAAACCAAGACGATCACAAATCCCACACGAATATTCACACAAAAAGAAATCCGCACCAAAATCAAAAGCCAAACACCGAGCTCAGAAATGAATGCAGAGAGAGAGAGAGAGAGAGAGAGAGAGAGCGAGGCATGGGACCTTGAGGCGAGAGGCGGATCGGTCGGGGCGGGAGGAGTCGGCGAGGGGAGCGGCGGCAGGTCGGACGAGAGTAGCCATGGCGATTGTTCTTGAGCTGCCGAGCTCTGGGCGTGGATCAGAAATGGAAATGATGGGAAACCCTAGAAAGACGGAGATGGTCTGAAATAGGAGGATTGGTGGGCTTGGGCTTTGGCGTTCTCGGCGGCCTGACGGACTTGCTTATGCAATTCAGCTGCTCGAGCTGTACTTTTTTGTAACACTTTTGCAGGATTTGGTTTTCGTGGCCCGCGGGAGCACTGAAGGAGAGGTTTTTGTCTTTTTCTGTGTTCGGTGATTTGGGTTTTGCAGGCAGTTCACTGCTGAGGGAGCATGGAAGATGGTAGTCACGAGAGCCACGTGTACGGTGTGAGGGGGTGTTTGCTAATTCCAGGAGTGTGTGTTAGGTGGAAGCGTGGGCGATGGCGTCACTTTTGTCGTGTTATTGATAGTTCCAGGTAACTATATATCAGCATCCCCAACAGTCTTGGAGGCCACGTCGGACGTCAGGTGCATTCCGCTTGTCTTTTTTTTCATTTATTCCAACTTTACCCCCACCCCCCAATTCGTGTCCCGTATCTGATTCTGCCGCTTTCCTTTCTCCGGTGACGGTCGCTCTCACCCCCTTTACCATCGACGGATTCACAAGGGGCCATCCGGGGCGTGAAAAATCATGAGGTATTTCCACTAGTCAGTAACTTATCTTAAAAATCCTTAACTAGTTAAATTTTTTCAGCTCGATGGAGCTAATTTTTCACACTAAACGGCCCTTAATAACCTTAATAAGAGTAATATATATAATATTTTTTTTTAATATTTAATTTCTAGAATATAAATATGAAATAAAAAATCAACTAAACCAAATAAGCGCATCTAAGGGGAGGAGAAAGAAGTTTTACCATTTCCCCCTCTTCTTCCCTCCACCAACCCCCCCCCTTTTCCCCGTACCTTCCACCCCTCCCCAATCCCTTCCCTTCCCTTCCCTTCTAGTCTTCCATCTTCGCCTTGGCTCACCTCCAGCTAGGGCCACATAGTCGCTAAGGCTCTGCGATAGTGGGTAAGGCGAGAGATGGATAGAGAACCATTGGTAAAATAACGAACTTCAAAGTCTCCCACCTCTTTAGCTTTTTCGCCCCGACCTCCCCCCTCCCCATTGGCGACAAGCTCGCAGCCCAACTCTGTTGGTATCTGTCCAGAGGTCGTGCCCCTATCATGGCAGAAGACATCCCCACATTTTTTTTATTTTTGTTGAGCGGGATGTTGGTGAGAGAGAAGTTCGGCTTCTCCCCCTCCCCTCCTCTTGCTCCCATAGTCCCTTTTCCTGATTCCTCGTGGGGGATAAGATGTAGGGTCTAGAGGATGTACCTATGGACAAAGGCAATTGCTTTGGTGGTTGTTTTCTTTAAGCGATTGCTACGATCGGCACTCTTGTTGCCGGATCTCTCCTCATTTTGGTACAAATGGTTAGTTTCTACTCTAGACGTGCCTCAATCAAGTGGTGATCTACTGTGTAGAGGTCATTCTAGTATCAATTAGTGCCCGATATGGGTATGTATTAATGGTATGCTTAGTGCATGTCAAAACAGGGAGTTTTTTCCATATT
Source organism: Houttuynia cordata (assembly GCA_039654745.1). NCBI lineage: Eukaryota > Viridiplantae > Streptophyta > Magnoliopsida > Piperales > Saururaceae > Houttuynia > Houttuynia cordata. Next base: position 8,813,783 of record CM077512.1, read on the forward strand.
ACTTGGCGCTAGTACCCAGTTTTCCATATTACCTATTTTTTCCTGCGAAATCTCATATATCCTGGAATTGACACCTAGACTACCGAAAATGCCCTTATTTCTCCACAGGGTCGTGTTCTCAACTCGTGCATTTGACTCCCTCGACGGTGATTTTTTGGCGAATCAAAGTGTAACATCCGAAAAATTAGTAAGTATCTTAAAACTGAAATTTGACCCTCTTAATGATTGATTTGACCATGTGGTGCTTTGTTTAAATTAAAGTTGGTGAGAAGAGCTTTCCAACGACACCAATTTTGTGTGATTTGGAGTTCGGAGTAAAAAGATATGGGAAATTGAATAAAAACGATCGATCGCGTAAAAACGATCGATCGGCTTATGGAACACGATCGATCGGCTTCGATCGGCTACGATCGGCGCCATCGCGCAGTTTGTAAACAGCGCAGGACGATCGATCGCCGTATTGCACGATCGATCGCCAGTTGCGGTTTGGCGAATTCTAACCTAATTTTGAGGCGGATTTGATTGGGAAAGATGTCATATCCTAACTAGACTTGTATTGCACGTTCCTAGGGTGATTTAGGGACTCTCCCATTGGTGGAAAGTGCCCAAGATATGGTAGAATTGATTGGGCAAAGATCTTCTAAAAACTCTATATAAACCCATAGAGTCTAGGCTTGTGCTTTTGAAAACTAAACCCTAGAACGTCCAGAGGCTTTCCCCTCTCCTTCCCACGTTCATCCCTCTCTTAGAAGACCTCTTCTAGCGGGAATTGCTCAAGAGCTTGGATCGGGAAGCTTTGAAGGAAGCGGAGGAGTCGAACATCGCGTAGAAAGGCGACGTCTTTTGGTGATAAAGAGTAGGATGGTTTTTCCCTCTCTTCTTATTCTTTTCTCACATTATATGATGAGTGTTCTTACTGATTTCCTTGGAGTATTGCTTTGAATCTTGCGGGATTAATGATTTATGTCTTGTTTCCCATGTGTATTGCGATACATGCATATATGCCTTCATGCTTCATGTCTAGATGGTAAATCAGATCAAAGTTGGATGCTTTATTAATTTTACAGAAGATAAAAGTTCTGATATTGCTTTGATTATGATGTCTAATGATTGAGTCTTATGCTTTAATGATCGTTTTGCTTAAATCGACTTAATTGAAAGATATTTGGTCTAAGATTGTGTTATATGGGGAGAAACATGATAAAAAGGGAATCTTTTGGTAATTCTAGTTAATTCCAGGATCTGTAATTAATCTAGGAGGGGAGTACTATCATCTATCATGAGTAAATTATCATCTATAAGTGGTTCGGAATAAGAATACTAAAGTTTAATCATGTGTTTCACTTTCGGCCAGAACTGTTTCTGCACAGACAGTCGGCAGTAAATAATTCATAACTAATTCATATGATATCAGAAAAATATAAAACCGGTGGGGTTAGAAACTAGACCCACAAGGGTATTCTCAGTAAAAATTTCAGAAGATAACCTTAACTGTACAGTGTCTGGGAGCCGCCGGTATGGGACTGTTGTGCATAAGACAGTGAGCAGAATCTAAGTGAAAATACTATGTACTTAAGTAAAACCACTTAATAAGATGTGAAGATGATATAACGTGCTAGTAACTAATACTAGACTATATCCTTATGATTATCACAGTAAGGTTGGGTTATGGTTAATATGATAAATGGGGTAATACCTATGTTAAGAAAACCGTAATCATGTGTTTGAAGATAAAGCGCTTGTGTCGGTTTGAGGTTCCATTTGGAATCCAAATCATCTAGGACTCATTAATACCTTGTCTCTGATTTATATATTTCAATAAGACCTATATGAATTTCCATCTAGGGCTGAGCATGAACGTATGTATGGATTGTGTTATTCTCTTTGTGTGACGTTTCCACTTACACTCCGTATGAGAGTCTTTTCCGGTGATTGATACTTATGTGGTTAGAGCGTTGCGGCCTCTATTTCTTTGAATTATTATTCATCATGATTATTTGATTGATTCCTCCACTAGAGGTCTTGCGGGACTTCTCCGGAAGTGGATTCATAGTATGCTCAGATTATGCCATTGCTTGATCTTGCGGGGTCACTAATATTTGTGGTACTGCGGTTCCATACTGCCCAAAAAGAGGCAACATACGTACGTTAGATTGTTGACATTACGGAAGGTCTTCAATCTCCGCCCATCGTGTCCGTAAGCACTGGTGGGGCCAGCATCCTAGACGCATGGCAGGGTTCCAAAAAGAGGACCCCTAGGGTGGTTCTGGTATAGTCACTTGCTGGTGATCGGTTCAGCGAGCAGAAATTGTACTCCTTTCACTTTTAATGTCTGGAGCTTTTTAGTATGATTATCATTCCCTCCTTACTCATATGTGTAGTAGGAGCCTTATTGTTGTTTTCCTTACTTGCGGGTTGGAATTATTATCGACTAACCTTTCAGGTGTATAAATCCTTGGTTTAGTCCAGATGTTGCGGCATCTTCATAAACCTTTGTTATTCTTATCCTATTTATAATTGTTTGTCCTAATTCAGTGGGTTTTTACATCCTACTGAGTGTTTCTATGAAATACTCATGCATCCTCTGATGCAGGCGCAAATGGAATTTGAGATCAAGAAGTTGCAGTAGTGAAGCGGTCGCAGGAGCCGTGAAGACTTAGAGTTTATATTATTTGCTTTGCTTATTTGATGCTTATGACATTTAATGGCAATTGTGTGCCATAGATTTATAGGTTTTTTTGATTTGACTTTCTTAAATGGATTATCATTATTATCAGTATTATTAAGTAAATTTCCATTCCATAGTATTCATTAATGTTTGTATTTGTATTGCACTGATTATGGGCATGACCGATTACACATCCTTTTGAGATGATCGTAATTGGTGGTGAAATCGACTGTTCGGTCTCGCGCCTGAGATTCTCTACCTCCAAATGTATATCATTGATTGGCTTCCGCACTCCGATCGAGGTATGGGATTTCGGGGCGTGACACAAAGTCTTGCACGTCCCCCCATGGCTCCCTACAACCTGCGTACTGAGCGATTTTAAGCAATTACACGCTAGTGAATATTTTAACTGATGGATTTCTTCACTTTTATCCGGCAATGGCATTCAAGTAGCATTCTACTTGGAGGAGGAAGCTTTCCGGCAAAGCTCCGAACGTCGCGGTGAACCAGACCAAAGCTGACGGCCGCCCACGCCCAGAAAAAAGCTCTCATCAAGAGATTTTGATATAAGAGTAGTGGGGAAAGCCGCCCTACTACAAAAGGTGAGATTTATATGTAAAGAAACACATGTAACGGCCACCCATTGGTGCTCAAACCGCTCGTGGACATCAAATAAGAGGATAAAAATGAGCAACAACGTGAAATACTTGTCGACGAGTGACAACTATTATTTGTATATCTTTCTGAGATCCTAATGAAATATAAGATAAGAAAAAATAAAGAACACAAAAAAGGGCAAAATGGATAAAAAATGAGCAAGTTATGATATTTTGAAGTTTGCCATTTGAGGTCGTGTGTTAGACACGACTCCATTCAGGTTGTGTGTACGAATACACGACCTCAAATGGGGTCGTGCGTACGAACGCACACTTTTACGCCAAACTTAAAAATGTTATAACTCGCTCATTTTTTATCTGTTTTCGCTAATTTTTTTGAGTTCTTCCTTATTTTTCCACCTTTTCCCCATGTGGATAGCCAAAATTTCTAAAACCCATCTACTGGTGGTTATGACAAACTTTTAATGAGGGTGATGAAACCGTTATTAATTTCTTTTATTTCTTCTTCTTTTTTCATTCTTATTTATCCTCATGTGGAGGAAGATGATGAAAAATAAGAAAGAATGAAAAAAATGGGCAAAAACAGATAAAAAATGAGCGAGTTATTATACTTTGAAGTTTGCCATTTGCCAATTTGAGGTTGTCTGTTCGAACACACAACCTGAATGGAGTCGTGCATTGCTAGACATGACTCCATTCAGGTTGTGTGTTCGAACAGATGACCTCAAATAAGGTTGTGCGTACGAACACACGACCTCAAATGGGTCGTGCGTATGAGCGCACACTTTTACGACAAACTTCAAAATGTCATAACTCACACATTTTTTATCCGTTTTCATCCATTTTTTTGCATTTTTCCTTATTTTTCATCCTATTCCTCCTTATGAGGATAACCAAAATCTCTTGATCAAAGTTTTTTCTGGGTGTGGGCAGCCGTTGTTTTTCTTTTTTTGAAACTAATTTTCCATATAAAAATTATTTTATTTCAATTTGATGTACCCTTTTTATAGTATGATGTCTCTATTGTAGTTGTTTTTACGTACATAGCTCTTTCCTAATCTTTCCCACTGGTTTTGCTATTTTATGGCATGAAATCTTATTTTTTTCGAGTTGGACGACGCCGACGGTAATATAGACTGCGATGATGGATCGAGCTTCGCTGGAATGCCTTCTTCCTAAACTGGATGCTCCCGCAAATAGCTAAAATAAAGACTTAGGTTGTAGCTATACTTATACCAACTCCAGCTGAGGGTATTTTGGGTAGTTTTCAGGTAATATGGAAGGAACAAAGAGATTCTAGGTAATATGAGAAATTGCGTAGTGGTGCCGGGTAATATGTAAAAAGTTCCGAAACAGGTGTGAAACAGGTGTACCTTTTTTAGACATTTCATGTCCTTTTCGGTCAATTTTGGTTCCTTGCGCGTGCTTTCTAGGTGGGAGGCCACGGGCCCCATGGACACTTGAGAATGTTGTGCAGAGCACGGGGCTGCTGTATGGTGGTCTCTTAGTTGTGCCCAAGAGGCCAACCATGTTGCTATATTGTAATCACACTTGCGCACGTGGTCAACCCCAATTATGCAAGAGATAGAGTTGTTTATAAGTGACTTATTCCACCGAACATTTGATTTGATTTTGTATATGTATATAGTACTCCATTTGAATATGAGTTAAATTTATTGGACTCCGAGGCCTGTACAGATAAAAGAGAGTTTTGTTCCCTCTTTTCGTGTTTTGGGTCTTGAGACAAATTCGGCAATGTAATATTGGATCAATAATGATCTGTAATTTTTCAAATGAAGACTTGTTTTTTAAGACAGAGGGAGTAATTGCCTCGGCATGGTGGTCTATGTGACCAGAAACGTGTTTAAAACGCGTATAAAATGCGTTTTTATAGCCACTCAATCGTAAAACTCCGCGTTTAAAATGAGAAAACATATTTTTCCCAAAATAAATGTGTTTTATCCCGATAAACGCATTTAAACATGTAAAATACGTTTTTTATTTAAAGTGCAACTCCTTTTTTAAATACGCAACTTTGCAATATATTATTCTTTAATATTTATACCTACTATATTAATTTTTTATTTTTATTATTTTCTCATTTTTTTCACGTTATTTTCCCGTATATTCCGTTTTCTGCCGTTTTATTCCGTACACTTACCTCGCCGTTTTATTGATGTACCAGTACTTTGTCACTTAGATGGTGGTGAAGCTCCCCAGTTAAGGGAGCAGTTAGAGGTTCCTACACGGGCTAAGGCATATTTCGGTTAAACTAGGTCAGTGCCCAAGGGTTGTGAAAAAAGAAGTACTAAATATGTAGTTTGATTTCATTTATTGTTTGATAATGCCCATTTGAACGATTATGGTCCTTAGAATTTTATTTTTAACTGGCTTTTCAGACATTAGTAATTCTCAATATGAACATTTGGTTACTTTCAGATAAATTTTGAAGAAGAAAATGTCAATTTTCAGTGAATAAGGTAGTAAAAAACCCTTGTTTCATGTTTACATTTATCAAGCTAGATTGTGGGAATGTTACACGTGAATAACTTGATCCAAGCATTTTTATTTCTTTATTTTTATGAGATGATCCATGCAATTTCAGTTCCCAAGAGCAGCCAATTTGTTTGCTAAGTTGCCAAAAAAAAACACAGCCCGTAATGAACACCCTGTCCGGGTGCTATCTTTTGGCCCCCTGTGTTGGCTATTGGTGGCAATACTAATACAGATACCAATTGAAATGTCCGGGTGCTATCACTATGTAGAGTATGTTTAAATTTTTATTAGGTTTACATAAGCACATCCCAATTGAAAAAAAAAAAATTTACATAAGCACATTGTCAGCTTTATGCAATACTGCTCCGTCCAATCAACGGTCCACTAAGTAAAAGCAAATTGAACTAACATTGACAACAAAAGAACATTTACAAGGGAAATGTTAAACCCCCTCAATTTATACCATGGTACACATGTCTTATCGCATGCACAAACATTGCTTCTTCTTTTTTCGACACAGCAAACATGGATTTGTTTGTGTGAAAAAACAAACATTGCTTTCTTTCCCTAGTGAAAAGCTATTGTTGATGTTTAAACTTTAAGGTTTAGGGGAGAGATCACTAAGTAGGTCTATTAACTTCTTGGGCCTAAACATTGAAAACAAGTATATAGTTGTTTCCAAAGGCCCATTTAAGCTCCCAACCCCGGAAATCTTGTTTAATTAAGGCACACTTTATCATTTTTGTTTTCGTTTATTGCCCACATTAGCATATAAGGAGATGTTCCTCAAACGAATTGGCCTGATAAATACTCGACGACTTTTCTTCACAGAAAGGGGGAAAAAATTCTAAATATACAAATATTACTTGGTCAATATGTTTTACGTTGTCAAGATTATTTGGTATCATAAAGATATCATTCCTTCTTTTTTATAGTTGAATAAACAGATATCATTCTTTGCCAACCATATAATCAAGGCTTTCAAATCCTTACAGAAAAATGCCAGTTTCTCTGCTTGTTTTCTTCTTTGCTTCAGGTTTGCTTCATCAGTTTCTCCATGCATTCCTCTCTCTCTCTCTCTCTCTCATATAATCAATCAAACACACATGCACAAATTACATGAACATTTCTAATATTATGTAGCATTGATCATGTTGAATGCAAGAGAAGTGAGATTGGTTCAAGCAAAGGAATGCTGGGTTAAGATAGACCAGGAATGAGCTCTTGATGGCAAGTGCAAATGGTACAAATTCCGTTGCTGCTGCTTACAACCCACCTGCTGAGATACGGAGGAAGAAACCAAGTGGACACATATAGATGCTTTGATTTTCTTAAAGCTGTGTCCACTGCATGCTTTGTTTTGCTTGATGTAATAGGTGACCATGAATAAAATGAACGACATAATTATCTTATATAAGTCTGCCTTTTTTGGTTTCTCTGCGCTGGAATTCAATGTAATAGTATGGCATTTGAGTGCTTGTTGCTCTCATTTAAAGATTAAGTAGATGAATTGTTTTAGGGCTAATGATTTCAACATCGGTCCACACTTTATTTGTATCTTATGCATGCATTTGTTGGAGGAATTTCTTTTATATGGCATCTTTATTTGGCACACATTTTCTCATCAAATTGGACCGTGAATCCCACCATGCAATAAATCAACTGTTTTTCATATGGAGCATCTATTTCAGGTTGGAGAGAGTGCAATAAATCTTCGAGAATATTTTCTATATTTATGAAATATGTATCTCAGATAACAACACTTAGGCAACCACAAACCGTATTATTGGACAGACAAAAGTCGGCGATGGACAACCTGAGATGAGCGAGCTTTTCTCCTAAAAGTAAAGATATGCACCATATTAACATTAAATCTTCACCAACCAATAAAACATCCGTAAATTTCTTCCGTTATTCTTCTGATAAAGAGTCATTCACTGGCCTTCACTCTCCTTTGGCTACGTTAACACAATATGTATGAATTAAAAACGTAGAGAAAACCCTTAGCTGGAGAAAGTATTGGGTACAACGGCCTAACCATACAGCTAGGCGCACACATATAGTGTGTGCGCTGTCGATCTGGAATAGTGTGCACTAGTTGAAATTGCTTACACTTAATTTCCATTATTGAGCTGCAGTTATGGTGCATGCTACTCTATGAATAGAATTGCATTCCTGCAATACAAACTCCTCTCCTATAGGGAGGGAAAATGGAGATAAAGAAGGTGGCAGCATGGTCTCTCATTCTCATGTTTGTAGCAACTGGTGGTCTCTCCCTCTCTCTCTCTAGTATGTTTTCTCTCTCTAATATTTCTTAGAAAAGTAACATTATTGGACTGTTGTGATTATTTTGTATAGTACTTGCAGAAGAAACCCAATTGGTGGTGCCACCCATCAAATTTTGTTGGGTGAAGAGTAAGAAATTCCATGGAGTCTGTTTCTGGCCCTTCAAATGTGCAAAGGTATGCAAAAGAGAAGAAGGAGCTCACAATGGCAGATGCACTGGATTTTTCAAATGGAGGTGTTCTTGTCAATTTCCCTGTTGATGAACAGCTTGCAATACATTCAGATGAATAATGAATGTGAAATAAAAGGCATGTTTCCTTTTTTTTTGTTTGAAGATTCAGTGAAAGCCATGTTTTCAATGCTAGGGAAACGGTTCAGTTCGCTTCATATAGTAATCATAAAGCACTGTAAGGCAAAGTAATGAAACCATTCATGAGACCTATCATGATTATTAAGATAAAATAGTAATATGTAATTAAGAAGTTGGTATGCTCTAAAAATATTTTACGTCGTTGTCAAAAGATATCAATTTCTTAACATTAAAAGATAAAATTGTAAGTTTATTTAAAAACTTGCAAATAACTTTGCAGTAGATTGCCGTAACATTAATTGTACAAAAATTGTGTTAGCTAGGTTGCAGGTAGGATTCGTATATTTTCTGGCAAAACTTTGAATTGAGGCGGAGAAAGAGTGTAAATCAAAGCAATAAAGGAAGAGGATGCAAAAAAAACTAAATTTCGGCAATCTAATGTCATGATTCTACATTATCTACAATCGACTCTACATTATATTTTCTAAGTAGGTACTTGACTCCTACTTGATCACAAATTAGCTCTATTCTTCTGTTAGACAATTTGTACATTCAGTAGTTGCCAAAGAAAATGCTGTACAAGCTCTCTCTCTCTTTCTCTCTGCTACAATTGTCCATGCTAACTCGCTTGCATGCTAATATGGGCATTAAAGCCAAAAAATCGTGTGCCTTAAGGTTTTGGGGCTAGCATAGTGACAAAATTCGCCGAATGGGGCAATTTTCACCAGATTGGACCCTTCCCACATTTCGTTCCGAATGTTCTGCAATTTGCCAGAATTGGGTGGAATCAGCCTAATTCGGAGGAAATCAGTAAAATTCAGCAGAATCTCCTTCTTTTCTAATGAATTTTGTGAAGAGAATAGGGAAAATGAGAATGTTTTCTACTTGCTGTTTTTTCTCATGTTGTGCAAGTTGTTATATGGTATGCCGATTTCCCCCCAGTTGCCGGCAAATTTTCCCATACCGAACCAAGCTGGACTTCTTGCTGAATTGGAGACGAATTGCCCATAAACAACTACAGATTTGTTGTCAATGTTTAGACCCAAGAAGTTAATAAACCTACTTAGTGATCTCTCTCCTATTCACCTAGGGAGAAATTATTGGGTGTCTCCGGACCATTACCCCACAGCATCAGGGAGCCGTCGATCTCCAAGATCGATGATGCTCATGCTATACGTGTTTGCTCAGCTGTTTGGTGCCAATCAACTGAGCACACGCATAAAGCGTGCACGCCGTCGATTGAGGAGATCAAAGGCTCCATCAGCCCTGTACCCAGTAATCTCTTCACCTAGGACACCGAAGATAGCTCTTAGAAGGGAACAGCCAAAATAAAAGAGCTTTCACAAGAGAAAGAAAGCCATCTGTGTGCATGCAACTGCATGTTGAAGACATTTGTAACATAGTAAAAAGGAAGTTCGCCACGCTCTACATACAAAAAAGATAGAAACAAACAGGAAATGTTGATTGTATAAATAGAAGCGAAGTAGCTCTTCAATGTGCAAGCAATACCTTGTAAAAGATGGCCATGGTAAAGTCGGGGGCAGTCCCCTTTCTCATCATTTTCCTCATGCTTTTAGCTTCACGTAAGAGAAAGCTGGACTCGTTATCAAATAGTTAGAATTATATTTGAACTCAAATCTAGCAAGTTATACATTACCATTCTTTTCTTTCTTAAATTTAGCTTGAGATACATATAATTACATTATATCGATCTTGCTCTTTCTATTTTCAGCTCAAATTTGAATCTGTTTTAATCTACTTGATGAGAAAGATTCAACTTGATCTTAAAGATAGAAAGACTGAGATTCATGTAATGTAATTGCCTACTTGATAGAATTTTGATAAAGATAACCTACTTAATATTGTTATTATTCTCATTTTAGCTTTATTGAGTTGATGTTGCTAGCTCCATTGCCTTCTTGTTATTGTCATTAGTAAACCAAGAAATTACTATGCGGGTTTTTTGGATTTATTTTCTTGGCAGAGGAGGTTTTGCATGCGGAGGCAAGGATGTGTTCTTCGCAGAGCCACCGGTTCAGGGGAATTTGTCTGAGTGACACAAACTGTGCGTCTGTGTGCCGAACTGAAGGCTTCATCGATGGCAAATGTGCCCATTTCCGGAGAAGGTGCTACTGCAAAAAACCATGCCAATAAAGCTTGCTCATGCAGCTTCTTCCTGCCTAAGAAATCTCCCGGAGTCTCTTACTATTCTCAGACTTCAGGGTTAGCTAGATTGATAATGCAATAAAAAGTTGGCATGCCTTGTTGGTGTCCATATGTAGACTGTAGACTTTCCTAGTGCCTCCAATGAATAAAGAACTGGTCTTATCAAGACTACATATTATGTTTGAATTCCATTTTAATTTTTCACATGCTTTAACAGCATAGTTGTCATAATCCCTCTGAACTTGCCAAAACCAAATGCTCATTTTCTCATTTAAAAAACAGTTATGATACACAGTGGAAACAATTACACCGATACATGGGTTGAAGATGCACCCACAAATAAGATGAAGAAAAAAAACCTGAACAAACCTTTGGTGATTTTCATTTTCACCTGTTCCCCTCTTGGTACAGTGAGGAAGATTATTCTACAGTAATTTGCAATATTGTCGTCAACCTAGGTTTTTTATATCTTCTTAAAAGCAAAGAAGAACATACAACACTGACGGATGAGAGGGCCATGCAGGCTCCAGCAACCCAGGGAGGCAATTTGAATCCTGTTAAAGGGAAGAAAACTCCGGCAGCAACCGGAATGGCAATCACATTATATGCCATGGCAAAAACATAATTCCAGAGAATGCGCGAAACAGTCTTCCTTGAGAGGTCAATGGCTGTGATTACATCCTCAAGACTGTTTCTCATAAGCACATAGTCTGCAGCTTCGATGGCGATATCAGTCCCGGCCCCAATTGCCATACCAACATCAGCTGCTGCCAAAGCGGGAGAGTCATTTATCCCATCACCCACCATGGCAACAATGCTCCCATCTCTCTGGAATGAGCGAATCACATCTGCTTTTCCAGCAGGCATTACTTCGGCTCTAACATCATCAATGCCAACCTGGTCGAGAAAGAGTTTGGATTAGTAATTTAGCAACCAGTGTAATACTACTACAAACACTCCGACGAATTGCCACGAGCATAGCAAAAAGCATACACGGTGTTAGTAATTAGAATTTGACTTCACATGAAAAGATCATTTGATGGTTCAATGTTCTTGCAAATCACAATTCACGCTATTCAAGGGATGCACACATGCAGCAGGTGAACTTTAGTAATAACGGCAATATCATAGAAATTGACGAACCTCTCTAGCCACAGCTCGAGCTGTTCTCCAATTATCCCCAGTGACCATCACTGGTTGAACCCCCATTTTTTTAAGGCCTTCCACAACAACGGCAGCCTCTTGCTTTAAACGATCTGACACTCCCAAAACTCCAATGAGGATGTCATCATACGCCACAAGTATCCCTGTTTTAGCACCTTCCTCCAGCTCCACTACGTAATTCTCAGCCTCTGAAAAAATTGCAATGCCATTTTCAATCAGCAGCTTCCTGTTTCCTACCTGTAAGGTGCCAACAAAATCAAATGTCTGCATAAAATCTCAACTTACCCCCCTCCGGTCACTTTTAATAAATACAGTTTTCTTTAATAATAGATACAGTTTTTTTTAAATGAAATAATATTTCATTTAAAGAAAACTGTATTTATTAAAAGTGACCGGAGGGAGTATTATTTTGCCATAAGACCTCTCAGCTTACACCGTAGACAATCTAATATTATGATAAGATTATTTCAAGTACATAATTCGTCTTTTCATGTGGGTCAAAAGAATTTCATATACATATGATTGACTCATCAAGTAGAAGTTTTGATAACGGCTAACACTATAAAACTCACCAGAACCTTCTTTGAGTTTACTACGCACTGCACGCCTCTTCCTGGTAAAGCTGTGAAGTCCACAGCATTGAGAAGCCATCCAGAGTATTTAGCTTCTTGCACATGGTTTTGGGAATTATTGCCTTTAGGCAGCTCACTAAAGAAATGGAAATGGTAGGCATAATTTACGATCGCTCTTGCCAGAGGATGCTCACTGCTAGCCTGAAACATTGATCAAACGCAAAGAGTCACTATAAGGGTCACAAGAATCAATACAAGTACAAAGGAGAGAGGGGGAGAGAGAGAGAGAGAGAGAGAGGAGACCTCTGCGGAAGCAACTAATGTGAGGAAATCTCCCAAGTCCATCCTATTGAAAACTTTGGCCGATGTAACAGCGGCTTTTCCTTGTGTAAGAGTGCCTGTTTTGTCAAATATCACATACTTAATCTTGTGTGCCCTTTCCAAAGCATCTCCACCTTTTATCAATACCCCATGTGCAGCCCCAACACCAGTTGCGACCATAACGGCTGTAGGTGTTGCCAAACCAAGGGCACAGGGGCATGCAATCACCACCACTGATATTGAAAACATAAGTGCAAAAACAAAGTAATTGCTATTTTCAGGTAGCCACTCTTCTGGGTATGCTCCTAATATTCCAGAAAGATACCTACAAAAGATATTTTTCAAAAAAAACATCAGATTGAAAATGAGTGATTAATCTGATTCATACCCTGCAATTGTTAGGACTGTTTTCCTACAAGACCATCAACCTTCATGTAACTCGTTATGCAGGAATCGGAGTCCTTACCATGCAAACCATGTAATCAATGACAAGGAAATAACTGTGGGCACAAAGATACTTGCAACCTGTATGAGTAAAATATTGATCAGCATGATTACAAGGGCCATTCTAAGAGAATAAATTGATCACGCCAAGGACAAGACAACAAGCAGCAAAGTAATAAAATTTAACAGAAATGCACTGAAGATCATTTTTTGTCTTCCAGAATGAGATATTAAGCAATTAACCACAATCAAATCTGCAACATGTGACTTCACAACTGGGGGGCTCATTTGCAGTTTCCTTTTACTTTTCTCCAATTTGAGAGAAATGCTCCTTAAGCCAAGTACATGCATGACAGATAGTTAGCCGATCCACGTGTGTGGGCCTCCGCGCCTATCAGAATTACATTTGACGTCGAGCATGTTAAAAAGGGGCAGGCAGGTATTCAAAATCTTGCCTTGAACTGGAAAGAGCTGCAGGATGGCAGCTCTCACCCTACTTGCACCGGAGTGTTAGCCTGCACACTGCCTCTCCAAACCTAGTAGAGTACATCTATATAGGGACATGCATATAGAGGCACAACAAGATGGAGAACACAGCTTAAGAGCTGGATTGTACGAAGACTTCTATACTTCTTCTGAACCAAATGAAACTTATAGGCTTTGGAATTTAGGTTCGGATACCAGGTAAATTTTGACAAGATCCAAGCTCTCGTTTTTAACCACCCTCCTCCTGCTCACGCTCAATCATACCTTTTTCCCATTTACATTTGACTTTGAAGCACTATTATTGTTTCCATCGCCTTTAGAGAGTATCAACATTGCTGATCCTATTCAAGTTCAAGATGGTGATAAAATTGGTACTTCCGATTAGAAATGAAACCACTTCAACCAGCATCATAAAGTATTAGTATAGCCTTATGCTCTCCTCACTCATTTGTCTTAGCGAGTTTTACTCATAATAACGTAAAATCACACAAAAAGGGAAGATCCTAAAATTTGAATAGAGAATTTCGTTGTGGAGAGAATATACTTACAAAATCAGCAAACTTTTGAATGGGAGCTTTAGACATTTGTGCAGTCTCAACTAGAGAAATAATCTGGCTAAGAACAGTATTGGAACCCACTTTTGTAGCTTGTACATGGAGAATACCATGTAAATTGATGGTCCCTCCAATAACAGATGTTTTAACCTCCTTCAGAATAGGCTCAGATTCACCCGTCACCATGCTTTCATCAACATAACTTGATCCCCATGCTACCACACCATCAGCTGGGACTTTTGATCCAGGAAACACCTTTAATAAGTCACCAGGCTGAATCAGGGAAGAATCTATAACCCTTTCTTTAGAATGTCTTCCTTCTGAAACCCAACATTCATACTGGTCAAGAACAACAACTGTCTTTGGAAATTTTGGAAAATTATATTATATAAAATCAAGCTGTTGGACTTCCATTGGAAAAACTAAAAGAAATAACCACAAATCAGTGATTTACATCCCATGTTTTAGCAAAATAACTCAAAAGTCAGAATTACATTGAATTTAGTTCTAAGAAAAACTAAAAGAAATCACCATAAGCTCAACCAGTATCCTATCACTTCTGTAGTACATTGATAATTTAACATTTTAAAACACAATTTTCATATTGCTGTAAATATAATCTGTCATTATGATATGCAAAATAATTTTTTTAGTATCAACCCTGCATTCTAAACTATCTTTGTCATCGCTAGTCTACAATGAAAGAAAAGGAGAGAACAAGCATGTGTTACTGAAAGCAGTTTCCATGAGGCAGTGTAAGAGCATACCTTCATCTTTAACAAGTAAAATAGCCGTTGCAGGCGCAAGTTCCACCAGCTTTTTAATAGCATCAGAAGTCTTTCCCTTGGCAACAATTTCCAAGTACTTGCCAAGCAATACAAATGTAATAAGCATGGCACTCGTCTCAAAATATGTTGGAGACCAAAACCCTGTTAGTGCACCATATAATAGAGCACATACAGAATAGAAATAACAGGCAGAAGTACCAAGTGCAACCAAGACATCCATATTGGTCGATCTGTTTCGCAGTGCTCTATAGGCTGCCACATAAAATCTTTTCCCAACAACAAACTGTATGACAGTTACAATTGCCCACTTCAACCAGTCACTCATCAGGAATGGCCCACAACGCCACAACAATAGTGCATATAGCAGAGGGATGCGAGGACAAACTACACGGACAAGAAATAATGACATCTGCAACATTTAAATAAGCATCAACAATCTGCAGTAAAACGTTGCACATGTAAAGCGAATTTGTTGTAACTAAAAAGTTAAATTAGTAGTAGTTATCATGAACTACTACGTAGTAGTTATCATCAACAATCTGCAGTAATAACTTTAAGACAAATGAGCAGGAAATGTTCAATTATCATTTACAATCTCATATCGAATTTAAGGCGACAACTCTAGCCCCCTCAATTAGGTGAAACTTTTTTTTTCAAGACGCAACTTAAGGCTAATAAGAAAGTCTAAATTGCAAATATGAACCTTTTCATATAAGTATTTTACCTAAAATTGAACCTTCAAACAGCAGTCAGGCAGTAGCCCAATCCCCAAAAGAGAATGAAGAGGTATACATAAGATCATACTCACACTGAGAAAGAGGCTGGACGTGAAAAGTCGAAACATATTTGCAGATTCATCGATGCCATTTGACGTCATTGACATGAATGGGCTCTGTACATGTGCCCGAAATTTTCCATTGCTACGTCCCTCAATAGCGTCCACTATATCTCTTAAACCTACAACTTCTGGATCAAATAACACTTCCATTTCTGCAAGACCTCTGTTGAAGCTAAATTGCCTCACTCCTTTCAAGTTCCCAACGATCGCTTCTAAAAACTGTGCATCCATTTCACCTAGAATCCCCGACAATCCTAACAGAACCTTATCTTGTTCACTACTTTGAAGAAATGCAGCTTCAAAACCAGCATCCTCAATTGCCTCAACTATTTCATCCTTCGTTATCAACGAGGAATCATATTCAACTTCCCCTGACGAGGTTGCTAGAGCAACTACTGCCCGTTTAACACCCGGTAGCTCTCTTAAAATTCCTTCAACAGAGTTCACACAAGCTGCACATGTCATACCTCCTATCCTAAACTGCCCAGACACCGTCCCACTTGACTGTGTTTTCGACTTGCTGATATTCAAATCTGCAAGAATTTCTGCTTCAAAACCTGCATCTTCAATAGCAGTTTTAATGTCATCTTCCTGCACCACACAGTTGCAACTGCAATAAGACCCCATGAATGCAAATCATGCTATAATGAACTAAAGAAAGGAAATTCTACCAAATTAAAATGCGCCAACAACTATAATCTTCACCAAAATCAAAACCAAATTCCCATCCAGCTCAATTACCTAAACCAGGCAATCCAGACAGGATAAAACAAATATTCAGATTTCCATAAAAAGATCACCTGCCCATTTCTACATTTTGGCTCATACTATTAAAGACAGAA
This sequence comes from Houttuynia cordata, assembly GCA_039654745.1. Taxonomy (NCBI): domain Eukaryota; kingdom Viridiplantae; phylum Streptophyta; class Magnoliopsida; order Piperales; family Saururaceae; genus Houttuynia; species Houttuynia cordata. The sequence continues at coordinate 8,830,335 of CM077512.1, forward strand.
ACTATAAAAAAGCTAAAACCAACTGAAATTCCACTGAAAACTCAAGACTTTACCTCAAATTCGGCGAAAATTATTATCATTTTTTACCAAATTCAAATGTGCTCATAAGTAAATTTTTACTAAAATCAAAACCAAATCCCCATCCAAATGTTAATACTTATTCCGGAAGGTAGGAGAATCAAATTGTCATTAAAAACATACTTGCCCATATCAAAGTCATACCATTTTCGCTCCAATCAACAAAGCAAAAACTACCAAAAAAGCTAAAACCAACTGAAATCCCACTGAAAAACTCAAGACTTAACCTCAAATTCAGCAACAGAGCAGAAAATCACAATCTTTTTTCATTTAAAAAACTGATATTTGAGCATCAGACAGGAACCAAATTCCACATCTAAAACTAACCGTGGTGATCCTGGGATCAAACACAACATCGGCGCGGTTCTGCAGGAGGGCCACAGAGGCGCGGGAGACGCCGGAAACGGCCGAGATGGCGGACTCAACAGAAGTAGAACAAGCGGCACAGGTCATCCCGGTGACCTTGACCTGGATTCGCCGGAGCCCATCTCCACCGCCGCCTCTCTCGTCATAGGAGTCGAGGAGGCGCACGTCCTCGAGGTCGTCGTCGGAATCATCCCGACCGGCGCCCCGCATCGCGCCCAGCTCCAGGTCCCTCGCCGCCGGCGCCATGGCAGCCGGAAATGGTAGAGAGAGAAAGAAGAGAGAGAAAGGGAAGAGAGAGAAAATGAGGAGAGAGAGAAGGCGGAGGGGAAGAAAGAAGAAGGAGGTGGTAGGGGGCAGGTGGAGAGCATTTTTATTTGGACGAAAATACCCCTGGTGGGAAATCTAAGAACTTTTGCTAGTAATTGAAGTGTATTGATTATGCTTTTTATTGGTTGTTTTGTGTTTTTGGATAAAAGAGAGAAATTACCTTAATTCCTTGAATTAAAATGGATATTTTTGTTCCATTTTGGGTTTTTGGAGTGGTTTTGGGTAAAGCCATTGAGTGTATTGGTTCATGTTTTTGTTGGTTGTTTTCTGCTTTTGGATAAGAAGCTAAAAACTACCTTAATTTCTTACCTTGGATTGATATTCTTGTACTTTGGGGCTATTGGAGCGGTTTTGGGTAGAGTAATTGAGTCTATTGATTAGTATTTTTGTTGGTTGTTCTGTGTTTTTGGATAAGAGACTAAAAATTACATTGATTCCTTGCCATTGATGGTTTTGTTTAATTTGGGTTTTTTTAGGGTTTTGGGCTGTTTTATCATGTGTTGGGATTTGGGGGTGTGGGTAACGGGGATTAATTACTTTGAGTTATACTTGAATGATCATGGGAACTTATTGTTATATTTGTTATCTTCTTAGATACAGTTCTACATACATGATACAACTCACTTAATATGATGTTTTTACTTTTTGGATGCATTCTTGGAGTAATGAGTTACATCATTTATATACATCGTACTATGATCTTTTAATCACAATTATGCAAGTACATGAAGAAGAGATTGGTTTCAAACATGTATTTATGAATCATGTAGCTACCTAATTGCCTAATTAGAATTCTATATTATTTCCACAATTGTTTAAAGACAATTATATGATAATGTAGAATCATAACACTATGCTGTCCAGTGGATTTTTATTTTTATTTTTCTACCTTATTGCTATGCTTTATGCTCTCTCTCTCTCTGATCTTAAAGTCTCCCTATAAAGAAATTTCTGGTATTATCATGGCAGAATTAACCATGCATATCCAAAAAATGCTCTCGTCTTTTTGACAATTTCTATACGATCTCGTGGGTGGCCAAACATCAAAGTTCGGACAGTTTCATCAATATGTTGAAATTGTAATGTAGCTTTACCAAAAAAATAGAAAAAAATAAAATTTAAAGAAAAAGTTTATACGTAATTCTCATATCCATAAGGGACAACTTTGGAAATCAGGCCTAATAAATAATTGAACCGCGTTGGGGGAGCATGGAAATCCATAATGTTATTTATATTTTACGTAAGACCGTGACCGAGACGGCGAAATTGATTCAAAGGAGAACCTTCCGTTGACCTACTCCGCCGTGTCATTTTGAAATCGGAACATCAAGAAGATTCTAATTAAAGCCTTAATGCAGGGATTACCTACACGGTTATTAACGGATAATAATAATGGGTGTCCAAGTCCTTGGGACCCGACTAGAAGTGGCACGGCAACCACCCTCTTAGAAGCGTCTCCGGTCGCTAATCCCCTCGGGTGTATGCAGCGGCCGTACAACATATGCATCGGTTAAGTCGGGATATAATCGGGGTGGAATACGAACTCAGGTTCTTTGCTTATAAGACAGCACTCTGGCCATCACACCAACACCATGTTGGTTACTACCAATTTATATGGGCTCCATACAGACATGGGCATCAAGCTATCAGCATTGGTGGATCTCCCTTTCACTGATTAGGACCTACAAAAAGCTAGGTTTTGGTGGGGTAATGGCCAAATGGATATAGTTGGCCATGCTTTACACTAAAAGGGGAGCACTTAATTGTACCTATGCTCTCACCTCTCTGTTGCCCATGGAAAATGTTTTCCTAACCAAATTATGTGACCAAATTGAAAGACCAAAGAATAAGTGGAGGGGGGGGCCATGAATCTTAGGTAAAGTTATAATTTATCCTTCTATTCGGTCCTTTCTTCCCTCTCCTATGTTGATGTGGCAAAATATAGGTGGTAGTAACATGATTTTGATGACCAAATTGGTCAGGCTAGACGGGTCCATTGGCCATTGGTTGATGGCATTGGCGGTAGCGCAGTGGGCTGACCGTGGGCGGTAGCCATGGGGGGCGCTGATGGAAGACGGCAGATAGATAATGCATCTGCCCTCTATATCCATACGGGTTTTTTTTTTGGTGCTTAACTACTATCCATAGTTCTTGCCAAGAATAGTACTACCCATTCTATCCATACTACTGACTACTGTGTACAATCTAATCAAAATATTCAAATAAAGCAGTCCACCTAAAAATGATTTTTTTGCCATTTGTTTTGAAAATAATTTATTAATGAATGCGTCTTTTGGGGCAGAATTGATGTATAAGTCATTAAATCGATAACAACTACCCCATCCATCCAATAGAACCTGTCTGCATGCATTTGAAAAAACACAATTGCATCATTAAATGGCTGGCTGACTTTGCTCCTCGACCAAAAACACGGTAAGAGGGGAAATTCTATTTTTTGTACAGGCCTTAATAAATTTAAGTCAATTTTAAATGCAGACAAGCATTATTAGACATAGGAGCAAGGACAACTGATGGTTAGTAAAAAAAAAGCTTGGGTTGGTAGTTGTTGGCCTACTGGTGAAGATAATACTTAAGATCTAATCATAACATAAAAAACGAAGACCTTAAAGGTACTTTTTCATGTGAGCTCTTTTTAAAAGAAAGATAGATAATAGTGCATTGGAAATCAAAAGGGTTGGTCAGGAAAATCTTATCTTTTGGTGTCTAATTGTCTACCTTCTCAGGCTGGACATAGTAATATACGTATGAACCAAGTTACTTATGATCTAATTCTTCTATTTTAACGACTGATTTGGCTAGGGCTCTTTGAAATGGGAGAAAAGCATGGCAGCATACCATTAAAAAAGGAAGCTAGAAGACGCTTTCACATTTGAGGTCTTCAATGTGCATTAGCTTGTTTTTCACAGTACAATTCTAGAATATTAGATCAAATTCTTATTGATAGTTGTCCAGTAGTAATTTTACTTTTCAACGAGCATGAGAATTCTTTAGAAGTAAATCTGATTTGGTTGATTGGCATATAGAATTATTCTCTTGGATCAAAATACTAAAGAATAGAGGGTTGTGTCAGGAAGGGTATCCCGTGTAAAAACTTACCACTATGTTTCTTTGTATGGATTTTGTACCATTTTGATTCCAATAAGAATCAAACGCAGTATATAATCGATGTTACTGAACCAAATAGCTAGGATAAAGCTGATGGTGAGTTTGAACTTAGGACCTCCAATTAAAGAAGTGGACCATCTTGCCAACACCCCATTGGTTGTCTCATAGTTAATTACGTTTTGAGTTACATTAGCCATGACACATGACACATGCCACAAGCTAATTTATTTCTTCTAGCAGTTTACATTCAAATTAGGTCATAATATTGGTGTTGCATAACTAAGCAACGTTTGACAAAAAAAAACATGAGGTAGGGAAAAATCGAAGTGTCGGGTGGGGTGCAACGTCATGAAAACAGCAGTTTTACCCAACCAGCTGACAAATGCTTTTTATCTGGGCCTTGTTTTGTTGAAGTAGTTGGTCTCCGAGTCCTATCCAACTAACATATGTTTGCACTTGGCCAACATCTATTGGAAGCTGAATGGCCATTTCCTTAGTTGAAACGCCACTCTCCTAACAGAAGATCGAATTACAAAGGGAACAAATAGCATTAGCTATTAGCTAATTAAGCTACACGCATTGACCAGATAACCTTCCTTCCATGCATAATGCACTTGTAGTAATGTTCATGTCCTCCTCTGTCCAAAGAAGCCTGTTTGCATTTGAAAATGAGTTAAATTGATTGACTCTAAGGCCTCTAGAAAAACCAAGAGTTCCCCTCCCCTAGCCTAAAAGTGAGCCATGTAATGATGGACCCCTTTTTTTTTAATGCAGGCATGCTTCCTTCGACAGAGGGAGTGCTTTGGATTGGACCAGCTACATGACTCAATTCGGTTTCGGACTGATATATTGTCATTTAAAAAAAATGTTTTAAAAACAAATTTCGGAATTTTTTTAAAAAAATAATTTTCCCCTTTGTTTTCCATCTTAATATGTATATTTTAAAATCTATATTTTGTCTAAATTAATATAACTCATTTTAGAAGTTAGATTGTGAAAATGTACGATAAAAACTAGTTTTCGACCACCGATATTTTTTTACAAATATCTCCAATATTTTGTCTCTTAGGCCAACCGATATTTTACAGATATCTGATATGAAATTCCTTGCCTATATCAGTCTTATGAACCTATCATAAGAATTGTATTACTTTAGTTTAGCGTCCGAAAGTTAATGGGCCAAATGGAAAGAGGCCCACTTATCAAATAGGTATCCCAGTAATAAGCCCATGAAGAGTTGGATTTCACACACCTTTTTATGGCCCTCCCAAATAGGTATGTGTTGGATCTAATTGAACATGTTGAGACTTGACACTTGAACCAAACTCAAGAATCCCGTAAGCTCAATCCAGTGGACCAGTGTCCGAGTCCTTTGGATTTGGAACCGATATGAAAAAGCAGCTGGCTTCGATGCCAATTCCCTCGTGAATGTACAAGGCCACCTATCATACTCACCAGTTATGAAATTCCAGGTAGATGGTCACTGGAATGGCCATTCGAACTCATGACCTCCGATTTAGCAGCATGCCCTGGCCATCGCACTGAGAATCGAAATATGTTTTTGAGAATCCATTTGGAGCTCTAAAGAAGTGAAATGTACTTTGAGGCTCAATTTGAGCTCAAAAAACAAAAACAATAAGTCACTAAAGTAGAAAGACATCTAAAATTTGCATGCAATAATGGAGATTAGGTAAAGTCTCACTACGAAGAATCCCTAAGAATATTCCTCAGGGTCCTCACTTGCTTGAATGCGTCTTTTCCTTGAATCCAACACGTATCCATTAGCCTTCGTTGTTAACGATAGCATGCATGATGCATGGTCACACAACAAGATTTAAGCCTCAAACTCTTTTTAGCTCACACAACAGGCAATATCGCTTAATCTTTGTTACCCAACCAGGAATCCACTCCAAAGCGTGATCCATGGCAATTACCAGCAGGAAGGTGGCAACATGGTCCCTACTCGTGATGCTCTTGGTCTTCTCACTAGGTTCTCTCTCTCTCTCTCTCTCTCTCTCTCTTCTCTCTCTCTCTCTCTCTCTCTCTCTCTCTCTCTCTCATATTTGAGGATGATGGATCTGTCTGTTAATTTGTTGGTGCAGGAGAAGCACAAGAAGGGCCTAGATATAAGACTTGTTGGGTAAGGAGTGCAAAGTTCCATGGTATTTGTTTCAAATCTTCAGAGTGTGAAAAAGTGTGCATGCACAAAGAAGAGGCAAAGGGTGGAAAATGTACTGGACAGTGGGTTTGGACCGCACATTGTGTTTGCAAGAAGTACTGTTAATTCGCATTAATTAACCAAGATGATGAGTGAATAATTAATGGAAATAAAAATCGATCTCTTCGCTGTTTTGATCTTCTGTGTGATCATTTGAGTAAGAAAGTAATCAAGGAATATTTGTTACTTATTTTCATGAGTTCAACCATCATAAACGTTGTCATGCCAAATTTACTACAACTTGAAGAAGTGATGTTTATTCTTACTATGAGTCATGCTAGGCTGACGTTAAGTTTTTACGATTAAAGACTATGTCATGCTTGTACAACCATGGATCTGTTATGGATCTGTTTGGCCCACAATTTCAGTATATGGCTGTGATCAGTTTGTTGCGGAAGACGTATCCAATCACGTAGGGAAATGAACGTAAAATAAACATTTTCTTATAATATTGCTATAGTGGTTATAATTATAGAAAGAATGGGAAAGCCATTGATCATAGACCAAGCATTAATCAACAATTTTTTTGTCAAGGCTATATATATGGGTTTCAATTTTCTACCATGGTTAGCTTTATTGCCAGAGACATTAATTTTAAATGGGTTTCAACATGTATCTTGAAGAATTGGTCCACATGCAAATCACACACTATCGAGTTTTTTTCCATATTACCTAGTCAATGGGTAGAAAATGTCATATATTACGCCAAAATATTGCAACTTCCCAATGAAGAAATTTTTATAACAATCAATAATTAATATTCAAATTGTTTGTACCAAAATCGATGTCGAAAAAAATAAAAAGATTTTGCAAAAAAATGAAAAAATTGTGTTAGAAAGAGCTTAAACCCGACTTAAATCCATAAGTCATGATTTTAAAAACCGGACCGGCCTGACTGATTCAACTCGGTTTAACCGGGCGAATTAAACTAGGTCAATCGACTCGGAAAACCGACCGGATCCGGTTGAACCAAACTAGTCGGTCCGGTCCGGTTTTTAAAACACCGCTAATTACTGCATCCTGATTTAATACGTCCATAAAAATAATTTAGGATTCTAAACCTTTTCTTTCCCTCTAGATTAGTTCTACTTTCCATCACATAATTTAAGTAGATTCTGAACCTTCTATATATTTATTTTTTGTTTTGCATACGTGCAGATGACTACACTTCTATTGAGCAGTCCTAAGAATATGGATGTGAATGCAACAAATGCGAGAGGTGCCACAACCTTGGATTTGCTGCTAGTGTCTCCGTGTGAGTACGGCGATGTGCAACTGCATGAGATTCTTATTAGAGAAGGGGGGCAGCTAGGAAGAGACCCATCCATGACAGAAATTAATGTTCAACATAATCCACCTCGTATGCCAGGCATCCTCCGAAGAGAGAGGTGGAAAGAAAAACAAAAAAAAATCACGGTGAGTGGCTGAAGGAAACGCGCATGTGCATACTATCATAAATTGTTAAAAAAAAAAAGTCAAATGTTCGCTAGTCACTTATTTATAATCAGCATGTGATTGAGTAGCTAGGAACGTTTGTTACTTTCATGAGTTGAACCGTCATGAATATATCATGACAAAATTCACTACAACTTGAAGAAGTGATGTTTGTTTTCACTATTGTTCCATGATTATAATAAAAAGAATGGGAATCTAACTTCATAGATGAAGTAAAAATAAATGATTAATGCCAAGGCTGTTACATATGGGTTCTAATCGTGGTTAGCTTTATTGTCAGGAGACATCATTTCAGATGGGTTTACCATTTTAATCTTATATATATATATATATATATATATATATATATAGAGAGAGAGAGAGAGAGAGAGAGAGAGAGAGAGAGAGAATTAATGCACATGTAAATCATACTCTAGCTGGCTAAAATCTCTTGCAAATTTCTTGGTTTTTTGCCTAGTTGGATGGTTTGCATCTTACCCTCATATAAACCATAATGAAAATGCACTTGACTCAGTCATAACTTGACCCAAAATTTTTTATTTTTCTTCTTAATTTACCGTGCCATTTGTATTATGTGAAGTTGTTTTTCAGATTTTCTCAGACAAATATCTTCTATTTTGGAAGACATGATAAAAACTTCACTAACATCAAAGGCCTTTTACACATTCCCTCTATCCCACATTATTAATCTGATTTGGTTTAATGAAACAAATCTCCCAACATTTGGTTTGGGTTTGAGTGGGCTTGGGCTCCGTTAAGGGGTTTGACCTGACCGTTCTATATTGACTAGAATTTGAGTAATGGGCTTGAGGTTGGGCCTTCAATCTTTCCAATTGTATTGCAGCACCCAATGTAGGCATACTCCAAGTCGGACCCACACATTTTATATGCGATGAGTGATATTGCTAAATAGGGGAGTAATTTGCAAGTGTTAATTATCCTTTTTTTGGGCAAATATAATGAGCAATTGTAACGAAAATGTATAATTCGCTTTATTACCATCCTACTTAAAATTGGCAAGGATTCAAGCATCAACTGTAACTAAAATGTAAATTATATTCCACATGAGCCCAAAAAGTTGGCAGCCCAAATCCTTGCAATTTTAGAACAAGCAATGATATACCTAAAACCCTGTCACTGCAACAAAACACGTCGGAGATGCATATAATAGGTTATGCAGTGTAAATTTTGCAATAATCCGCATTAGCATATTTCTTTTAGAAAATAAACAAAAATAACGAAAATTTACATTGTCATATGTTTTTTTTGGTAAATTTACATTGCCATATGATTTTTTTGGTACACTACATTGTCTTATGTTGATTCATACATAGGTTATAGCCATATGTAATACCATGTACTGAATTTGGTAATAGTGAATTATGACAGCTACACATATCAACTAATTAAACTCATATACAAAATACTGAAGACACATACCAAATAAGCAACACTTCGTAAAACTATATATGGTAACAACATGTCATTGATATGCTTGTAATTATAACCTTCCTTTTCATGGGGTTATTATCACCTTATAAATAGATGGATTACACAGTATTTACATTCACGTACTTAGAAATAATGGCGATCAATAAAATTTCAGTCTTGCTCCTCCTCATGCTCATGATTTGTTCGACTTCAATAGGTACACTCTCTCTCTCTCTCTCTCTCTCTCTCGCTCTCTCTCTCTGTCTCTCTCTAATTTGATAACTGATATGCCTCTTAATTTGTTTGTGTTGCAGATGCAAGAGGGATAGTTAGCAGGATGTGTTGGGTTGGCAGTGCAAAGTACCATGGTGGTTGTGGAACCCATGCGTGCAAAAAGACGTGCATAGAGAAAGAACACGCATTCAATGGAAAATGTAAAGGATTCTTGAATCTGAAGTGCTTTTGCCGGAAGATGTGTTAGTTTGGTAATGGGATACCAATATCTTAATGAAATAATTAGTGAAAATAAAAATCAACTGCTTGAGGCAGATATGAATCAATAAACCATTATATGATTTTATTATGGTGGTTTATATGTTTTCTTTTCATATGGTTAATTTATGATAATTGATATGTTTACCCCTTGAGCCGCGGCCATTTTCAATTGAGGGCGAACCTTTTATGTAAGGAAAAGGATTATTACTTGTATAAATTCGCAACTCATTGAAAGGTGTTCTTGTGCAACAAGAAAAAAACAAAGAAAGAAAAGGTTGTTTTTTTTTCGACTGATGTAATGATTTTTGTTAGAAGAATATGAATTCAAATGATTCTATATCATACAAGTAAAAATCAGCAAAAGAGTATAAAATGGGTTAAATCAAGGTTCGCATAGTGCTCTCAAGTGGTTCATTGTTATCATAACTAATATAGTACTCCCTCCGTGTCTTGATGTTAGATTTGGAAAAAAAATTCCAATATCCTATGTTATATGCCTATTCAACTTGTTCACATGCAAATCAATCCTCTATCTGGCTAACCCTTTATACATAACGTTGATTTTTGCCTATCTCCATGGTTTGCATGTAAACCCTCAGGCAGATCAAAATTTGAAGATACACTTCATGATTTAATCCAAAATTTGATTGCCTTCTTATGTTTTAGTGCATCCTGAATAAACTTTTCTTATGTTTTAGTACCTCCTGAAATAACTTTTTACTTATGGTATCAAACCCACACGTGTACATGTTTTGACTGTTCTTGTTCTCCTAAAAAGCCTTATGAAAATAATGTGGTTGAAAAGATTTTCATAAGCGCATTGCAACACAAAAGCTATGTGCAACTCTTACAGTTCGAATGCACAAAACCTGCTAGCATTATTCTGCATATTTACCTGGATAATTTATACCTTTTTTGTGAACCATATATGCATCTTTTAGGATCCATTTCGAGCTCAAAATCATATTATAAGTATATATATTAAGCATCTAATTCAGCATATAATGTTGCAATGCGTGAGCTTGTGTATTTTGTCCTGGTTTATTATGGGCTTAAGTGTAAATTCCTGAACATAATCGCAGTCCTTTTATAGGTAAGACTTCGGTAGATATTTCTTCATAGTCTACGTAGTTGTTAACTATTCCCTCCATCCAGATTTATTATTGTACTAACCAATTTTGCTTCCAATTGAGTAATGCGGGTAGTTTTCTGTGTGAAGGCGGTAATTGGGACATTGTGAAAGTCTGATGGGTTAGGTATCACGGACGAGGGCCCGAAAGACGTCGACGGTGGATCAGGGCTCTTCCGACGTCGCCTGTCATAGCGGAAGTAAAGGTGGGTGGGTGGGAACCAGAGTCGAAAATAACTCTGATCCAATGATGTAAACTATATTCTACAATGGAGAGGAGCTAACGAAAATAGAAAAGCTAACAAGAACAAAATAAACAAGATAAACTAATTTGTATTTGTCTTCTGTTCTGCTGTTTTGGCCATAGGCCTCATATATTTAAAGAAAAAAAATAACTTAATCCTAATACAATTAGTAATCTTTAACTATGATATATTATTAAATAGGGAATCATATTCCTAATAGAACTAAAAGACATTAATTAAGTCCATAACACAAAGCCACATCTCCACACGTTTCGGTGTTTATCCATTTCAATTCATTATGAAAAATCAGCAATCTTGAGAATTAAGATGAAAATTAGAAGGGTGGTTGGTGAGAACTTAAAGTTCTGACCTTTGGAGGAGGGGCAACATCTAGAGCTTGAAAATCGAGGCCAGACCAAACAAGTTCCTCCTCCGACAAAATCAAGTCACTCATACAAACGACAAAGGGCTTCTTCCATCGGCGTGGCCCCATCCCTCCCCGCCAGGGGCCAAACTAGATGGATTTGTTATCATCGTTGAAGCCTAAAGAGGAAGCAAGATCGATGGTGGAGGGGCAGCCGTAGAAGGGCTCAACCGGGTAGCGGCGACAGTGGGATGCCTTGGCAATAGTCGGGGGTGGGTGTCGAAGTGGCAGTTGGGACAGAGGAGCATCTAGTGGGAGGAGCAGAAGATGAAGGCGGCATTGGCACAGTAAAAACCCTATATTACTTGACTTGCTTGTAGGTCTCATAGTCAAATAAAAATAACAATTTTTCACAATAATTTAGAACAGAAAGAATATAACGCTTTTGGAAGGGGGAGTTTTTTTAAAATTTTTTATTAATGACATCGTCAACTGGGTCAACCCGGGTTGACCCCCTGTTGGACCTATTCCGCAGGACTTCTGGGTCATAACCGTTTTTTTAAAACCATGATAAATACCCTTCAATTGACCGAGTATCACAGAGATGCCATTTGAGGGCCACTGGTCTGTGGACTGTGGGCTTTTAATGGACTAGTCATTTCCTCACAAACAGGCTCAAGAGTTCATGGGCCGCCAATGGGAAGCCCATTACAAAGAAAAGGCTTTCTAGATTTCTGGAATCGAAACCACCAACAACTCACCTTTAGGAATTCTAAAGAAAGGGTTCTACACTTCTAATGGATTTATGGAATGAGTTATAGATGAGTTGAATAGCTGAAGCCAATCCTTCTTTTCTAGAGAGCTTGAGCAGAGTCTGCAAATAGTATGAATATTTTTTTTTACAAGCAATAGTATAAATAGTTGATTCTTGAGCATTGTACACACAAATAAGAAATATAACATTGGAGACTATTTTTTTTTGGTAAATTACATTTAGTAGGCAAACATCCTAAGACAATCTCCTTGTAAAGGTTTTGCTTCCCCAAAAGGCGCTGTGACATGTGTGCAGGGAGCATATAATCCACAGTAAAACTAGTTAATTCCATCGGGCACATGGTCTCAAGAGAATTAATACTCATATGTAATTAGATTTATAGATACTCCTTCTGTCCTGCTTTAGATATTCCATCTAAAAAAAATGTTGTAGGATGATGGAAATCCAAATTAATAGGGGGAAGAAGAAGTTCAAACTCCACTTAAATTGACCATACCGAATGTCTAAAACAGGACGGAATATAACTTATCACGTAATTACACAATTTGGAAAAATTCCTATTTAAACGTCTAGCTACATCTTGAAATTTAATTTGACCTCAAGGAAAAAGGCCCTCTCCAACCGAGTGGAGAGTGCCTTTCTTCATTCAAGTATCATGCCCGCAATTTTCAGTGTTGTGACATAAACAAACGTTGGATCGGGGACGAGCTCGACAAGGCGAATTGGAGGATACACTTCAAACAACATACTATTTCGCTATGCATTGGGAGCATTGATGTAGCATGTACTCTCATCCTTTTTCTTTTCCTCTCTCTCACCCTCTTGGCCTGAGTAAGAACTCCCTCCATTTGGTTTAGAGAGTGCGGAGCCTCTTGATGGAAAGACGTTCTCATTTCAAACAAAAGAAAATGCTAATTACAACTAGCATGCATTAAGTTAACTATTGCAAGAAACATATCATGACTTCATTTTGGAAAATGTGGGATACATAGCCGAAGACTCTTAATGCTAATGTGTCATTACTCAGCCCTTGCTCAAATGATATGCTATAAAGAGCTTAACACTAAATAGGACCTTAATAATCTCCAGGCCAGGAAACAGTTCAAGTCAGATTATACCCAAAGTTGTTTCTATCATGTAATTTGGCAACAAAATCAAGAAGCTTAGCAAATCATCAGTATTCAGCTTATTGCATCAACACTCCCTCATATGAGATAATGCAGGCTTTAATTCTAGAAAGGAAGGGATGCTGGTTTTCTCGAGCTTGTGAAGTTTAATTTTTTTTTTATTTTTTCTTGTATAAAAAATTAGGACCTTAATGCCCCTGCTTTACGTGTTTGAGTCTTTATGTCACTTCATCGTTAGGTGCGCATGCCCATCATGATTAGATCTTTTAACAACTCTTTTAGCTTCTTAATCTTGTTTGGGTTCGTCTTCTATCATGAGTCTTCCCAAATAATACACATGTTTGTTGGTCTTTGGTCTCATCATCAAATATATCATTGAGAGAACATTGACAATCAAAATTCTTTCCATCCATAAGTATGAATACCAATACGAGAAAAGTTTAAATGAAATCGTTCTCGTATAGTTCGCATGAGCCCGAGTAAACTTGAGCTGTCAAATCAAGATCCGACAACAGTGTTGATTCACACTTACTTACCCGTGATTTGACATTTATCATCAGATCTTAATTTGACCTATGGAGATGACTTGTCTGATGCAAGCCACATAAACCAGTCTCTACTAATATATAATTAAGAGAAAATTGGGTTGTTGATTTTTTATTAATTAATGCACCTTACATGCCAGTGGGGTTTGCTCCCACAAGACATGAGCCATCGATCTCCAAGATTGATGGCGCACACAAAGGTCACGTGCGGCAGCTTGTTTCACGTGGGTACAAATCCAAATGGCACGCCAGGTGCACTAAATAATACCTTCTGTTTGATCAGACATGGCCTTTGTGGGGTCCAGTGGTGGCGGTTGAATTAAGCATCAATCCCATGATTGCCCTCGTTGGCTTCAACGGGAATATGCTTTGGCGTGTGTTTCAAGCACAAGCAAGACAAGGGTTGTTTTGTCCAATTAAAAAATGAGGCCAAAGGTCAGATCCATAATTTCAGAAAACCCGAGGATGTTTGCCGAAAGATTATTTTGAGTTAACCGCAGCCCGGCTCGTTCTGTCATTTCCGGTTCAGTACCAAATGATTAAAATGACACCACCGAGATGAGATGAGATCGTATTTGTTTAGCAGTGGGATTCTCTTTTTCCTCTAATTACAATTAAAATATACTTCCTTCGTCCTTATTTAGATGCTCAATTGGAAAAATTATTGATTTTTATTGGATGGTAGAAACCTTAACTGATGGGGTAGAAGAGGTTCAACGTATTTTACTCTCTCTGTTCCAAAATACTATGTACATTTGAGAAAATTCTCATTTTTATTAGACCATGAAGCTCACAAGGAAGTTACATGACTCATTCTCAATTATATCTCGTCCAACTCGTATGCTTGTTCACGAATTAAGTTCTCGTATGCTTGTTCACGAATTAAGTTCAAGTCAATCCTTCCACGTCTCTTCTAATTTTGAAAAGAGGAAGTCACGTGATTTGACATAATGTACACAATATTTTAGAACAATAAATATTTCTAAATGTACAAAATATTTTGGAACGGATGGAGTATAAAAAAATAAAAGCGGTTCAAAGTCTCCTTAAATTGACCATATGGTGCATCTAAAAAAGGACTGCCCTATGGAGGGAGTACTTAAGAACTTCTTTGACCTTATAACATGGAGCCGGTCTTAGTTACACTTTGTTGACAAGAATTTCTAGCCTTCATCGAATTAAGAATTTTTTATGAGTTGACTATTGAATTGTTTTCACTTTTTAGTTTGAAAGTTTTGTTTAATTAGCTTCTAAATCCTTGCATACCTTTTACATTGAAAACCGAGAGGTTAACCACAACTATATTTTTAGGGCTTTTTTGGGTCATAAGAGAGAGAGGAAGAATCAAACTCGCCCAATAATTTGCATGAGATGATTGTTGACGACATTGTATTCAAACAGAGTTTTCCCCTTTGAAATATTGCTAAGTATAATAACTAGTATTACATAAGATTTCCTACGAAAATAACATAAATAAACTATTCAAGCTCTTAACTGCATGTTCCTCTACTATCAAAGAAAATCAAGATTAATCCTCATCAGTCTCTAAAAAAGCAAGTAATGTACAGTACATAATTCAACAATATATACTTGTACGACAATACAATGAGCAATTTCAACTAATGAGACCCAACTCAAAGGTCATAGACCATTCAACTGAAAAGTAATTACAACAAATTATTATCCAATGGAACGGCTCCATGCGTGGCAAATAGGCCCATTGGATGTTTAACACGTTTTAATCATGTCAAAACAGCCTAATGTGACCTATGCACAGGACACGTGGTAGAACCGTTCCACGGGATAGTGTAACTATTCCACCCAACCCATGAACCCAAGTCCTCATTGCAATATTCCTGTTAAAAACTGACCTCCCTATTAAGTCCATAATTAAACAAGTCCTTCTGTGTAAATAATTAGCCAATACAAGCTGGAAGCCATGGAAGCAGCTGCCGACGCCGGCGGAGGAGCAGAGCGAGGAGCAGCAGCGGCAGCTGAAGAAACATGAAGGATATGGTGGTAGAGGCAATGGTGGTGGAGGAGGGGTTCGACCCGATGTCGTCGACGCCGCCGCAGGCTCTCGTCGAGCGCCTCAAGGACTACGGCCAGGAGGACGCTTTCGCCCTCTGGGACGACCTCTCCGCCGAGGAACGCTCCCTCCTCGTCAAAGAGATTGAGGCAATTCCCCCTCTCCCTCCTTCCTTTATTTTTACACTGTCTATATCTTCCTTCTAGTATCTGGGGTTTTGTAGTTCAAGAGATCTGAATACTTTTTGGTTTGAATTGTGGTATATTGTTGCTAGAATGATTCACTGCAGGTATTCATTATTGTTTTGGTGGTAATTTGCGATGATTCGTTGGCTTTGTTCAGCGTAGAATTTGACTGTACTTGCTGTCCATTTTGTTATTGTCTGGATTGGAAAGCAGAAGTGAGCTAATTTTAGTTGATTTTAGCAATTAATGTGGTATGGAGGGAGTAATTGGTTATTGTGATCATTGTAACTTTGATTTAATCTTTTTTACACTGTCTATAGCTTCTTGTTTCTGGATTTTTGTAGTTTAAGAGATCTAAATCCTCTTTACGTTAAATTCTAGTTTAGATTACTAGAATGAGTTCAGTGCAAGTTTGCGTGATTTTTTTGGTTGTAATCTGTTTGCATCTTTGATGATATGGTGGATGTTTCCAGGAATTCAATTCAATTGTACTACTCCATAAGTTCCATATTGATTGTCTGGATTGGAAAACAGAAGTGAGCTAATTTTAGTTCAGTTTGGCTATTAATGTGGGACGGAGGGAGTACAATCGAGTTCAAGAGATCTAACTCTTTTTTGCTTTAAATTATGTCATATGATGACTAGAATGAGTTCAGTGCAAATATTGATTGTTGTTTTGGTGGTAATTTGTTAACTTCTTTGATGACTCGGTGGATTTAGTCGGGCGTAGAACTCTGATTGTACTCACAATGTCCCATTTTAATTGTCTGGATTGGAAAGTGGATGTGAGTTAATTTTAGTTCGTTTTAACAATTAATGTCGAATGGAGGGAGTACCATTGAGTAGAATTTAAGACAATAATAATTTGGTTAAGCACGTATTATGGATGGATTGGCTTTATATTAGATCAATTGTAAATGTTCTTTTTGGGTGCAATGGATTTGTGTGCTTAATGACCCAGATGTTTAATATGAAAATTGAGACACAGATTTTGATTTGTTTACTGAGTAAAATTTTAAATGGTTTGATACACAGGGCTTGGATCTGCCAAGGGTGGATCGCATTATCCAATGCTCTCTACGGTCACAAGGTGATTTTTTATTGATTAAGGTGTTTCTATCATGCATTCGTATTTGTTCCTTGAGTTGTTTTTGGTTTTTAATTTTGATAATTATTACAGTATTTTTTAATTGTATATGTCCAGGGTTGCCAGTGCCATCCATTGAGACTGTGCCGGAGGCTAGTGTTTCGACGCTTGCAGAACGGTCACTCGAGGAAAGGGAGAGGTGGTGGAAGAGGGGTCTTAAGGCCATCTCAGAAGGAAAAGTGGCTGTTTTGCTCCTTTCTGGAGGTCAGGTAGTGTTGTTATCTGATATTACCACTTTCTATGTTTGATCTTTCTGTCAATACCTTTTGTGGGTCGTCATATTAAGATAAGAACTTTATGCTAGGAATTACCTACATGGTAATGAGCATAGAAAGCTCTGAAATGAGTACGTCATTTGTTGGTTAACACCTGGTTTATCTGTAAACAACTGGTTTATCGAGAAATAATAAGAAAGTTCTGTCTGAAGTATTCAGTATTTTTTAGCTTTTCAATGGGTTATGTACGTACTATTATGTGATTGGGTATTTGCCTTTCTTAAAGCAACTTAAGTTGAGCTATCAATGCAGGGCACCAGACTTGGCAGTTCGGATCCAAAGGGATGCTTTAGTGAGTAACTATTTTTACTGCTAGATATTTATTTTCTTGGCAAGATTGAAAAGTACCTCTTCACCTAATATCATCTGTCACATATTAATTAGATGTCCGACTAAGTTTAGCTGAAGCATAATTGGATGAAGTGCTTCTATTTAACTATTTTTATAGTTGGTGATGTGCATTCATCACTAAAAGCCGATTGTTAGGAAAGTTATTGCACATGGTTTTCTGTGGTTAAAAATCTCACAAGCCAGACAATCTGAGAATTATATAGGAATAGTCCTTCAGATGCTGCTTTTATTTTACAACTTATATGGACAATATCGGCATTTTTTTACTTTCGCAACAAATTTTTATCCAGGGAACTTTATCTTAATGCAAATGGTGTTTGCAAGGTCACGATCTCAAAATATTTATGCTATTCAGACCTGTGGCACCTCGGGTGGGGGTAAATTTAGAAAGGGAAGGTTTCACAATGCACCAAAAGAAAACAGAATTACTGTGCTTTGATGAAGTGTTAAAGCGATCAGTTAGGTCAATATGTTAATTGTTTTTCTCTTTATGAAGTATAATATTCTTTCTTAGAATTGTTGGGTTGCAGTTTTTTATGCAAGTTATTTGATTCTATTTAATACTTGATGTTGCATAATAAAAAAAATAAAAGTAGTGATAATACTTGATGTGGCTACATTTTACCTTAATGTACCATTATCTTTCAATGCAGACATTGGACTTCCATCTGGAAAGTCACTGTTTCAACTCCAAGCGGAGCGAATATTATGCGTCCAGCGACTTGCAGCTCTATCAGTCAATGATGGTACATTATGTTCTGCAGAAAAGTTGGACACATCTTAGTTCACATGCTTGTGAAATTCATTATCTGCCTTCTATTTTTTTTTGCTCACTGCTTTTTCCTCAATCAGTAAGTTTGTGATTTTCTTAGGAACGGGGTGCTTGCCAATACACTGGTACATTATGACTAGCCCTTTCACTGACGATGCCACACACAAGTTTTTTGAAAGTCATAAATATTTTGGTTTGGAAACCGATCAGGTTGGTATAGTTCATAGTTTACTGTCCATTTTCATTCTGTGTTCCGTTATTTGTTAATCAAGTTGTAGTCCAGATCACTTTCTTCCAACAAGGCACTATTCCATGTGTTTCCAAGGATGGCAAATTTATCATGGAAACTCCATGCAAAGTAAGCTTTTGTTTCCTAATTATTTTTTTTATCAATCTGAAGATCTAAAATATTTAGTAAGACTGGCTGAATTGGCTGATGTACCTCAAGGCGATTCCAATTTTAGCAGCATATCTTTTTAATACTTTGCTATGACACTATGTAGAGGATATTTTAAGAATTTGTTAAAACTTTGCTATAAGTTGTTAAGTCTCAATAATGACACTAGTTATCTGAATTCTAATATGGGTTGGATTAATATGACTAATTCTGCAACGTCAGGTTGCCAAGGCCCCAGATGGAAATGGAGGTGTTTATTCTGGTAGGGTCTATACATTGTTTGTGACAATTATGTTTTCCAGCTATCGATGGATATTTTGCTGATTGGACTTGTTTATAATTTTCTGACCAGCTCTGAAATCGTCAAAATTATTGGAAGATATGGCTATGAGGGGCATCCGATATGTTGACTGTTACGGAGTTGATAATGCATTGGTGAGTGCTTATTATCTGATGAAAGTTGGTTTCTGTCAAGACAATAGGGGATTTTCAACCATTAAGTTTAGTAGCTTCACTGTAATTGTTTCTGATCTTGCCTACTAATGTAATCTATTTTTTGAAAGCAGGTTCGTGTTGCTGACCCAACTTTCATAGGATTCTTTATTGATAAAGGTGTAGCTGCTGCTGCAAAAGTTGTCCGCAAGGTAGATGATTCTTTTTTCTCTAAATGAATATTAATTAACCTTTTTTTTTCTCTCTTTCTGTTGGCTTCTAGTTGTTTTTTTTAGAATTCTTCCATGGCATTTCCTGATAAGCATCTTTAATTAATGTTTTTCTCCTTGCAAAACAGGCATATCCCCAAGAAAAAGTCGGGGTGTTTATTCAACGTGGCAAAGGTGGCCCAATTTCTGTGATTGAATACAGTGAGATGGATCAAACAACGGCTTCCGCAATTAATCAAGAGACTGGACGCCTTCGCTATTGTTGGAGTAATGTATGGAATATATCATTTGCATTTGTCTCGGCATTATCTGCTAAGTTTATCTAGATATTATTCTTGGTTGTAGATAACTTATTTATATGTTAGACATAGCAATTGGTTATTTTTCCACTCCAGTAAAGAAAATGTTTATTGTTGCTAGCAGTAGAAAACGCTCTTATTCATATCTCATCTTTTTTCAGTTTTTCTATTGCAGGTATGCTTGCACATGTTCACTTTGGATTTCCTGAATCAAGTGGCAAATGGACTTGAAAAAGACAGCATGTTAGTGCTTCTCGTCTTTTAAACATTGTATTTTGTTAATCCCCTTCATTTGCTCTCATTTCCTTGAACCAAGGATGCCTGTAAGTTTAAGACCAGTAAGTTTGCTCTCATTTCCTTTTAAACTGCCTGTCTTAGTTATAGACAGTATAGTTTAATTATTTATCTGCCAGTAAGATTTTCAAGAATCAGAAAGAGATAGCATGAATGGGAGTGTGACAGTGTGTCCTCTGTCAAAACATGTGGATAATACGAAAACTTGTGTTAAGTGCATTAGACTGAATGCAGTTTATATTTTTGTATCTGAGACAATTTTTATGTTGGAACTAAATAGGAGCTTGCCGCAGCGATGTTATCTGACATAAATTTGTGATTAATGTGGGGATATTATATTATATTAACAATTTATTTGCAGAAAATATGGGCTGGCATAAGAGGCCGGGAATGTGTAGATTTCTTCTACAAACCTTTAGACAGATCTTAAACAATCCTTGGTTCAGATGAATGAAGGGACTCCATAGGTGTAGTTGCCAGATAACTGAACATAACCTAATAGGTGAATGACTGTGCTAGGGGAAATTAGGGAAAATGTTGATATTTTCTGATGTGAGATGGTGATTTAGGTCTTGTGGTTGCATTCTGCATCTCCTTGAATGGATATTAATAGAAAGAGAAAGGAAAGGCTAAAGAGGAATGATGGTACCACTTGCTGGAAACCTCAAATGTGGATGGATATTATTATTAATCTGCCCAACCGTTCCATTTGATTAAAGCGGAATTCTCCTAACTTAGACTAATTTCCCCCCTTAAAATTCCAATATGTTGCAGTCTACCAATATACTCCTAACAATTTTGATGATTTCTATGAGCTGTATAATTCGTGTTTGTTTCTTGTAGTAGAGACACCTTTTTTTAGCATAGTGACTTGTTCTCTATAAAAAAAATCCTACTGAAGCTAGAATTTCTGGTGAGGAAACTACAAAATCATCAAAGCCGCTCTAGATCAACATTGCCAGTATCGAATTATTAATTTACTGGATTACAAGGATATACAGATGCCAACCTTTTCAGGTAACATCTTTCTGCTTGTCCTCTTAGTAGGTTTTTCTGCGACCTCTAGGTGCTACAAGCTACTCATAATACTTTAAATGTCAATGTTAGGAAATGTGGTAGGATTTATACTAAAATTCATGGCATGGCAAAACTCCAACTCCCGTTTTTGCTGCTACCTTAAGTTATAAGAGAGAGTATAGATCAATCCTTAAGATAAAATCAGTACACTAACCTTCTTGTGGTGAATAAATCCTTAAGATAGTTTTAATCTCAAAAAAAAATGTTGTTTAATAGCCATACCTATGCTTCTTTACAGCCGGCTTTGCCCAATGCTTGTAGGATTTTGATGAGTGATGATAAAAGTTTTTCTATTTTATTACTGCCCTTAGATGGATTATGCTGTGATGATGATGAGTGCTAAGCGACATATATTTCTCTTACACCTGTGTAGTGGCAATAGACATTTCTCTGACACCTGTGTAGGAGGAAGTCTATAAGCAGGCTCTTGTCGCTCATGGAATCTGCTTTCTATAAACTGTGTACAATTTTTTATTATATGCAAATCTAAAGTAGTTCATTTTTGGTCTCTTTTTTCATGACATGTGAAGTTATCATCTTGCTGAGAAGAAAATTCCTTCTATCCATGGCTACACCATGGGATTGAAGTTGGAGCAGTTCATATTTGATGCCTTTGCCTATGCTCCCTCAACAACTCTCTTTGAGGTTAGTTCTTTTAAAGCAAAGAGTCTTTTATACAACACGATCAAATGCCATTGATTTCCCTATCCCGACTGATGTGAATAGATTTCACGTGAGGAGGAGTTTGCACCTGTGAAGAATGCCAATGGTAATGGGTCAAATGTTGACACTCCGGATAGTGCTCGCCTGATGGTCCTACGGCTTCACACTCGTTGGGTAGTTGCTGCTGGTGGTTTTCTAACACATTCGGTGCCTTTATATGCAACTGGTAAATTCGAGTCTGCATTTTCTTCTGTGGAGCTTATATTAAAATGCTAATAAAGGAACTTGCATGAAACACATAACTTGGCATCCTTTTTACAATTTCCAATATATGTGCACAATAGTTATGGGTTATGATATGTGTAATCATATTCTCAAATAATTAACACATTGATGTTGATTTGCCAGGTGTGGAAATTTCTCCCCTTTGTTCTTACGCAGGAGAAAATTTGGAGGCTATATGCCGGGGAAGAACATTTCATGCCCCTTGTGAGATAACTTATTAGTTTTTCAATACGAGTTTTGCTTGACAAATTTTGAGTGATATATCTTTGAGTGTTTATGTATCATAATCTGTAATGTACTTATCATGTTCCTTAAAATTGGACGTCACATTTTACTTAATCTTTATGCATGCTTTGCGTTGCCTCTTTTCATTGTTGGTTGTACAAGAGCTTATCCAGGACATTCAAAAGTATGTTTATGGTACAAAAAGAAAATGAGAGACTTTGGGTGGAACCAAAATAACAATTGAAATTTTCATTTTAAAAAATTTATTGAGTGAAGGTAAGTACCATGAAAGAAATGTTTTGTTTTGGGTATTTGATAAATAACATAGCAATCTACTTGGCCGGCTTTTCCTACAATCAGCATTTTTCTTCTTTCCCAGCGTAGTTGCGGAAAAAATTAAGCTATGAGTACAAAGAGCGGAAAAATACAATAAAAAGGGCATAATGGCGCAAGAATGATGGCAGTACCCGTATGAGATATTGCTAAATCTTTTTGGAATAGTGAATAAAAACAAAATATATAGTTACAAGGTTATCAGGGCATTTTCTTGCAATCAACATAACCAAGTTGTGTCTTAAGAAATTCATGCACTGAATCTGTTTGATTGCTGCAAATGGAAAAAACAATACCTATTGCCTGCGTGCGTAAAATTGCTATTAAGTTTTGAAACAAGCAGAGCTTGCCAGAGGTTCTGAGCGATTGACCTAAACTGACTCATTAACTGGAAAATAGTTCACTTCGAAAATCAATTGCATCTATTAAATAAGACCGAAGGGAGTATTGTTTTTAGCTAACGTAGCTTGCAATCTTTACATGGACATCTGATATTTATTGATAACAAATACGTAAATGAATTTCAACAGTTATGTTTAGTTCTGATTTATACAATCAGATCCCGTCGTAAATTCCATCAGTGCTATGATTCAAAGCTATCTTCTGTATGCGGGCCTGTGAAATCAAAATCCCAAATCCCCAACTGCATTTAATCTAAAAGAGTAGTTCACATGAATGAAATGTACTGTTGATCAAAATCTTATATCACCAGACTCTTTGTTCCCATTTCTATTTCTTTGGGTACCAACTTCCAAGTAACATAGTAATGCAGTTCGACCGAGCATATTACCATGATGTGCAAAAAGGCACTTTGAAGGAAAAATAGTCCTTAACAGAAGTATGTACCACTGCCACCTCATGAAATGAGTGAAATTTAAATGAAGTAAAAAGACAGATCTGAGTGCATCTACTGTAATATAACCCAAGTTTTCCAAAGGCTATGTTAGGAAAGGGAAATATTTATTCATTTATTGTATATTATAACATCCCCCCTCACGTGTAAGGGTTCAAGAAGCACGGTACGTGGAACAGCGAGACTAGAACTCAGGACCTTCCATAACCTGTAGCTCTCATACCATGTAAGATAATCAAGTTTCCCAAAAACTCAAGTTGTTAGGAAAGGAAAATATTTATTCATTTATTAGATATTCTAACATCTACTACCTATTTGATGAACTAAAACAAATTTTAAATTAAAGTTTTTATTTAAGGACAGAAAACAGTGATCAAATTGTAGTCAAGAGTCTTAAAACCCCTTCAATCTTGTAGCAACAACATTTCTAGAGGGAAACATCAACTAGGCCGGTCTTCTTCAATGTTGCTCGACCTTCTCAGCTGCCCTTCCTGATAAAGTATGATGAAGACGGCAAGCATTCAGCCTAGGTGCACGCCTCAAGCTTTGAGTATGAATAAACCAACGTATGCTCGCACCCAGGACCATCTATTGCCCCACATGCAGGCCCTATACACACCTTGGGGCCTATGCCTTCTCCGTCCTATGCACTAGCTCGCGTAGCATCTCACTTTGAATGAAGTTTCTATTACATTAGTGGATGACGATAAATTGTACATTAATTTTTTTTCCACGAATATGATCCTATTTTGATATATATCATCATCATCATCTTACAAATGCAAAATAAAAGGCAAGCATAGGCGTTTAGCGTTACTATGGCGCGTAAGAATTGTGGTATTAATCTTAAACAATCGTCATATTTGTCATATTTCGTCCCTTCAAAACAATTAAATGGTAGCATGGGCCAAACACTAAACCAACTTTACCAAAAAAGCAAATCATCAATTCATTCCAATCACCTTCTCTAATTAGAGCAGATTAATCAAGGAAAACACCAAAAAACCCCAATATTTTCTTGCAAAAGATATTGTTATAGTCCTCCCACTCATGTATAGTGGACACTCCACCAAGTCTACATTTATCTTTGTTGCAATTTTGACTTTTGAGCCACATGTGGTGCAAAGTGCAATCTGCAATGTAAGTGGTATTTCTGTGAAATGGACAAAAGACAAGGATAATTTATAATGGGAAGCCCACTGGAAGTGGCAAGTTCACTTTCCTTATCGGTGGCCTGGAAAGAGATCAGTTCAACTCTGCTGCTGTCATGGCAAGTGCCCTGTTGCAGCTCCCGGCGGTTGCCAATGGCAGCTTCTCTCACAGGACCCAGTTCCTGCAAATGGGTACTTTCAAAAATAGAGTTTCACACGCAGCTGCTACTTCAAGTTCGAAGCTTTCCAAGGAGCAAACCCAGATAAGGTTCTTTTTCTCTTCTTTTTGTTGGCCTTTCATTCCAATACATTGCATTGCCTCTGCTGTTCTTGACTTCATCAAATTGTTTAAATTCACATTTCTGCAATTAGTGATAATCGTATATGTTCAGTCTAGATTCAGAAAGTGAGCTGTTGATGAGTGAGCAGAAGCTGCAGAACTACTTATGTTGATGTGATTTGTTATTAGCACTTACATGCATGACAAATTTTTTTGTTTTAAATCTTCATTGGAACCAATTTATTTGTGCCAGCTTATCTCAGAATATTGCTATTGATGTTCTTCAATCTTTTTCTTTAATTGTATGACAAAGAAGAAGCGATTCCGGGGATCAAACTCTTACATGCATTTAGTTAAATTTCGTTTTGTAATGTGGCCTATTAAAGTGGGACGATGGTAGTTAATCAGGCAGTGTCATGTATTAATAATCTGCATTTCCAACTTGGGTTTGAATTTTGTTGCAGATGTCAGTCGACCAATTCTGAAGGGTCTAAAACAAAAAGGAACCTCCTAGACAATGCAAGCAACCTCCTTACCAATTTGTTAAACGGGGGAAGCCTCGGAGCAATGCCGATTGCAGAGGGAGCCGTGTCTGATCTCTTTGGCAAACCCCTTTTCTTTTCTCTATATGATTGGTTCTTAGAGGTACAACAACTCTCTCTCTCTCTCTCTCTCTCTCTCTCTCTCTCTCTGTTTTCTAGTTTTGTTTCGCATGTTGTTTTAATAAGGAAGAAATTGGAAAGCAGTAGTAATATGCGTGTTAGATGCTGGAAAAGTGGAAATTGATCTTTTATAAACTTAATATGGAACTTTCATTCATAAACTGCTGATATGATCTCTCTCTTGCAGCATGGTTCCGTTTACAAACTTGCTTTTGGACCCAAGGCTTTCGTTGTGGTGTCTGATCCTATTGTTGCTAAACACATTCTACGAGAAAATGCATTCTCTTATGACAAGGTATCAACTATCCTCTCCATGAATTTGATAATCTTAAAGCATAGGTAATTTTAGCTTGTGTGTCCTTCAAGAAAGGTTCAAACCTTTGACTTTTGTAGTGCTTATTGTAACAGGTTACTTTTTTATATAATATTGACAGGAAATTACTTTTTAAGCTCAAGTGGCTAATTTTGTTCGTAGGGAGTCCTTGCCGACATTTTAGAACCAATAATGGGAAAAGGCCTGATACCTGCCGATCTTGACACTTGGAAACAGAGGAGGAGAGGTGAGAAATTACAAATTGTTTGAAATAGAGATTTACAGACATACGTCTTGCCTATCATAATGTATAATTTGAAAGAGAACATTATGCTGTTAACTTCATATATAGTTTCAAGTTGTAGGCCGGCTTGTATTTTATCCAAGGATACACCATTGTAGTTAGAGTTAGTAATGTACACGGTGGCATAAATCTGAGCTCTTTGGGAGCTATTAATCAGAGCTTTCTGTAGTACGAAGTGTCTCTTTCCAGTTGGAATAGCTAATCTACCTGATGTTTTTAATTAACTGTAGACTATCAGCATATACAAACATTAAGCAGGCATGGAGGTTCATCTAACTTAAGTTTATATCATTTTCCTCTTCATCATTAGCTTCTTAGTTGATGTGTTATCGAAATATATAGAAGTATGATGTAGACCGTAATCTACATAGGAATCCATCATAAAAGAAAGGGGAGAAAGAGTAGGATTAAGGCTAAGAAAGACTAAATTAAACTAAACTAGAAAATAAACTATGCCATTGATCATTGATTTGGTAATCCATTAGGAAAGACCCCTTTACATATTTATAGGCTCTTAAGCCATAATCCTAGTTGACATAGGACCCTAAGCTATAGTCCTAATTGACATAGGATCCTAATCTAATCCAATCCTAATCCTAATAGGATCATAACAAAGTACCATGCAAAGCACAAGTATTACTTAACAGACTACTATCTTCCAATCCTGACTATGCCATTGGTACTAATTTTCTTGCAAAGACAACTTTTTATGTTTACTTTTTTGTGCTTCCAGTTATTGCACCAGGATTTCATTCCTTGTTCTTAGAAGCCATGGTCAAAGTGTTCACTGAATGTTCAGAAAGGGGAATATCAAAGTTTGAGAAGCTACTGGAAAATGAAGGTTCAGTTGGCGGGAGCACAGTTGACTTGGATCTTGAGGCTGAGTTCTCAAATTTGGCACTTGATATAATTGGGCTTGGTGTATTCAACTATGACTTTGGGTCCGTCACTAAAGAATCTCCTGTTATTAAGGTTCACTTATTATTCATTTTTTTCACTATCAATCATTTGTCTTTGAATGCTTTAGTACATTTATAGTTCTCTGATATTATGTTCGTCATAATTGCTTACTTAACTAGTCCATATTAAGTGCTTTTGACATTGGACTGATATATATGCTCCTAATACAGTGGATGCTCTGCAGTCTGTAACTCATATGAATATATGATGCTGTCAAACCAAGTATTGGAAAATGTATGAGCACTAATATTTGCATACGCGTCTAATTTGTTGCATGGCAGAGTTTATCTATTAAGAGAAGTATATACTTTCTACATGTCATACATGTGTATGTTGCTGAAGAAAGCTAATATGGACCTCATTGTACTCCATAATCCGGAAAAGTTAGAACCTATTGAAATTTGAAGAATACACAATATGCGCTTGAATGCTGGTGGAGTAGATGTAATGGTTTAATTTTTCATTCAAAGAATTGTCATTGTTGCACTCAACTTCGACAGCTTTAATTATGTTCTAATGTCTATATCTACGTCAGTGATAGCAGTTAGAATATTATTGTTGTCCAAGCAATAAGTACTACATAATAAGAAGATTGCAACCATAGTAGTGTGCTCATCTGTCATTACCATTTCCTTTATTCCCTAAATAACACGAAAATTACAAATTAGATGACGGATATATTTCGTCCTTCAGTCCCTTGTTAAGTTTATAATGTCTAACCAGAATTCAGATTTTTTTATTTGGAAGGGAAGGGGGCAACTATCAAAGTGGTGGACATCGATAGTCAAACTCATCTTTCAAAGCGCACGATAAACATTATATAATTGTCTAGTGTGTGAGGTTCATCTGTTACTAATTTGTTGCAGGCGGTATATGGTACTCTTTTTGAAGCCGAACACAGGTCAACTTTCTACTTTCCCTATTGGAAACTTCCATTTGCAAAATGGATTGTTCCAAGGCAGCGCAAGTTTCAAAGTGACCTTAAAGTCATCAATGATTGCCTTGATAGTCTTATTAAGAATGCTAAAGAGACAAGGCAGGTGAGAACACTTTTATGGTGGTCAAACAATTTTACTCTGAACACTTGTTGAATCTAGTGAGTTAGATAATGTGGGAAATGTTTCGCGCCTTCAGTTTTGAATTTTCTGTTTCTCTTCTCCTATGTTACAGGAAACTGATGTTGAGAAACTTCAACAAAGAGACTATTCAAATCTAAAGGTGAGGACAAGAAGAATTAAAGAGGAGTATTTGGCTCTTTGTCTTTGCTTTCATTTGTAAAAATTGGTGCATGCGATTTGAGATTTGCAATGACTACATTTTCAGGATGCAAGTTTACTTCGGTTTCTTGTTGATATGAGGGGGGTTGATGTTGCTGATCGCCAGGTGAAGTCTCAAATGTTTGTCTTTTGTAGCGCTGCATGATTTATTAAACATTTGCTGTACAATTATGAAAATATCTGCCTTATGGATTTAATTTTATCACCTTGGAAGACATGAGAAAACAAAGTTGTACTTCAAAAAGATTTTTTTTTTAAATGGTCAACTTGTAAGAGGTTGAGCAACAATTTCGCTCATTTTTCTTGTCATTGTCAAATTGTAGTTTGCCCCTGAGGTGTTTGTGATATTCTACAAAGAAAGTTACTCATAGTGCTTAGTATCAAGTTCTTTAGAACCAGTTCCTATAAACTAAGTATGCTGGTTTTTTCTTTTCTCTTATTGAGCTTAACCTTTCTGACAAAAGATTTTCATTTCCTGATAACAGCTTAGGGATGACCTCATGACCATGCTTATTGCTGGACATGAAACGACAGCAGCAGTTCTTACCTGGGCTGTTTTCCTACTTGCGCAAGTAGAGACGAACTTCACTATTTCTGAATCATATTAATAGTAATTTCTCAAGTACTATAGACCTGTTGACGTTATTGTTTATGCTTGTGTCGTAGAATCCATCCAAAATGAGAAAAGCTCAAGCAGAGATTGATTCTGTACTGGGTCATACAAAGACTACATTAGAGAGTCTCAAAAAGTTGGAGTATGTCGCTGAAAAATTTCTCTTCTATACCCTTATAAACACTTATTTGTTACACAGCATTAAATAATTCTTAAAAGAGAGGAACCATGAACATGAATATCTTGTTGTTACAGCCCATAAATGATGCAGACTTTTGGTAATATGTACTGATTCCATGCAGAACTATGGAATGGTGAAATTGTCAATGCTAAACATACACATCTTGAGTGCAATGTTTTTGTTGTTTGGACAAATGTATCTTTGCACATGGCAAATGCGCTTGGCTTTTTCCTGTTTTATAGGTCCAGGCCATTATTCAAGATAGAAACTAAGTTTTACTAATCAATTTCAAAAAGTTCTGAAGCTTCTTTCTTATTGGCTCTTTTGCTAAAAGAATAAAAACATTTTATTAAATTACTTGTATTTTTCAGCTACATAAGATTAATTATCATGGAAGCTCTTCGTCTTTATCCTCAGCCTCCATTATTAATTCGACGAGCCCTGAAGGCTGATGTGTTGCCAGGTAAAAAGACATGTAGGAGAGAATATCTTGTAGTTGTTAGGGTGGCATTGACATGTAGGAAAGAATATCTTGCATTTGTTGGGATGCTAATGCATT
The DNA here is from genome assembly GCA_039654745.1 of Houttuynia cordata. Classification (NCBI taxonomy): domain Eukaryota; kingdom Viridiplantae; phylum Streptophyta; class Magnoliopsida; order Piperales; family Saururaceae; genus Houttuynia; species Houttuynia cordata. The sequence continues at coordinate 8,860,163 of CM077512.1, forward strand.
GATTCGATCTATTACGTGAGTCGTTTATGCTAAATATGTTGGCCTACCACATATTACAACAACAACTAAAACAGCTTCTTATGTATAGCAGAAATAGCAAAATCATAATGGTGGGTTTTGAAAAAAAAATGACTCCTTTAAACCTTCATACGAGGCATTTTCATCTAATATGTTCTGAGGCCTGATATTTGGAAATCCATACTGTGGCCGAAAGAGAAAGAAGGAACTCTTTCAGCCACATGTATTCAAGCAATGACGCCAACAGTATACAGTAATAGCCATATGTCTGCTACAGTTCAATGGATTCAGATATTTCAATACTTTGTGTCAAGGTTCTGCTTATTTATACTACAGCAAATAACTTTTTGAGCAAAAATATGATGCACAACTGAATAATGCAGGAGGATACAGAGGAAATAAAGATGGATATGCAATTCCTGCTGGGACTGATATCTTTATATCTGTAAGTACTTAGGTCCTCTTTGATTGGTAAATGAATGTGCACAGCGTGCAAATTTTCATTATGTTTTACATGTTGTTAAAAAAACACTCTTTGTGAACATTCTGATCCTTCTCAGTTAAAAAAAAAGATGCAGACATTTAATAATGTTTGAACCGTCCAAGGTGTAGAGTTTGTCAGTTTGATAATGCTGATAGAGAGAAGGAAGATGAAACAATGACAATAAAAATTGTCGTGCTCAACAGTGTCACACAGATTAGGGTGGTAATTATGATGAAATGTGAACCAAATTAAAATATTTTCTCTGATATAACTAACTAAATGCTTAAATAAATAAGACTGCCTGTAGTCACCTAGGTGGCGCCACATACAACTTGAGGGTAGAAACTAGATACTACTATCTAATATTTTTCGTTGTTAAAATAATAGAGATTGGTTTACAAGATGTAATGGATGTATTCTTAGTCATGTCTTCCCATTTCAAGTGATTGACCAAAAATCTTAATGAATGCCAAAGTCTGACCAGAAGTAGATAATTGAACTGTAGTTCCATGCCTCTTCAGGTCTACAACCTTCATAGATCTCCATATTTTTGGGACGAACCTAATGAATTTAAACCAGAGAGGTTCCTAGTGTCAAAGGAAAACCAAGGAATTGAAAGTTGGGCTGGATTTGATCCATGCCGGAGTCCTGGAGCAATGTATCCTAATGAGGTAAAACATCATAAAACTTAATTTTAGCTTTCATTTGCTAGTCTCTCCTTCATATTGTACGCAATCATAAAGTAAGGGCTTGTTTGTCAGATCATAGCCGACTTTGCATTTCTGCCATTTGGTGGAGGGCCACGCAAATGTGTAGGAGACCAGTTTGCCCTTTTGGAGTCAACTGTCGTATTGGCAATGCTATTACAGAAATTCGATGTTGAACTAAAAGGATCAGCGGATTCCGTAGAGCTAGTTACGGGGGCGACCATTCATACCAAGAATGGTCTATGGTGCAAATTGAGGAACAGGAAATCATGAAAGCAGGGTAAAGATTATGCCTTAAGTTAAAGGGCTTCTTGAATCAGTCAATACAGTTCACTATGCATCCAATGTGATGAGTGTGACCAATATTTTGACACCAATCACTACAGAAAAAAAAGGTTTATTGAGATTGATGAATGTAATTATTCCCCCTGAGCTGTAAAACTAACAGAGAGAAAATGAAGAAGGGAAGTTCCAACTTCATTTCCTGTTCATCCAGGCCTGTAGAGAAAACTTTTGGTGAGGTACGTTTATGGTGAGCAGGTCTACGACCACCGTTGTTTGAGAGGATCAGACATCATGTTCATCTGATTGGGTGATTACATCTCAAGGGTGGAATTAGTGAGCATGGATCTCAAGAGCAATGTGTTACTTCTTTTTTTAAAAATCTGGAAATTAAATTGATGAGATGGCATTTGTTTTCTGGAGGAGGTTAAAGAAAGACCCTTAATTTACTAAGAAGAGGTTTGGGTTCAAGCCGGTTTCAATTAAATTGATTGCTGTTGCTATAAAAAATGTGAACGAAAACTTTCTGCTTAATGTAACTTGAAGTGAAACATATGCATTAATGGCTATTTCTCAAGTATTAAGTGGTGCTCAAATACAAGAAAAATAAATGCACTCCCTCGGTCTCACTTTAATATATAGTCTTGATATTTTATTTAAAAGCAAGGAAAAATAAATAAACGTTCAACTTTTGAATTTCTATATATTCCAATATGAGAAAAGTTTGAATGGAAGAGGACAGTTTACATGAGGCCAGTTTAAGTCGTAGCCGTTGGCTATTAATCTGACAGCTACAAGGCTGAATGATGGGTCATACTCACCTACCTATTGATCGTTATATCGGAATCCAATTACCCAAAAGGCTGTTTTTCATACTCCTTATATGAGAACAATCTCGCATATACCGTCCACTTCCAATATAGCAAGCTTAAATATTTTTTATTTTTTCCCACAATAGCCATTTTCTAAAATATTCAATCCATTAATACCCTTATTCTCCATCTTACACCTGTTTTAATTATTCCCTCGGTTCTATGCTAATATATGGTCCTATTTGGTTTGCAACAATAAACTGATTATAATTTCATTTTGAAAAACCAAATATGACCGTTAATGTGGACTTACGAAGAGAGTAGTAAAAGAAATGGTTATTAGTTCATTTTAGTTCCATAATTGAGAATTTTAAAAATGGGACTAGAAGGTAGACTGTGGTAAAATGAAATAATGGTAATATAAGGTAGAAAATTGTAGTGCCCTTCAACTCTTTGTAATTCTCAAAATGTACTCTCACAGGCACCCGGGAACACTTCTCTTTACGTGTGCCAGGATGAACACATAGGCCAAGCTTGCTCATGGTGGCCCAAGTGTTTGGGACATTGGCGTTTGTAGAATGACTCCTGAATTGTCATGAACAATACACAAGCATCAATTTGATGGTAAATTGTGAAAAAAACGGAAGGCCCTCAAATGTCCATCTCCATATTCCCCTCCCTTAAGAATGAATGCACTTTTGACAAACGTATCTTGCTAAAGAAAAATCTCTTCATCTATGACATATGACAAATGATTCAAACCCCCTTCCGTTGGCCATAGGCCACCCATAATGACCATCTCCTGATTTACCTAGTGCATATGTTGTAGGGGTTATGGAAAATCGTCTCGCCGATATATCGGTATCGGGCCTAAACTGATACATCGATATCCATCAATATCGTTTTTTAAAAAAATTCTAAATATCGCCGATATATCGGTTCGGTATTTTTTTAATTAAAAAAATATTTTAAAAAAAAAAATTCAAATTTTTTTTTAAAAATATCGCCGATATATCGGTACTTTTTAATTAAAAAATTATTTTTTTAAAAAAAAAACCTTTTTTGTTTATTTTCTATCCTAATAGGCATATTTTGAAATTTATTCTTTGTTTAAATTAGTATAACTCATTTTAGAAGTTAGATTGTGAAAATATACGGTAAAAACTAGTTTTTGACTACCGATATTTTTTTACACAATATCTCCGATATTTCGTCTCTTTGGCCGATCGATATTTTACCGATATCCGATACGACATTCCATGGTAGGGGTTGTGTGCGTATACCCGAGGAAATCGACAAAAAATGACAATGGAATATAGTCCTCTAGGAGGCTGGTTGCCTTGCCCCTTCTAGCAGGGTCTGAAGGACTCAACACCTCTTGTTATTATAATAAAAGAAAATTCATGACAAATTAATCTACCACTCCATTGCCCTCTTGTTGTGAACTTCATCACACACCCATTGCGCGCCATCTATATTAGACGGTAATATCTATTTGAATTGATAGGATTAATTTTCTTTTTAAATAAAGCCAAATGTTTTATAACCAGTCTCATTTGGATAACTGAATATGTAATAGGTTGTAATGGCACAATTAACGGGTAATTAAGTCCGTCTAGCTAAGGACACGAACAATCGGACAACCCTCGTTATGGCCGATTCCCGTTTCTTAGAGATCTCACCTGTCCGTCCATTTGAGCCCACGAAAGTTTGGGCTCTGCTTCCCCGGCCATCGTCCCTCCGATCTCCGACCTTTCTCGCCGCCCTCCTTCCCCGCGGTCGGGAGCCTCCGCCATTGCCGTGACAAAGGCGTTCGCTTTCCTCGAACCCTTCTGTCATTCTTCAAACAATCCTGTTTTGCAGGTAAGTTTCAAACTTTGCAAATTCTTTGGATTCAATTAGGGTGTAATTTATGTTGGGCGCATTCCCCTTGCTTTGGATGCGATTTTTTAAGTTTGGTTGAATTTAGTTCTGTCAATTGAGATATAAAGTGCAAATCGTTTTTGAAAGCTATTGATTGACATTAGTGTTACTGGCTGGATTTTGTTGGATCTACGAGTTTCATGTGAATCATCTCGAAATTCAGAATCTTTTATGAAAATGAAGGATCTGTAGATATGAATCAAGCCTGCAGTATGCCCATTATTTTCAGAATAGGTGGTTATAAATAAGTTTTTTATCATTACCTTCATTTACTTTGATGGTATTTTACTCTTTGAAAATGTGTAAATTTTGGAATTGTGCTCCTTGAAGTTGTGAATATGAAGTGTTCGATCAGCGGGCAATTTGGCGCATCCTTGATGCCAAACTTTCACCCTAAGGGGCCGTTTGGATCGTGAAAAATGAGAAACATCCACTCCGAAAAATCCACCAACCAGGTGGATTTTTCGGATTATGTGTTTCATCTGGTTAGTGGATGATCCGAAGATGCTTGGGATTTTTCAAGATCCAAACGGCCCCTAAATCGTTCTCAATAGACGTGTGGATCATTAATTTGGTGCATTTGTTTTTTCATGTAAAATTCAGGTAGTCAGTTTCTTGGATAGTTTAATCACTTACTTTCCTTTGCATAAATCATTAGCTCTGACCTTATTCAAGTGAGGCTATTGATATCTGGAGCATATATAGGAAACCTATCTCTTTCTGCATGCGATGTGTGTTTCTTGATCAGTATTAGCCATTAGCTTTCCTTCAAATATTACTTGGAGCACAGGGAATGTCTTGATAGCTATTGTAGTGCTGATGGCCATTGGTGGGCGCGCATGCATAACAATTTGCGGACTTTGGCTACGGAGTCTGTGCTACTCCTGGGTTATTATAGGGTGCTTGATAGAACTCTACATTTTCTGTGGCAATGATTTTTCTTATAAATTTCATTGTGTCTAAAAGTTTCAAATTTTAGAGACAAAACTACTAGCGTGACATTGAAATTTGGTAAGCCTTTTCTCTTTGGGTGAGGGCATTCTTGTGGTGATAATGTGTTGTAGACAGGTAGATGTACATCGGAAATTGTAAGAGAAGGAGACAATAGGGAAGAATAGACGAGAGGAGAAGGAACTAGAGCCGAGAAGAGAATCTGGAAGAAAGGGGGGAAAATATAAACGATGAATTAGGCCATACGATGAGAATAATAATAATTAAAATTAAAGGGTGGAACCAACAAAGAATTTTTCCAATCTGTTTTCTTTATTAAGGCCAAGCCTTACATTAGGAATCCTAAATGGTCATAAACAACTAACCTAAGAGCCCCCTGATCAAACTACCAATGAAATTACGTGTAACTCCTTTATAAATAAGAAAATACTGTCAACCCCCTTAGCTTATAGTTCAATAATTAATTAAGGATCTCTAATCCCTAACGGGCCTCCATAATGAACCATTATTACTGATCTTGGGATCAACCTGCTTAATTGTTCATACATAGTAATCCTGTTGAAGGGGGTGGACTATTAACCGAAAATTAGTTTCTCTTAGCCAACAATAAATAAAATTAGTTTCTCCTGTTTGTAGCAACTATTATATACCTTTGATCATATAACATTTCTATTTCATATTCAATGTCCTTGTAATAATTTGGATTTCTTGTAGTATTTTCTATTTACTTACTGGGTCTATATAGTTTTTAAGTGCTGATTTAAATTTAAACGGACTTGTTATACATATATGTCAACATGGAGATTTGAGTGTTTTAAGGTTTTGTTTCCATGATGAATAAAAAAAAAGTTTTGTTTTGATCATAGTTCTGTTGCTTTTTAAACTATGAATATCTGGAGCGCAAGTTCATTTCTTATCGATGGAGCGGTATTGTTAACACCTCCTCTAACTTCTGACCTTCAGTGACCTCCAAAATGTCTGGCCAAGGTCAACGACTGAATGTAGTCCCCACAGTGACCATGCTTGGGGTCATGAAAGCTCGACTTGTGGGAGCTACACGTGGCCATGCATTGTTGAAGAAGAAAAGTGATGCCCTTACTGTACAGTTTCGTCAGATACTGAAGAATATAGTCTCTACTAAAGAATCTATGGGAGAGATTATGAAAAATTCTTCATTTGCTTTGACTGAAGCCAAATATGTGGCCGGAGAGAATATTAAATATGTGGTCCTGGAAAATGTTCAATCTGCATCCTTAAAAGTTAGGTCACGCCAAGAAAATATTGCTGGCGTTAAACTCCCGAAATTTGAATATTTCACCGATGGAGAAACTAAGAATGATCTCACAGGGTTGGCTCGGGGTGGACAGCAAATTCAGCTTTGTAGAGCTGCATATGTTAAGGCCATTGAAGTCCTTGTTGAACTAGCATCACTTCAGACCTCCTTTTTGACACTGGATGAGGCAATCAAGACTACCAATCGAAGAGTTAATGCATTGGAGAATGTAGTGAAGCCGAGGTTGGAAAACACTATAAATTACATTAAAGGAGAATTGGATGAATTAGAAAGGGAGGACTTCTTTAGGTTGAAAAAAATTCAAGGGTACAAGAAAAGGGAGATGGAGAGGCAGCTTGCAGCAGCTAAGCAATTTGCAGAGGAGCAGATTGCAGAGAAAGTCTCGTTACAGAGAGGTATATCCATCAATACAGCTCATAACATGTTGTCTGTAGGGGCAGAGAAGGATGAGGATATTATATTCTGATGGTGAGTTATTCTATTTGTCTTAGTATTGTATGATTTTGAAGATATTGTTTCTTGTTATAGGGATTTGTTCGTTTTTCTTTTTGTTGATTTTCTGTGGCTTGTGACGCAATACAATGAATAAATAATGTCTATAACTATTCAATATTCAATATTCAATTATCAGTACCTTTCACTTCGCCAAAAGAAAAGTTACCTTGGTATATCATTATCTGACCTTAGTGGGGTGATGTTTTGCTTTTCTTATTACTACTTCTTGTGTTTTTGTTTGTGCGCTTTTTGCTGGATCTTACAAAGTACAAACTTGTTGGGTTTGGTAGTGTTCATTTCCTTGATTTTTTTCAGACATTGAATGTTGTTCATCTTCCTGATTCTCTTTGAACAGCAATTTCACGTGCGATTTATTTCACTATTGAAATTCAAAATACCACGCAATTGACTAGCCCTTATTATTGACTTATCAAAAGATAATCCTTCTGTCGTAGCCAAAAAACAAAACAAGACACCTGCCAGTCCAGCCATAGGCCATGGCGTGCTGGATAATACTACTTCCTGTCGAAGAGGGTGGGGTGTTGGGTTATAAGTTTGTGTCAAAAAACAAAAGAAAAGAAAAAAGAAAGAGATAATCTCTTCCAATCTCTATTACACGCCTATAGCCACTCATATTATGTCACAATATATAAGGGAAAGATACTGCCTTTCTGTGGTAAATGTATTACACGCCATCGGATCAAAATCTCCCCACCCACAACACAATTGAGGGTGGGTGGGAACTTAAAACCTGCCTGTCTTCTTATTGTGATCAGCCGCCCGATGAAAATCGGACAGCTCCCATCCCGTTAATGTGTAATTACTGTGCCGTTTACAATATTGTTGGTAAACTACAATCCTCTTGTTTTAATCTTATCTTACACATAAGCAAGTTCCCACTTGACTTCAACCTATTAGGCCCACTTGACCAAGTAGTATGTTTTGGTTCAATTTACACTGTTTTCTTTGTCAAAAACTCTGCATGTGGCCTGTCCCTCTTCTCTCAAGTTCATGAACATCTCCAACTCTCTCCTCCCTTCATCCACTTCTTATTCACTTCCTCGCACATTCATTGGACACATGACTCACCAGTCTTTCCTTTCTCTTCTTCTCTCACAAATGGCTCTGGTCCTATCAGCAGAAGACTTGTACCTCTCCTTGGCTATCTTCGCAGTAGCAAGCCTCTATCTTCTCCTACTCGGTCTAGAGGCTTCATGGAGCAGATGGGCTTCTTCCTTGTCTCCGGATTGTTCTTTGCCTCTGCCATCCCTCCAAGACCATACAGAGTTACAAGGAACGCTCTCCATTGGAGCTGTCCAGTGTCATTCATGGTGGGTTTCTAGATGAGATGATTGGAGGAGGTTCCATTGCTTCAGGCAATTGTCTATATTTCTTAACTTGCCCGTGCTAAAATGCTTCATGTTTGGGTTTGTTTGAAAATGGTGTTGAAGCACTTTTGAAAGTAGCCATAGGAAAGAGTGACACTTCTTTTTCTGCAACAAGGAGAGAGTGAATCTGGTTTAAAATTATTGTATCCCAAAATTTTCCAATCAGTAAGTTAGTTATGCTAATTGTAAGATGACCTTGACGACAATTTTTTTTTTGTCAGATGACCAAGTTTTCCAAAAGCTGGGTGGCCACGGGAAACATTTTATTTCCACAAAACCGCTTAGATAATTTGGACTTACTCCCTCTGTCCATAACTATTATTAACATTTGGTTTTACAAAATTGATGGATTTTAGTTCATTTTGATAACCAAATGTGCATGACACTTCCGGACGGAGGGGGTATTAAACTAATCAAGCAGAGGCCATGAACAAGCGTTTGATGCTTCTTTAATTTGGGTTGCCAAAAAATGCTTCTTTAATTGGCCACTAAAAAAACAACACGTGTTGATTAGGCTATCTTTAAGATTATATATGAAATAGCCACAATGAAGCATATCTTTGAAAAATACACAGGTCCATCATTATATGGCTGACTTTGCTATCTCGAGCCCGAGAAAGTGCCTTTAAGTTCAACTTATTTTCAAATGCAGACAGGCTTCATTGGACAAGAGGGAACATTAATTAGCTGATAATTTCCGTTCTACACTAAACCCAGCTTAAACCCTGTTACAAGATCTTAAAAATGCCATCATAACCTTCGCATTTATACAAATTCCCTACACTCACAAAGCATATATCCGATTATTTCCGATGAAATGGAGGGCATAAACGTCCCGGGACCCACCCTTATATATCTGGCCCGACCCGGCACCTTTCGTCCCGGCCTTTCGGTTCTGTCCGAAACCGAAACCCGAAATTTCCGGTTTTAGATTCCGATCCGATATTTCCGGAGAAATGGGGGAGGAGACGCCGCCGCCGCCGCTTCCTCCGCCGAACCCCAGCCCCTGCCGCTGCCCCCGCTGCGATCGCCCTATACGCCGTACATTCTCCCCCAAGTCGCCAGCGCAGCCGACGGCGCTCGCCCGGTCCACCTCCTCGCCGCTCCCCACCCCGTCGCCGCCCTCCGCCCGCCCGGCCGCGCTCTTCCGGAACAAGAGCGACGTCCCGTTCCCTTCCGTCCCGTTGCCTCCCACCGCCGTCCGCAACCTCGCCCTCGCCCTCCGCGACCCGCCGGCTTCTTCCCCCTTGGGCTCTCCCTCCCCGGCGGCGCCGCATTCTGCTGGGGAAAGCGCGGGAACTCGGAACCACGAAGAGGTTTGTGATACGGAACCGGCTTTTCCTTAATGACGGGTTACTTTAGTGATTAGTGGTTGATTAAGTAAGTTAATTAGTGATTTTGGGTGGCAGGAGATGCGGAAGCTGAAGGAGCTGGTGGCAAGCCTGGCGCAGAAGCTGACGCTTGTGGCGGAGACTGCCGAACGGAAGGAGGTTGCCCATTGTCCATCTTCTTGTTTAATTGAGATTTCAACTTCTGGTTTCTTGTCCATATTTTGTCTGATTAATCAAATTCATTGGGTATGGACGATTGAATGTACTCTCTGCTATAATTATGCTTGCTGATTACTTGAGTTTGAGTTTTTCGCGATGTTCTTGGCTATGAAGACAGATTGTAGATTGGGTATGCTTGATTTGGGCAATGTGGTATTAATTACCTGAAGAAAAGGAAGGAATTGGGCAATGCAGTTTTAAGATCAACTAGTAACGTGTGCTTAATCGTATAATTGCTGTTATTATCCAATACTTGATTATTGACATTCTTGGCTGTGAAAACAGATTGTAAACTGGGTATGGTGGATTTGAGCAATGTAGGGTTATGACAACAAAAATGAAATTGAGCAATGTATAGTCTGAGGATAAATTTTGACTTGTGCTTCATTCAATTATTGCCGTGAAATATGTTAAGCATTGAGGCTGTTATTATCCACCACAAGATATTCAATCCAATCTTGCTGCTTAATTATATAAAAAACAATGTTGCTGCTTAATTAGTCTGGAGTTCTTGCTGCGTTTGTTTGTCATAGCCAATTTGAACATAAGGACTGCTGAGGGACATTTAATGGCTAGCTGTTGAACTGTTAACACTTATTCTTGTTCGAGAGTTTTACATTTGCTCATTAATGGAGAGTTATTTTGAAAATTTATTTGACATAGATCATTCTGATGCACTTGCACAAATTTTCGTTGGTTCTGAGCACAAAGTCTCCTATATTCTATCTTTAAAGGATTAAATGCACTTGTGAGGTCAAAGCCCAAGAACTGGGCAGTACCCCACAAATTTGATATTGATTTGTGCCTCATTCTCTTATTAATCATGATTTATATATTGTGTCAATCATGTGCTGTTCAATTTTTCTGCATTTCTGATGTGTGCCGATAGTTGATTTTTTGTCTTACTGATTTTGGTTCCATTGTGTTTTGGGATGGGATGCAGACGTGTGAAGTGGTTTATATGATGCGGGATGGCAACATGTTAGAGGTCTCCGTCACTTGCGGCTGCGGCCGGTCCCAGAAGGTCGTCGCCAAGGTCGACTGAGACCTACAAGTTCCACTAGACGAGAACTTTATATGGTTAGAAGGCCCTTGGTACAGCCCATCATCCTTGGTGCATGATACTTCATCTGTAGAGGGCCTTCTCACCTTGTAAGAGCTAAGAATACTGGAAACATTTGAGTTTGTGAATTCTCTGGTGACTCTGATCTGAGTAGTTCTGTAAAGAGTTACTGACTGCTGCCGAATTGGAGGGTGTATACGGTGACAAGGCCTTAGACCAGGGAAATTTTGTAAAAGAAACTGAAAAACAGCACTGATTTTAGATGCTCTGTTAAGCTGTCTCTTTTGTGTAGGCCTTTTCACCATATGTACTCTCCAGATTTTTTTGTTTTTGTGAGTAATCAACTGTAAGAAACTGTTTGTACATGTAGAAACTGATCTGATTCACATCTGATTCACATGTCAGAGGAGCAGTGGATCATCACAAGCCTTGTGAAGCATAAGAGAAGCTGTAGAAACTGTTTGTGCAAGAAAAGAAGTTGCAACTTTTTCCGAATACTGTGATTTCGTCATCACACGTATCTTTGCCTGTCAATACCTGGTTGGTGCTCAGACACATCGAATTAAATCTATTCTTTGTTAACTTCATAATTTACTGAAGAGACCGGTTTACCTGAGATCTTTCTCGTGTACAGTATAAGGAGGCATGAGAACAATTTTTTTATGATGAATATTAAATCAGTGGGTGAGTAGGTGAACGTGACCATCACTCACCCTTGTAGCCGTTAGATCAAAATTCAATGTCTACGACTTGAATTGACTTCATATAAGCCGAATGAGAGAAATCTCATTTAAACTTTTCCCTTTATTAAATTATAGTTAAGAGTTTCATAAAAAAATAATCAGTAAGTGATTTACAAATTATCAACAAACTGCAATAACAGAATTATTTGGCAATGTGAGAGTGAGGGAAATCAGTTTGTTGGAATGATCGAAAGAAAAAAACATGGGGTGAGAGAATCTCTTACTCTTTGACTTCAGGATCACACGTAAAGCGATGACACCTACGCGCTAGCCAACTACGCCACTCGTTGGTCCTTCCTACACACATAATTTTAAATATAAATAAAATAAAATAAAGAGTGCTATATAAAAAATAGCAGGTCAAGACCATTAATTTAGGAAATAATATTAGGGAAAAGTTTATATGAGATCGCTCTCATATTGCTTATATGAGGCCACTTTGAATCGTAGCCGTTGGATCTTGATCTGACGGCTACAAATATCCATAATGATCTCACCCACTCTTTGATGTGACACACTCACCTACCCACTGATTTGATATCTACCCTCCGATCGGAATCTAACGGTAATAAAGATTGGCCTCATGCTCCTTATATGAGAACGATCTCATGTAAACTTATCTCATAATATTATGCATAGAAAGGAAAATGGATATATAGCACCATTAATTTAAGCTGGTTTCTTTATTAAGTGCTACTAATTAGAAAAATCTTTCAAGTGTGTTTTGCCCCAATTTGTGAATGCCTTCAATCTTTCCTAGTAGGCTGCATGCATTGCCTGTCGCTCCTCCCTAGCCGGCAGCCGTTAAATGCATTCATTAGTGGCAACATCGAGCATGATTTCTACTCTAGTTTTCCCCTTATAAGAAGCTACTTAAAAGAGCATGATCTTTGGAAATAAGATGTTTTAAGGCATACAAAATAAGTACATTGTTTGAAAATTGGCAAGTATTTTGGTCAGATACAATATGAAACCAAGGTCAACCTTTTTTTTTATATCAACATATAAAAAAAACAGCCTACAAAATCTCAACCAAAAACAACATGATCCGGAAGGATCCAATCGCTCAAGAACAGAGGAACTGAGTCATCCCAACGCCTAGCTCGCTGATGTAATAAACCAAACTGAGCAATCTCATGGGCAGCAGAATTGGCCTCCCTAAAAACATGAGAAAATTCCATCGCTGTCATTTGAGCTACTTCATCCAGCACTCCACAACCAGGGCTCGAGATACTGTTGTAGATCAAAAGATCTACGGGTAATTCCATCGTAGGAAAAATGGGAGAAAGATAGGATTAGGGCTATGAAATACTAATATTAAATTAATTAAAAAATAATTATTCAATTGATTAAACATAATGAATTAGGAAAAATCTTTTACATATTTATAGACTCTAAACTATAATCCTAATTGACATAGGAGTCTAGTTCTACGAATCCAACTAATGAAGGAAAGCAATAACGTATTTAGAGTTCTAATTAGAGTAGGAATCTAATAAGAGATCCTAACATAATTAAATTGGTAGACCCGACCCCTAAGCTGGGTCATAACATTCCACCAACGATTCTGCATCACCTCGTCCTCGAGGTGGTCGTTGCTTCTTACGACAGAGATTAGGATAAGCACGAAGGGCAATCGTGGTGAATAGCTGAAGTTGGGCTACCACTGCTTAACTTGAGATGAGAATCCAACAATCTTGTCAATCAAACCTGGGCCTTATGACAAATGAGCTATTTGAGAGTGCGCTGGGAAGAAAGCATTGAACCAAGAATAGGCCACACAAGACCCTTCAGCAATTTTTTTTTTAAAGAGTGTTGAACCAACCCAAGCAACAGATAAGTTTGGAACCAAGCCCGCCCGGTGCATCTTGGGACAAAACAATAGAATTTCCTGCTCATCTTCCCCTTGGAAGATCGTGGCTTCTTGTAGGAGCAGCTCGACAAAGGCGGAGTCACAGAAGGCGGCTTCGGTGAAGGCGGAGATGGAATCGCTGGCAAAGGCTCATGCGGCGGTGGTGACTGAGAAAGTGGCAGCTTTGGCGGCGGAGCTACATGCGGCAGATCTGAACATCGCGGCTTTGGGGGTTTGAAGTGCGCCAGCGGACATGTAGGTGGCGGCTTTGGTGGTGGTAGAGGCAAGACAGAGACCCCCCCCAATCAACGGATCTAGAGCCACCCTACTTCAGCCGGGTTCGATTGGAAATTCGTCAGAAGAATGAGACGACTTTGGCGGAGGTAAGCCAGAGGTCACCGCCGTCAGACATACCATCTTTGTGACCAGAAGAATTCCTCCGGGATCGAGTGAGAACCTTTTAGGCTGTGAAAAGAGGGACCTTGGTGCAGGCTGAGGCAGGGTTGAAGGTAGGAGTTTTGGCGGGGGCAAAGCCGGCAAGTCAGAGAGTGCCATATCGGGAGTGACAGTTTCAGTCAGTACATCTCCTCCCGGGTCGACCGGAAAAGAAGACGGTGAAAGGCATTTTTCAGCGATTGAAATCGCTATAGTTGTTATCGCTGTAGGATCAAGGTCATCAAGGACAATGCCTTTGCCATGTTTCGACACAGTTCGTTGAAGACAGCTAGTGTTAGAAGCGGTGGAATGATGGACATGAAAAGGATCAACTGTGAACTTTTAGAGACGCACAAGAGAAGAAGACTGTTGTTGCGGGAAGTGTCCGTTGCTGGCCATTCTAAGTCCTGCACTACACTCCCATCCAATGCGGAATCAGTTGTGTCAACTGAAAGTGAACACCTGATTGATCGGATGACTCGACGGCTTGTGCGAATGGTGGGTCATCTTCTCTCTGTTGTGAACTGTCTGACGAGTTTGACCTGCAAAAGAGCATCTATAAGGAGTCTCGTTGTTCAACAAAGAGTTGCTCAATCTCTTCCTTCAATGTTGCCAAAGAACCTTCGTAATCCCATGTCGGAAGCATGGGAGGGAGCGTAGGTTTTTGGAACCAGCTTTGTACCGATGTTGTAGATCAAAGGATCTATGGGTTAAGAAAGACTAACATAATGAATTAGGGAAGAAAGAGGGAGAAAGAGTAGGATTATGGCTAAGAAAGACTAACATTAAATTAACTAAAAAATAACTATTCCATTGATCAAGCATAATGAATTAGGAAAAACTCTTTACATATTTATATAGTCTAAACTATAATCCTAATTGACCTAGAGTCTAGTCCTATAAATCCAACTAATGAAGGAAAGCAATAACTTATTTAGAATTTCAATTAGAGTAGGAAGCTAATAAGAGATCCTAACATAATTAAATTAATAGACCCGACCCCTAAGCCAGGTCATAATAGATACATTTCGGTTCCATTCTCTTTTGCATACATTTGATCAAATCTAAAACATCTCCTTCAAAAACCGCCTTCCCATCATGTAAGTCACCCACCAGATTGAGGGCCAATTTGAAGGCCTTACACTCCATATGCTCTGTAGAGATTGCCCCCTCCCCTCATAGAAATCACGAGCCCCAATAACCATCCTTCTCTTATCATTGCGCACCACTGCACCAATTGTAACACTCGAAAAATCGGTATCTCTTTTGAAAACTGCTATTTTAGGAAACTGGTCTAAAATAGGAAAGTTTTCGTATCTGTTGTGATTTTTGGTCTGGTATATCATTTTGGTATGTGGAGTTCTGTTTTGATGCTTGTTTGTCGATGGGAGTGATTATCCAGATTAGGCAGGTTTTTCGAGCACGTGAACTAGACTTGGCGCGGGAACCCGTCTGACGCCAGGGCCTCTCGAGTGTCAGAGCAAGGGCTAGTCACACGTGTGATTACACGTGTGGCGGAGCCAAAGGGTCGTGCTACCAGGTGTAGGATTCGTGCATGGTGGAACCACACATCACGTATGTGAGTCATCTTAACCGTTCATCTAAGAACCTTGTTCCATATCGCGTGTGGACCAAGTGAAAGAGCCACGTGGACCCTTAACGGGTGCGCCATTACAATGGGTGACGTGGGCTACCCTTGGGCCCACGACTTGAAGGCCCAAATCATGGGAGCCTTGTGGGTTGCAATCTTCCTTTTTGGTAATTGATGAATCTTTACCTTAGTGAGCTAATTAGCTAATTGGCAATCAATTTAAAAGGGGTTTTAAATATGGCTAATTGAGAGTAATTAAGGAGATTGATTGGCATTTAAGGATGATGCTAGAGCATATTCTCTCCAATCAGGATGCCATGTGGCAAGATAATTCAAGCCAATCCATTTGAGGCTTGATTGGAGGAATTACACATTCAAACTTCGGTAATTGAGCTAATTAATTCAAAAACCTTCCATGCCATGATTCTAATTGATTCCTTAGAGCCTAATCACATTCCTAATTAAAGATCCTAGATTAGTCTTGTGGGTTTGTGGCCCTTGGATTGATTGGGGATCAAGGGTGAAGATGGTAAGGGTTAGAACATAGGATTTCTATTTAAACCCACCATGGGGAAGAACCGGCACCCTTTTGGAGCCTTGGGAGTCGAACCAGCCTCTGTGAGCAGTCGCCCTACCTCCTCTTCCCCTTCGTCCAGCAGTCTTGAAGGTCTTGGATTGGTGGTCGTGGTGTGGAGGACCGACGAGACTTCGGTGCGGTGTAATCGGTGGCTTTTTACTCGTCAAAATTCGGTTCTTCATAAGTAGGATACTCTTTTCCCACGATTTCTATTCTGATTTTCTTGCACAATCATGAGTTGACACATGTCTGATCTTGTGGCTAATATCATGTTTTAATTGCATGTTACAAGTTGTTATTACATGATGTGAATTATACACATGTTTCATTTAGTACGTGTTATGGTGTACGGGTAATAGTATACTCTTGTATTCTCATACTGATCCCTAGTTGACATCCCCACTGGTTTTCGTCATTCTATGCTGTTCGTGTCTCAATATAATGCTATGTTTAATTGCTGTCCAACGAAAGTTGGTTTCTTTATAGTCTTCTATGCCGATTCATGTCATGGTTGTTCGTGTAACGTTAATCGGTATTCCATTGGTGGTGCTCTGTATAAGATATCCAAAATTCGATGTTTCACGGATGTCAATGCTCTCTGATGGATAAAGATGAGATCTTTGGAACATATCAGAGCACTTTGGTGCATTCTCTTGTCCGGTATTATATGATCCATATGGGTATTGATGTGTCAAATTACGATTAGTACTATACACATTAATCGGGTAATCGAATGATGTAATCACTATACTAATTAAAGGACTAGATTTCAATACAATCCATCCTCTATGGTACCAGAAGAGGTCTGACATCATGTCAGAGCATCTTGGGTCATAGAGGTGTCCAGAATTACATGACTCATTTAATATCACTTGGATAATGGGATATGAAAAAGGAATTAGCAATCGGGTTGTAAAGTCTAATGGAAAAACGAAGTAAATGCATAGATTTCAGAATCATTTGGGTTCTGTAAGAATCATAAATAATATTAAAATAATGTCAGATAGGGTCATTATTGAGTTAATAAAGTTTACATAATTAGTTAATGATTATAACTTAAGATAATTATTCTCGGTCAGGATTAGTCCTGCACCGACGAACCTGACTCAGAAAATGATAACTAATTATATAATAACTCGTCTAAATTGCAGACAACTATTTGTCCCAAACCCAAGCTGAGCCCTCTAATAAAAGGCTTCATCAAAAGTCCACAAATTCCCTTCAGCCCACTGCATGCCCACTCAACCCATCTTGTTCCCGACCCCCAACTGTAAAAAGCTCCTTCCTAGTCCCCCATTAAGGTGGGCCAAAAATTCTTATCCGCCACTATCACAAACCTAGGTGGGCTCTAGCTTGTTAGAACATCCTGAACCTAGATTAAATTACCTCCACATTCCTTAACAACCACTCCTCCTTCCTCAACAATGTTAGCTCTTCCTTGCTGACAGCTATCACAATCTCCTTCCCTGACACAAAGCTCCCCTTGACCTGGCCTTCCGTTCCTATCACACAATCTCCTTCAATCTCTCTCACATTGGGTAGGAACCGGGAGTTTCCATACTCAAAGAAGTTTCTCCGAAATGGCCTATCCCTTCCATATTCGGCTCTCCGGCCTTCCTCCGGCCACTGATTGCCGAAAACCGGTTGGCTAGCCAAAAAACTTGACTCCGGCATCCCATGACTTCTTTCAATCATGCCGAAATCTATCCATCTACGTCATGCCCTGCCATCTCTACCACCCACATTCTAACCCACATCGTGCTTTCCCAACCTCCTGGCCACACCTTTACCCGGTCTACCCCCTTGATACCCGACAACTATGAGCCAATCGTCATACTCCTCTACTGTCCCTCTCTCTTCCACTGATCACACTTGGGCTGGTAAACGAGCTCAAGGCTCGCTGAACCAGCCCAGCTGAGCCGATCTCGGGCTCGGCCAGTAACAGCCCATCAGGCGTGAACTGTTTCTCCCCCCGATCGGTTTTGGTAGGTCTTCGTCCTGCTCCGCATCCACCCCTCCGGCCACCCTTGCTGGAGCTCCGCCTATCACCAACCCCACTTCCAGTCCAAGGCTGACGCCGGTACCTCCAAGACCTATCCCCATCATGGCCGCCACCGGAGGGCTCATGTTTGATACGGTGTGGGGGTGTCAGGTTATTTCTTTATCTTGCTGCTTGTTGCTTTGATGATTTTTCCGTGGAAATGTGTGGCTTTTGGTCTATTTTGAAGAAAGGAATGGATTTTTGGCGGGAAAGGTGTCTCATTTACTGGAAATGTGCTGGTTTCCATTAAGGGACTATTTGATGAACTTCAATCTTCATCTCCGACCAGCTCGGAGCTGTTTTGTGTGTGTGTGTGTGTGTGTTGTTTTGCAGGGATGATTTGGGAAGAGAGAGCTGGGCATTTGTTGATTTTTTTGGATTTGTTATTTTTTAATATGTTTTTGGATTCCTCTGAAGGCCATACTTGGAGGTTGGAGCTTGATTTCTTTCCTAAAATTGTTTTTTTTTTTTTGGGTAGGATAGTGAATAAATATATTCTTCTTTCTTGAGATGTCATTTTCTCGCAGCCTCCGGGAGAAGGGGAGCTGCAAAAAGAAGGAATTTTTTTTTTAGAGAAAGTTCCCAAAATGCCATCTTTTAAGCATTTTAATGACTTTTCAAAACCAAACTTTGTTGTATAACAATTTTTAATGAAATCTTCAAAATGCTATGTTATAGTCTAATGTCTCTTAAGCCATTTTTTGTTGGATAAGAAACAATTTTTAAAGAAACTCGTTTTTGTATTAATCAATTAAGCATGGTGCAACAAATTTTCAAAATTCAGTATTGCAGTCACTCTCTGCAGATTTGCCACTTCAACTTGCTTAGATACAATTACAAGAATTTTGAAAGCTCGAAATCATCATCGTCAAGGACAGGTAAATGCATGTGTTTCTTTGTTTTGTTGGGATATTTAAAGGGCCAAGGCATCCAACTTGATGTTTAAATCCTCAACAGATGAGCTAGATGTGATGTGAGTATATATTTTTTTTCTCATATGTGATAAATAGATGGTAAATAACTGATGACAAAACTGAAGGGCAAATTTGAATCTGTTAGGTCCCAAATTGTTGCAAGTAGGTGAGTAATTATTTTGAATTTGGAATTCTTTGCCTAGAGTTCTTTGTGGGGGTTAAAAAGGGTGAAGCTGAATGGCAAAGTGAAGAAAGGAAAACCTGATCAATGAATATTGTCTTGCAATTATTAAAAAAATGAACATTGTCTTGTTCTGTTGTTAAGTATTTGTTGTTAAAGAAAGAAAAACAAAGAGCTTGTATTTCAAGTAAAGCTTGTCTGATTATGTGTTTGAGCCATATTCTCATATTTTATCTTCTAAAATAGATTGTGTATAATCTGTCACGAGCTGTAAACCTTGAGGCAAAATTGATCAAGCTGGAGGAGAGATCAAGGCATGTGCAGATCAATGATGAAAGTTTGTGTGACTCTTGCCATGCTCGACTTGGTACCAAATTATTTTGCAATGCATCCAGATGATTCGGTGGTGTGTTATAAAGTCAGCGAGTTTTTCTATTATGAACCCTGGAATTGCTATAGATTGGAACTGGGCTTAATTTTCTTTTAGAATATTTAAAGTTCCTAAGGCAGTGATTTTTATGGTTAAACTAAAAAGCATTCAGTTGCTGTTTTAGTGCTTTCGCCGACGAGGTGAGTCAGCATATATCAAAGGGGGGCCCAACATGATGCTAAGATCATCAAGCCAGGTTGACTCGTCAACAAACAATCCTGAAAAGGTGTTCCTTTGGTAACCAACGGATTAGGCTAAAAAAAAGATGGCGTATTTTTCTTGAGCAAAAGAATATTCTAAGTTAAAAGAGAATTTGGCCCCCTCCACATTTGGGTTTAATTGCTGCAAAGGCAAGGGAGAGGGGAATGGTAGTTGTGTAAAGAAATGCCTTCCAACATGCACATAAATATCATGGAGATATGGAGCGGTGTAGAATGTATCAATCTTTGACCAGCAGCAAAATTTGTAAACAGAAGGATAACTCATTTCCTTTAATTTCAGAAGATACCAAAGCAATTTGTGAAAGAGAGATGCCTTCCACAATTCTTTTTCTAGTCAGCTGTATTCGTCATGTTTGGTTTTCAGGCAAGTGGAGATTAATGTTAACTAAGGGGCTGTTTGGGGTGTGAAAAAGTCAAAATATCCAGAGTGGATTTTTGATGTCTACTGTAACATTCATGTTTTTTCCATATCCAGTGTCGCTAATATAGAAAAAACATGAATGCTACAGTGTAGTCTATAATGGATGTTTTGCTTTTAATCACGCCCCAAACGGCCCCTAAGTGTCCGAAAGAAACCAAACCAAATGAATCTGAGAAGTAATAAGTTGCCTAGAAATATCTGGTACATTTTCTTCGCCTCCCTTTCAGGATGGCCATTTGGCTAGCACTTTCACCTGCCTTAAAGAATCAGTTCAGCTTCTCCCTAATGGTCATTGCTTTGACATCTAACATAAAAAAATAGGGCAACAAATTTTTTATGGTAAGCAAACGGAAGTGTGAACACTAGAGCTATTAAGCTCAACCAAACTGCAGCCTGGAATTTTTTGAATACCTTTTCATCCCATAACGTCTTCTTATCCCACCATCTCATAGATGCATAAATGTTTGACAATAATACACAGTTCGACCCATGCATGAGTTCATCACCAATTAGTCTCTTGGTGATAAACTCACAAACTTCGAATTTCCCATCTAAGTAATAGTAAGAGCAAATGGCTCAATAAGTAATACCAAGAGCTTAAAAAATTGAGCTAAAATGAGAACTCAAAGCCCCACAATTTAATATAAAAAATATACTTAATAACTCATCAAGTAAGGCCAATAAGCCAAATAACTGACAACCTAAGTCCTAAGAGAACTAATCTAAACTAGTAAAGAAGTTTCACAGCTCAATAAAGAGCCCATGACTGTTTATATCTTGACGGGCTGTGACCATTAATGCTTAGCGGGCTTGAGCTATTAATGAACAGTTGCGGGCCGCCCGAGCCCAGTTTGTTTAAGAGTTCTAGTCACACTATAATACAAGATCTGATCTCATGCAAAAGAGAGACACATCTAAAGCAAAAAGCCAGAAGTTTTTCAAACCTAAAGTCCACCCATTTCTTAACCCTTAGGTGATCTCATAGGACAATCTCGCATAAACGGCTCTTTCAATGCATGATGCTGTTTTCAAGTTCATTGATCCTCAGATCATCTCTATAGCCCCAAGGCCTGTCTCAAAGCAGCTTTTGCTTGTTTCTTGTTGATCGGTCGTTTCATTAAGCTATGCAAACAAGATTGATTCCAAAGCTTCCTCCCTATCTTCCTCAATTTCCACTTCAACCTCCTACCTTCTCCTCAGGGACGAAAACGTCCTACTCCAAAGCCCCTCAGTCCTGTTTTAACCATGATCAAGCTTAAATTTTAGCTTGGGGCTTAATTGAACTCAAAGTTGCAGCATGCTATTAGTAGAAATGTCATTGATGATTTGATCTAACCTTCACAAATAAGTTTGAAAACAGACAAATGATCACCAATTAGTTTGTCAATTACTTCTTCCAAAAAAACTAATCAATTGTAAATTGGCAATCAAATCCCAAGTTCAACTTCTTATGGAGTTAAAAAACTTACTCCTCATGAAGGGTCCCACTAAAAGGCCCACAGTCGGCACACTACAAAAGACAAAAATTAACGTGACGAATGGTAGGGCGGCTAAGAGAGTCTGACCATAGCAAGTCTCCTGAAATCTTTCCGGAACTCTCCGTGTCGCAGGCTCCGGAATCTCGCCACCGTTGAATTCCCAACAAAAAGAAAAAGAAACCTCTTTTAAAGGCGGAGCGCCGGAGAAGGCAGGCGGCGGATCCGGACAATGGCGGCGAAGGCTTCGGCTCCGTCGGCGGCGACGGACCGGGGATGCAGCGGCCTGGAAGCGCCGCCGCCGGTGAGGGTGTACGCGGACGGAATCTACGACCTCTTCCACTTCGGCCATGCCCGATCCCTCGAGCAGGCCAAAAAGCTGTAATCTTTTCCCTCTTTTTTGTTTGCTAATTTGCATTTTTTGGGTCAATTTTGTTTTAATTTGCGGACTTTTTGTTGTTTGGAGAAAAGGGTAATTGTTGTTTTGATGTGATTCGAGTTTTGGATTTGTTGGTTCTTGTTGAAAAAGGGTGTTAATTTAGGATTTCTTTCGTGTGGTTTGGGTGGAAACTGAACCTTGAAGCCGTAGATTTTCCCTTTTTTGTGTGTGGTGATATAATTTATGTTTGAATGTTCGTAGAAAAACTGAATCTTTTGGTTGTTTATTGAAAAGGCTAGTTGTTAGCTTGATGTGATTCGAGTTTAGCCTTTGTTTTTTGTATTTTGGTCTGTTGATTTTAGTTGAGGAAAGATGTTAATTTGGGTTGCTTTTGTGTGGTGGTGGGTGGAAAGGGGTTTTTGAGCTCAGGTAGGAATGGGAGTGAATTTCCTTATCAGATTTGGTGAGCATGTGAGCTGAATTTGGTAATGATTTACTGGCATTACTGATGTTCAGTTATGGATTTTTGGTGGTGGTATTCGGTTATGGACCCTTGGTAATATGATTGTTGTACTGATATTTGGTTATGGACTTTTGGTGGTATGCTTTCATATGCTACTTGTTATATTGAAAATCTTAGTGCAAATTCTGTTTGGAAATTTTGTGCTTATTTGGAACTGGGTTTTTACATGGTATTTGGATTACTTCACTCTGTAGCTTAGAATCTAGAGAGGGGGAGAGTGCTAGCCGTTGCATTTTTTAGCACGATGCTTCTCCTTTTTTTATTTATATGTTGGATGCATGCTTATCTATACATCTGATGCCTTCTTTGAATATATGAAATATTTGGGTTCATCATTGGGTGCTATGCTCCCATGTAAAAGTAGACTGTTGCTCATTGTTGCCAACTTTGTGATGGAAGATGGCTATATTAATATTTCATGTGCAACCATCATGTCATGAAGCAAATCCACATATTTTGAAAGGTGTATGATAACGTTGAATCTTCTTGTCATTGTCCCCTCTTCAAAGGGTTGTGTTAGGAAGGGCATCCGGCATAAAAACTTGCCACTATGTTTCTTTGTATGGATTTTGTACCATTTCGATTCCGATTAGAGTCACATACGGGATATAATCCATGCCGCCGACCCCAGATAGCTGGGATAAGGCGTATGATGATGATGACAACGATGTTTTGGGTTCATCATTGGACTTTTAATTATGTAATGACTTCTTTATTTATTTATGTGGGTTATGTTTTTTTTCTTTGAGATACCGAGTAAGATAATGGGCTTCAGTGCACAATGTTTGTTTGATGTTTTTGTATGTGATATGCGATTCTTGTATGTTAAATCTGACATGTGATGATGTATGCTACCAATTTATAGGTTTCCAAATACATATTTGCTCGTTGGCTGCTGCAATGATGAAGTTACTCACAAGTACAAAGGGAAGACTGTCATGACAGAAGCGGAGCGCTATGAGTCTCTCCGTCACTGCAGGCATGCTTGCTTCTTATTATGTTGTTTGTCAACTCAATTGAATTCTTGAATTACATACCTGTATTCAAAGTGCAATTCTTGTGGGGAAAATTTTGTTTGTTGTTTCTTGTCGTTGAACTCAGCCATTGTGTCTCACAATGCCCAGTTCCAAGTTCGGGGAAAAGGAGGAGGGTTAGCGTCAGGTTGACATAAAACTCCATCAGTCTCTGTGGATCTTACACGCATTCTAGCTAGAACTAGGGCGTTCCCCGGAAGCGACGCGTTGTGCCAAAGCCCAGGTGTAATGATAAGTAAGCAAGGGTTGGCTAGGGCATTCCCTGGAAGCGACGTGTTGCAACAAAGCCTGATTAGCAACGTGGAATATTGGGACCTTAAAGGGTAAGTGTATGGAGTTAGTAGAAACATTTAAGAGAAGGAAGATGAACATAGCTTGCTTGCAGGAGACTAAGTTTATAGGAGAGAATGCCAGGGAACTGGGGGAGGGCTTTAAACTAGTTTATGTAGGTAAAGATTCAAATAAGAATGTGGTGGGTATAGTGGTTGATAAGGACTTGAGATAAAATCTTGTAAGTGTTAAGAGATTTAGTTATAGAATTATATTAGTGAAACTAGTGTTAGGGGAATTTATAGTTAATATTATTAGTGCTTATGCACCTTAAATAGGATTAGGAGAGAACCTTGAGAAACAATTTTGGAAGGAAATGGACTTAGTAATGCAAGGGATCCCCAACAGGAAAAAGGTTATTGGGGGAGACTTATATGGGCATGTAGGGGAGAAGAACATAGGATACGAGAGGGTGCATGAAGGGTATGGTTGTAGGGAGAGGAATGAGATAGTGAGTTTGCAATAGCAAACGATATGCTATGGCAAATACCTATTTCAAGAAGAGGGAAGAGCATCTAGTAACTTTCAAGAGTGGACCTCACAAGAGCCAAATATATTTTTTCTTAGTTAGAAGTGAGAATAGAACTAAATATAAGGATTGTAAGGTTATACCTGGAGAACCTATAACACTACAACATAGATTAGTTGTTTTGGATGTCCACATGAAGGGGTGTAAAAACGAAAGGCGAATAAGTGGAGTGTAGGAAGTGGTGGCACTTGAAGAGTGAGATGCTCATCATTTTTGTGGAGAGGTCGAGGGTTGAAGGAAATTGGAACTTAAATAAGGAACCAACAATGATGTAGGGTAACATGGCTAATTGTATTAAAAAATGGGAAAAGAAGTACTTGATGAAGTGAGGAGGAGAAGGGTCATAAAAAAAGAAACATGGTGGTGGTGTGAGGAAGTTTAAAGAATCATCAAGGAAAATAAGTGTTTCTCTAAGTAGTGACAAAAATATAAAATTCAAGAGAATTGGAAAAGATTTTTCATATAGGAGGTAGGAGTTGCGTTAAGGAAGATAAAGAAAGGCAAAGCTTTAGGATCCGATGGAATTCCTATTGAAGTATGGAAGACTCTGTGTGTTGGCTTAATTTGGTTGATTAGTTTGTTTAACAAGATCTGAAAGTCTAAGAGTGAAAGTGAAGTACCCTCGTACCCTAGCATAAAAATAAATGGGCCATCCAAAATTGTACAAACTGTAAAGGTATAAAACTTATTGGGCATACTATGAAGTCATAAGAGAGAGTAGTAAAAGGACGTCTGCGAAAAGTAATAATTCAGTTTCCCGATGGAGAGGTCAACAACTATTTTTGTTACGACAGTTGGTAGAGAAGTATAAGGATTGAAAACAAGACCTCTATATGACCTTCATAAATTTGAAAAAAACCTACAACAGAGTTTCAAGAGAGCTCATTTGGAGTGTTTTGACGAAGAAGGGAGTCATAAGAGGTTATATAGATATTATAAAAGATACGTATGAGGGGGTTGTGACTAGTGTACGGATAATTTGGGAGGGGGAACCAAGGAGTTTACGGTTACGGTAGGTCTTCATCAAAGATAAGCCGTTAAGTCCTTATTTTTTCGCTTTAGTTATGAATGAGCTAATTAAACATAAGCAAGATAGTGTGCCTTGGTGTATGCATTTTGCAAATGATGTAGTTTTAATTGATGAGAGTAAAATAGGTTTGAATGCAAAATTAGAATTATGGAGGGAGTTCCAAAATAAGTTGGGCTAAGACAAAATGAATGGAATTCAATTTTAAGGAAGGTAGAACCTTAGTTGAAATAGGCAAGTAGTGCCAAGGTGTGACTAATTCCGTTACTTAGGATCTATTCCCTGTAAAGAAAGAGATATTGATAGTGATGTGGTGCATAGGATAAATGAGGGGTGGGAAAAGTGGAGGGCAACCTCGGGAGTTTGGTGTGATTGGCGTGTTCCAAAAAGGCTTAAAGGCAAATTCTATAAGACAACCATTATGCCTGCAAGTGGAGTGTTGTGCACCAAAGAGAAGTTAGATAGATAAGTTGAATGTGGCTAACATTAAAATGCGAAGGTGAATGAGTGAGATAACTAGGAGAGTTAGGATTAGAAATGAATATATTCATGAGAATATAGGGGTAGTTCGTGTAGGGGAGAAGCCGAGGGAGTGTAGGTTGCGTTGGTATGGGCTTATGCAAAGAAGGCCAATAGAATGGATGCATGTAAATGATGCCAAAAGTGGAGGGAAGCCTAAGTGAACTTGAATGGAGTTAATAAAAAAAGATATGACTTTACTATCTCTTACAAAAGAGTTGGCACAAAACAGGCCTAAATGGAAATGTAAGATCCATGTTGCCGACCCCAAATAGTTGGGAAAAGGCGCTACTTGATTATGATTATGATTTCTTGTCGTTGCTATATAATGAGAAGATACATAAATATTCCCTTACTTTGTATGGAAGTTGCTCTGAGCAGGTTGGAGAGGCAGGTTAAAATATTTTACTAACTTCTGGTAGTTAAATAGGCTGATGATAATTGCTATATATCTGCTTTTAATTGAATTATCATGTCCTTTTCATATTGTTTTGATTTTGTTGTTTGTGTTTGTGTTTGATAACTGATTCCATGATTTTTTAATTGCGTGAAATGGTTTCCATGCTTATTCCACCACATAATCAATCATTCTATTGCTGTTTGATTTTTTTTCTTTTGTGAACAGAATTATTGTTTTAACTTATCAAATAATCGAGTTTTTTCTCCCCTTAAAACTATGAGTCATCTGTTTTTCATGACTCGCAACGTTATTGTCTGCAGTTACTGTGGATAGCTTACGTAAACAGATTATTGCCTATTTTCTTGTGACAATTTATATAAATAATGAATAGGTGATCTGAAATCTCATTTATTTGCTGACCAGATGGGTTGATGAGGTGATTCCCGATGCTCCATGGGTTATCTCACAGGAATTTCTTGACAAGCACAACATTGATTATGTAGCGCATGACTCTCTTCCGTAAGGTCGATAAATCCTTAATCCACTTTTGAAGTCAAGTGCAAGCGCTGACCATCATAAGGCTAATGGTTTATGAGGTTTACAGCCATTTTTTTGTGCTGTGAGCCTGTGCCTTGAAACCCGTGTTGTAGTTTTTTCATGTTGAGAAGCTAACTATCTTCATCTATATTGAATCCGTGTAGGTATGCTGATGCTAGTGGGGCAGGCAAAGATGTCTATGAATTCGTGAGTGATAAAGCCTTCTCCAGTGGCTTTGTTTTGACTTGATTGCTTATATCTACTGTATAACATTTGAAGCATCACCATCCTTTAAATTCTATATGTAGGTTAAGGCGGTTGGAAAATTTAAGGAAACACAGCGTACAGATGGAATATCTACCTCTGATGTCATAATGCGGATGCTTAAGGACTACAACCAGTATGTTATGCGTAACTTGGCTCGTGGGTATACTCGGAAAGATCTAGGTGTAAGCTATGTGAAGGTATGATCCACAATTTATAGTTTGTTGTCATAGTTGAAGGTTTATTTAGTGATTTAACTGACTCTTACGAAAAATTTAAAGTCATATATAAGAAATTACTTTTATAAGAGACCATGCTGGACTGATTTTAGTTGCGGGAATTATGATCTATTGTCAGGAGAAGCGCTTAAGAGTGAACATGGGTCTGACGAAACTGCGGGAGAAAGTAAAAGAACAACAAGAAAAAGTGAGAGCAGTTGACTGTTAAACTTTTCAAATGAATTTTTTTGCTTTATGTTCAATGCTTAACTTTTTATCTAATTGGAATTTATTTGCAGTTGCAAACTGTAGCTAAAACTGCTGGCTTGCATCGTGATGAGTGGGTGGAGAATGCAGACCGTTGGGTTGCTGGCTTTCTTGAAAAGTTTGAAGAAGGTTGCCATTTAATGGTGAGTATAATGCTTGGATGGACTGTGGACTTACAGCCAAGATTTTGGCTGGGCATCTGTCTTGTGTGTCGGCCATATAGGGTTAAATGGCTGGAGGGAGGGGGTCAGAGTAGAATGTGTAAATGGGAGGACGGCGGACGAGTAGAGTAAGGGGAGAGTGGGTAATGAATGAGGGGTGGAGGACCAGGTAGTGGATATGGCCGGGGAGGAGTGGAAGTAGAGGTGGGTATGAAGAAGAAAGGATAGTAGTGGGGGCAGGGCATGTTTTTCGAAGTATTTACTGGTTTTTCAGGGTCAAAAGAAGTTAAGAAGTGATTAAACCCCAAAACTCTCTCGTGTTTACTAGAGAAATTTGTAGTTTATACTTACAGTGGATAAACTTGGCCAAAAGGTGGATCAGCAGACAGTTTTAGTCATCTCGTCTAATATTCATAAGTTCATTATTATGCAATACACTAGTGTCTCGTTTTATATTCCATGTTTTTTGGTTTTTTGTAGGGTACTGCCATCAGGGACAGAATTCAAGAGGGTTTGAGGCGCCAAAATTCAAAAGGTCTTATTGGTTTTTTGCACTCCGACTCTGAAGAAGAGGATGATGAAGAAGAAGACAATGATGAAGAAGAGGGAGAAGAAGAAGAGGATGAGGAAAATTAGAAACAATTTTTTTTAATGCACTTATTTTATTGTTGATTGTTAGACTGCCTCATGTAAATTGCGAGTGTCAAAAATAGTTCGTGTGTAATTTGTTTGTTGTTGATTTCAGAAGGGAAATACGTTTATGAATGTAATGGAATGTGTGGGACTAATTTATTAGTCATAACAAGACGAATACTTGGGCTGATGCTTTTCTCCAACTCTAGTTTGTTCGCCGAATTTTTAGTTTTACCATGCAGATTTCTTTATGTTTTGTAAAGTACCATGTAGGTTGAGGAACAAAAGTTACATCTGCTTGATCCTGTTTGTTAATGCTAGGCTAATTGTAGTTTCCTCACATGTTCTATGCTGCTAGGAGTTGATGAAACACTTCCCTTGTTCCAGCGTAGCCTCTTCAACTCTTGAAAGAACCCGTGTCGCCTCCCGCCCTCCAACAGCTCCTCCGCTGCTTCCTATTCTTAGGCTCACCCCAAAGCTCTTCACTCTTATTCCTCCATACTTCGCCATGACAGATACCAAGAGCGTTGGAGCTTGTTATCGGACACCGGCAACAATGGCAACGATGGAGGCTGTTGGAGCTTGTTGACAATGGCCCAATCTCCAACATCCTCTAAGCAGAGGACCGAATTAAGGTGACATCCGACAGACGTCTCTGCCAGACTGCCAATGCCTGCTACACCCATCTCCATATTCTTAAGGGTAAAGTGGACGAGAAGGTTCCTATTCCTTTACCATTCAACTGCCTCAAGGGAGCAAGAAAGTCTGGGTATACAGCATGCTAGGTTCAGTTTCACGTTCTAATGTCCTTAAAAGCCCAAATATGTATTCTCGAAATACAAATGCAATTTTGTCACTTATTAAGCAGAATGAATTAAGAATAAAATAAGTGACAAACTACATGGAAAAATATTGAAAAGCTAAAGACATTCGTGCGGAAATCCCAAGTTGACCCAATTGTATTCGATAACTCGAATGAAAAAACATATCTGTCCACGTTATTTCTACAGATAATTGTGGTAAGCTAAACAACATTCCCAACATTTTACACCTTCCTAGAATGGATCTTCATTTACATACACAGGAAACGAAGACACAATAGCTTTCAGAGTCATATGCAGAAAACCAAACACCATGCCAGAGAGCCATCTTTGTACAATCAAACTATAAGACAAAATCTTATATTCCAGCATCTAGTCAGTTTTCTCCTGATTCTGTAAATTTAAGGTGAAAGAGCAAGATCAGAAAAGGATGCAGCTACTAGGACTGTAAAAAGTAAAGATGAGTTATAAAATGAAAAAACCTTCAATTGTAACCATGCTATCTTCCTTGTACACCCCGAGGGGCGAACCATGAACAGAGAGGAGCATTTCTCCATTCTTAGGCAACCTCTGACTTATTGGAGTAATCCCAACTGCTAATTTCTGATTTGTTGCCTGCATATAAATGCACATCTTATTTAAGAAGCATTGGCAAACAAAAAGGTATGGTATATTAATAACTCTAGAACATGAATCAGGTAAGTTTAAAGTATACAAATCGACATATTCACTATTCCATCCCCTTGAAGTCTCTAAAATGCACAATTATGGCATTGGAGTGAGATAGAAGGATACACTTCTTCCATTGCAAGGCACTCGGACTAGAATTAAAAAGCCAATTCGACGCAACTAGGATGGTGTCCAAGGAATGTCGTATCGGATATTGGTAATATATTGGTTGACCAAAGAGACAAAATATCAGAGATATTTGTAAAAAATATCAGTTGTCTAAAACTAGTTTTTACCATGTATTTTCATTTAGACAAGCATAAATTTTAAAATATGTATTAAAAACGCGTATATAATTCAAAATATGTGTTTGCGTTTTAAACCCGTATCCTTCCACTTGGCATAGGATGGGAAACAAACGGGAAAGTTGATTTTTTTTTCTTTTTTAATTTTTTTTTCAAAAATACCGATATATCGGACCGAAACTGATATATCGCCGATATTTTAAAACAACCAAAAAATGATATTACAGTGTATCGTTTTACCGGTTGAAGGCTGATATCGATATATCGGTGATACAACATTCCATGGTGGTGACTCAATTCATAGACCACAATATCTGGCTATAAACCTGACATTCGCTAAACAATAAAACACTTATATGCCTAATTCAGCTGCATGCCGATAATGTTGCCAATTTCTTTCTTTGCTGCATTAACAAAATTTTAAATTGATCAAAAAGGAATATTCAAACCCCTGGCGTCTGGAAAGCATGTTTTGATCCTCCAGCATGAGTTTCTGGTATTTCATCGAGCACCTATTTAAGAGAGATAATAACCTTATCAGCATATATATATGTATGATAAGGCTTGCTTGGTGCTGAAACTTCAAAATTTGATTAATAACACTTCTCAGCAAACCTACAAGATCCGAGATATGCACCCCTGCAGCCTGTAGAAATTTCATTTCAGCTGCCAGGAAGAACAAAGAACTCAGAAAAAAATCTTGTGAGCCAGTGACAAAATTTTTACATTCTTTTAAGTTTTAAGTGTACCTGATTTGCTAGAAAATTCAAACCCACCCATTTGTGGTAAAGAGAAAGAAGACCCAGGATACATGTCCGGGCCATCAATAGGACACTGAGGTTCCTTCACCTTCCATTCTAGTTCAAATTCCATGTCTTCTTCATTTTTTATAACTGAGAGATTTGGAAAGTTTTCTTTGAAAAAATCCAATGCATTTGTCTCCAGTTGTTCCTTGGTTAGACATGAGCGTAGCAAACGCATCTGAGTGAGCAAGTCTTCAATCTCCTGGTCACGAATGGCCTCAATAGCAGCAATACGGCGATCAACTGGACAAAAATAAACATAACAAAGATACGCATCAAAGTTAAAATAAAATGAAACCCTTTTTGCCACTCTTTAGTTCTGAATCTATATTGAGTTATACTTGTGTGAATCCAAGGCCATAGTAAATCATAGCCAATACCGTTTGCAAAAGTATAGATCAAGATCTGAGACAAATATAAATTGCCATGCCACAACCAGAAAAACGAGAGGTGACTTTATCCTCATGTGCCAACCTAAAAAAAGAAGTATGTATGTGTTTCCATTATAAAAGACTGACAGTAGATATGGCTTAATCATCATTTTTCCCATTATGACATCTCATTATCCAACTTTCCATAAATGAAGTGCATTATACTTCCTAAATGGTCTATGAAACAGGGAACATGTAACCTGTCAACAGTTTGAATTCATTTCATTTGACTCTAGCCTGCAATCAATTTTTTATTCATATAAATTATACAGAAAACTTCATACTCATCATTTTCAAGAATACCAAAGAAAATTTACATTCTTAACATTAAGCTCAAAATACAATAAGTTCTGTCCCAAGTCTAAAACTACTTCTTTTAGCTCTTACATGTACGCTAGAGTTTACCACTTTCATATATAATAAACAGGTTTTTTTTTAAAAATTTTTTTCATCACTAACAAAACAGACATGATACAAGTGTATTACATACATGAGAGAGCTCGAGAACATACTAAAGCTATAGTAAAATATCTGACAGCATTTTGTAAATGAAAAATATCAATTATGCACATACAAATAAATTAATTCAATTGGAATGGTTTCTTTGGCCCAATAATCAACTAAAATATA
This sequence comes from Houttuynia cordata, assembly GCA_039654745.1. NCBI lineage: Eukaryota > Viridiplantae > Streptophyta > Magnoliopsida > Piperales > Saururaceae > Houttuynia > Houttuynia cordata. Next base: position 8,892,491 of record CM077512.1, read on the forward strand.
TAGCTTGTATGAATCACTATTAATTCACTGTTCAAATATTCAATAATTTGATTATGGCAAGTAACACTAAACATAGAGATGACGCCTATAACACAAATATATATACCATTCCCTTTTTAAGGAAGATGATGCTAATGTACTGTAGTTTGTCATTTTTTACATCTTAAGCTCTCTAGACTACTAAGATGACAGTATAAATAAACATAAGATAAATGAACTTCACCGAACCTTCACCAAGTGTAAAACTGTCAAATTTGACACAAAAAATTTTGATTTTTCTCTAGCATTAAGAATTTTACAAATTGAAACATTTAAAAAAAAATTGCTCCCTCTGCGATTTTTTAATAGATGCAATTGATTTAAAAATAAACTAATTGCCATTAGTTAATTTTGAAAACCAATTGCAACTATTAAAAAAACGGAGGAAATATGAAATAGTTACATCTACCTTCTTGCGTACTAAAATCACATAGCTCCTTGGCAACTTTCATTTTATCCGACTGTGAGCCCTCAACTTCCTTTTCATTGCCTTTCGGCAGTAGTTGCGTTCTCTTTTTAGCTCTTCTTTTCGCCATTGGAATGCTCAACTTCTACTGAGCCAAAGACAACGCTCGATTCACTAAATGAAAAAATAGACCAAAATCAAAATAAAATTGAAACCAATTGAAGGAATCCAAGACCAAGCCTTTGATAATCCACAAAAAAAAGCAGTCTTTCCTACTCCCACTGTCCGGTTGTAGTAGATACATGGAAAACCAAACGTATGTACTAATTCCGGACGGAGAATGTAAAAGAGCAAGAGCTAAGGCCAAACGGAGAAGGAAACGCGCCAACCTGCACCTTTTAGGCGGCGAGGCGATAGACGGAAAACTGGAATCCGGCGGCGACGGCGGCGGAGGAGAAGCCGAGCGAGATCTGCGGCCTTCCGGTTTCTTCTCCGGGAGAGGGGAAATTCGAAATTCAAAATGGGAGGCATTTTGCCATTTAAGTGATCCCATTGTTGACTAGATGGGCCGTTTGGGAAATATCTATGGGCCCAATAATCCCACTAGGTTGGACCCACTTTGCACGGTTACATGGGCCAACTTCGGAAATGGTAATGGGGCAAATAGTCCGAGTCCTTTGGGCCCATTATGCCCTGGTTCTATAAGAGAGGATCCCCAAAACCCTAGAACCCGAAGTCGCGAGAGAGAGAGACGGCCGCCAGCGCTGCAGCTCGACCTTCCGACTTGGATCAGGTAGGCGACCGAGCCCTCCGAATCTTGTTCTTGCAATTCGATTTGTTAGGGTTTTGTGTGGGTTTGTTGTTGGATCTTCGATTAGCTGTTCATTGGGTTGTTGTTGGAGAGGGAGGGAATGGGTGTGGTGATTTATGGTAGGTGTGAAAGGATGAACTTGTTGTTTTTTTAGAGAAAATGATGGATTTGTAGTTTTGGGATTTGTTGGGAGTATGAGATGCGAAATAGGTTTCGCTTGTTTGTTTGCTTTTTGGTGCTAGTGAAGGACTTGGGTGGCGAAAACATGTTATTTTGAATGAGATAGTGTTTGATGGTAGATGTGAAAGGATTTAATGTTATTTTCTAGGAAAATGATAAATTTATATGCTTATGATATCATATTTGAAGTCCTGTGGGTATGCAAGGTCGGTCATATACGTTTGTGTGAAAAAAGTTTAATTCCTTTGGAAGCTGAGATGGGAGTGGGTTTTGTTTCGTTGGTGTTTTTGGTGTCATTGAAGGAATTGGGTGGCGAATATATATTATTTTGAATAAGATATTGCTATTTATGGTAGATTGAAGGTATGGATTTCTCATTTTGCAAGAAAATGATGGGTTTATGGTGTTAGGATGTAGTATTGAAGTTGAGTATGGATAGGTGTGAAAAACGATTCATTACATTGAAATCTGGGATGTCAAATGGGTTCTGTTAGCTTGGTGTTTTTGCTGTCAATGAAGAAGTACTTGGGTGGTAAAAAGAAGATATTTTGAATGGGATCTTCTAAAATCATGTTAGATGGGAAACGATAGGGTTGTAGTTGTTGGTGATATTGTTGTTACTATGTCACTTGGGTTGGAGATGTATTATTTGGGGTTTATACATTTCCTATTTTCTGAAAAAAATGTTGAAATTTCCTTTTTGATGACAAAATGTTTGATCTATAGTCTTAGGATGTCATATTTGGAATTTTTTATGGGTACTTGTGAAAAAGTTCCATTAGCTCTTGCATACAATTGAAGGACTTTCTGTACTTCGAGATGCAGTGTTAGGTGGCCTTTTTTGTAACAGCTCTTGTTGCCTTTCCCGTTTTGTTTGATTTTGTTTATAATGAGTTCAATTTATCTTTTTCAGATAACTGCTGCGTAAATATGGCGGATAAGGCTGTCACAATTCGCACCAGGAAGTTCATGACCAACCGGCTTCTGTCAAGGAAACAGTTTGTGAGTCTTTCCTTTTGCTCTAAACTTATAGAAGATCAGTAGAGGTTGTTTACATGATATATAGTACATGATAGTTTTTCGAAAACGGAAGTGTTGTTCGGTGATAGTGTTTTTGATCTTTTTTCTGGTCATATCTAGCAAAGTTGATTTCATGTTTTTTTAATTAAAACTTTCTTTTATGGAAGCCCATTTATTAACTTCTAATTCTCGACATTCTCAGGTCATTGATGTTCTCCATCCTGGTAGGGCCAATGTGTCTAAGGTAGTGAATATTGCGTTGCATTAGTAGTTCTATAACATCTTGTTTTCATAGTTTTCATTTTCTTTATTTTTCTCACTATGGGACACTTGCTCCTGACCTGCAGGCAGAGCTGAAAGAGAAGTTGGCTCATATGTATGAAGTCAAGGATCAGAACTCGATCTTCGTTTTCAAGTTCAGGACGCATTTTGGTGGTGGGAAGTCAACGGGATTCGGCCTAATTTATGATTCTGTGGAGAATGCGAAGAAATATGAGCCCAAGTACAGGCTTATTAGGGTAATTCGGATCCTCCATCACTGTTTCTTGATAATCTACTTGCAGTTGAACGTGTCCACCCTTTGCAAAGGGCACTTTATAATTATGCCAAACAGAAATTCAGTTTATTTTCATGCTATTTTTTAATTTTGTTAAGCTAAGGTAAAGATGATGTGCCAAGAAATGATGATATTTAGAGGTTTTGGCAACAGCTTCGCCCGGAATTTTGTTCAGCTTTAGATTAAATACTGGCCGACGTCTTGTGGCTGCATTTATTTGCATTCAGAGTTGGATGATTGTTGTTATTTTGTGCAATTGCCCATTTCAGTAGCTTTTAACATTAATTGGGTAAAGAGAGATTGATTGACAAAATGCAACTAGTGATTTCTCTTCTTTTTACTCATTTATTCTACCTTAGGTTTTGCACTTATATTAATTTTCAAACTTTTGCGTCCGTGTATGGCAGAATGGTCTTGCTACAAAGGTTGATAAGTCCAGGAAGCAAATGAAGGAAAGGAAGAACCGTTCCAAGAAGATTCGGGGAGTTAAAAAGGTATGCAAACTTTTCGTTTTAGTTTCCATTTTTTCTGCAGGGCTTAGCACCGCACATTTTATAAATCACTGTATTTCATTATTAACTATGGATTATGTCGTAAATGTTCGCTTACAAATGCATTGTACATTGCAGACAAAGGCTGGAGATGCTGCAAAGGCAGGAAAGAAGAAGTGATGCAGCTTGAACTATGTGCCCCTTTTTGTTAGTTTAGGGTTGCAAGAACATATTAAATTTCGGTCATTGATGTCTTTGTTGGTTTGGGTGAGCTTAAGCTTTTACTTTTCGTTCATGTCAAATCCTAAGTGGCTGCTTTGCCCCGCTGAATGATTATTATCACCTCTAGCAGTTATGACTGGAAATTCCTATAGCTGTCACTTGTATTTGCAATGAGTTGGATCTTAAGATGCGCTAAAGGTTGCTGAAACGCACCAAAAGTTTCTATAGCTGTCACTTGTATTCGCTACTTAAATCATGGTACGGTGAAACGAAGCTTGTTACGTTTCAAGTGTTTGGATGTGTTTCTGTTTCCTATGTGTTTGTCACATGATTCTCATTCAGCACATGAATATCTTTGGAGGATTGGAAGATGTCTGTTCGAAGAGCTCACCGATGAGTATTATTATAATTGGCTGTTTCAAATTTTTCTGATTCTACTGATGTGGTGCGTCTTATTATTGTAGGCTTGCAGAAAAAGTTGGCACCTGATCCAAAATTAAGTAAAAAAGTCCAATTTAGAACATGTCAATAATACAATTACATCAGACGCACCACAATAAGTTTATGATCCAAAAGCTTACACTTAGTTATACCATCACCAAAAAAGCGCGAAAGAGAAGATCAACAAACTTATATTAAGTGCTAAAAAGTTGAAAAAAATAATTAAAAGAGAAGTTCATCTCGGCACTGAAGTTGATGAACCAATGGGGGTTCGAATTCAAGACCTCCACTTTGTGAAACGCCATCGCAGCAACACCCTATTGGTTAATTATGATGTTTTTACTTCACTTTCCACGGATAGTTTCCCGTGTGGTAAATTCATCCAATTGCCTTTAGCTCTTATGAACAACGCCTTTTGACTAGTATAATTTGAGACCATGTCTGGATTGTTTCTCCTCCATCTACATTGTCAACCATAGTTTGCAAAGAAAAGCTGCTAGGCTTACCCCTATGCAAGCAGTCCATCAAATTGATCATAAAAGTGTTTTGAAGACGCGGGACCGATCAATGGCAGTAGTACGTATAATTACAGTGTTATTGCGGGAGTCTTCCTTAACTAGGTGGACTAGGTGGGATAGGCCAAAGCACACACACATATACTCCCTCCAATCATTCCGTTTTACAAAATGAACTAAAATCAGTTCATTTAAACAACTAAATAGGACTGTAAATATAGAATAAAGAATATGATTTTAACCATTTTTGGATTCCAAAGGATGGCAAATAATGGTATCCCCTCATTTCATACTGATAGTCCTATTTGGTTTTTCAAACGACTATAATATGGAACAGAGGGAGAGTTATGATAGTTCAATGAAAGAACAGAGCAAACAAAGGAGTGATTAGGTAATTTGGGTGTACAATAACATGGTACATTTGAACAATTTTAAAGCAAAGTGTTCATAGGCCAGTTTTTATAACCTATGACAGTATCACAAAAGGTTGTGTATAAAATTTCTTCTCCCAAAGAATCATGGGGAAATTAAGGATAAAAGAACCCCAACTTCATGAGCTCTGGTCTACAGCAATGTAAACTGTCGCGGAAACCGGCAAGTTGGTTCCTACCTCAACTCTATTCCCTGATATGTTCCTTAATCCATGGTTTGGAAATAACCCATCTGATTGTAATGTGTATTGAACGTGTTTAATGAGATCAGGAAACAAAAGAACATCCGAGAAATCGACAGCCCATGTTGTCCCATTTCCACCGATTGATCTCCTGGCGACCGTTGATCTTGGCTTCATCCCGTCCACATTGTTCCTGTCCACCACTACTTGGCTAACATCCTTGAAGGGCCCCCGTGATTCGTCCAATTGGACGATGTCCACGCCCTTTTTGCCACCAGAGAACATATTGTCCACTATATTAAGGCCCATGACTTTGCCATTTACTGACTTAATTAGAACAAATGCATCACCAAGGAAGAAGGACCCCGAGATTTGGAGTTGCACTGGGTCCTCTGCAACTATTCCAGTGTAATCTAGGTAACAATTAAGTATCCTAGTCTGGGTCAATCCTGGCAATTTCACATAGATCCCGGTCCCACCCCATCCGGTGGCCTTGTTGTAGCAATGGACCCCAGTGAGAATGTTGGCCTGGCCGGCGATGAGAACTCCGGTCCCCGCCGAGAAGATGACAACATCGGTGACTATATTGTCATTGCCGATGAGGCTGATGCCAGTGCCGGAGAAATTCTTCTCGCCGCTGTCCCCACCGGCCGTAATATGCTGACCAATGAAAGAATTCCTGATTAGGGTTTCATGGCCACCTTGGACTAGGACCCCTTCTGTCATGAAGTGGGTAATGTAGCAGTTATCAATGGTTGTCCTCAGGGAGTCAACTACTAATATGGCTCCACCTCTGTAGTTGGCATCCAACAGTAGGTTTTTTAGCGTGACATACTCGTAAGATGAAGAAAATGAAGATGCAGAAGCATCCATTGCCATGTGTTTTGGGGACTTTGCTTCCAACTTGGAGGATGAAGATGGCCAAAGCTCAATTAGATGTCTGTCTGTTGGGAAATCATCAGACCCAAGTAGAGACCCACCATGAATCTGTTCACCAAAACATTACTTACGTCACAAATAAGTTAATTAGCAAGAAATGGTGCAAGAACTTACGTTAGATGAAAATGATAATGAATAGAATGGGGTAAGTTAATGTACTGAATGGTTGGTGTCTATTAGGTAATGTTAGGTGAATCCACCGTATCATGACCTCATGGATCAATCCGTGCATCTATTGTCAAACAAATTAGTAGGCACACGAGACCCACGTATCTACAATCCAAAATATATCTAGATGCATACCCAAATTTCAACATAAAAAAACTTAATCCAAAATATATCTAAATGCACTGGATTGTTGAAATGAAAAGCAAACTCACTCATCTAAAAAAGGGACAAAATTCTAAAAGCAAGGGAAAAGTTGATATGAGCGACAGTGAATATATTCCTAATATGAGCCATGGCTCATCTTGATCCGACAGACGGAACCACAATGGCTTGGCGCACGCAGTATCGCGTGTGCCACTATATAATGCCCTTCATGAAGTAAATGGTGATACAGAAAACACACACCGAAATCCTGGTATATGTGGATGCATAGTATTTCAAAGTTCATCGTCATCAAAGGACTTTAACATTGATACGTTGAATTGACAAAAAATAGAAGGCAAATACCATAAGGTTGCCACCTCCAGAGGCCGGTAGTCTCAAGGGACGACTGATCTTGTAAGTCCCACCTTCCAGGTGAACTTCCACCCCACCAAGATCAGCTATTCCAGGCATCAAAATTTTGTCACCAGAGGTTTGAAATGCATCGGAAATGGCTTTGAGAATTGCATCTGTGCTGTCTACCTTCCCAGTGGGGTCCGCACCATAGTCTGTCACCTTATGAATGCGTGAGCTTGGTGGAACCTACGTAACCATACTATCACCATCAGAAACTGAAGAGACATCTGAACTTGAAACACAGATCAGGCATGGATTGTACAGGATTGAGAAAACTGTTTCATTCTTAATAAGACCCAGAAAGGAAAGACAACTTTGAAACTGAAAATGGAGGGAATAAGAAAATTACAGTGGGAGCAGAACTTGGGGAAGGTGAAGGAGGCACTCCTTGTTGTGCAAGAACTGAAGCCTTCATGGATGCCAACTTTCTCACCCTTTCTTGATGTATTCTGCTGTAGTCCTCCATTTGGCCATGGACAATGGTTAGACTGGCCAGCCCAATGAACAGGAAGAGGAGGAGCATGGTCTTCCTCCCCATTTGTCAAGCTTCACTTGCCTAACTTTTTCAAAGAGGGAGGAGGAGGGAGAGCCTAAATAGACTTTATGAAGTTTGAACAGGTGGGGAATGGGGACATAAAACGTGAGCAGAAAAACATTTGGAAACTATTGGAAACAGTTCATACATGCAAAGGCTATTGGCTGTTTATTAGCAGAGACCCCTTTGGGCTTCTCCTCATCTTTCTCATCCCCAAGCGGTTTGAAAGTTTCACACGTCAAAGGGACTGGTAAAAGAAATGCTTTCTCGACCCTAGGGAAAGAGAGAGAGTATTAAAGGAAAAAGCAGTTTATTACCTTTGAAACCATGGCATTGTATAATGTAAATACTGCTCGCAGATCTAAAAGCATTAATGACATGGTTTCCTTTTCTCTAGAATAAAGTGAAGTAGTAATGAGAGAGCCATTTGGGAGAGAGGGATTCAGGGTCGGCAAACTACCCATAACTTCTCTGGATACCATAACCACCTCAGTTGTAAAACTACGAATTTATCCTTGCTTACTGAGAATTTCATTGAAGTATTGAAGTTTTATAATGAATTAATTAGAAGCAATCAAGGAACTTTAAGGCAAGAGTCAATGTAAGGTGGAAAAGGCAAGGAATTGATGCTTTGAGGGCCTTTTAGTTGCTTTCAAGGTTTCTTAGAGCAAGAAAAAAAGGTTTCTTCCAACAAATGCAAACCAATTTCCTCTTCCACATACAAAAAAGTGATAAATATCAGAGGTGGGTGGCTGCTTTTACTAACTAAACCACCAATGGCTAGTGCCAGAGTTTAGAAAAAGACCCTTAAGACATTTTTTTTGAAGTTCCAATTAACTCTCTCAAAGGGGGAGTCGAGTATCATATTGTCAAATGCAATATCCGGAAGTGTATGTTAAGATTACTTTGTAATGTATGTCGTACACACTGGAGAGATCATAATTAGGCCCACTTTGCTTCCGCGAAAATCAACAACTTGTACAGATGGGTCTGCTATTGAAATGATATGAGAATCGAATTGAGGCTTTCCCTTAACCATTAAGTTACCATCATCCTGTGCAAGGTTTTAAAACCCGAACCGGTGATCGACCCAGAATTTCTGCCGGGTAGATTGACCCGATGATGACATCATCACAAATTATATAAAAAAGGAGGGGGCGGCGGAGGAGGGAGCCCCCGCTCTACCGCATCTCGAGGCAGAGCCCCCAACCCAATGGGACAACTCCACCTCGAGGCAGAGCAGGCTCTGGTTCGAACCCCCCCCCCCCCCCCCCCTTCTTCTGGCCGGGGAGGAGAGAGGGGTCGCCAAGAGGGGGGCCACCGGAAGGGGGGTTGGGGTGAAACCCGGCAACCGGGTTTCTAGTTAGACCGGCCAGGTCAACCGACCCAAACCTTAAAACCATGATCCCGTGTCGAGATCCACCCATACAAGCAGATTAGTTCAGTGACATTATGCCATTAATTACGATTAAGAACATATGACATTCGTACATTATGCACAAGAGAGCAATTACTTTTTCCTTTCCTTTCCTTTATATACAAGAAGGTACAGGCCAATGGCTAAATAATTCAAAGGCCAAATAATACACAAAAAATGGGCACAATTTTGAGCCCCTAAAAGAAAATAACTGCAGAGATACCTATACAAAAAAGAGGCCAGTCTATGCAAGGCACAACCCATTGTGGGTTGAGGACGACCCTACGGATGTACATACCTGATTGACCAGTCCCTCCGATAATGTGCAAGCGGAACACTAGAAAGATAGCATTTCTCGACATTCACATCCTGCCCCACAACTTCCTCAGTAGTATGGACCCGGGGGGACATGTTGGCTTTCGAACTGCATGACAAAATGGTATCAAATATAAGACGATCTCGATCAAATCAGACACCATCAGACGTTGCCGCCCCCCAAGAGACGCAAAAGAAATATCCACTAAAACTTCAACTGATTTATAATAGAAACAGAGGCAAGTCAAGTTTACCCAAGCAAGAGAACCAGATATCCACAATTAACATTAGAGTTGTAAGTCAACAACAGGCACGGTATACAAACTGCAGAACAGAAAACAACTCAAAACTACATATATACTGGTATCTATGTGCAAATTAACGAAAAAAAAAACAATACAGAAGAAAAAAAGAGAAGAGTAATTTAATGTAAACTAACAGAAAAAAGGCAATAAAGATTTTTAACCATTATTTGACCCGTATAGCCAAGAGGGAAAAAACCTTTTACACTTCTACATTTTTGTTTAACATTTCAGCCCAATATTAGTACCATAATTTTGTGAGAAGTTCTACAAATGTTATTAATGTTTTAGGACAAATACGGGTCTTCAATCTAAATGCTATGGCCGCAAAGAAAAAAGCGTCTTCAATCTAAATGCATAAATAACTTACTATCAATCTAACAAACGATTTTTTATCCTCCTACATAGTGTGAACCAGGATATTCTCCAGCAGGTAGGAGCTGTTGATCACCAATGCATACGCTACCACATTGCTCGCTCTAACAACAACTAGTGCATGTATGGTCTATTCTCATAATCAACTAACGCCTATAGATGGTGGATATCCTGGCAGACATTCTTCAGGAAGACAGAGACATGTTCCTCAATCTAAATGCACAACATGACAATAAGTTTCACTAAGAATGATGACAATAGGAGAACCGTGATTACTTATTCTTTTTATTGGTACAACTCACACACCATGACAGGCTGCCACACACACACACGAGATGCTGCAGGACCAGGCTTTGAACCCAGGAGTCTTGGACCTCCATAAAAAGAGCACCACTGTATACTATCACCTCTAGAGCATATTTACATGTTAGTTCAGCTCGAGAAGTGCAGAATGTCTGATTAATACGCGGGGTTTTCAAGACCATTATGACTGATTAGGCATCTAGGTTTGAACTCTAAATATATGAGATATTTACAAAGATATGATATTAATACGAAAGAGAACAGTCGTATACCTGTACAATATTGGTATACTTGTATATGAAGCATAGCCGTGGCCAGAATTCACTTGCAAAATCAGCTCAACCAAGTTTCACAGTTCATCCTGGGCTCGAGTTTGTAGGTTGAGTATGCAATTGCCCTGCCTCCATGGACTGTTGCTGATGGTGTTGCTGTTGAATTTGGGACTGTTGGGGCCACTGGTCATTTGAACTTGGCCCATGCATCAAGGTGTTGCAGCCAGATGATTGTCTCTTCCCAATAACTTGAGAAGTCTGCCCTGGTTCAGGCCCAGTTGAAGTTTGCTGAGGCATGTTCCCATTGTTAGATAAATGAGATGGTGAATTCCCCGTTACATGTGTGTCATATGATGGAGAGTCCACCTTCCATTGAGAAGGTGAGGTAGAGGCAGATGAAACTGCTGAAGCAATGATATTTGTATCAGTGCATTGTGCAAAAGTTGAGTTTAAGGCCACCTGATTATTGTGATTCGTTTCGGCAGGCCCTGGGCCTGGAGCATCAGGAGGACAATGTCTATGATTATTTGCAGGCAGAATTCTTTGAACACACTGTTGAGATTGACTTGTCTGCCTACTTAATGGAGAGGAAGGCACAGTTTGAGAAGGGAATAAGGTTTGATTGGACTGAACTAGTGGTACCTGACCTTGGTTGCTATTATCAACATGAATTTGAGGCAAGGAGACTTGCTTTTGAGGATGCGGCCGAGAAAACGGCTTCTGTTGGTGCTGTCCAGGGTTTGATAGTTGGGGCACTAACTGTCGCCCAGGTTGACTAGCATTAGAACCTGAAGTACCAGAAAATGCACCTTGTGCTTGCATAATTTGTTGCATCGCAGGTTCACCTTTTTCAGACACTTTATTCCCTGGAGAAAGACTACTCACAGAAGTGGTATCAATGGGCAGACTTTGATGCATCATCATATTGTTTCCCCTGCCTGATCCTTTCATAAATTTTGCCTGCTGCTGAGGGTTTGACTGTTGCTTTTGTTGAGGAAGATGCGATCTCTGTTGCTGCTGCTGCCTCTGCCGCTGCTTTAGCACTTGGTTTGGCAGAGGGCCACCAGATTGACTACGGGCAAGGCCGTGCAATGCATGGTTATGCTTCGACTGGGCTTGTGAAGGAAAGGTGCCCATTTGGGAAGATGACTGGGTTAATGGGTGTTGGACATTTGGCATGGGCAACGATACTGATGGGGAAGAAGTTTGACTCCCATTCTGCATGGACGAAACTGAATGATGTACCTGAGGTTGAGAAGGGTGGGAAATAGAAGGGTTGGAAGAAGTGAACTGTTGTTGCTGAGGCATAAATCGCTGTTGCATTTGCCTATCTTTAGCAAGGCGGAGAGCAAAGGCTTGCTGCTGAGAATCCCCTGCATTAGCTCCTTGGAGATGACGGTGGTGAGAACCATTTAAAATGTGTGACTGCTGTGGCATCTGCTGAGGTTGGTGTTGAAGAGGGAAGTTTTGAACCGACGAAGAACCTGTGGGACTAGTCAAAGATGTGCCGATGCCAGTGAAAGGAGCAGCAGTACCCTGACAATTACCCTGGGGGACTTGCATCTGGAAATCCTGCATCATCATGTGCCTTTGACCTTCAGGATTCTGGCAAGGCTACACAAAGCAAAACGAGCAAGGTCAAAGATGTAAAATGGACTGGCTAAAAATAATACAACTCAAACAAGGTACATACTCGAACAACAGGCACATTGTCACGTGGCCTTTGCAATGAGTTTCCCTGAACCGAAACAGGCCCTGTGTGCATATTTACAGGGCTAGGCATCCCAGTGGCAGGCAATATGCCTCCAGGTGAAACCATATTCAGCATGGATGCAGATCCGATCCCCTGAAATCCTGGCCGAGGCACTCCCATACCCCTATTCATGCCACACATCATGCCCACTCCATTGCCTCCGGGCAGCATGCGTACCCCCCGATCATTTCCTACTTGCAAAGCCCCCGAATTGGACAGATTAGTCTGTTGCACGTTTCTACTGGACATCATTTGATTGTACTGTTGTATCCTTTGCTGTTCATCCATCGGTAAAGACACTGACCTAGGATTAACATATCTGTGCGCATCCCTGGCAAGAAACATATTTTTACTGTCTACCATCATAATTGGGGGAGGTAAATAACAAATGTACAGCAGCATGATACCTGGATGACAAATTCACTGCAGCAGAAGTTGGGGTAAGGCCATTACCAAGAATCATTGCAGAAGAACCTTGTGTCATATTGTTTGCAATCGATGATGCCAGTGAAGATCCAAGAGAACCTTGATGACTTGGAACAGCTACGCCACCAGCATGAGGACCTGGATACCCCAGTGAAAGGACATCTGGACTTGATGTTGTCGCATCACAAAGATCAAGAGGCCTTCCGTAAACAACAAACCAAACAGCAAAATTGCTATGAGCAACATAAAAATTGAACGAACATGAAGCAACAAGAGAACCCCACTAGAGAATAAAGAAACACTTACGTCAAAATGGAACCATTTAGATTGTTTGGGCAAACTTGGGAAAGAGAAATAACATGAGAACCATGAATAGGCGTGATTTGTTTAGCTTCCTGGCTGTCAATCTACACATAAGAGCACAAACAATAAAGCAAACAAAACATCAGATCCAGACAAACAAAAAGATAAGCAAAATGATAAACAGGGCATATATCAGTACTCCCTCCATCCAAAACTACCTGTCTGGGTTAGAAATCAATTCATTTTGTTTTTCTAATCCAGACAGGTAATTTGGGATAGACGGTGTACTATTTAACTTCTATAATGCACAAAATGCAGCACATGATTCACAAGCCTTTTTTTGCAAGACTTTTCAGTTAGTAATTTAAACAAACTATTACCCACATACTACTTTGACACGTTTGTGTTATACCAAGTACAAAATAGAGAAAAGAAGAAATTAACAAATTCTTAAGTACATTTGAATATATACGTGTTCCCAAAATTCACTCCATTGCATAAACATCAAAGAAAATGATAAGAAAGACAGAAAAGCAAAGTTTTCCCCTCTTCCATGTTTTGGCCGTGAGGGAGCAAATTAGCCATGTAATGATGGACCCATGTTTTTTCAAATGCAGACAGGCTTAATTGGACGAAGAGAAAAATATTTATTAAAGACCACTCAAACATATTACTACTTTGCTAGTATGCTTGATCTTAATTAGTCCTTCCCCTGCGAGCCTAAAACTTTTACTCGACATAGTCAACAACAATGGTGTTATCCCCAAAGGTTTTGGGTACAGTTCTGAGGAAGGAAAGCAGGTTTCCTGCTGTGTGCAGGCCCCTGTGGTTATGCATCCATGTGCAAATGGCCACCTATGCATGCACATGGAGGTGTTAATATGACTAAAACCAATAGTGAGTTCCTCCCAGAAAGCACAAGGCTAATGCAGATTATCATAATCAAAATCAAGAAGCGCATTTTCCCAAATACAAATTAGAAGCTACTGGTTTTAGTTCAAACCTCATAAAACACCAATTTAGGATTGACGAAGGAATATTAATTACATTTTGGTGAGAGTAATTTCATGGACAAAACATGAGAACATCGGCAAGTTTGCTATCTTTCAAACTGATCATACCCCAAAGCAGCCAAATAGACTCAAGATCTCTAAATGTTAACCTAGTTAACGACGAGACCGCTTGACTAAAATTAAATTCGATTAGCTCGTATAATCTTATATAACTGCATAATTAAAGCTTGGAAAACATAAAATAATAAATATGAAATGAAGCAAGTTTACCTGGCTGCGACGTAAATGAAGCTGTTGTGTAATGTCAATTATTTTCTCAAAATGAGCCTTTAGCATGTCCTCCTCCAGAGGTCCCTGCAAACGCTGAAACAATTGTCTTGCACTACCCTGGTACAAACCACCAACACACATATTTATGACTGAAACAAGTTGAGCAAGTATGGAAGTAAAAAGTAAGAAATAAATGAGCAGAGTGAATATAAGAAAAGTTACTGCATATATTGATAGGAGAGAAGCTGCTCAGAATAATTTCAAAATATGCAAAGAAATATACTGCACATGTAACTCCTAATACGCCCTAGAAATAGCAGAGAAGGAAGCATTTTCAGTCCGCCCGGAGCATGTCTGCCAGGATACCTCCTCCAGGTAGGAGTCCTTGATCATCATGATCGACACTGTTTGCTGGAGCCCACAGCATGTGCGCTGTTAATCTCTGATGGTCAACGGCCCAGCAGACATCTCAAGACGGACCTCAAAGACTTCCAGTTGAAAAAGGCAAAAAACATATTGAAAAAAGTTCATAACGAAAGACACAAGCTAGATACATCATATACGAGGAAATGGTCTTGTTGTAGAAAAATAGGCTAAACATGGTGGTGGTGGTGGTGGTGGTGGCAGTAGAAAAAGGCAAAAAACATATTGAAAAAAGTTGATAACGAAAGACACAAGCTAGATACATCATATACGAGGAAATGGTCTTGTTGTAGAAAAATAGGCTGAACATGGTGGTGATGGTGGTGGTGGTGGTGGTGGTGGTGATGATGATGAAACTCTGTCTGTACAGACATGGAAGGTAACACTACCACTACAAGTGCAAATTTGTACAAACAGCATGCAAAGAGGGCAAATTTTATACCTAAAATCACTTCTTTGAGCCATTTAGGTTATATCAGTCAGTAGCACATTGTCTATGTATTGATGACAGTAACAAATGCCCTTACCTTGTACAAAAATATATCATAAACATAATCAAGAAATGCTATTTTCACAACAATTTGAGGTTGGAGACATGGATCTTACGCCTCCAATCTAGACTGTTTTGTGCTAAGTCTTTTGTCAGAGATACCATAGTTAATCCTTCCTCATTAAAATTCTCATAAAATGAACTAAAATTCTCAGCACTCTTTATTTTCCATCTGAGTCCTCTTAGGTCTCCCTTAAGATGAGTATGTTCATCTTAAGCTAATTTTTCATCCAAATCCTCTTAGATCTCCCTCTCCCTCTCCCTCTTTTGGCTCTTCCACATGCATCCTCGCCAACCTTCTTACGGGGCCTTCGAACATGCCCATACCAACACCAACCCACACTCCATAAGCTTCTCACCTAAAGATGCTACCCTAAATTCTCACAAATACACTCATTTCTATTCCTATCCCTCCAAGTTATCCGACACATTCACCTTACCACCCTCATTTAGGCTACATTTAATTTATTCATATAGTCTTAAGGGCCAACATTCCACTCCCTAAAGTACTGCAGGCCTAAGTGGTGTCCTATAAAATTAGCCTTTAAGCATATCTGGGACTTGTCTATCACATAACAGCCCTGATGCGGCTCTCCACCTTGCCCAAACTGCATTAATTCTATATACCGCATCACTATCTGTATCACACAACAATATATACACTATAGTTATGCTTATTTTAAAATAGAGACATTTCTATATGTTCAATTCTATATATATTTATATATATAGGGAAAAGTTTAAATGAGACTTGTCTCATGCAGCTTGCATGAGTCTGAGTAATCTCAAGCCGTCAGATCAAAATTCGACGGCTCGAGATGACATGTAAACCAGACTTATATATATCTACACAATATTTTTTTTGGTTCACGGATGTCCACAATCTGTAATAAAATATCATCATCATCATCATCATCATCACTAGCCTTACACTATCTAGAGTTGACGACAGAGATTCTACACCATATCTGACTCCTATCAGAATCAAAATGATGGCACAAAATCTGTAATAATATTATATGTGCAAGATACCCAAATTTTCTATCTTCTGTTTATAAAGAATGTCATGTGTATGTGCATCCGAGAATTCTCTGTGACACCTCCTACTAAATGATGGAAGAACTATGTTAATTCTAACTTCTATGACTTTCTTCAAAAAAAAATGTACACCAACTTATGTATGGAAAAACTTCCACATATTATCTTGTAATTCACAGAAATTGATTATCGTTGGGGTCATTAGTTCTTGACAGTATTAATACCCTAATAATTTCTG
Source organism: Houttuynia cordata (assembly GCA_039654745.1). Lineage (NCBI taxonomy): Eukaryota > Viridiplantae > Streptophyta > Magnoliopsida > Piperales > Saururaceae > Houttuynia > Houttuynia cordata. The sequence continues at coordinate 8,908,983 of CM077512.1, forward strand.
TACCTTGCGCCACAATATGTAACAACATATATGACAGGTGACAATTCGTATACAGAAAATATTGTGGTACTTTTGATGAGTCAAAGTTAATTTTAAGGAGACAATTTTTAAAATTGTAGGCAGGGTAGCTCGGATTTGTTATAACTGAGACAACTTTGAAACCTTTAAGCCTGTGAGGGAAGTCAAATAACCACCCGTTATAACTAAGACAACCTTGTCACCACTCAGAAATCCTACTGGACATAATTAGATGAACATATGTAGAATATGAGGGTAAAACGTGTGTTGTGTGTGCCTCTGAGAGAGAGAGGGGGTGGGGGGGGGGGGGGGGGGGGGGGGGGAAGGCATAATAGCAGGGGAAAAAAAGAGATGCCTTGGGAATGCCAGGAAGAGTTGATGGGTATGGTTGAGAAGACCCTGAATCTTCCGCGCTATCAGCTCCATCACCAGAATTTCTGTCCATTAAAATTTTGTGCCGTTCCTTGCATTCTTTAGGCATACGGAAGATGCACTGTCAAATAAATATAAAAAAATTATTTTTAAATTTTCATCACAAACAACATGGAGGATCTAGAGAGAAGCTCACCTTAAAATGCAATGTACTGTTCATTGCATCGCTCACGAGCTCCCAATTTGGACCCATATCATGCACAAGGACAACAAGCGCCTATAGATGAAAAAAAGCACCCTCAAAACTCCTAAATTATTTTAAGTCACTCCTACCTCGATTTATGTTTACATATCCTTCCAAATGATCACAAGACAAAGCTGCCAAACCGGCAGATAGTTACCTGATCCTCCAAATCTGACCAAGGACCACCTGCTCCTGAAGAACCAGCAGAGAGCTGTACATGTTCCAGGAAAAACCATCAATATTTAACCTTGACAGTAAGATACTGAATAGAGTAGAAATTTCAGTAACAGCTATTTATCTCAATTTGCAGGGTGAAAGCTATTCAGTGCCATATTTCAGGTTTTGATAGGAACCAACCAATATATAACAAACAGCACATCTAAACAGAGATAAAATCCTAGTTGTGATCTCTGGAAATGTGATACATAAACATACCTTGAGCACTTTAGTTTTCCTGCCAGGACCTCGATTAGCAATTACTTTCATAAACTTATTTGAATTGGCCATATTACTCAATTGAGATGTGACAGAAGGCGTTGACCCAGCAACTGGCCCAGCAACTTCAGGAGATATGTCAGGTTGGTGCTTCAAGAGCTTTATCTTCTTCGAATTATGCTGACCATATGTGCCTTCAAAACAGAGTAAACTTATTGAATGAGCTATTTACAAGCAGCTACCTGACCGACAAAAAATGATGCATAAAGATCTACGTACCAGTGTTTGCATTTGAATCAAAATGGTGGCCATCTAACTTTCTTTTGGAAATTTCCCTCTGCAAACCACAATGAAATTAATTGGAGATATTTTCTTTCTTTTCTTCTTTTTTATATTTTGGTGGTGGTGGTGATGGTGGTGTTGTTTTGGTGGGTTATGTGGAGGCTAAGAAAAAATTTGATATAACTGCAAATGCAACAAGGTGCAATCTCAGCCAATCAGAATACAAGAAAATAAAAAAGACTACCTGTTCATGTTGAACAGTTGACTCCCCCTGCCATCTGTGATCATACGCAGAACCCTGTATAAATAAAATCGTTGCAGAATCAGCTGAAAGAACAATGCTGAGAAAGAAAATTCCATAATGAGAAAGAACCTACTCTGGCTGAAAGAACAAATGTTGCAGAATCAGCCGAGTTGAAAGAATTTTTATATCCCAAATGCTTTGACTTCTTCTTCTTCTTGTGCTTTGGGGACACCTCTGCTCCATCAAAAAGGAACTGTTTGCCATACTCTCCAGTGGATTCAACTTCTGAGTTTTTTCTCAGCGGACACCCTCCATGCAATGAACTTTGATCATCCTGAAAAGAACTTGTGTCTCCACTTGAAACATCGGTTTTAGTTGTCATCTGTGCAGGAACAGCCGTTGAAGGACCCAAAACTCTTGGCCTTGCAGCTGTCCGAACGCGCTTCGTTGGAATTGAACCAACATGTAGAGTGCTGGAAGGTCTTTTCCCATTTGGCAAAATTAATTGATTGCTTGATTTGTTTTCAACAAAGTTTCCATAAGGCAATTCAGATTCCATGTCATAGGATCTTGGCATATATTTCTGGAATTTTTTCCTCTTCTTTTGAGCAGATTTAGAGAACTTGTCACCAGGCCCAGGTAAATAATACATCCCAGTGTCACCTTCATCCTCTTCGTATGCATTCTCTAGTGCTCCTAATAGGAGATTCAACCAAAAGCATCCAGACGTGATACTTAAAACAGTAACAAAGACATAAAGAAAAGGAAACCATCAACATACCTGATGGAGAATCCAATAAAGATAGAAAATATCCATCTGATTGAATTCCATTCCCAACTTTCTGTAAATAACACATGAAACTGGTCAAAGTAGATATAGAACTCCATTTTGATAGTGTCTAATGTCCACATCACAGAACTACTGAAACACTACGCATATACATCCCAAGACATTACAAAAAAAGAGTTCTATTTTGATGATCAGATTCCGTCATTTTCATAGAGCTCACAGCTTGAATTGCAGGAACATAAACGAGTTCCATGTTCAGACGCCAAAATTTTACAAGTTATAACAGATGTGGTAGCTCCTAATGGTAAGACAAAGAACCAGATGAAGTTGAAAAGCATTCAACCAGTATTCTTGCTTAACTCAAAATCTTATCTCGTTGAAATAAGAACATATTGTTCCCTCCGTCCTGTTTTAGATGCTCCATCAGAAAATATGTTTATTTTTATTGGATGGTGGAAACCCCAACTAATGGGTGGATACCCTATGGAGCATCTAAAACTGGACTGTGCTCTTTTCCAAATGGAGCATCTAAAACAGGATGGACGAAGTACAAGAGATCATCAGATAAAAGGCAAAACGCCTTTTTCATATAATCCGCAGGGACCCAAACAAATTTCTTATCAGGATAAAAAACAATGAGAAAATTCAAGCAAAAAAAAAAACAAGTCTTGTAGTCTGTACCTCGTAGTGCACCCAAAGCGACTCCACAGATCTTCGATAACTTTCCATGGCACCACAAGGAACAGTATAGAATAAATTCTGCTGCAAGGTAAAATTTGTGGAAGACTAAATGAATTGAGTAGGATCTATTAAATACTAAACAGAAAGTCGTTCAGCATCAAAGTATTGCATACAAAGATTATTGTAAATGCCATTAACAAGTAAAACCATAGAACAGGAGGAGTTTCTTTACTTCCAATATCTCAGAATTCTCAGAGAATTCTAAAATTCCTGAATCAGAGAATCTGTCAAGAGTCCTGGGGGCCTCAGCTTGAACTGAGCATAAAGAGGACTTGTTATTGTCTTTCAAGAATCTAATGGCATAATCCAGAATGTGATGACGGCTTTTGCATCCATTATTCTAGGAGGGTAACAAAAGATCAATCAGAACAATAGATACATACGCATGTAAACAAGAGTATACATCAAAACAATTTACTATTAATAGCACAGAAACAAACAACTCATGGATGCAGTCTGGGTGAGATCTCACTCGGCCCTTTTCTGAAATCTAGCCATAACTTCTAGTGGAAGTTTTTAAATGTGTATAAACCACTATTCATCAATGAGACAATCATTGATGCTTGCGAAATTCTGTATAATTTAATCAAGGTAATTATCATTAACTTAATATACAGCAACCATCATTTCCCCCATTATTTAGTCATTCGATCTTTCAGCGCTTTACACACTTTTCTTCTGGTCAATGTTGAAAAGTCCAAAAAATTTAGAAGAAAGTCCAAATACAATTTGCTCCACTGCAAGAAACTAATAATTTCTCAAACACTAAAGCAAACCAGAGGTATACAAGAAGTTTCAACTGTTGAGTAATAAAACCAATAGTAGATTGTGGGAAACTGTTGTTCAGGCATTTCACATTGGACGGCTTTATTACTCAACAGAATAGAACAGCAACCCTTTTAATGCTGATGTCAGCAACATAAAATGAGGTAGTGTGTCCCATTTTCTCCAAGACTAGACAACCCATTTAATACAACATGAACCCCATTACCGTATTATCCTCTTTTCTTACTTAAAACATCTTCTTCATTGGCAACCATGGCGGTGACCACCATAGACACCACCAGAGACCATACTAATATTCAGCTACAATGGCGGTGGCAGTTGACTGGCCACCACCACAGTTAGGCTATAATGTGGCAGTGGCCAGCCACCGCCACAGTTGTGGCTGAGACAATGCACAAACTTGAAATCCTCTGGCAGTGGCTAGCCTCCACCAAGTTATGGCCTAGCTAATGTACAATCAAGAAACGTTGTGGCAGTGGCTGGCCGCCACTAGAGTTAGGCTAATGTGACAGTGGCCAGCCACCGCTCAAAAAGAAAACAAAGTTTGGGGTGGGCTTTCTAGTTTTTCTAAATCTTTGGGTTGGCCTTACTAGGAGGGTGGTTGTTCTATTGTTTGGGGTTGCAAACCAGCCATCCTTGAACATTTTTCAATCTTCTTTGCCATTGAGCCTGCCTCACACTTAAAGTGTGGCAGTTTTCTCTTTATTTTCTTCTCATCCCTAAGCTGGTCATAGACTCCTCAATGCTCTCTTTTTCAGTAATATCAATGCATGAACTTCTTTTCTCTTCTCTTTTACAAACGCTGGCTCTCAATTCCTAGTATTGGTTTTCTCCTAATAATGGAAAGAGTTAAAAACCATGTCAACAAAAAAGATGAACAGATTACATACTAATACTCCCTCCACCCAATGAAGCCTGTTTGCATTTGAAAAAACATGGGTCCATCATTACATGACTGACTTTGCTCCCTCACGGCCAAAAACACGGAACAGGGGGGGATTCTGTTTTTTATACAGGCCTTATAGTCCAATAAATTTAACTCATTTTCAAATACAGACAGGCTTCATTGGACGGAGGAAGTAGTATATTTTCAGGCAAAATAATGCTTTTAAAGCAATACTCAGATTAAGCAAAGAAGACAAAAAAAAAACCAAAGACCATTCAAGTTGGTAACTTTTGTCCCATTACAAGGAAAACCTCCCTCTCTCCATTTCTTGCTACTTATACTTGGTTCCAACATCGTCTATTGGAAATTCATACAAACCAAAAAACATTAACACATAGTTCAAAAACACTGAAAATCCGACTTTCTTCCAACAAACCAGCAAGAAAAACCATGCAGAAGAAGTAAGAATGAGATCGAACTGAACATTCAATGATAAGGGCTATAACATACTGCTAAAGACACATAAAGGCCACCACAAAGCAAGAATATTGACCAAACATGGCAAAAACAGCACAGGCTCCAAGATCCAGATATTATGGTTTTTAATATCAAGGCAAATAACCTGATCCTTACAAAAATGCCTAATTCTTTTAAAAGCAGAAGAAAATACTTAACCTTAGGATTGCACTCTTCTGTCTTGTCCTTGTCATCCGCTTTTATTGAAAATTGTTCAGATGTTACCAATGTCGTACTATATTCCCCCCCTTCTGAAAGTTCGCTGCTTAATAGCATCTTAGCTGAATCCCAGAACTGCATTACGGCTTTCGTCAAGCTATGAGCTGCTAACTTTTGCTTTTGGCGTGCAATCTCATCATTTAAATTTGAACGGCTAGTTAAAGCAACCATATGAGATATACGTGATGCAGCTGCAATCTTCCAAATACGCTCCTAATTACATTGTGACAAGAACACAAATCATTAACAAATTAGGCAGATGTTAAAAAAAGATTGTGACTATAATAATGAAAGACACAAAACGATGGCAAAGAATGCAAACCTGCATGAAGTCATTAGCAAGCCACGCCATTTCCTCAAGGACAAAGTCCCAGTGTGATTTTTTACGTCTCTCTATATAAGAACTACTACTAGATACTGCAGCAAGTCTTTTGCGGTTAGCCTAGTAAAAAAGCAGATAAAGTATCACATATATCGGATGGACTCAAGCACAAAATAAGACTACTATAAAAATCAGATGGACTCCTGTGCAAAATATGATGACTATATAAGGATCACCATAGGACAACCTCAATTGTTCGAGCCTTTTCTAAGATAGCATCTTCATGGGCCTTTCTCAAAAGTTTTTCTGCAGAATTTTGGGATTCCTGTGGTTCCTGCAGCTTGCTATTGGAAGGAGACAAAGAATTTAGGTGACCGCCCTTAGAACATGGCAAAGCTGTTGAATCATTCCTAGACTCATCCAGCCTTTCGTCTGGCTTGGAAGTGCAAGGGCTTTCCGGTTTTTTCTCACATTGCAAATCAACTTTGCAGTCACCTAATTCCTGAACTATCTTCATGTCAACAGCTTTAACATCATTATCTGCTGTATCATTTCCTTCTACCTTTATAAAATCATTATCTTCTTTTATAGTACTCGGTTCAGATGCAAGTGGAACTTCCCGAGTGGAAGATGTTAATCCTTTCGGATCCTCGTTAGTAGTCCGACTAGGCTTCCTTGGATTTAAACAACTAATATCATTCTGTTCATTCACAATAGAGACTGCATCTGATTTGTCCAGATCAAGATCATGATCTCTTGCATTTTGAACTTCACCCGGCATATCCTTCACATATTCATTTGACATGCCACAGCCATTAGATGGATTGGGAAGCCTTTCAACCTCATTGACAGCTCCACAATGTCCACAATCAGGTTCATCTAAAATTCTGTTTCCCACTTCTCTAAGTAAAACAGTATCACCATTACCTTGCTCCCCAGATACTTGAGAGCACTCATTGTTCTCACTCTCTCTTGTCTCTGCAACTCCAAGTACAGTGGCTTCAACAAGCTCATTTTTTGTTTCGTGAGTTTTAGGTGTGTCCACGTTCGTATCCTGACTACCAGATACCACAGACCTAGGACCAACATTGGCATTTGGACTTGTAGTTTCATCATTGCAAACTGAGTGACCCACAGGCTCCCCCATCATGGTTTCCTCACATAACCCCTTCAAGCCTTTTGTCTCACCTCGGGTAGATGGAACATTAGAAGAAACATTGCCATTGCCAGATTTAACTAGATTAGTCAAATAAGCATGAGCACTGTCGCGACTTGATCTGGACCTATTTCTTCGGGCATATGCCTGACCTTTAACCTCAAGTCGAAATACAGTTGAGAAATCTGACTCCTTTAAACTAGAAATATTTTCTACTCGAGCATTACTACCTCTTTTACTCAAATGAAAAGAATTTCTCCTCCTCAAACCCATTTCATCTTCTCCATCAAAAATCAAAAGATTCTCTGCACTACTAGGATCTTTACTCAGGACAGTGCCTAATCTCCCACTGCTATCAACAGAATCTCCATGAGGTGATGCAGGCAATGCAGTGCTGCCTTTTGCTTCACTGAGATACCACCACAATATGGATATTCATCAGACATTGCAGTTATTTCATTTCTTAGATTCTTTTAAACTAATCAGCAGATGAAAGATAAAAGAAAGCCATTTAACTTATAATATTTAGACCAGGATTAGTCGCTTCAGCAGATTAAACATTTCACCTGACAAAAATCTGCTCTCCGAGCTGATCTGTTACTGAAGTAGACTGTAGACTTATTGAAATTGCTGGACCGGGTTTAAAATCCAAAGGATTGCCGCCCTAAAAACCAAAGTGCATTAACCATATGGAGAGAAGAAAATAGAAAACACATATATGAATGTGAAGTGTGAACATATAGGCAAATATCACAAAAATTTACTTTCTCAAGAAACTCAAGTTCCCTTCTTCTCTCCTCCCGCACATCATACTCTTGTCTGTAATTAACAAAAACAATATGAGATTAGAATGTTAACAGATATAAGTGTTTATCATAACTTTATGTAGCAGGTGGATTTATCCTAATAGCTGTAACTGTTTTTTTAACAGTAATAAAATGGATTTACCGTAGCTCAGCTTGAGCCTTTTCAATGGCTGCACGGCGAGGAGAGGTTTTGCTGTCAACACAAACTCCACCATCAATCACTCCTCCCATAGAGTCACCTCTGCATTTGCTAACAGAGCATATCCGGAAGCTACGCCCATGCATTCCTCGCTATATTCACCCTTCACTAAATATCAGTAAACAAGTCTCCACCCATAACATTATTTCCTAAGTTGTTCAAGAAACAAAAAAAGTTAAGAGATACAGAACAATTAACCTTATGTTGTAAACAAATCTATAATATAGACAAAATTTGCAAAGTAATATAATTTATGGCATCAGAGATTAAAAAAACTACTACTCAACGCACTTCAAAATATTTAAGCTCATATACAAATCCTGACCACTAAATTAGCACTCTCTATTTTTCTCTTGGCAATGTCGTAATCTGTGGGGATATTACAGAGAGAGCACTTGCTTTCATTAATAATATGCAATAATAGTGCTGCATGACATTTGTCCAAGTGGCTGACCAAGCCAAAATACGTAAATTTCACAGAATCGTAGTTCACTTATTCCAAACTTAACTTTTTGGAAAAAAGTTAACCTTTTGATAACTGTAATCATGTACAACTAAATATCTTTGAGAACCTAGTTGCCAACACAAAATGTAAATAAGCAGAAACAAAAAACTTTTCTGCTTCTTCATCAATCTGCTGAACAGCTAAAAGAAGAATCAGTACAAGTTTAGATTGATTCCTTACAATTATTAGTTACACAACTCTAGTTTCCAAAGTGCATGTCAACCAACTTTTCTCGTTCTTTTCTTGTTGCTTAACTAGAAAAATTATTGTTATATCTTCATTTCACACCACTGAATGATAAATGTTTTAATGTTTACACATTGTCACCAGCATTACACTCCTTGTGACCATTTATACTAGTCAAGCATCCATTAACAAATCAGTCAAGTTTAACTCGTTGTAAGAGACTTTTCAGCAGAACAAAAAAAATTCCCCCTGCTATTTTCGTAGCATCCACTCACTCTAAGAGTTCCCATCCATCACCCCAATGCATCTATGTAAACACAAAAGCAGCTAGATCCCTGCATTATATTCACTAAGGCTGTATAACACCATCTGACACACATATACATTCACTAAAACTATACCAACACACTTGAAATATGAAAACCTCTCACAATGACCAGTGCAATATAATACTCCAATGACTATCCCACCGAAAGCAACAACCAAAATTCAATGTATTACCAGTTGAGCTAATCAACACCACCCACTAGCATCGAAATAAACATCCTAAAAAGCACCCACTTCCCAATCCGGAATGAATTCGGCTACATCAAAATGCATTTCCACCATTTCCACCCCAGAACCACAGAATTAGCAGAAAAACACTAAAATACTGAAGCAGAGCCCACCCCAACTAAGCACGTAAACACCCCCATTCACCAAACACTCCACCCAATCTGCCAATCCCCACATGCCCACTTCCAATTCATACACTAACACCCACCCAGAATTAAAATGAACATACAAAATGCACCCACTACCAATTAAGCACGAATTCAGCTACGCCAAATTGCATTTCCACCCCAGCACCACAAAAACAGTGGAGAACAGCCCCGACTAAGCCCATAAGCACCCCCATTCACCAAACACTCCACCCAATCTTCAATTTCCACACCATGACCCGCCCAGCAGCTCCCCCCCATGAAAAATGCCCAATTGCAGCCAGAAAAATACAAAATACAGCCACCAGACAGACAAAACACTGCAAAATCGCAAAACAGACGCAAATTGGACGGAATTTGAGATCGAGGGGGTGACCAACCTGGGAGGAAGCGAGCATCGGCTGATCGAATCCCACCAAAGCTAGGGTTAGGGTTTCGCAATGGGGAAGGGAATGGGGACGATCGACTGGGAGAGAAAACTGGATTCAAGCGCTAGGGTTAGGGTTTCGATTTGTGATTGGGATTGTTGAATCGAGAGGGAAGGGATGATCGAGCGAGGGCTTGTTTGGATTTCCCTCTGTTTTCGGTTTTTTTTGGTTTTTGGTTTGGGGGAAATCCGTGGATTTGGAATTGGGGATTTTCGGTTTTTGGGAAGGGCCTTTTTGGGCGAAAAGTGGGGTAAGAAAATGGGAATTGGATTTGGGTTATGTTGGGAAACAAGTGTGGGCCCCGCTTGCGGGCCCCCGGCTTAACTCAAATGGGACCCCTCATCTTTCTCTTTTTTCTTTTTTTATGATTCAATTTTTTATACATTTTTTTTATAATACAAAAGGGAAAGAAATTAACAAACATCACAAACTCGAGCAAACAAATGCTGAAAATTGATGGGGCTCCAAAATTGGCCAGCAAGTCCTCCACCTGATTTTGTTGTCTGAATGTATGATATACTTTGCAGTTTGCACTGCTCAAATTGCACCAGTGTTTTCTGAATATACTGTACAAATGGCGGAATATGCCATGGTCCCTGTTTAATAGGCTGGTTTAGAATAGAAATTAGCATTTTGGAGTTCCCTTGAGTATTAATGTTTTTACCGTTTTAAATAAGCAGGCAATTGAACCCTCCAAAAACAGTTTTTTTTTATTGAAAGGAAAAATTTAAATTAATCTAAAACGATGGAAATTACAAAAGTCCTCCCGTAGGAGATTTAGAATACAGGCCGAGAATTCAATTAACAACAAGACCCATGCTTGAATACAATACAGAGTTAGCCAAAGCATCAACAACACAATTACCTTCCCTAAATGAATACAAACAACAACAAAATAAAATAGTACTCTCTCAATTCATATTAATAGTCCTATTTATTTATTTTAAAAGTTCACTTTGAAAAAACCAAAAAAGTACTATTAATATGGAACAGATTTGCTGCTATTTTTTTCACGGTTATAACCTACACATTTGTTTTTTGAACAAATTATCATTTCCTGCAAACTTTAACTTTCCGGGTTAAGAAAATAAAAATCATGTACACACACAAACACATTATACTATATGACAGTGAAAAAAAATTACATCTAACTTGTAATATTCAAACCAGGTGTCATAAGTTTATAATTGGAGCATCTAATTCACAAATGCAAGAATCTAAATTTCCAAATTGTATAAGTAGGCTCACCACACAAAATAGTCACCTACCTTGTCAGTTTTGCCTTTGGAACCAACTACCTTCTTCTTTAAGGAGACTCTAAATCCAACGTACGAAGACAATTTCAGGTTAAAAACAAAGAAGAAATGACCGAAGAGAGAAAGAAACCAGTCTGCAGTATAGAGCCTAACCCGAGAGGACACTTATTCTGTGTCTGTATCTTGCTGCAGAAAAAGGAAAGATTTAACCTATACACAATAAAGACAGTAGTAATACATTTTACTAATGGCACTTGAAATTTTTTATTAAAAAAAATATTACAAACTAACGTACCCTTGTGGCAAGCAACTATTCTCTTTTTTGCCAGTCCTGAATTAACATTAGAAAATCCTAGGAAACTACGAATCAATATTAAGTGTAATTGTTTTTTCGATTGAATATTAAGTGTAATTTTAATAACGATGAGCTGAAGACCATCCAATCTAAAAACCACATTATTTAAACGGATATATCAATCACTACATCAGTTTGGGGGCAGTGTCTGGTTGATGACTCAAAGAAAAACATTAGGATTGGTAATATCAGCTAATGGTCTCCTTCCAGCCTTGGCTTGTGCTGAAATTTAAGATAACAAAAAAGAAAAAATCTTAGTGATGCAAAACAGGGCATAAACATAAATATAAGCATTAGGATTGGTAATATCAGCCAATGGTCTCCGTCCAACCTTGGCTTTTTTAATGTAAAACCGGACATAAGCATAAAATCTTAGAATTAGCTCCAGTAACGCGATGTACCTTTCACACCTGCATCTTTCTTCAAAGTGGCACCATTTACCTATAATAAATGCCAAAATAAAAAGTACTAACTTGTTAAATACAGAGAAAATATAGTTCATATGGGAAAGATATCAAAAACTAAAAATCGCCATTACATTCAGCCTTTCACTAGTTAAGCTTCCAAGTGCCGTCTTCCTTCAAATCAAACAAAATGAATAACACTAATCAATTTAACAGTGAGTATGCAATAAAATGCATAAAAATTATCACTATGTACTCCTCAAAACTAAAGCAACATAAATCTTAAATAGGCAAAACTATGATACAACTAGTAAAGAAAAAACAGAACTCACAAAGTAAACAGCAAGGAAAAGATACCACATTTCTGACCACGGTGGCAAGGGATGCTTTTTTGCAACTTTCCTAAATGTACAATGGAGGGAAACCAAAAATTAAAAGACAACACAAACATAAGCTAAAACCATCCATTAGATAAGCCTGATAATTTACATGAATATGTAGATCACTCACGTCAGTTTTTGGGCATTGATAGATTGATGACTCGGAGAGCCGCACCCAGTATTTGTTACATCAGCCAATGGTCTCCTTCCAGTCTTGGCTTGTACTAAATCATTTTGTATAATCATATAAAACCAAAAAGAATCTGAATTATACATAAAGCCCAGAATCAGGTCGAACAGCAAGAAAGACGCACCCTGGATGCATTCTGCTATCTTGGAAATAACACCATTTCCCTAAAAGGAATAACGAGATAGTAGATAGTAACATGCAAATACAATAAAAATGGCGCCATACACAAAAAAAAAAGAATATAATAAGTTATGAAAAAAAAAATTAAAATGACATACTGTAACAAATATTTGCAAAAGAGAGTATCTGACAAGCAGGCGCCAATGACATTTTTTTTAAACTGACCCGAACCGACGCCTTTTGAAGAAATACTAAAGGCGTCAATTCCTTTCGTAGAAATACTAAAGGCGTCGGTTCAATTGACGCATTTCGTTATAACTGAAAGGCATCGGTTCAATCGACGCCTTTCGTTATAACTGAAAGGCGTCGATTCAACCGACGCCTTCAATTATGTTTTTAGATTTCAGGCTCGGCCGCACTGAGCCCTAAAGATCGTGTTTTCTCTTTCGGCGACTCATCGGCTTTGCCTCCACCTCCCTGCGCTCGCCTCCGGCCATTGCCTAGGCGGCGACTCCATCTCCACCCTTCCTCGCTCCGCGCTCGCCTGGCCACCATCCCCGCGCTCGCCCCCATCTCCACCTTCCTCACCTCGACTCCACCTCCCCGCGCTCGCCCCGGCCACCATTCTTCCTCGCCCCGGCAATTGTCCCGGCCAGCTCCGCCTCATCGCCACTGTCACACCTCGCCCCGGCCATTGTCCCAGTCGGCTCCGCCTCATCGCCACCATTGGGCCTTGCCCTGGTCATTGTCCTAGCCAGCTCCGCCTCATCGTCACCGTCTCAGCCATCACCACGTCATCGGCACCGTCTCAGCCAGCTCCACCTCCCCGTCCTCGCCCCGGCCATTGCTCGGCTCGCCTCTTCGCCCTGGCCACCTCCTCTCCCCGTCGCGCACGTCTTTATAGGTAATATATATGTTAGAAATACGTATAAATATAGTTGCATTGTATGAAATTAAGTATGTTATATTTGTGTAGTATTTGATAGTGTTTATTTCTTAAAAGTTTTGTGAGAAGAGATGGCGGAAGAAATGGTTCCGTTTGTCTTAATGTATGGTGGAAGAATTGATAGAGGTGAATACGAAGGCGGTGAAAGTGTAGGATTATTTATTAATAAACCAAATACTTACGAGAAACTAGAGATGCAAGTGGTAAACAAACTGGGATGGGACCAAAGATTGTAGAAAATTCGTATGAAGCACAAGATGCCTGTTTTTGGAGGAAGGACTACCATAATACCAATTAACGATGACAATTCTATGTAACAAATGTTCTATTTTGCGCCTCATGTGCTTAGCTTCAAGCTATGCGCAGAAAAAGAGGCGCGCATGGCCTAGGTTTGGAAATGATGCTGAAGGCGGAAATAAGAGTGCTCGCAGGAATAGGTCGAGTGGACACTCTAGAGGAAGGCGTGTGGAAGATAATGAAGAAGATGATTTGTCTATATTACTAGCATGCAATGAACCCCAAATTTTGCATAGTTTGAGGTAAGTTTATTTAAAATATGTATTGAATGCCATTAAACTTACGGTATCATGAATTGTTTATAATATATAATGTAGGCACACATCTCATGCTCATGAAGCGATGAATATTGGCATGGCACGAGGTGGCGAATGGTTTGGCACACAAACATCATTTCATAACCCCTATATTTACATTGGTTCAAGTGGTATGCAAGATGGAAATATGAATGATGATGAAGACGAATGGGAGAATGAGGAAGAGGATGGGGAAAATGATGAGCAAATGCCGAATTCACCGGTTATTGGTGTTGAAGATGTACAAGGAGAGGATAGTGTGCAAGAGATGGTTGATAATGAGGTCGAGCATGAGGACGGGATAGGAATAGGTTGATGAGAATTGATTAAATACTTGTAATTTTATAAGTACATTTGTAATACTTTGTATAACTTTGTAATAGTTTAATATTGTGTAATATATTTTTGTATATGTTTTGTGTAATGTTTATGGATGTGTTATCAGGTTTTAAAAAATTGTAGATTTCATCCGGAGGAGGATGTTAATGGAGATGATGTAGTTGAGAGGCATCGGAACTGACACCTCCATTGTGTGAAAAAAAAGCCTAAGTGCCGGAAAGGCGTCAGTTCAACCGACGCCTTTAGTATTTCTACAAAAGGCGTCGGTTCAACCGATGCCTTTCGGGTCAGTTTAAAAAAAAATGTCATGCAGGCGCCAGAGCACGCCTGTGTGCTACTCTGGCGCCTGCATGGCTTGTCAGATACTTTCTTTTGCAAATATTTGCTACAGTATGTCATTTTTTTAAAAAAAAATTCATAACTTATTATATAAATTCCCCAAAAAAAATTGTCATTACATTCAGCCCTCCATGAGTCAGGTTTACGAGAGCTGGTATCGTTCAATTCAAACAACAATGAATTATACTAGTCAATTTCATAATCAAAATGTAATATGAAATTAACATACCTCATCAAACGAATGTAAACTACGGAAATATATGGAAAAACTTACAAAGGAAACAATAAAGCTAACACAGCTCGTCAAATTACTTAAAGTTTGAAAGATTGGTTATCTTATCATTAATCATTCTAAATTTAGCTTCATTTTTTTAACCATAGACATACATAATATGTAAGAAGTATTGTTACCTTTTTTTTTGGTAAAAATAATTGTCCCTTACTCCATCCATTCAATGCAGCTTGTCTGCATTTTAAATTGAGTTAAATTTTATTGGACTT
The DNA here is from genome assembly GCA_039654745.1 of Houttuynia cordata. NCBI lineage: Eukaryota > Viridiplantae > Streptophyta > Magnoliopsida > Piperales > Saururaceae > Houttuynia > Houttuynia cordata. The sequence goes on from CM077512.1 coordinate 8,924,242, forward strand.
GAGGGCCCATACAAAAAATAAAGAAACTACCTATATTAGTATTCTGGCTTCCCTTCTCTATTATTAAAACTATCTATTTTAACGATGCTTATGAGTTTCTGATTTATGGTGAATGCCCTTAAAAACTTTTAGGGAAAATAACATAATAAATCATAAAAAAAATTTATGAAAATGACACACTATAGCAAATATTTGCAAAATAGGGTATCTGACAAGTCACTCAGGCGCCCACGTGGCGCGGGTGCTTGCGCTGGTTTTTTTTTTAAAACCAAACCAACTCGGTTAAAAGAGAAAACGCCTTTTACTACCTTCTTATTTTTTGTCTTATTTTAAATAGGCAAGCCACTTCAACGATACATATCTCTCTCATTTCTAACCTATTTTTACTCATTTTTTTTCATTCTTCCTTATTTTTAGTGCTCTTTATAGTCATTATGATATCACAAGAGATGTTGAGCCATTACATACCATTTATCGTAGTTTTTATAGTATTTTTTCAATAAATAGCATGCAATGGATCAACATCTTTGCGATATTATTATGACCAGAAAGACCACTAAAAATAAGGAAGAATAAAAAAAATGGGCAAAATGGATGAAGAATGAGAGAGATATGCATCATTGAAATTTGTCCCATTAAAACCAATCTGTCCCATTTTAAAGGGGTGATAACTTCAATGATGTATATCTCTCTCATTCTTTATCCATTTTTGCCTATTTTTTTTCATTCTTCTTTATTTTTAGTGGTCTTTCTGGTTATAATGATATTGCAAAGATGTTGATCCATCGCATGCTATTTATCGAAAAAAATACTATAAAAACTACGATAAATGGTATGTGTTGGCTCAACATCTTTGTGATATCATAATGACTAGAAAGAGCACTAAAAATAAGGAAGAATGAAAAAAAATGAGTGAAAATGGGTTAGAAATGAGAGAGATATGTATTCTTAAAGTGACTGCCTATTTAAAATGGGACGAAAAATGACAAGGTAGTAAAAGGTGTCGGTTCAACCAACGCCTTTCTCTTTTAACCGAGAGGAGTCGGTTCAACCGATGCCTTTTGGTTTGGTTTTAAAAAAAAGCCATGCAAGCGCCCGCGCTACGCGGGCGCCTGCGTGGCTTGTCAGATACCTTATTTTGTAAATATTTGCTACAGTGTGTCATTTTTATAATTTTTTTATGATTTATTATATAAATTCTCCAAACTTTTAAGTGAAAATATTGCATCTAATTAATCAATAATAATAAGACATGAATTCCATGGTCGTCGATATTTCTTAGGGGGCTAAGGCTTATCTATACGTAAGAATTATGGTTCAGCCTACAATTCCTAACATACGTTATGTCATCCATGTTTTTAGTATTCCTAATTACAATCTACTCGCTCATTAACCCATCGACATTATTTCATATCATTAATTCACCCAACACCCAGTGACACATAGGTCAACCCCTCCTCATTGTTTCCCTCTATAGCCAGAATGACAACATTTTGTGTTCCTAATTTTCAAACAATAGACTGCATAGTATATTTGTACTTCTACAGGGATGCAATGACATCATTATTTTTAAATCTCATTTCCAATTAAAATACCCCCTTTACCCTCAATCAAATTCCTTCCCAATCAAAGACAAAAACTTTCAATTGCACCCCAGTTTCGTCATTTTACTTCAACTTTGCTAGACTCTTTTCCATTCTATATAAACGCCCACACATGACACACCTGCCTCTTGTTCTCTCCTGTCAATGGAGTGAGTACAAGCATCTCTATTAGACTTATTACAAGATGAAGAGGTTCACATCTCTTCCACTCTTCCTTGTCCTCCTCCTGTTAGCTCTCTCCTCTCTTCCAATCTCGGTCTATGGAGCATGCGAGTGCGAGTCCGAAGACGGCCACCGCGACAAGGCGGCCACCTTGAGCCTCAAGCTCGCGGCCTTCGGCTCGATACTAGTGGCCGGCACAATTGGTGTGTGCCTCCCTATCCTTGGTAGGTGGATCCCCGTCCTCAGGCCGGAGGGGGGACGTGTTCTACATGGTCAAGGCCTTCGCCGCCGGGGTCATCCTCGCCACGGGCCTCATCCACATCCTCCCTGATGCATTCGAGCAACTGAGCTCGCCCTGCTTGAAGGAGAATCCATGGGGGAAGTTCCCCTTTGCCGGTTTCGTTGCCATGTTATCGGCTATAGGTACGTTGATGGTTGATGCATTCGCTACTGGGTACTACAAGAGGGCCCAACTCAGCAAGGCCCAGCCTATCATTAGCAGGGAGGACGTGGAGACTTCCATGCATAGCCATGGGATCGTTGTGGCATCGGACGGTGAGAGTGACTTGCTGAGGAACCGGGTCATCTCCCATGTAAGATTTTGACTCATCTTCATGCAATTCATGTAGATTTGGTAGAATTTTTTGTGTGTAGTGATGGATACATTTCCATATTTTCATTTTTTTCCGTTTCTTTTTATCATATGAGTTGTAATTTGACTATTATGTATCTATAAACTTTACGTTTGTGAAGAAATTAACTGCTACACAATTGGTATTTTCATGTAAAATTTAGTTCCTCTTCTAAATTGTGGAATTTGATCCAGGTTTTGGAGTTGGGGATTGTGGTGCACTCAGTGATTATTGGAGTAACACTGGGAGCTTCTCATAGCCCTTCAACAATCAGGCCTCTGGTTGCTGCATTGAGCTTCCATCAGCTATTTGAAGGCATGGCATTAGGTGGCACCATAGCTCAAGTATGCTTACAGATATCATGTATCATTGCTCATCAGTTAATATGGAATATAAATAGTTCAATACATGGAGCATCCATGAATTGTTAGTGTTACAAATGAAATGAGTTTGGGTGTTTTGTTGCAGGCAAAATTCAAGTTAGCAAAGATGGTAGTCATGGGTCTCCTCTTCTCCCTTACCACTCCAATCGGAATCGTGATCGGCATCGGAATATCCTCCAGTTACAACGAGAACAGCCCAACCGCGCTGATAGTCGAGGGGATCTTCGACTCGGCGGCGGCCGGAATTCTGATTTACATGGCACTAGTGGACCTACTTGCAGCAGATTACATGAGCCCCAAGGTGCAGAACAGTGGGAAGCTTCAGCTATGGCTCAGTGTTTCACTCCTCCTTGGCGCAGGTGGCATGTCCCTCTTGGCTAAGTGGGCCTGATCACTTAGAGAAGCTGGAGTTCTCAATTCTTCTAATCATCACTTTCAAAGCTCATTACATTTGTACCTTTTGTTGTTAAGTTCATTTTTTGGTGAAATAAATACAGGAAAGAGTACATATGTAGATTTCAACTTGAATGGACATGTTTATTCCTTACAAGGAATTTTGCTCCACCTTCATCAATTGATCTTTGTTGCAAAGGGTTGGGCAAAACGTCAATGAAATGAGAATTTGCTTATATGATTAGAGCAGTTAATTTACTTGTTTAGTGAAGTATGGATTGTTAAGAAGAAGAGGAAGGATACGAATCTAACTGTCAACAGTAGTGCCAAAGAATTTATGAAGCCTGCTAGTAGATGAATTTGTGACTCCTATGTTTCATTTTGTGTAAGTCAGTGTTTGAGGTGACAATGGGAGGTTGGTATTGGCAATCAACAACGTACAATAATAAATTAATTATTGCGGGTTTCGGTCTGATATATCGGAATTAAAAAAAAAATGGTTTTGAATTATCAACTTCCCCGTTTGTTTCCCATCCTATGCTAAGTGGAAGGGTACGGGTTTAAAATGCAAACATATATTTTGAATTATTTACATATTTTTATATATTTTTTAAAATTTATACTTGTCTAAATTAGTATCACTTATTTTAAAAGTTATATTGTGAAAATATATAGTAAAAACTAGTTTTAGACCACCGATATTTTTTTACATCGCCGATATATCTCCAATATATCTCCGATATTTTGTCTATTTGGTCGACCGATATTTTACCGATATCCGATGCGACATTCCTTGGTTAAAGCTCAATCACGGCCATTAATCACTTAAAGGGCAATTAGTCCTATTGTAAAAACAAAATGGGAAAGCTTAATTGACTTTTATTTTTTGCGAAAAAAAGTCTAATTAAGTTAGTCAGTGTATAGGTGGTGTACCTTTTCCTTGCTGAAGAGATAAATGCCTTCTCGAACAATTTCTTTTTTTTTTTGGCTTGCTATAAAGACCAATTATCCAAGTTATAGTCTAGGACTCTAGATGTTAAGCTTGTGGTTGCATCTTTATTATTATGCTAAACTATATTCGTTTGTTGTGTATCGTATTATCAAATTACAAGAATCACTTTTGTTGGGACAAGAGGATAGATCTAACACAGTTTATAGAGGCTAAATCAGGAATCAGAAGGTTTTAGACATATATAGAAATCATTTTGCTACCTTATTGTTAAACTTCTATTAAATGTCATTTCTATAATATGTATAGATAATTCTATATTAATGTAGAATCATGACCCTGTACTACCCAAATGTCTATTTTTTTAAATCATCTGTTAACACACACACTCCCTCATTTTTTAAGTTCAAAGTCAATTAGTAATTAATTCAACCATTAAAAAAAGTTTAAAATTTTCACTCCTACTGACTTGTGGCTTTTGTATATCCAATTGGAGAGTACTATAATCTTTACGTACATTGTAGGTAAATAAATGGCAGCATCATCACTGGCACGCTTTTCAAATGACAACATAATGTCGACATTCATATGAACGCTGAGTCAACTATCCTCATGGTCTGATTCACCTATATACCTCTGATGTAGGAGTTAATATTGGGTGTCCGTGGACTACTACTTCAGCCAAATCGACGGCTCCTGGCCCAAAAATGATGTGGTTAGGCCGGTGTACCCAATATTTTCTCCCGATGCTGTTTAAGAGTTGCTACTTGAAATTTACGGTACTCTATTTTTTCCAATTTAATTCATTTGAAAAAATTGGTATCCATTAAATGTGACCAGAGGAAGTATAATGGAACGTCAACATTCCAAAATCGTTAATTGGGTCCAAAAAAATGGGCCCCAATGATGAACGATTTTGAAATGTTTGATGTATATTATCACATACTCTCTCTGGTCATTTTTATTTTTTAGTTAATTTGAAAAAAATTTGTATCTATTAAAAGTGACTGAGGGGAGTACGTTTTTCAATGTAAAAAAATATTTTTCTTGTTACCATGTAATGTGGACCCTCTAGCAGCCATCAGATCATGCCGATGAATCATCACCATGCCAGCCAAGCTTTTGCCCATTGATGGTGGAGATGGAGAAAATATTGGCTGAAAATCTTTCACCGCCGAAATTTATCACCTCGAAAAGAGAGTTGACTACAATAAATGGCTTTCAGATGTGAAAGATTCTCATCAGAGCTGATGCTCCCATTGTGTATTTCAAGTTTTTCAAATCTTTAGGGTGAAAGTTGAAAATTGTTGACGAATTCTCACCACTTACACAATTTTTACTTTTCACTGTCTAAACGCATTTTATATCTTTCACGCCTGAAACACTGATTTTTTCATCCTAAAAAAATAATTTTTTCAACTTCCAAATGCACCCATATTATCGGAGGTCCAACATCACTCCAAGTGGATGTAGCACGGATGAAGATACATGTGGGTCCTTGTGTTATCTCAGGAGTTGGAAGTATTTTCTATCCGCTTGGATGTTTTCCGCTAGGGACAGGAGCTATCGATCTTATGATCGGTGGCACACAAGAAGTTGCGTTTTGCCAGCTGCTTTTTACTTAAGCGCACAAGACATGCTTGTGTGCCATCAATCATGTGATCAACGGCTCCCAAAATTTTTTATTTTTCTTCTTAATTTACTGTGCCATTTGTATTATGTGAAGTTGTTTTTCAGATTTTCTCAGACAAATATCTTCTATTTTGGAAGACACGATAAAAACTTTACCAACATCATAGGCCTTTTACACATTCCCTCTATCCAAGGAATAATTTCGCCGATATATCGATTTCGGGCCCCACCCGAGAAATCGAAATGACAAAATATCATTTTTTTTAAATTTATAATATCGGCGAAATTTCGGTTTTGGACCGATCAAAACAATGTCATATGTAACAGGTATATCACTCCAATGTTCATCAAATTTACTTAAAAATTTGTAGGACATAGAACTGAGAAAATACTCTGTAGAAATTGTACCTCAAAGTATAACTTTTTTTATTATAGCTATTTCCTTCAAAAATAGATGAATTGCACGATAATCAACAGTACAAAATAATTTTGTTACATCATAGAACCGCTTCAAAAACTTACAAATAGTGACGACATTTTCTCACTCATCATCAGAATGTTTATGTTTATAAGATGAATCTTCTTCATCCAATCTTTTAAACTCATCACGATATGGCAAAACAGACTCTAACATTAAATATGTAGAATTCCATCTAGTGATAACATCTAAGCTAACACCATTTCCCTCATTAATTCTCAATTCAGCTATCAGCTTAATAAACTTTTAATGACGGGAAGGGGAGGCCGTCACATACTCCCTCCGTTTCAAAATACTATGTACATTTGAGAAAATTCTTATTTTTATTGAACCATGAAGCCCGCAAGGAAATCACATGACTTCTTTTCCCTCATATCCCGTCCAACTCATATGCTCATTCAGGAACTAAATTCAAGTCAATCCTTCAAGTCTCCTCGAATTTTGAAAAGAGGAAGTCACATAATTTGGCAAAATGTACACAATATTTTGGAAAATTAATATTTCAAATGTACATAGTATTTTGGAATGGAGGGAATATTTCACAAACTCACGAAAATGAACAATTACATCTAAAATTTCTTTCAGTCCAACTTGCACAATAAAATTTAGCACATGGGCAGCACAACGTATATGAAAAAGAGATCTTTCTAACTGAAGAGACCCCTTATCTTTAAGGTCCTTTATAAGATTTCTTTGAGCAACATCATTGTTTGCTGCATTATCTAAAGTAATAGTAGATACTTTACAATCAATTTTCCACTTTACTAGAGTGGCTTTAATAACATTACAAATTGTCACTCCAGTAAGAGGGGATAGAATTCTAGTAAACTAATAATCTTCTTTTGTAGATACCAAGCCCTATCAATATAATGCGCGGTAACACAAATATAATTAAACCTTTGATTTGAAGTCCATCAATCATAAGTAATACTAATTGTAGAAGAAAGGTTTTGGAAAACATTCATCAATGCAGCTTTCTCTTTTGTATAAATTTTTTTGTAATCCATTTTAATTGTGTTCCTAGAAACCATTTTAAACTGAGGCTGCATAACTTGACAAAAATAAATAAAATTCTTATGCGTGACAATATTAAAAGGGTATTCATGCACTATAATTGCTCTTGCAAGAGCTTCCCTACAAGCTTGTTGATCGAATTTCAAAGTAGAGACTTTATCAAAAGCAGTAGTAAGGAGTGGCTGTTTAGGATCCATATTTGGTCCTCTTGGACAACTATCAAAGTGCCTTGCAAGATGAGTTGTGCCATAAGTTCCCAATCCCACAAAGGTATTCTTACAATAATTGCAAATTGCCCCAACTCTTTTTCCATTTTCATCAAAGGTTTTCTAGAAATAATCTCAAACAGATGATCGACCCCTACTATGTTTTTTCTAGTTTGCTCATTAGATGTTCCTAATTCTGAATGGGGAGAGGGAAGGGGAGTTGTAGAGCTAGGGGTTTGGGGCACAATAGGTGTGAAGGTGGGAGTTGAAGAGGCTTTTTATGTGGAAGAATTGACTGGTGTTGAAAAAGTGTGGGGTGTAGAAGATTTGCAGGGATTGGAAGAACTAGCCTGTGCTGTTGGTGATAGATGTGGGAAAGACAAAGATTCGCTACCATGGTAAGACATATCTACTACACTAAATTCGACCAACAAGCAGATAAGAAATCAAGTACTCAGTAACAAAGAGAAGACAAGTATTATAGACAATTAGTAAGTAAATAACATAATCACATATTGTAAACAGATAATTAAATTCCACATATGACAAATCTAAACAAATGACAAGTTGACAACATATGACAAATCCAAACAGACGACAACATATGATAAATATAAATACACAACAGATGATATTGTAGAGAATAGAGATGTTACTGTCACCGACAGAGGAGACGGCGGTCGAAGGAGAAGGCCGATGAGGAAGTCGTCGAAGGAGACAGCTGAGTAGGAGGAGACAGCAGCTCAGAGCGGCGGTCAGGGGAGAGGTCTTAGCTCAAAGCGGCGATCGGGGGAGACGACAGCTCAAAGCGGCAGTCGGGGAGACGGGGGTTTGAAGCGATAGTCGGAGGGAGACATGGGTTCAAAGCGACGGTCAAGGGAGAAGGGGAGACGAGGGTTCGAAGTAGCGACAGCAGTTGGGGGAGACGGGGGTTCGAAGCGGCGGCCGACAGTCGAGGGTGATGGGTCTTAGTTTTAGGGATTTTTTTTATACGGGGGAGTGGGGACGAGCTGCTTTGGGCTTTCGGGTAGGGTCGGGCCTTCGAGCTTTTTTTAGCCAGGCCTATACCCGACCCTACCCGACCTACTGGATTTCATTTGAGGCCCGAGCCTTACCTGTGGCCTCAAATTCCAAGCCCTTACCCACTTTTTTGCGGGTCGGGTAGGGTCGGTCCATCGGGCTAACCTGCAAAATTGATAGCCCTAGCTGTAATCATACAAGGAAATACTCTTTCTATTGACATTTTGCCCAAACATTTGCAACAAAGATCAATTGATCAAGAGAGCAAAATTCCTTGTCAAGGAAGAAACATGTCCAATCAAGTTCAAATGGCCTACATGTGTTTTCAATATTTATTTGATAAAAAAAATTGAAATTAACATAAAATATAATCAAAACTTGGTATGCTAAGAGACTTGAAATTGGTGATTGTAAAATTGACTCCGGTTTTTTCAAGTGATCAGGCCCACTTAGCCAAGAGGGACATGCCACCTGCACCAAGGAGGAGTGAAACACTGACCCAGAACTGAAGCTTCCCACTGTTCTGCACCTTGGGGCTCATATAATCTGCTGCAAGTAAGTCCACTAGTGCCATGTATATCAGGATTCCGGCCGCTGCCGAGTCGAAGATCCCCTCGACAATCAGCGCGGTTGGACTATTCTCGTTGTAACTGGAGGATATTCCTAGGCCGATGATGATTCCTATTGGGGTGGTAAGGGAGAAGAAGAGACCCATGATTATCACCTTTGCCATCTTGAAGTTTGCCTGCACCAAAACACCCAAACTCAACTCATTGGTAATTATAAAAATAACTATTCATGAAAGCTATACGTGATGAAGTATATTCCAACAAACCGATAATAATTGATGGTTGACATACTTGAGCTATGGTGCCCCCTAATCCCATGCCTTCGAATAGCTGATGGAAGCTCAATGCAGCAACCAGAGGTCTAATAGTTGAAGGGCTATCAGAAGCTCCCAGTGTTACTCCAATAATCACTGAGTGCACCACAATCCCCAACTCCAAAACCTGAATCAATTTCCAAAATTTAGAACAGAAAAGCTAAAATGCTGCATGGGAATATCAATTGGGTAGCAGTTAGTTCGTTCACAACTCTTAACTTTGATAGCTTTATAATAGTCCACTAGTAACAAATATGATATTTTCACCAAAAAGAAAAGCAAAAATGATAGACAGTTCGGTAGAAAATATGGAAACGTATCAATCAATACACATGAAAAAAATTGTGAGAAAAATTATGGGAATCGCATGAGTTTATGTCCAAAACATAATTTACAAGAATTGCATGGGGATGGGTAAAAATCTTACATGGGAGATGACCCGGTTCCTCAGTATGTCACTCTCACCTTCCAATGCCATTACGATCCCATGGCTATGCATGGAAGTCTCCACGTCCTCTCTGCTAATAATGGCCTTGCTGAGTTGGGCCTTCTTGTAGTACCCGGTAGCGAATGCATCCACCATCAACGTGCCTATAGCCGATAACATGGCAACGAAACCGGCGAAGGGGAACTTCCCCCATGGATTCTCCTTCAAACAGGGCGAGCTCAGTTGCTCGAAGGCGTCGGGGAGGATGTGGATGAGTCCGGTCGCAAGGATGACGCCGGCAGCGAAGGCCTTGATCGTATAGAACACGTCCTTCTCCGGCCTTAGTGAGGGGAGCCACCTACCAAGGATAGGGACGCAGACACCAATTGTGCCAGCCACGAGTATCGAGCCGAAGGCTGCGAGCTTTAGGCGCAAGGCGGCCGCCTTGTCGCGCTCTCCATCTTCCGACTCGCACTCGCATTCTCCATAGACCGAGACAGGAAGAGAGGAGAGAGCGAAGAGGAGGAGGACAAGGAAGAGAGAAAGAGATCTAGATGTGAACCTCTTCATCATGTAATAATGATTCTTGTAGTTAGTACATTGACAATAAAGAACTAGAGATAGATTTGTGGGTGCTTATATAGAATGGAAAAGAACCTAGCAAGGGTGGATTAAAATGACGAATATGGGGTGCAATTGAAGGTTTGTGTTTTAGATTGGGAAGGAAAAGGATGTCGATCAAGGGTAAAGGGAGTATTGTCATTGGAAATGAGATGAGGAAATTAGGGTGTCATTATGGCTAATGGTTAATTCCATACAGAAGTCACAACTATAGTATGTCGACATCACTCCATATATGCCAGAATTAATGCTCTTTCCTTACTGAAAATTTTATTCCAACTCTCTGTTCTTGCCTATGCAGCCACATTTCTGCAGGGAAGCCCAGTATCAAAATAGTAACTCGTCATTCAATTGCAATTTGCAGTGCCTAATCAGGGATGGATTTACCTTTTATGTAAGCTTCCATTGAATTTGGTAATTTTTTGGTCACATACCCATTACAAACCTCTTGGGCTGAGCAAGGACAAGAAGATGCTTATAAACTGAGCCCATCCTAGAAAATGACTGATCCCATTAGGGTGTGAGTATACAAAGGTTTAAGCCTTTTGGCCTGACCCTTGTCCCCCTATTAGAAGTTTGAACCAAGAAAACCATCAAAACCAGACAATTACCACTTTTAACACGGTAAAATCTAATCCCAGTTCAACCGGCATTCCCATTTCTAGCTTTCTCCAAATTCGCCTTCTCTGTCCATTGTCGCCGCAGCCTAACCCCTGCACCTAAACTGGTTTCCTCTTCATCTATCCAAATTCATTTTTTTATTTCTCTTCATCACATAGATTTTTTTCCTATACTCCCTCCGTCCGCTTTTATTATTTACCTATGCGAAATTCGATTTGGGCCAACTGCACACCAGACTGTTTTTTTTTTAAATGCTGCCAGGATTTTTAGATGGGGTAGTAAATTTCATTTTTTTTGCTCTTTTTATTTCAATATTTTGCGGATTACAAGCGGGTTCTGCTTATCGTCCATATATATGGAAGATAAGCAGAGATCAACCAATGCTTGAATTCCACGTAATCAAACATAGAAAAACTGAAACTTTATGGTAATGGTTACTCCTCCAATCACTTTTAATAAATACAGTTTTCTTCGAATGAACTTCTTTTAAAGAAAACTATATCTATTAAAGAAAATTATATTTATTAAAAGTGGCCAGAGGGAGTACAATTTATCTAGAGCCTTGGCTGCGGAGTCAATCATGTGTCTGACGTTTCGTAAATTGTACTCCCTCTGGTCACTTTTAATAGATACATTTATTTTCAAATGAACTAGCCCATTTTCTAGACTTCACAAAAGCTTAAAAAATGGGCTAACTCAAATCAATGGGCTTACTAGTCAATCACATTTCCCAAATACCCGATACTGGTTTGGTCACAAAATCAAGCTTCAGCTTTACTAAGGGCCTGTTTGGTTGCACCAAAATTCTGCTTCTCCACCTCTTTCCCTAGAATTTAGGTTCTTTACCAAGTAGCACGTTTGGTAGCGAAGTAGTGAATTCTTAGAAGAAGAATTGAGGCAAGTAGTGAAGTGCTAGAAGAAGTCATTTTGGAGGGAAAAAATGGCTTCTTATAAAATCTCCTCCTGAGGAAATTTCTCATGGAAAGTTATTGAAGAATCTAGTAATGGTAACCTTCGTAATTGTTTAAATCTGACAAAGGCAAGAACAAAGGGAAAAAAATACAATTTTTGGGTCCCACTCACTTTTTCCTTGTGCTCATTGCCGTTGCCAGCTTCCAATAATTACAAACAACTCCATCACTTCAACTCTTAGCAAAATACCCTTCCAAACACACAGAATTCTGCTAAAAGTAGAATACCCACAGCTTTCCATATTCTGCTTCTGTTTTTAGCAGAATTTTCAACCAAACAGGCCGTAAGGGTGTGTTCGATAATCACTTTATGTGTGTTTGGTTACCATGATCCCACCACAAGTAGAGGAGATTTGCGGGAAGAAGTCGTCGACGCATGACTTTAGGGGCAAAGTGAGTCCTTCTATCCTCTACTCCTTGTCTAGATCCTAAACCAAATAATTAATGCCTACAATTCCATAGTAGTCGCTCATACTTCTGAATCCATATATGAAATTTTGCAGCATTTAGATTATTCACTCGAGAAAACAAAACATTAGATACAGGGAATCAATCGGTAATTTACATGTAAATTACAATTTCTTTCACACTGAGAGTAGGTATAGCATTATAATCAAATCCATATGGATTGTTAGTTGCAACAAATGCTTGACTAATGACTGCAGCCTCACTCATACGTGCTAAGTCATTCAAATTCTTGATGAAGCTTTTTCTGTCTGCCTGGCCTTTTTCTGCCAGGAGCAGAAGGTATACATAAAGTGATCATAGCCCAAGTGGTAGGGTATTAGGCTAAATTCATGAAAGTCATGTGTTCAAACCACTCCAAATGCATTTTTTGGGGGCTTGGCCCATTACCACCTCGAGTCAAGCTTTGATTTAATAGTCGAGTATTTTTGAGTTGAGCCAAGTCGAGTTAGTGGGTGGCTCGAGCTCGACTAAAAAAAAAGTCGAGCTGGGCACGAATCGAGCCGAATAAATTCGCGAGTTGACTCAGATCGTGAACACCCTTAATTCTAAGCCTACGAAAAGATAAGATTACAACAAATAGAATCAAGATAACTATGTGAAAGTGGTTACAATCATAATTGATTAGTTGCTGGAGATAGACACATTGTGAGTCAAGAAAGGTACGTGCAAATCTGCATGAGCTGTAGAGAATACATGCAAATGGATTCGTGCATATCTACAATTATTCCCCCTCGAGCACAGCTGGTCTTTCCAAGATGGTAAGTTTTGAATGCAAATATTGATGTCGTACACAAAAAAGGCCTTTAGTACAAATATTCGCTAATTGATCTTTGGTTGAAACAAACTGGACAGACAACGACCACTGAGTCACTTTATCATGAACTGAATGATAATCAATTTCCACATGTTTTGTGCAACCATGGAACTCGATGTAGAACGACGATCATCAGGTGAACCCGCCCAATCGGTGTCAGAGTACGCATGCAAATGAAGAGAGGATGGGGAGTGGAGAACAAGGCCATGATTTAACATAGCTTTGAGATATCGCAAAATACGCTTCATAGTAGTGAGATGTGTATGTAGTAGTTGGCGAGTGCATGAACGACAAACTTGATTGATGATGAAGGAGATGTTGGGGCGAGTTAAGGTAACATACTGTAGAGCGGCAACTAGACTCCTATATTCTATCACATCGGCAAGAGGATCACCATCATATTTAGAAAGCTTAGAGCCAGACTAGCATGGGATGTTGACAAGCTTCATCTACTAAGATGCGAACGATCAAGGAGATCTACGATATTGTACTTTGCCTAGGAGAGATGTAGACTAGTACCATGAAAGGTAGCTTCAACATCGAGAAAATGATGGAGTGGGCCAAGGTCTTTGAGTGCTAACTGGGTGCCGATCTTAGAGATGGGGACTTGAATGAATGAGGAAGAAGTCCATGTAAGGATTATTATGTCATTGACATAGATGAGCAGAAATGCAAACTGTTTTCCATCCCTGTAGACAAAAAGTGAAGAGTCCGAGTTAGATCCCTTGAAGCTCAAGGTAAGAAGAAGTGATGTGAGCCGTTGAAACAAGGTCATGGCATACAATGACTTGTGGAGGCGGCAAACATGAGACGGGAACCAATCATGAATGAAGCCCGATGGTTGTTGCATATAAACTTCCTCTTATAAAAATTCATCTAGGAATGCATTCTCCACATCAAGTTGGTGGATGGGCCAGTGTCTAGAGAGAGCAATAGTTAGGACTAAACAAATGGTGGCAAGTTTTATAACTGGGTTGAATTTTTCACCATAGTCAAGGCCCGGTTGTTGACAGAATCCCTTTGCAATAAGATAGGCTTTGTAGCGGTCAATAGACCCGTCAGGCTTGTGCTTCACTTTGAAGACCTACTTGCAGCCCACAATGTTTTTGTTGGGTGGAGGAGGCACCAAAGTTCACGTGCCATTATGAATAAGGGCATTAAACTCTTTGTCCATTACAGCGCGCCACTTCAGAGATTTAATGGCCTTTGAGTAACACGTAGGCACAAGAGGGGAGGTAAAGGCCGATGTGAGACATAAGGGGTGACAGGTTATAGAATATGTTTTAGTTTGAGATGGCCAGTCAGAGAGTAGATCTCCATCGGGTGAGTGGAAAGTGGTGCTAAAGGTCGTGCCATAGTAGGCTTGGAAGGGGTTGGACTAGGGGTATTAGGAGCGTCAGATGGTGGATCGAGGGGGGGAGGGGAGAGGCTGTCATCTGAGATGAAGGTAATGGGGATGAGGAAGATGGTTGGGAGGTAGTGGGAGAAGGCATGGGAGAGAGTATGGGAGGAGAGAGAGGTCGTGGTGTTGTTGGGAATAAGTGAGGAGGCAGAGAAGCTGGCTGAGGTCCAAGTATGTCGGGCAGAGGTAGAGGAGTAGGTGTTGGAAGAGGCAAGGGGATGTGTGTGGTGCTCCTGTTGGCTGCAAAAGGAAATTCAAATTCGTTAAAAATAACATGACAAGAAAGATAGATCCTGCCACAGGGGAATTTGTAAGCACTTGTATCCTTTGAAAGTTAGATGGTAGCCAAGGAAGACAATTTCATGAACAGAACTCGAGCTTATTGGAGTTGTATGGCTGTATGGCCAGATGTGGGATTCTGATAGATCGCCACTAGGAGGGGGGATCGATCGCCAGAGAAAACTTCGATCGGAAAGCAAAAGTTCCCAAGGAGACTTATTTTGTTGTCCAGTGGCAGGTTGGCGGTTGATTAGGTGAGTGGCAGTATGAACAGTCAAGTCCCAAAATTTCAAGGGAACATGGGTTGCTGCCATCATTGTGAGACCGACTTCTACAATATGTTGATGCTTGTGCTTGACAATGTTATTTTGTTGAGGTGTATAAGGGCATGTAAGGCGATGTTGTATGCCATGTGTAGCTAGGTAATGGCGAAATTGGTGGGAAATAAACTCTCCACCACCATCTGTTGGTAAGCACTTTATTTTATGCTCTAAGACATTCTCCACTAAAACATGAAATTGAACTTGAAAATTAGTTGATAGTGGAAAAATCCATGGGAATCGACTATAACCATCCACAAAAGAAACATAAAACCTAAAACCATTGATAGACATAGTAGGGGATGGGCCTCAGACGTCCATCCACATAGACAAGCTCTAATGGTTTAGACACCCCTGAGAGAACTCTTGCAAAGGGAAGTCGATCGGTGAGCTTTGCCTAACAGACATGACTCGCAAAAGTAATTAAAATCTGGAGACTCTCTTCGAAGATGTCATTTATTGACAACGGGTTGAACTATGGAAGACGTTGGATGCCCATATCTTCTATGCCATGTTGACATAGATGCATGTTCGCCAAGGAGACAAGACGGCCTAGGGGAAGCCATTGTTGGCGAGATCCGATAGAGACCCCTATCACTCACTGAAGAAGGATTTTGGCGGTGGCCTGATCCTTCACAAAAAAACCAGAAGAAGTGAAAACTACAAAGCAATCATGATTGTGAGTCAACTGAGAAATGGAAATCAAATTCTTAACAACACGAGAAACATGAAGAACATTGTTAAGACGGAGATGTAGAGTGACACATAGGGAACCAATATATTTAGGGGTTGTTTGGGAGGCCATTTGAAGATCGTAGGAAAGGAAAAAAATTTCATTTTCATTCGATGATTAAAGCATGGGTTTTGGGGATTCAAAAGGAAGACATAAATGATAGAAGGGTAATTATGATCATTCATCACAAGATTCCTATTTAAAAACCTATTTGACAACCTAGAGAATGAAAATGACCATTATGATCATTCACCTACTAAATGTAAATGAAAATGTAAATGACCTCCCAAATAGCCCCTTAATTGGCAAACTTGAACCATTACCAACTTGCAGTTGGTCAGAGCCTCTGTATGGAAAGTAGTCAGAGAGCATATTTACGTCATTGACGATGTGATTGGTAGCACCCGAGTTGGGGTATCATTGTGTATGTAGAGACATGAAGTGCACTCGGGATGGTGGAGAGTGTATCCGCCTAATACATATGGTCAAACCGATGGTAGCAGGTCGCAGCGGTGTGGCCAGAGAGGCCACATATCTAACAGCGGGGCCGAGTATCATTCCCACGTTCGGCACCAGGGGCAATGTTATTGTTGTGCCCACGGCCTTGACCAGCACCAAGTCCATGGCCACAGAACGAAGTGTCTTGGTTGGAATTAACGTCGGTAGTATTATTGGTGTAGGCGGAGGGGGCTCAACGTCCATGTCGATTGCCAGAATTATTGCCAGTACATGCTGCAATGTTGACTTGTGCTGGGGAGATCTCCATGGAGGATAGCTGAGATGACAGTACAAGCCAGTGCTCTTGAGAGATGAGGAGACTATGGAGGTCCTCAAGGGGTAGCGGCTCACTGCAGGAGATGATGGACATCACAAAGGGCTCATATTCAGCCCCGAGTCCACCTAGCATGTAAAAGAATAAGTCATGTGCACTGACCAGTTGAGATGCAGCAGGGAGGTTGTCAGCAAGTTGATTGGCTTTCTCCATGTACTCGGTCACAGAGACGGACCCTTTCTTCATAGTTTGAAGTTGGAAGTACAGTTGCATGATCCTCGTCTGGGAAGGTGAGGCATAAAGCCTCTCAAGCTAGTACCAAAGGGCAGAGGCATTATCAATGCCTCAAACATGAACAAGGGGGCTGTTAGATAAAGCCGTCCAAATTCAACTATGGATGATTTGTTGTATCACGAGCACAATGGATCGATGGAAGTGATGCCCAAATTTTACCAAAACAGCACCTTTGAATTATTTTTCTTACACAAAACATCAAATTAACATATATACATAAACTCACAAGCAATAGTATGAAGTATGAACAAGTATTTGATTTCATATTTACATATAACGAAAATATAAAGGATTGAGTACTACTAACCTTTGGGCCTTTGTGCCCTACGATCAATCTACCAAGAAAACCAAGAAATAAACACTAGAATATATATTTGATGGAGAACACCAAGGACTGAAAATAGCATGGATACGAGTCACTTTTTGTGGAGAGAGTGATCAACGTTCATCATTTAATTGGGGGAGAGAAGTCCTTTATTTATAGACTCACAAGTACATGTGAAGTAATTTTTGGGAGAGCTACGGATTCCTTAAAATCCTCTAACCACTTACTTTCTCTCTCTTTGCGGTTATTATCTCTAACCGCAAAGCTTATCCTCACCCCTGAAGCAACCACCCCCCCCACACACGTACACTTAATGAGAAAACTCCACAACTGTCCCATTTTAGGTGTCTCCTTCAAGTTGTGTGGATCCCACCACGCCCACAGAAGCCTTGCTCACTCCACGTGACCATGCCTCACGAGAGAGCTGACTTGTAAGGACCCTAACTTTTGAACCAGTTTATTTTAACATTAGTCATTAGTTAATTGTGTGGTTTAAGTGATTTCCGATTTAACTCTGTTATTTTCGAAAATAAATAAATTTACAATAGTTTTAATCAAAACTGATTTCATAATAATGAGTTTCAAGTGATTTTAGATCAAACCTGTATTTTTGGAATTTTTCAGATTTTTCACTAATTTTTCGAAAGGTTTGACGGGACCCCGCGGGCCCCGCCGTCAAAATTAGGTTTTTATGACCAAAACACCCCAGACATTATAGAAAGTCATTATAAAAATTTTCAGAATTTTTTGGACTTAATTTCGGATTAAAATTACCAAATTATCCAATTTTAGCCAAAAACCTTATCTTTACCCCAAACTTTAATTAGGGCTACTCCAAATTTTTCTATAAAAGGAAAGTGTTGTGCCCTTTCCCAATTTGGGAAAAAAGCTTGGCTGGGAGAATTAGGAGCCTCTTTCCCCTTGCTTAAAATGGAAGGGATTAAAGGTATTTAGCCTAATCTTTGTTATTTTCTTTAAAAAAATTTTAATCATTTCTTAATCTTGATTCATTCAATGTTTTAATCCATTTTGAAAGCATAAAAATTACTGTTTTATACTTATCTACTAAGCCTAATCTTCAAAATCATATGTCTATGTTTTTAAAAGGCCCTAGATCTAAAGTTTAGCATTTATTTTTCAAAGTTTAATAATGATTAATAGAGTATTAATATAAAATCATTTTGTTTGAAAGGTGTCCAAGGTGGTTCAAGGTTTCTCTCATCAAATCAAGGTAATAGGTTCTTTAATCTCAGTTTTGGGTAGTGAATGGTTTGTTTTAAGAGTTTTTACTTGAATGAGTGTTCTTGTTTAGGACTCTAATGGTGGGTTTAATAAATGCCAATCGTTTGCTATGTTTTCTTAGGGTTTCATCTTAGAATGATATGTGGATATGTTCTGGAATGTTTGATAGGTTTTTATTAATGTTTGAGGCATGTATTTAAGCTTTCAATATATGTTAATGAAGTCTCGGTTTTTGAAATTTTGAAAATGGGAGAGATGACCCGCGATCATCTTCTCGGTTTTGATTTATAGCCTAATTTTCAAATGAGTATAACTTTTACTCCGAACTCCGAATTGAGCGTGGTTGGTGGAGTTGGAAAGGTGACTTCTGGAAATTTAATATGAAGTGTGAATCAATCCAATCTCATATATGTGCACGAAGTAATGAAGATTTAAATATTAGAGTTACTTTTTACCCCATTATAGCATCTTACTCTTGTTTTCCTATAAAAACTAAAAACTACATTAAAGTACCCCAATTCTAATCAAACACCAACATAAACATAGGTTAAACAGTTTATAAAATGCATAATTCATGTGTAGATCATATGGCTTATGAGTAATTGAGGTGATCATGTTATAGTTTATTATATGGTAAAGGAGCATGCTTGTAGGAGTAAGCCTTCAACTCTACATAGATGGATTAAGCTGAATAGGGTATGTGATATTGTTGCACATGTTGATAATGACACATGTTGATATTGAAATTATATCATGGTGAAATCCTTGTGAATAAACATGTTTCCGGCAAAGTATGATATTGTGAACTATGAGATGTGCTCTTTTATGTCAAGTATGGTTTTATAGAGAATTGTGATTTGAAATGGGATTTAAGAATGCATTTAATGTCTTATGAGGTTATGTCAAAGCATATTTCCATGTGATTAGAATGTGCATGAACACACACATATTTGGGAGTTTATCATGATATTGTAGTTGATATATGCTTTGATTATGATACATGAGGGGATGGATTGGGAGCACGTTCCATGTGTTGGAACTCACGTAGGATTGCTCATGGATGTACCATGATAGCACGCATCATGTATCGGACTTGATGGATGAAGTTTTATCGTTGTTTAAACGAAATTGATCGATTGTATGCAATGTGTGAGATTGTATGCCGGATTAATCGATCGATGGGTTAATCGAAACTTGGTTGGTCTGAAAGCACATGTTTTCGATTTCATTCCCTCCTGGAATAGGTTCACTCCCCTGGTTGAGTTTTGATTGAGATATATGGGGGGCAAGTTGTGTACTTGCCTTGCGAAGATTATTGAGATGTCAAAAACTAGACACTGAGCACCCGGGTGGTATGCTTTTATGCACCAGCTACCACGTGTTCTAGTTTCTCTTCGTGAGATTCGGGCTCTCCCCCACTGCAGGAGACTACCCAGGGAGAACACACCTGCTCTAGTTTCTCTTCGTGAGATTCGAGCATCCTTGGCTAGGATTGTCCAGGGCGAGCAACACTTGGGATTGACAACCCCCTTCTTCCTGTGTAGGAACCGTACCATGATATGCCTTCATGGCCTTGATTGTGTCCCGCCTTAGTGGCAGATTATGTTACTCCTTGATGGAGGCATTCACCATTGTGATGATACATGCTTATTGCGATGTTATGCATGCTTATACCATGTGTTGGTTACTTTGTATATGCAGGGTGAATTTATAAGATATGAATGCCTGATTAGATGTAAGTATGTGGATGAGATATCATATTGCAGGATTATGTGTTATAAATGCATGATATGGGAGCATGTGAATGAGATATGGATATGCAGGTTTATGTGTTATACATGCATGACTAGATAATGGGATAATCATGCCGATTATGGATTTTCAGCTATGTTATGGTGCCTTGTGATTTCTGATTATTGTCGATTATATAAAACCATTACCAAGTTTTATACTCACCCCTCTTTCTTTGTTTTGCTTTGGGGCTGCGTGGTGCGACAAGCAGACGGACAGGATCCTCTATTTAAGGAGCGATCGTAGAGAGAGCGGGATTGGGCATGTATGCCTTAGACTTGATTAGTTTATCTTTAGGAGTTGTTATATTTGGTATGTTGAGACTTGTAGACCCTTTTGATTTGAGCTGGTGTGTTGGCTCAAATTTATATTTTGTGGGTTTAATGACTTGTCGATCTACTTTGAGTTAGACTCTACCTTTATTCTTCTTATTTACTCTTGTCAAAACTGTTTATGTGTTAGTGAGATCGCCCATAAGAGGGGCATAAGTCTTCCGCTATATCTCTTAATGTCGCTCCCGTGTGCCGGTTCGACTCTTGGACCGTTTTCGGTTCAGATCGGGCGGTGCCCGGGGCGCGACAAAGTTTTTGGTATCAGAGCAACTTTTTGTCCAAGTGTAAATATTGAGTGAAAGACAAGTTTTTTTGGGTTAAAAAGGTTGTGAGATGATCAAGGTTTAGACTTAATTAGCGATGTGAGTTCCGTTAGTTGTTTGTTTTGATTGTTGCTTGTTTGCTTGATTTTGTGCCTTCGATTGTTTGGTGGCTTTGTGCCGTTGCGTGTGTCTACGCCTTCGTCCTCTTTGCGGGCGGAGGAGTTTGTGGAGGAGATCCCTATGGTGATTGAAGGGCATGTGTGGCACGTCGATTTGATCTTACTACCCATGATCGACTTCGATGTGATATTAGGGATGGACATGATGACCAAATTCCATGTGCATGTCAGCTGCCGAGGAAGGAAGGTGAAGTTTGAGTTACCAGGAGCTAAACCCTTTATCTTCCAAGGGATGAAGCGCCCGAGTGGCAAGATGTTGGCCTCATCCTTCAAGGCTAAGAAGTGGATCGATATGGGATGCGAACCTTTTCTTGCTAGTGTTACAGGGTTGAATATGGAGCTACCTACCTTGGATTCCATTCGTGTTGTGGCGGAATTTCCCGATGTCTTTCCTGGTGATTTGAAGGGTTTTCCACCGAAGAGGGAGATTGAATTCTGCATTGATCTTATTTCAGGCACTACTCCTATTTCTAAGGCTCCCTATCGTATGGCTCCAGCCGAATTGAAAGAGCTTAAGGCTCAGCTGCAAGATCTAATGGATAAGGGGTATATCCGGCCTAGTGTAACTCCTTGGGGTGTGCCGGTCTTGTTTGTGCAGAAGAAGGATAGTTCCCTACGGTTGTGTATCAACTACCGAATGCTTAATCAGGTAACCATCAAGAACAAGTACCCTTTACCTCGGATTGACGATTTGTTCGATCAGTTGCAGCAGGCTCAGGTTTTCTCTAAGATTGATCTAAGTTCGGGTTATCACCAACTTCGGATCCGTCCTGATGATGTGGTGAAGACGGCTTTCCACACCCGATATGATCATTATGAGTTCTTAGTAATGCCGTTTGGTCTTACTAATGCACCAGCCTCATTTATGGACTTGATGAATCGAGTCTTTCGGTCGTATCTTGATCGATTTGTGATTATATTTGTGGATGACATCCTAATCTATTCGACCAATGAGGAAGAGCATGAGACGCGCTTGAGGATTGTCTTGCAGACTTTGCGGGAGCATCAGCTCTTTGCGAAGTTTGACAAGTGTGAATTTTGGCTCAAAAAGGTGCAATTCCTTGGTCATGTAATTTCGGGAGATGGTGTCGAAGGTTGAAGCCGTGTTGAAGTGGGAACAACTGAAGAAACCATCGAAAGTTCGCAGTTTCTTGGGACTTGCCGGCTAAAACTGTCGTTTTATCGATGGTTTTTCTAGCATTGCAAGTCCTATGACCAAATTGACCAGCAAGAATGAGAAGTTTGAGTGGAACTCAACTTGTGAAGAGAGTTTCCAAGAGTTGAAGAGGAGGTTGACTTCAGCTCCAGTTTTGACCTTGCCCTCCGGTAGCGGTGGATATGTGGTATACAGTGATGCTTCACTTCGCGGCTTGGGTTGTGTGCTAATGCAGTATGGTAGAGTGGTAGCTTTTGCATCGCGACAACTTAAGGTGCACGAGCGGAATTACCCCACTCATGATTTGGAGTTAGCAGCCATGGTTTTTGCTTTGAAGATTTGGCGGCATCATCTTTATGGTGAGAAGTTTGAGGTATTCACTGATCACAAGAGCTTGAAGTACTTATTCACCTAGAAAGGTCTTAATATGAGGCAGAGGAGATGGTTGGAATTCTTGAAGGATTATGACTTCACGATATTGCATCATCCCGGTAAAGCGAACGTGGTGGCGGATGCTTTGAGTCGGAAATCAGCCACTACGATTGCTTGCATGCATGTTCGTGAGTGGCTCCTGTATGAGTATGCCATTGAGCTAAGGTCAGAATTGACTTTGGAGGATACACGGAGCTGGTTTGCTAACCTTTCTACTAGCTCTAGTGTGGTAGATGATGTGGTCGAAGCTCAGAAAAGTGATGAAGAGACCCTAGCTCTTAAGGCCAAGCTTCGGGAGAAAGCAGTGTTGGGTTTCGAAGAAAAGGCCGATGGAAGTGTAGTGTATAAGGGTCGGTGGTGTGTGCCGAACTCCGTGGAGTTGAGAGACCGTATCCTATCGGAGGCACATCATTCTAAGTTCTTCATTCACCCTGGGGGAACGAAGATGTATCATGATGTGAAGAGGACATTTTGGTGGAAAGGGATGAAGAGGGACATTGCTGTTTATGTGTCCAAATGTCTTGTGTGCCAGCAAGTAAAGGCAGAACACCGGCATCCAGGCAGTTTACTACAACCACTTCCGATCTCGGAGTGGAAATGGGAGCATGTCACCATGGACTTTGTCTTCGGATTGCCGCGGTCACCGTGTGGTAATGATGCGGTTTGGGTGATTGTTGACCGACTTAAGAAGTCCGCTCATTTCCTCGCGATCAGGATGACTACTGATCTATACATGAAATATGCATTTTATTATCTCCTAAACTTATGCATATGCTGGTGTTTGATTAGAATTTCTACTGCTTTAATATAGTTTTTGGTTTTTTGTAGGAAACAAGAGTAATACACAAAAATGAAGAGAAAAATAACTCGAATGGTTAAATTATCATAACTCCGTGTACAAATGTCAGATTGGACTATTCAAGTCTCATGTTAAATTTCAAGAAGTCAGCTTTCCAACGCCACCAACCACTCGCAATTCAGACTTCAGCACAAAAAGTTATATCCATTTGAATTTTCTGAACAGTAACTATGATCGATCGGCTATCAATGCGATCGATCGCCATAGCCGCAAAAGCAGTGTTTTTATGGAAACGATCGATCGAACCCAAAACGATCGATCGTATCTACTAGAATTTTTCAATCGTCGAAGACAGTAACTACGATTGATCGGTATCATACGGCGTCGATCGGCAAAGCGATCGATCGGAGGAAAATAACGAAGGAAGTGTGATCGATCGGACAGCGAACGATCGTCAATACGGAGCGATCGATCGCCGTGTGCGGCAAACCGAAATAAGACCTATTTCATCTTGGATTTGGAAGGGGACTTCGTGGTTTCTTTTCAAACTTATAAATAGGCCTTATGGGAGAACGTATTGGGCATTCAACCTTTGAGAACTAGAGCTTTATTTGAGGTTAGAGAGGAGGAAGAGAAGAAGTCTTTTGGAGCAAAGAAGAAGAAAAAGGATTCATGACAATGGATCAACATAAACAGGTTTTTCTTTTCTCCCTTTCTATGTGTAACTAAATTCCTTGTCAAGGCTTGCTACTCTTTATAGGATTAACTTAGGCTGATGCTCGGGCTCGAAGCGGTCTCTTAAAACCTAATGCCCTAAGCTAATTTGGCTGGGAGTCATTGGCCTGAGTCATTGCTAAACCTAAGCATCTTAAAGTCAGGCCTTACACAGTCCTAGCGAAAAAAAAAAGAGAAAAAAAAAGTCTGTGGTGTATTATCCTCTCAAATCTAGAATGTTGGACCCGAAGGAGGCGCGCAGATCTATGCTATCATGAACCTAAAGATGACGATGACTATGTAGATTCTGATGTCCTTTGGTTAATGGGTAACACTGGATCTGTATAAACAGAAATTTAGAATGTATTGCTGTAATGTTCTACACTTTCTACTATTTATGTTATCATGCTATATAATATGTGAGCAGAAATTTCCAAGATGAAAGTGTGGAATAAAACCACTTACTTGAGGGCTTCTATATTCCTGTTGATTATGAACCAAGTACATGTGGTTGATTTTCTTAAGTATTGTAGTATGTATTTATCGGGATAATAGGTTGTGTGTTTTATATTTTTTGCTTTGTTTTTGCACTTAGGTTAATTAGTTTCATAAATACATGTTTGTGGGTAGCATGGCTGCAAACCCTCACGAGACAACACTCGTCCTACTAGGGACACCTAGAGGTTTAACGGCTTGTTGCATACGCTCAATGCAATCGTGTTCCCTATGAAAGTGGTGTTTACTCTTATGCAATAGTTCATTTAGTTGTTTGTTTGATTTTGTTTTGCTTTGTTTTGCTAGGGACTAGCAAAATGTAGGTTTGGGGGTGTGATCTATACATGAAATATGCATTTTATTATCTCCTAAACTTATGTTTATGCTGGTGTTTGATTAGAATTTCTACTACTTTAATATAGTTTTTGGTTTTTTGTAGGAAACAAGAGTAATACACAGAAATGAAGAGAAAAGTAACTCGAATGGTTAAATTATTATAACTCCATGTACAAATATCGGATTGGACTGATTCAAGTCTCATGTTCAAGAAGTCGGCTTTCCAACGCCACCAACCACGCACAATTCGGAGTTCGGGACAAAAAGTTATATCCATTTGAATTTTCTGAATAGTAACTACGATCGATCGGCATAAACAGGCTTTTCTTTTCTCCCTTTCTATGTGTAACTAAATTCCATGTCAAGGCTTGATGAAGCCCTAGATGTGTATTGCTACTCTTAATAGTTTAATTTTATAAAGTTGATTTTGATTCATGCTTAATGCGATTTCATGAGTTTCTTTTGAGTGCTTGATCATAGACTTGATTGATTATGAATGAAATTAGATATTGTGATTGATTTTATGCCCGATCAAGGATAAGATTAATTGCATTATAATAGAGTTGTGATTGATTCTATGCCCGATCAAGGATATGATTGATTACACAATAGTGGATGAACTTCCGTGTCCAATCAAGAACGTTAGTGAATTCATTAGTAATTCGTGTGTCCGATCAAGAACACGAATTACCATATCATGTCAATGTATGCTTAATAATAATTGAGAGTAGTAATTGCATGTCTAGTGGTGGATTCTCTGCCTTGATATTTCTCCATATTGATTAAATCTCAGTTAGATTAGACAAAGTCCATTGCTTTCTTTAGAATTAATTAAACTACATCTTTTTCTTCTCTTGAATTTGGTAAAAGATTAATCTGTCCATGAGGTTCGACAACCCTTTAATACTCGCCGTAGTACAATTGCCTTGTGCACTTGCAAGGGTTTTATATTTAAACGATCAACTACTCCTTTAGATGCCTTGGCTACTCTTTATATGAAGGAGATTGTGCGGTTGCACGGGATCCCTATATCTATCATTTCCGACCGTGACCCACGTTTCACTTCGAGGTTTTGGCATAGCTTTCAGAGTGCCTTGAGCACATCACTACACCTCAGCTCCGCCTATCACCCTCAAATGGACGGACAGTCCAAAAGGACCATCCAGACTCTTAAGGATATGCTCCGTGCATGCATCCTCAAGTGGAAAGGAAGTTGGGAACAACATTTGCCACTTGTTGAGTTTGCCTATAATAATAGCTATCAAGCGAGCATCAGAATGGTACCCTTTGAGGCGCTTTATGGGCGTCCTTGCCGTTCACCTCTATGTTGGAGTGAGGTTGAGGAGCACCTTCTCACTGGCCCAGACCTTTTCCAGCAGTCAGTGGAGAAGATACGCCTCATTCGGGAGAGGTTGCAGTCAGCTCAAAGCCGTCAGAAGAGTTATGCCGATAGGAGACGGTGGGAGTTGGAGTTTAGTGTGGGCGATCATGTATTCCTTAAGATCTCTCCGACTTGTGGCGTGGTTCGATTTGGACAACGAGGGAAATTATCACCTCGGTTTATTGGTCCATTTGAGGTCTTGGAGCGGGTTGGTGCCACAGGTTATCGTGTAGCACTCCCACCCCGATTGGCTGACATCCATGACGTATTCCACGTCTCACTTCTTCGGAAGTATGAGCCAGATCCGACCCGTGTTTTAGATTTTGAGCCATTGGAGCTCCAGGAGAACCTTTCTTATAAAGAGGTACCGATTCAGATTCTTGACCGGAAGGAGAAGGTACTTTGACATAAGGCGATCCCACTTGTGAAGGTGTTGCGGAGGAATCACGGGATCGAGGAAGCCACGTGGGAAGTGGAGGACGAGATCAAGAAGAAGTACCCTCAACTTTTTGTCGCGAACCTCTAGCGAATTTTGGGGGACCAAAATTCCTAAGAGGGGGAGGATGTAAGGACCCTAACTTTTGAACCAGTTTATTTTAATATTAGTCATTGGTTAATTGTGCGGTTTAAGTGATTTTCGATTTAACTCAGTTATTTTTGAAAATAAATAAATTTACAATGGTTTTAATCAAAACTGATTTCACAATAATGAGTTTCAAGTGATTTTTGATCAAACCTGCATTTTTGGAATTTTTCAGATTTTTCACTAATTTTCCAAAAATTAGGGTTTAACAGAACCCTAACGGACCCCGCCGTCGAAATTAGGTTTTTATGACCAAAACACCCCAGACATTATAGAAAGTCATTATAAAAATTTTCATAATTTTTTGGACATAATTTCGGATTAAAATCACCAAATTATCCAATTTTAGCCAAAAACCTTATCTTTACCCCAAATTTTAATTATGGCAACCCCAAATTTTTCTATAAAAGATTTCCCAATTTGGGAAAAAAGCTTGGCTGGGAGAATTAGGAGCCTCTTTCCCCTTGCTTAGAAAGGAATGGATTAAAGGTATTTAGCCTAATCTTTGTTATTTTCTTTAAAAATCTTTTAATTATTTCTTAATCTTGATTCATTCAATGTTTTAATCCATTTTGAAAGCATAAAATTACTGGTTTATACTTATCTACTAAGCCTAATCTTCAAAATCATATGTCTATGTTTTAAAAAGGCCATAGATCTAAGGTTTAGTATTTGTTTTTAAAAGTTTAATAATGATTAATAGAGTATTAATATGAAATCATTTTGTTTGAAAGGTGTTCAAGGTGGTTCAAAGTTTCTCTTAGGATTATGTGTTATGAATGCATGATATGGGAGTATGTGAGTGAGATATGGATATGCAGGTTTATGTGTTATATATGCATGACTAGATAATGGGATAATCATGTCGATTATGGATTTTCAGCTATATTATGATGCCTTGTGATTTCTGATTATTGTCGATTATATAAAACCATTACTGAGTTTTATACTCACCCCACTTTCTTTGTTTTATTTTGGGGCTGCGTGGTACGACACGCCGACAGATAGGATCCTCCATTTGAGGAGCGATCGTAGAGAGAGCGGGATTGGGCGTGGATGCCTTAGACTTGATTAGTTTATCTTCTGGAGTTGTTTTATTTTGTATGTTGAGACTTGTAGACCCTTTTGATTTGAGTTGGTGTGTTGGCTCAAATTTGTATTTTGTGAGTTTAATGACTTGTCGATCTACTTTGAGTTAGACTCTACATTTATTCCTCTTATTTACTCTTGCTCAAAACTGTTTATGCGTAACTCTGTTAGTGAGATCGCCCATAAGAGGGGCATAAGTCTTCCGCTATATCTCTTAACGTCGCCCCCGTATGCCGGTTTGACTCTTGAACTGTTTTCGGTTCAGATCGGGCGGTGCCCCGGGCGTGACATGACTCCTCATTATGGTTAAATTAATATGGGCCTAAACCTATACTTCTAACCAACATGATTTGCGGTACCAAGTGGTGTAGGTAGGGTTAACCACAGTACCAATAGTGCCAGTTTCATCACCAAGAAACTTAGGTGGGAGAGAAATGCTTCCATCTACATAGCCAAGAACGTCCTGACTACGGAGGACTGGAAGAAACTGGGACTTCCATAAGAGGTAATTGGTGCTATCGAGTTTGAGAGGGACATGATGGGTGATGTTAGTAACAACACCTTGAAGTAGGGGTGAGACAAAAAATAAGGGAGGGTTGGAAGGAATTTCAGCTTGAGTAGTGGAAGAGGAGGAAGACGACTTGGGGTTGATAGACACCATGGGAATAGGTCTCTCAGGAACACCTATATATATATTATATATAGGTGAAAGAATTTGAGTCTTTCCTCCCCACTATCCACGTGGGTGAGTTTCTCATTAAATAGGTAGAGTAAACAATCCATGTGCCATGATTTTAAAGCTATGAGAAGATAAGATTACAACAAATATAATCAAGATAACTATGTGAAAGTGGTTACAATCATAATTGATTAGTTGCTAGAGATAAACACATTGTGAGCCAGGAAAGGTACGTGCATATCTGCATGAGCTATAGAGAATACATGCAAACAGATTCATGCATATCTACTATTATATTGATCGACGCGTTTCCATATTTTCTACCGAACTGCCTATCATTTTTACATGTATAAGATTTCTTCTTGGTAACAATTTTGTTTGTATATATGATATTTTCATTTCATGGTGATTTGAGTTTATGGTGTTTCAATCAATATTTACTTCATTAATCTTCTACTTTGACTACCTTTTAGACTCGGGGAATTTATATAAAAAATCATGAAAAATTTTTTTTTACCAAAATGTGGCACTGTAGCAAATATTTACCGAAATGGTGTTCTGACAAGCCACGCAGGCGCCAGCGCGGCCGTTGGCGCCTGCGTGGCCTTTTTTTTAAAAAATTAACCCAAAAGGCGTCGGTTCAACCGACGCCTTTTGGGTTGAGAAGAAAGGCGTCGGTCCTGAGAGGCGTCTGTTCAACCGATGCCTTTTACTACCTTAACGAAATAAATTCTTTATAACAGAAAGGCGTCGGTTGAACCGGCGCCTTTCTCTTATAACATAAAGGCGTCGGTTGAACCAACGCATTCCTTTATGAAGGACGGAAAGGCGTCGGTTGAACCGACGCCTTCCTTTATAACGGAACGCCTTTCATTTCGTATATAGCCTGCGCGGGCTCGGTCTCCTCCCCACCGATCCCTAACGCCGCCGCCGTTGTTGCCCCACCGACGCCGCCGCCGCCGTCGCGTCGTTCTCCTCCCCTCGCTCGCCTCGGCCTCCGTCGTTCTCCTCCCCTCTCTCGCCGCCGCCGCCGTTCTTGCCCCACCGCCGCCGCCGTTCTCGCCCCACCGCCGCTGCCGCCACCGTCACCGCCGTTCTATCCACCGACGCCTCGGCCAGTCGTCACCCCGCCTCGCCACTATCTCGTCGCTCCGTCTCACCGGTAATATACGTTTAATATCCGTTTAAAATACATATGATTGTATTGATTTAGCTTTTGTATGGTTTAAAAATAATTAGCTAGTGTTTGTTAATTGTTTTGTGAGAAAAGATGGCGGGAGAAATGGTTCCGTTTGTGTTAATGTATGGTGGTAGAATTGATAGAGGTGAATACGAAGGCAGTGAAAGCGTAGGATTATTGATTAATAAGCCAAGTACTTACGATGAACTAGAGATGCAAGTGGTCAATAAATTGGGATGGGATCAAAGATTGTGGAAAATTCGTATGAAGTACAAGATGCCTGTTTTGGGAAAAGGACTACCGTAATACCAATTGATGATGATAATTCTATGCATGTCATGCTCCATTTTCCTCCTCGTGTGTTTAGCTTCGAGCTATTTATAGAAAAAGAGGCGTGCATGCCTAGGTTTGCAAATGACGGCGAAGGCAGAAGTAGGAGTGCTCGCAGAAATAGGTCGAGTGAAAATTCTAGAGGAAGGCGTGTGGAAGATAATGAAGAAGATGATTTGTCTATATCACTAGCGTGCAACGAACCTCAACTTTCGCCGAGTTGGAGGTAAGTTTATTTACAAAATGTAGTTTGACCATTCAACTTACGATTAAGTGAATTGTTTATTTATGATATAAGTTTTGTTTTGAATAATTTAGGCACACATCTCAAGCTCATGAAGCGATGAATCTTGGCATGGCACGAGGTGGTGAATGGTTTGACACACAAACATCATTTCGTAACCCCTATACTTACCCTAGTTCAAGTGGTTGGCAAGAGGGAAATATTAATGAGGAAGAGGATGGGGAAAATGATGAGTGGGTGCCTAATTCACCTGAGGTTAATGTTGAAGATGTATGAGGAGAGGATAGTGTGCAAGAGATGGTTCAAAATGAGGGAGATGATTTGGTGGATATCGCAATTGCTACGGATAACTTGGATGATTTTGAGGAGGAATTGCCTTACGAGGAGGAGCCCACGTGGGCGCGACTAACTGATGAAGAAATAGATGGGGCAATAAATCGGGGTTTGCATGAGGAGACATATCATGAGGAAGCAATATATGTGGGGCAAATATTCCACAATAAAGATGAATTTGTACACGCATTGAGGGAGTTTTCAATAGCGCATAATGTTCGCTATAAAGTGTTGCGTACAAATCCGACGCAGTGCACAGCAAGATGTCAATACCCTGACTGCCCATGGAGAGTACATGCATCATTGAGGAAGGGGAGTAATGATTTTAAAGTGAAGACATATGCTGGCGAACACACTTGTAGAAATGCCGAGCTAGACACAGGTCATAGACAATGTACTGCGGCGTTTGTCTGTCGGCATATATTACCCTCTATTAGAGCAGAAATAGATATCCCACCAGTGCTTATTCAAGAGAGGATTAAGGAGATTTTTCATGTTGATATTTCATACAAAAAAGCATGGGCGGCAAGGAATATGGCCATTAAAGCAATGTATGGTGATTGGGTTGAGTCCTATCGATTGTTGCCAATGTACATGGAGGCAATAGTTAATGCCAATCCGAGAACCGTGTGTAGGTTGGTGACGACCGAAATGGGAGATGCTACATATCGACGGTTTGAGAAGGCGTTTTGGGCATTTGGGCCATGTATCGAGGGTTTTAAATATTGTCTCCCCGTCATAAGTGTTGATGCTACTTTCCTATCTGGTAAGTATGGAGGAGCTCTTTTGGCGGCGACTGCAAACAACGGGCACAAGGGTTTGTTACCTCTTGCATTTGCCCTTGTTTCGGGTGAGGATTATCCTAACTGGAGATGGTTTTTATGTATGTTGAAGGAGCATGTTATCCTTGATAGGATATGTATCACTATCATATCCGATCGACATAAAGGGTTGCAAAAGGCTGTGACAGAGGTGTTTCCACAGCCGCATTTTTGTCACCGATATTGTATCCGACACATCAAGGCAAATTTTCATAAGAAGTTTAAAAATGATGTATTGACGAGGTTGATAGGGGAAGCTGCATATGTGCTTACTGTAGACGAGTTTGATGAAAAGATGAAACTTATCGGTGTAGAAAGTCAAGAGGCAAAATGGCTACTCAGTGAGGAAGGTGGATTATCACCTCAATTGTGGTCGCTTGCTCATGATGGTTTTAGAAGATTTGGAATGACCACAACAAATATGGCTGAAAGTCTAAATAGCATGTTGAAGGGGGCTCGATCATTACCTGTGCAAGCCTTAGTGTCGGCCACATTCTACAGGATTGTCAAATTCTTTGTGAAGCGACATTCGGCCGGGTTGGCTATGACAACCCCATACACCCCTACTATTGAATTGAAGATTAAAGAACAAACGCGCCTGATTGGCAGCATGTGGGCTGACCAAATCAAATCTCACTTGTATGAAGTGAAAACAATGCGTGGTATAAAATATGCGGTCGATGTAAGCGATCATACATGTTCTTGCAATTACCCTCAAGTGTACAAACACCCATGTCGTCATCTAATTGTTGTCCAATCGAGGCGAAGAAGACCCATCGGCGATTTAGTTGGATATTGGTATACATCTGATGCATATAGAAAGGTATATGCAGCCGAATTCTATCCGCCTCCAGATCGACGATCTTGGGAGGAAAAGCCACCTGAGTATGTGGTGAAGCCCCCAAGGGTCACGAAAACCCGGTCGTCCACGCAGTAGGAGAATACATAATGCGATGGATAGTGCGGGCATGAGAGCAGATGGTCGAGCTCACTACATTGTGGAAATTGCAACCAAGTTGGTCATAATAGGCGTCATTGCCAAAACACACCTTCTGCTGATTGGTACTTGCATACAATGATCTTAATATGTAACTTAACTTGTTTTATACATTCTTTGAAGTTATGATTAATTGTTCGTTTCTTTGTAGATATTATGGATCCAGGACCGATTGATCCCGCCGTCCTTACAGAGCAGAGCACGCACAGATCTGATGGCATCTGGAGGGGAGAGGTATGTGCATAATCATTATCTCCTTAGTTTTAGATATTACATATATTTAACAATTTTCCATCCATATAAATTGTATAGGATCCCGGGTGCATTGAATGCACCGAGCACTGGCAAAATGTGCGTCATTGGCTAGTTGATGCGCGCATTTTGCCGTACATTGAGATGGCTGGATTTGAGCACTTCATACGATTACAGTACATCAGGATTGATAGGGCTCTCATCACCGCCCTAGTTGAGAGATGGCGGAGGGAGACACAGACATTTCACTTGCATTTGGGGGAGATGACGATCACATTACAGGATGTTGCAGTACTTCTCGGACTCCGAGTTGATGGCATTGCTGTGTGTTGCTCGACTGTGGGAATTGATTAGAATGAAGTGTACTTTCACCTTCTTGGACGGGTACCTCCACGCGAATCATTGAAAGGACGAACTAGGGTCAGTTTATTGTGGTTGAGAGAGCAGTTCAGTCCGCTACCGGAGGATGCCACCGAAATTGAGGTCGAGCAACATGCAAGGGCGTATTTACTCTATTTACTTGGTAGCACTATATTTGCCGATAGCAGCAGCAGTCATGTACACCCCATGTATCTCCTCTTGTTAGAGGATTTGTACAGTGTGGGACAGTATGCATGGGGCAGTGCCACCCTCGCTTACCTGTACAGAGAGTTGGGAAAAGCTTGTCAATCAAGCACATCAGGGATTGCCGGGTGCGTCACCCTTGTCCAGGTAAACCATCAATTATCTTTGGCTAGTATATTTTTCATAAGTATAACATTTGATTCATGTTGGGTGTGTATGTGGCAAATAGTTATGGTCGTGGGAGAGATTGCATGTCGGTCGTCCAAACATTAGGAGCACTCCACTAGATGGTTTATCACCGTTAGGAGTTCGGTATGTGTTATTTATTAAAGGTATTTGATGATGTTATATTTTAGATAATTTATTCCTCATCCTCGTTATGTTAGGTGGAATGCGAAGAAGACAAAAACTGTGAATCCTCACAGTGTCGGCGTTGTATAGATCGGAATTGGACTATCAACGATCCGGCCAGGTATTACTCCTTTATATTGCATGCGTTATGAATATGACAAATGTACATTTCACCAAAAAGTAAAGTATCATATTCATATGTTGTGTAGGTAATATGGCAACCATATCATGATGATGTGTTAGCACAATTACCTGGAATTTGTACGGATGGAGCGCATGTGTGGCTATCTAGGACGCCGCTTATATGTGTGGACATCGTCGAGATGCATGTTCCGGATCGGGTCATGTTACAATTTGGATTAGAACAAGTTTTCCCCCCTCTTCTGGTTGAGTTCATTGAACGAGTATCGCGCCGAGGCCGAGGTAGTTTTGATTGGAGGTCGCATCATGCGGCCTACATTACTAGATGGGACGACCGGACGATCACTCTCGTTCAAGGGGAGCCTGCTATGACTGAGCGAGATGCATACATGAGATGGTATTTGAGCATCACTAGGAGACTTATAATGCCACCCATGCATGAGCCGGAGATGTTATATCAACCAAGAGGCGACACTGAGCGGGCGTTGGTGAGTATCATTAACTTCATATTTGATTTATTCACTAGTGTTTTGTAATGAGTAGATAACATACCTGTGTTTTTCTTTCTAGCTTACTCTTGCACGACAGACATTTGATCAGACGGAGGGAGCTTTGGTGGACCGATCATATGAGAGCTTGCTAGCGGCCTGTCAGACGCTACACGATCGCTCTAGACATGTTCTTGCGAGTTTGCCATTGCTTCGACCAGTTGTTACTGAGATTCCAGGATTGGAGGTTGTTCCAGAACCCGACATTCTGACATCATCAGCTGACACGAGAAGTTTTAGCCCATCACCTGTTGTTCCAGATGCCCCGCTGGAGCAAGTTGAGAGGCCTCTTTCTTCGAAAGTATATACTCGGCGACAGCGTGCACTTCGTGCTCAACGTCAGACAGCTTCGTCTTCAGATGCTTTACGTGACGTTGAGCCTGAAGATATTCCAGTTCGAGAACGAGGACGGGGTAGGAATAGGTTGAGGAGAATTGAATAAACACTTCTTGTAATTTTATAAATACATTTGTAATAGTTTGATGTGGTGTAATATATTTTGTATATATTTTATGTCATATCTGTTGTATTATCAGAAAAAATTTATCTTGTTATCATGTTGTGATGTTGTATTGTCAGGTTGTGATGTGTGTGGATTATAAAGTTATGAAAAATTGTAGATTTCATCCAAAGGATAAAGTGAGTTGAATTAAGTGTCGAAAAGGCGTCGGTTGAACCGACGCCTTTCATAAAAACTTAATTTTGAATTAAGTGTCAAAAAGGTGTCGGTTCAACCGACGCCTTTCTGTTGTAAAGAAAGGCGTCGGTTCAACCGACGCCTTTCGGGCCGGTTAAAAAAAAAAAGGCCACGCAGCCGCGCTGGCGTCTGCGTGGCTTGTCAGAACACCATTTCGGTAAATATTTGCTACAGTGCCACATTTTGGTAAAAAAAAATTTTTTCATGATTTTTTATATAAATTCCCCCTTTAGACTCCTCAATCTCTCAATTAGCTAGATGACCAACAAAAGAAAAATGCATGACCCAGTAGCCTTTTCAGGCGGCTTTCCAGGTTTTGGTGGAGCCCACCATTTTCATTGGTTCAAGCGACCACTGCATAGCATAACTCCCAACAAAAAGCATCACATATTCACAACACACGGTCGCCACTCTCCACTGCATTTATTTACTTAATAGTGATGGGCTGATAAGCCTTTACATGCCCTTTAAACCATCTTTCATTAAGGTAACTTGGCTCGCCTTAAAAACAACAGCATAGTTTATACAATTTGCTTAATTAACTTGCAAATTAACTATGCCCACTTGGCCATGAGTGACATGCAGCCAGCCCCTAGTAAGAGAACAGCACTCGACCACAGCTGCAACTTTACATTGCCCTGCATCCTAGGGTTCATGTGATCAGCAGCAAGAAGGTCCACCAGGGCCATGTAGATGAGGATCCCCGCTGATGCTGAAAGGAAGACGCCTTCAACAATGAGGCCGGCCACACTGTTATTGTCATAGACGGATGAAACAGCGATCCCAACTGCCACCCCAAGGGGGGTAGTGAGAGAGAAGAAAAGTGCCATGACCACCATGGTCTGGATCCTAAATTTTGCCTGTCCAAATTTATAGCAATTCCATAAAGCATATAAGATAATATCTAACGATTACACTAAGGTTATAGTATAGGAAGTAGCATGTAATTGGAAGTGACTTGTTCACCTTACAAAAAGATACTTGTTTACAGGTTCACGAGCATTTGGATAAACAGTCCCATCAGATTATTGGTAGGATAATCTGGAATTTTCAAAATCTGATAGTGCAAAAATCCGAGCCAAGTTTGGATACACAAAAACAGTCCTATGGGCTATGAGATTGTGAGAAAACCGGTCCTTTAGATTGTTTCACAATCAATTCTAAACAATCACCTTAGGTAGGTGATTGTGCAAAATGCCAGGATTTTCTAAAATTTGCCCACCAATCCCTACTTTTTAGACAATTCCAATTGATAAACAATTCGGGTTACCAAACGGGATTTTTCATAATCTGAGACAATCTAACAACAATCCTAACAATCTGCACAGATTGTCTATCTAAAGGCCACATTAAAACTGAATTGAAGAAAAACAGATTATTAAGTGGAGTGCTAGTACCTGAACAATACAACCCCCAAGGCCCATGCCCTCAAACAACTGATGGAAACTCAAAGCACCAACAAGCGGCCTTACAGTAGATGGGTTCTTAGTAGTGCCCAATGAAACTCCGATAATTACGGAATGAACCACAATCCCCAACTCCAACACCTACATTAATCTCACTCATAAATTAGCATTATGAAACAATGTGGGATGGGAGTGGCAAAAAAGGAATATTATCAAACCTGGGAGATTATTCTATTTTTTATGATCTCGGACTTGGCCAAATTCTCAGTGTCCACGGACTCGTGCGATTGCACATGTCCCATGTGTGTGTGCACGTGCCCTACGTGCTCACCAGTTGGCTGCTCCTCGTCCGAGTTGATCACGGGCCGAGCCTTAATGAAATGGGTCCGCATGTGGTACCCGGTCGCTAGGGTGTCCACCATCATTGTCCATATGGCCGAGAGCATCACCACAAAGCCGGCTAAGGGGAACTCCCCCCATGGCTTCTGCTCCAGGCACAGGGAGGAGAGCCTATCAAAAGCATCCGGCAGAATGTGGACAAGCCCCGTGGCAAGAATAACACCAGCTGCAAAGGCCTTGATTAGGAAGATCAAGTTCTTATTGTGTCCAAATGCGGGTATCGACCGTCCGATTATCGGAAGGCAAACACCAATTGCACCGGCAAAGAGGATTGTCCCAATTGCCACGAGCTTCAAGTGCAGCGTGGACAGGTGCTTCTGGACAGCCAGGTTGGACCAACAGTTGCAGTCGGCGGCTGCTGCCGGAGCCGCCGCTAGTAGGAGTTGGAGACACCGGAAGAAAATTGTGAGCTTCATTGCTCTAGCTTATAAGTGGCTTCCGAATGTGTGACCTTTTTATATGCATGGAAAGGTTGTCTAATGTAGGGTGACTTAGGTACCCTTTTGCTTTAGTAAGTTATATTAATGTTAATGGAATGAGGCAAATATGTATAGGATGTGGTCATGAGATTAGGAAGGAGTTAGAAGTTAATGGTGGATTCATGTAGGTGACTTGAAAAAGGTGAAGGTATGGTGACAATATGTTGTCATGGTCTAAAGCATACTGAGCGACCAAATTCTTCTGGTGGGACAGATTTGAGGGTTACATGTTGAGAACATGTGTGCTCCCATTGTCCTACATGGTAAGTAAACATTGTCTTTTGTAAAGATAATAGTAAGGGGCTGCACATGCACCTAAAAAGAACACCACACTGAAGGCCTACTGAATAGAACTAAGAATATGGTTGCTGTCTCAACTTTTTCAATTACAGAAAACAAAAAAGAATGGAACCATGAAACATATCTCAATGAAGATGTTAATGTTTTGAAAATGGTAATTAAGTTGTTGAAATAGAGGAGGTGAAAATGCTAATAATGAATTTCACTTAGCATATGAATGGATCTATTAGGATAGTGGAATGGATTTATTTATTAATGTGCAACACAAATAGATACAGAAATGCCATGCTTAGTGCTTATGTTTGTTGTCTAATCAGTAATGGGGCAGTTAAACAAAATTGAAATTTACTGTAGGCTAACGGTGCACAAGCTACCGGCCCCGGCCATCTCATGTCATTCTTGACACACACTAGCAAGGGGCAAGAGTTTTTTCCATATTACCTGGCGCCAACTATGTTTTTCCTATATTACCTGATTTTTCCCTTGAAATCCCATGTGGCCTAGAATTGGGACTTGAAGTACCGGAATTGCCCTTCTTTAATATTTTTCATGCCATTACTATGTGAAGTAGCGTGTTGTAGAAGACACGAAAAGACAAGGGATTCCACCGGCGATTTCGAGCGACGATTCCATCGGCTATTTTGAGCGGCCCTCTGCGGTGAGCGGCGATCTTATTCACGTCCCCCTACTCGATTTCGAGCTGGCCCCTGCTGGATTTGACTACACGAGTGCGCAAAGGCGGCGATTTGAAGCGGATACCTCCGGGGATTTCGTAGCTTCCTGTTGCTGAGTTTTCCCCGCGGCTCCCTGCACGTTCATGCAACCGGGGAGTGACCGATTGAGCGTTTTGTGGAGCTTTTTCTGCTGTTTGTGGTAAGGTACACTGGGAAAGACTCCTGATAGGAAATACACACATCTACACCGCGGTAAGTTACAACAATCGTTACTGATTTTAGTTTCAGAAGCTCCGACTTTTGGATTTTTAATTTTTACTAAGAAATGTGATCGTTTAAATATAAACCCTTGCAAGTGCACAAGGCAATTGTACTACGGCGAGTATTAAAGGGTTGTCGAACCTCAGGGACAGATTAATCTTTCACCAAATTCAAGAGAAGAAAAAGATGTAGTTTAATTAATTCTAAAGAAAGCAATGGACTTTATCTAATCTAACTGAGATGTAATCAATATGGAGAAATATCAAGGCAGAGAATTCACCACTAGACATGCAATTACTACTCTCAATTATTATTAAGCATAAGTTAACATGATATGGTAATTTGTGTTCATGGGCAGACACACAAATCGCAATGAATTCACTCACGTTCTTGGTCGGACACGAGAGTTCATCCACTAAAAATTAATGTAGATAATTCTATCCTTGGTCGGGCATAGAATTATCATTTGGGCTAATGATCCTATCCCTGGTCGGGCATAGAATTAACACCAGCCTACTTTTAGCTAAGTGCAGGAATTAAAAAGATCTAATTTCATTCATATCAATCAAGTCTATGGTCAAGTACTCAAAAGAACTCATGAAATCGCATTAAGCATGAATCATAATCAACTTTATAGAATTAAACTATCAAGAGTAGCAATACACATCTAGGGCTTCATCAAGCCTTGAATAAAAGTTTAGTTACACTTACAAAGGGAGAAAAGAAAAGCCTGTTTAAGTAGATCCATCGTCATGAATCCTTCTTCTTCTTCTTTGCTCAAGACTCCTTCTCTTGCTCCACTCTAGCCTTCAATAAAGCTCTGGTTCTCCAAGGTTGAGTGCCCAATACGTTCTCCCATAAGGCCTATTTATAATAGTGAAGAGAAACCACGAAGTCCCCTTCCAAATCCAAGTCAAAATAGGTTTTATTTCGGTTTTCCGTATACAGCGATCGATCGTACGTATTGACGATCGTTCGCTATCCGATCGATCGCTATTCCTTCGTTATTTTCCTCCGATCGATCGCGTGCCGATCGACGCCGTATGATACCGATCGATCGTAGTTACTGTCTTGCGCGATTGAAAAATTCCAGTAGATACGATCGATCGTTTTGATGCCGATCGATCGTGTCCTTCAATACAGTGCTTTTGCGGCTATAGCGATCGATCGCAGTGATTCCCGATCGATCGTAGTTACTGTTTAGAAACTTCAAATAGCTATAACTTTGTGTCCCAAACTCCGAATTGTGCGTGGTTGGTGGCGTTGGAAAGCTGACTTCTTGAGCTTTAACATGAAGCTTGAATCAGTCCAATCAGATATTTGTAGACGAAGTTATGATAATTTAACCATTCGAGTCACTTTTCTCTTCATTTTTGTGTATTACTCTTGTTTCCTACAAAAACCAAAAACTATATTAAAGTAGTAGTTATTCTAATCAAACACTAGCATAATCATAAGTTTAGGAGATAATAAAATGCATATTTCATGTATAGATCAAAATGTACAGTCATGTCTCGAAGGCACTACTGCATAGTTAGTCGTGTACTCGACGACACGACTTATATATTTCTGTGTCGTTTTGACACGACTTTTCTATTGATCACTCTACATATCTCCTTGCAGATGGATACAAAAAGAGATGAGTCTATGGAGGAAATACCAACAGAAGAAGAGGAAGATCAGGAATTCATGTTTGCACCTCTATAGCGAAGACAGAGGGGCAGGAAGAGGAAGGCTCCGATGGACTCATCAGACAAGAGAACATACTATGCACGATCGGTGGTCAAGACATTTTGTCAACAGGGGGTGCTAAAAAAGTGTGCGGCCCTCCTACGGCGTCACCAAAGATGTGCTCAACTGATCAGAGAAGTTGGTTTCTCTGTCATTTTTGAAGGTGAGGAAGTCGTTGTTTCTCGGAACCTCCTGGATCATTTGGTCAGATATTGGGATGAGTCGGCCAAGGTCTTCAATATCAAGGAGAGGTCGCTATATTTCACAGAGCAAGAAGTTGCTCTTATCACTGGATTGCCCGCATTTGGCGAAAAAGTTGAGGTCGTCCCCTCCTTGCCACGCCGACTGTAAGGTGAATTCTTCATAAAGTACTTCGCCGTGAGGAGACCGGGTATTCCACACATTGAGGAAATCATTGAGAAGCTTAGCATTGGCGAAATGAATATGGCAGAGGA
Source organism: Houttuynia cordata (assembly GCA_039654745.1). Taxonomy (NCBI): domain Eukaryota; kingdom Viridiplantae; phylum Streptophyta; class Magnoliopsida; order Piperales; family Saururaceae; genus Houttuynia; species Houttuynia cordata. The sequence continues at coordinate 8,965,279 of CM077512.1, forward strand.
GGACATAGCGAGGATGATCATCTGCCTCGTCTTCTGCACGGTGTTGTTTCCACATAGCACTAGAACGCTGTTGCCCTGTTTGTACCGTTACATTAAAGACCTCCCAAGATTGAGCACATACAATTGGGCCGGGGCTATCCATAACATGTTAGTTTCTGGTATAACCCACACCAGCAGACAATTGGGAAGGAGATCTTAAGGAGGGTCATGGGGCGGTGGAGTACTAAATGGCGCCTCATATGTAGCATTTTTATGTTTTTAGTGTCTTCGAAAGACACGACGCGACGACGCTGTGTCGTATCTTATGCAACATGACTTTATATATAGTTGTGTACGGTGAAACACGACTAAGTATATAGTCGTGTTGCATGAGACACGACCAAATTTCTAGTTGTGTACTATTATAGTCGACTATAATAATACACGACTTGCCTGTATCCGTGCCTTTTACTAATGTTTTCATATGCTTACTATGCAAATTTAGTTTTTTGAGCACACGACAATCTTCCATGTTGTCGTGGGCCCTACCAGTCCACAGGTGAAAAGGTGGCCAGGAAGTGGGGCCATAATTACAGAGGTCAAGAAGGGTGAACAGAAGAAGCACTGTATGACGAACTATTAGAAGGGACTATTTGATAATCTTGACGTATGGGAATAAGCCATCGATGTAATCAACCCCATGGCAGAAGAGGTATCTCTCATTACTTCGTCTCCCTCTGTGGCCCCTCCTCTGCGACGACAGAAGACGGAGAGGCAGGAAATAAAGAGGGCTCCCATTCAACCTTCCCCCTCTTCCTCGACGACGGCTGCTCAATCTACTGCAACGGGGCGATTGGAGGGTTCGCTTCAGGGCATACAGTCACTAATTGAGATCGCTCTATCTTCGTATGAGAAGATGGGAAGGAGTGTCAGACCTTTGCGAGAGGTTCTTCACTCTATCAAGTCATTTGCCACCACAGCGTCAATACTGTTAGATGGTCGTGAGTACTTTGAGGATCCTAATGAGGAGACGACTGAGCAGCCGAAGAAGAAGATGAAGCAATCAGACAAGAAGGAGAAGTTAAAGAAGTCATCGGTGCATCAGAAGGAGGAGCCAAAGCAGAAAACTGATGACAAGGAGTAGATGAAAAAAACTCTGGTGCATATGCGGAGAAAGGAGCTGGCGCACAAGTCAGTCAAAGACTCCCTCAAATGGGCTAAAGGTAAGTTCTACACGATTATTTAATATTTCATGTCACGTTATACATGACTATATAATTTTTCGTATTGCATTCTTCACGACTAGTTAATTTGTCATGTTGCACTCTACACAACTAGTTAATTTTACGTGTTGCTACTGACACGACTCTGTAAAATGTCAATTTAGCTCCCATCAAGCATGCGCATGAGGAAGAGAAGATTCAAAGGATTACAAAGAGATCCTCTACCAAGAACTCAAGCGGGCCAAAATAAGTATGAAAATGTAAAGGGCCCATGTAAAACTACTTGCTTCCTCCTTTTCATATTAATTGTCCTGTTTGTTTTCAAAATAAGCTATAGTTTTGAAAAATTAAATAGGACTGGTGATACGGAAGAGTACGAAAATAAAGTATAAGAATTTTGAAATTCTTAAACTAAAGAAAGAAGCTTCATTAGCCTGGGGCCATGACTATCTTTTTAACTATATAAATTTCATTAATTCTGAGTACCAATTGTGGGGATTATGATGAGCTGAGTCTTGTTGGAACTTTTTTTTTGGCAACTGAATCTAGTTAAAAATAGCACCCAGATCTTCTTGTGCAGTTGTGCTTAATCAATTTTCTCTACATATTGTGCTTAATCTGGTTTAGACCATGGAAAGTCATATAAGCCGATGTATCAGAGAAGATCCCTATACACATATGCTGTTGAACCTTTGGACCCGATCTATACTGCTTCAAGTCAACATTAATCTGTGTCCCTATACATAATCCTGTTGAAGTCCCTTTTTTTTGTGCAAACAATCCTGTTGAAAGTCCCCACTTCGGATGGCAAGTGGTGAGTCTTTTAACTCTGTCTTTATTCTCCCGGTCTCCCCCTCTCTCGACCTGAGCCTTTCAGTCTTTGACTCCTGATGGATTCTATCACCATTCACAGGTGGGAGATTTGCATTGGATTGGATTAGACGTATCCCAAAAACAAAACGGCTAGTACTTCCCCTCCCTCCAATCTCCATCTGCCCTCTCTCTTGTATTGGGACCTGCATCTCTCCCCAATATCTACAAATCAGACCAATCCCACAAGTAAAACATAATCAATCCTTCACCAATGTCCTCCATGCAACACATGAAAAGCAAAATCTCAGACCTTTCTGGCCTTGTGTTGCTCTCCCTGCTCCCCACGTTGTATGCTTCCATGGACAAAGTACATTCCTGATTCCTCCTCATGCCACTGCAGCTCCCTTACCACCTTCCTGTCCACTTTCTGCTCTGCAACTCTACTTTCCCCCTACAAATCCTACTCCCTCTTTTCTCCGATAAATTATTAGGTACGCGTCGCGCTCATGCTCACCACAGGTGATTGACACGGCTTCTCTGCTCCTGCCCAAGTACTGATATTACACTTGTCTGGCTCTATTTGTCCAGCAGTGACGATAAGAATACAGAGGGGGCTTGACCTGAGGCTGATAGATGGATGTTTCAGTCAACACTTGTAAGGATTCACAGAAAACTCAGCACTAATGAATGCAGCTACATGCCCTGGTTAGGAACCTCTTAAGTTTGCAGTGCTCTTAAGGTATTAAAGAACGAGTTAAAGTACAGAAAAAATAAAAGAATTGTTGC